>CM044315.1:22472500-23708750 GCA_024291935.2 Okapia johnstoni | reverse complement strand
AAAGAAAGGCTCAGCTGAGTCCAGTTTTCCAACTGTCCTTGCCAAAGTGTTTAACATCTGTGTGAAGCCTTTCTGAACCTCTACAAGAGCCTAGCTACAAGGTAAAAACAAGGAACAACCCCGGTCAGTCATTGGTACAATGAGTAGAAAAATTGCCAACCACTCTCTGTTGGAATTTCTGACTCACAAAATCATGATATATAATGAAATTGTTAAGTCACTGAGACAGCCTATTGAGTTTGCTGAAGCTGCTGGATCTGTCATTCAGAAAGATAAAAATTTATCCTGAGACTCAAATCCAAGTTCAACTATTATTTGCAATGTACTTCAGCACAGGAAAAGTTGGGGAAAGGACTACCCCATCTTTTGCTGGTGCCAAAGGATTTTTATGGGGATTTTAGAAGCTTTGGAGAGTCACAGGGTATATACAGTTTCCTGTGTCTGGAGATGGAAGAACACAGACAAGGTAGAGCAGGACAGAGTCTCTGGGGCTAGTAACCAGTTAGTTAGGCCTGGTGTTTTGCATTGGTCTCAGCCTATTGGTAATGATGTTATTGGCTAGGAAAGCCTAGGCACTCACCTAGGCCCATACTCCTTGTAGCAGGCACCCACAGAAATTTCTCTGAATGGAGCCAATGTTGTGACAATATTGGACCCTTGTGGTTTTTTATTATGATTGTAAGACTTACCTTGGCAACAGCCATCAGGAAACTGTGAAAAGCCAAGGTTTATTACTCATGAGTACTGAAGAGTACACAGTGGCCCTGGGTCACACAATGAGGTTGCAGCGGGGAAGAGAGGGAGAGAGAGGAAGAGAAAAGCATGTACTTTGGCTTCTGCCTTTATTAGCGTCATGGGTGGGGAGCTAAGATTTCATGCATTCGCTCTTCACTGGTGAATTCAAAAACATAATAACAAGAATGAGGGTGAGGTGTCACTAAAGTGGTCAGTTATCTGGGTTACCTGGGGTTTTCTGAAAGGGGTGTTTCATGGGTGTGGGCTGCCTTGTTTCTTAACTAGTTGTTTAGCTAGTAGCTTTGTCATTATGCTGGAAACTTGTTTATTCAACATGGATATCTTTGAAACCAAAAGCTTAATGTTGGGCATTAACATTACAACCAAAACTTAACTATCAGGCTCTTACACTACACCTGGGTTTTAATCGGGTAAATAGGAAGTTTCTGGACATGAGGAATTTTCCAGGAGCCCTGCCATTCTCATGGGACAGCTGAAAAACTCCTACTCATTCTTTAGCTGCTAAATCTAAATGCTTTGGAAAGGAGAGAAGGGTATGTGAATTTCTCTTGTCTGCAAGGACTAAGATATGCCTGAAGAAAAGTTGGCCTATTTGAATAGTGTCACTGTCTTGGTAAAGAAATCACAATTCAAAGAAAGATGTGACCAACAGAAAACAGATGCTGGGCAAGAGTTAGTGGACTCCCAGGGGGGAGATGCTGACACCTGGGGCCACCAAGAATGGTATTTTTAAAAAATAATAGATAGTGATGATTAAGGGCTAGAAGTTCTACCACCACCAATAACATTACCACCAGAACTCCACAGATGCTTTTAAACCTTCTAGAGCTTAGATCAAATCCAAAAAGTATCTGAAACTTGATGAAAAATATTCTGTACATAAATGAAAACAATTAGATTGGCTTACTTTGCCCTGACAAGAATTAATGTACTTTTCAACTTCTGGGATAATTAAAAGCTAGAGTTAGAATTTAAATTCAGTTATAGAAATATAAAAATACTGAATATTTTGGATCTCTTTTTAAAGATTTCATTTGTTATTGTACTTTTCATAAATTTATCATTCATTAGTGTGCTTCAATGTAAGATTTAGTAAATATTCTAACTTTACAAGTTTTATTTGACCACCATTTAGCTGTTAACTATTTTTGGAATATAATATATTAAAGGCCAAATTAAAAATTTACCAAGTACCTAAGAATTTAGTAAATTTAGTTAATTTTCATAATTTTAAATGTCATAATAAGAATATTTTTGTCCGTTGTTTCCTGAAATATGAATATAAATTGCTCTTTTATATACATTTATGGTTATTTTCATACATAAAGGCTGTTCTTAATCATCTTTGCCCATTCCTGCTGTCACAGAGATAGAAAACAGCATAAAACGTTTTCAGTCTCCACAGGTAACTTAAAATTATCAAATGACCTAGAGGCTAAAACAGGCTATGTCCTTTTATTGAACCCCAGGAGTCACTAATATTTCTTTTAGCAAGATGAAATAATAGAATTTACTTTTCTTGCCTAAAGTATGATAGAATTCACTTATCCAGCTTATTATGAACTTTGTTTCATTTGTTATTTTTTATTTTCTTTTTTTCATGAACATGAAAACAAATTCCATAGGACAGTAATGGGCCTGAAAATATGAGTTTTCACACTAGATAGAATGTTCCTTTAATAAGAAGCCAGAGCAATGTAGAAAATAGGGATTGAGCCCAAATCAAACGTGAGTCAGGGCCATGTCTTGCTATTCCTTTAATCATCTCTGTTCTCTTCCTCGAGCCTCCCAAGTGGCACAATGGTAAAGAAATCCCTTGCCAATGAAGGAGACACGAGAGTGCACTGCAGGTTGGATCCCTGGGTTGGGAAGATCCCCTGGAGTAGGAAGTGGCAACTCATTCCAGTATTCTTGCCTGGGAAAGTCCATGGACAGAGAAGTCTAGCAGGCTACAGCCCATGGGGTCGCAAAGGTTTGAACAGAGCTGAGCACACAGCAAAACAACAACAAACTCTTCTCCTCCTCTCTTATAAATCATTAAACTGCCTTCAGATTTCCCACTTAAACATTAGAACCAGGAATACTCCGCTATTCTGATCTTTCCCTTCCCTCAATTTATTTTACCTAGCATGTCTTCAGAATCTGCTCAAAAAAAATTATTATTCCTATGATATAAAGGGATGATAAAAATTATAATACTACCTTTCTTGGCTGAAATGATGTTTAACAATTCAAGTGTCATCTTAAAAATGTTGCACCCCAGAAAGATTTTACATGGCCTATTGTAAAACACTTCAAGACAAACTTTATAAATATAGACCTACTCTTTGATTTTGGTTCAATTTTCAATCAAAGTATCAAAAAGTAGTAATGTGGAATACCAATTAATGATAGTAAAAATTTATAGCTGGTACTTTTACTATGAAGCCATCTTTTACAGCTTTTTTTCTTCCCCAGTGAATTTACATACCAATAATCTTCAAACTTAGATTTACTACATTTTTAAACATTCAGGGAACAATCTTTAATTCTTACCATCTCAAACTATATACTTTTAAGAAGACATCCCCAAAATTGTGCATATAATTTGTGTCACAATTAAATTTTTAAAGTTTGTATTGTTCAACCTTAACATTTGTGTTTTAAAACAATATTTGTCAATGTTCACCAGTTGCCTGAGGAAAAAACAGACCTCTGAAATTTAATTTACTCATGTCTTGCATTTTTTCACTGACCTTTTTTTTGTTTGTTTGTTTTTGAGCTGCCCAGGCTTAGATAGATAATATGGTGGTGGTTGTTTTAGTCGCTAAATCATGTCCAACTCTTTGCAACCCCATGAACTGTAACCCTCCAGGCTCCTCTGTCCATGGGATTTCCAGGGCAAGAATACTGGAGTGGGTTGCCATTTTCTTGTCCAGGGGATTTTCCTGACCCAGGGATTGAAACTGTGTCTCCTGCATTGGCAGGTGGATTCTTTACCACTGAGGCACTAAGGAAGCCCCAGATAAAGTGGTAAAGGAAAAAACAAAACAAAACACTAACTCTGATAAACACCAATCAAGATACATATTCTCTATGGCAAAGCTAGCGGATAAGAAATAAATAAACTGGAGATAAGTAGGAAAGCTGATGTAATTAAACACCCTACTATTAAGAGGAAAAAAAAGATACTTTAAAAAGTGACTGAGAGGTAACTGAAGAGGAAAAACATACCTGATGAGTTCCGTAGATAACATAGTGCTAGTTTAATACATAAAGGTCATCTCAAACTTGATGTGTCTGAAAAGACATTTGATTTCACTCTTAAACCCACACCCACATCTGTTTCTTCTCCAGTTGTCCCCATTTTAGAAAAGGACACTTATTTTCACATTGTCACTCAAACCCAAACCCTTTCATGTTGTTCTTGAATACTTTCAAGCATACCATGTATTTAGTTCTTCTGCAGGTTCTGTTTGTTCCATCTTTCTGAAACAATATTTCCTGAATCTGCTTATTTCTCATCTGCCCCAGTTCTTCTGTCACTATCCAAACCATCCCATTTTCCCTGTGAAATTTCAGTGCCTTCCTAATAATTCTCATTGTTTCAATTCCTTTCCTTCTACAGACACTTTTCTACAAAGCAGGCAGCCTGATCATTTATAAATGTAAATCAGATCACACACTCTTTTGCTCAGATTCTGCTGTGTCTTATTTTTTATTCCACAGAAAAGCAAATTTTAACCCCACTCAAATGACTCTGCATGACCTCTCCAACAGCCTCCACTCATGAAAGTTTCTGATTTACTTGCTTAATTTGGTCTCACTAGTTTTCCTGATGATTTTTCAGTAAGCTAAGTTGATTCTGACTTCAAATTTTGCACTGTATTTCTTCTTTGCTTAGAATTCTCCCAGTTCTCCATGAACCCCGTTCCCTTTTTGTATTCAGAGTTCTGTTTATAGAATCATCTATGGAGAGAAGATTTCCTTGATCATCCCACGTAAAATTCTCTAGTTCTTAATATGCTTTATTTCGTACAAATAACTTATCTACTTAACATTATAATGTTCTATATTTGTTTATTAGTTCATTATTTTCTCCTTCAAATAGGACATAAACTCCACTAGAGATTTTGGCTGGTGGATCCTTTGTTTTCTCAGAAACAATGCATTACACAAAGTATCATTAAATAGGTATTGGCTAACTAGATCAATGGGGCTTCCCAGGTGGCTCAGTGGTAAAGAATCTGCCCGACAAGCAGGAGATGCAAGTTCAGTCCTGGATGAGGAAGATTCCCTGGAGAAAGAAATGGCAACCCACTCCAGTATTCTTGCCTGGGAAATCCCATGGACAGCGGAGCCTGGTGGGCCATAGTCTATGGGGCCACAAAAGAGTCCGACATGACTTAGCAACTGAACAACTGCATAAATGGATAAACTGCAATAGGCAGTCCCCCTTGAATGCATCGGCCAGTCTCCAGGCCTACAGTCTTTAATTTCAGACTCACATACTAAAATTACTTGGATGACAGTAAATAAATTTTTTCTGGTCTTGCCACACAGCATGTGGGATCTTAGTTTCTTGACCAAAGACCTAATCTGTGCAGTGGAAGCACAAAGTCTTAACCACTGGGCCACCAGAGAAGTACCTTATTTTATATTAAGGTTCATGTCTCATCTTTAATTTCAAGTTTAGGGCTAACATATTAATATTCATTTTAAGAAAATATATCATCATTTGTATCATCATTTCAATAAAAACGTAATAATAGAATGATTCATTTTAATTTAGATAAGATAGTTAGTGTGGCTCTAGTGATGACAATACTGTACAAAATTAATACATTACTTTCATTATCTGATAAATATAAATTCTTAGCATATAGATGTGACAAGTTCTGCAGCTCACATCCAGCAACATTAGTATTATTAGGTAAAGGAAACTCAACTTCTCACCAGAGAAGGGAGAGAAATTTAAGTGTTCCTTAATAACTAGTGTATGAGATTTAGTTCTAAACACTTTGTGGTTTAGAAAGGCAGACCAGCATATTAGACCAGTGGTCCTCAGTGAGGATGATTTTTCTCACCAGAAGACATCAGCAATGTTTTCAGTTTTGGTTGTCACAGCTTGGAGAAGGGTGCCATTGGCATCTAATCTGTAGACACCAGGAATGCTGCTAAAATTCCCACAATATACAGGGTAGCTCTCCATAGTAAATTATCCAGACCAAAATGTTACTAGCATCTAGGTTGAAACACAGTGTTAGACAGGCAGGATTGTAATTTTGAGTCTTTCTTTAATTTAGAACACAAAATAATTTTGAAACTTGTTCAAAACTTCAAGCTTATTCCTCTGCATTTATGATCTCTAAGGCAATCAGTGCCTGCTCATATCTTTCTTCTCTAACTCATGCAAACTCAGAGTAACTGCTTTTTCATCCTACTTTCTGCTGCTCTTCCTGAAAATATGTAGCTTATAGATCAATTACTTAGATCCAGAGACTCTGGGAGCCCAAGTGACCATTTTTTCTTTCTATGCGTGATTATTCCCTTGAATTTTTTTTTGATTATTTGATTATTCCATTGCTAATGCACCCATCTTTCTCACAAAAGTGTTCATCATCTTTTTCCCAAAACAAAATATGCTCTAAAATGACTATTGTGAACTGATTAAATAAAAACTGACTCAAATTTTTCAACTAAATTGAGTAAACTGAGGCATATATATTGTATAATTATTTTAACTTTTCTTGAAATGAAATACTTTCTGTTCCAATAAGTTTACTATTTCTATTATTGGGAAAAAAGAATCTCTGCTGTTGAGACTTTTCATTCTCAGATATCAGTAAACTTGTTGACATAATCTGGCATTAATGAGGAATGACATCTTTAGAGCTCAAACTCTATCTAGCTAGTTCCATGACTTTTATGCTATCTTAGATATATGTTTGAATTAATAAAGCATCTAATGATTTCATATCTCTTAATGTGTTACATGATATATTTAAGTACATTATATATATATTAAATTTTTCCTTAGTGAACTAAAGTCCTGAAATTTGCTTCTGATAGTCCTAGATTAAATCAATGCTCAATCATTTACTGGTGTGACTGTTGTTTAATCACCAACTTGTGTCCGACTCTTTTGCAACCCCATGGACTAGAGCCTCCCAAGCTCCTCTGTCCATGGGATTTCCTAGACAAGAACACTGGAGTTGGTTGCCATTTCCTTCTCTAGAGGATTTTCCCATGACTGTAGGCAAGTTATTTAGAAGCTAGGTCTTATGGTCAATCTGACACTGTCTTATGGAGTGTTACAAAGAAAAATAATATGATAAATGAAAAATGTCTCACATGGTCTCTGACACTCAGGAGGTAAATAATAAGAAGGAATGAGTAGTGTTATTAGTATATAAGAATTTGATTTTCTAATGAAACTGAAAGGTTCAAAATTCTTTAGAGAAATTGATCAGGACCTTTGTACCATATTGTGTTCCATGTTACCTCTTGATTCAGAAGCAACATACCATAAGACATTTGTTCATTTAATAAATAAAAGTTCATTTTTTTTTTCCATATAGATATTCAGGTTTGTGTTTTGTCTTCCCCAAGTACGTCGATTTCCCGTTTGGACTGCTTTCAACTTTATAAATAAATAAATAACAAATTATCTATAGATGTGAGTCTACTTCTGGCTGCCTTATTCTGTTTTATTGATCTATTTGTTTTTCCTTATGCCAACATAACACAGAAAAGACATGTAAATGTTAGAAGGTATTAAATTTAAAGTATGTGTGAGATGTGTTACATTTGCGAATATGGTTCACCCAATTTTATTTGAGTTTAAAAATCTGAGATTTAAGATATCAAAATGGCAGATATTATTTTGATTACCGAGGATATGAATAAAAATTATTTTCAGGCCTTTTAAAGATAAATTTCACAAAAATGTTATTCTGAGTAAACATTAAGCAAATGAAAGGATGATTGATGATACTCGATATAGACAATGTTTTATCTGTCATTCTTTGTCATGGGCCATTTGTAGCCATAAACTAAAAATATTAAAAAAAAAATAATAGAGAGAGAGAAAAGAATTTCCAGAATATTAGCCTCAATAAAGTTTTTCAAAGTGAGGATGAATCCCTATCACTGTGACTTGCACAAAATGAAAAGAGTGAAAATGTTAGTCGCTGAGTCATGTCCGACTCTTTGTGATCCCATATAGACTATAACCTGCCAGGCTCCTCTGTCTGTGGAATTCTCTAGGCAAGAATACTGGAATGGCCATTCCATTCTCCAGGAGATCTTCCTGACCCAGGGATCGAACTTGGGTCTCCCACATTGCAAGCAGATTGTTTACTGTCTGAGCCATCAGGGACACCCAAAAAGACTTGTGAAAAATAGGGAACAATAGTCAATAACAAATATATGCTACATGAATTAATGTGTGTATGAAAAAATGAATGTTGGGGACATACACATTGCTTTGAACATTTTCTATGATATTACGATTGACATATGGTTACTTTCATATAATGGCAAAGGCTGAGATAATGTGATAATATGATAACTTTAAGATAATTATCCTGAGATAATATGATAATTTTAAGAAATATCAGATTTTGAAATAGTACTGTGTGAATAGTACTGTGAAAAAGTACTGTGTTTATCTAACCTCTCACAACTATGTAAGGCAATATACATTCAAACTTTTCTATTTCTAAAATTTCTTTCCATCTCTTTTAAGGTGTATTACATTAAAAAAATCTCATACTGGCTTATCTTCCCAAATCACTTTCCCAACTGTTACACACACACGAAAGCAACAGTTTTCTATAAATCTTTCAGTGGTTGGCTAATTCCAAGTCAGTTATGTGCTCACGCTGTGATAAAATTATAATGTATTTCTCTTTCTGAAGTTTGGATTTAGTTCAGACCTTGGAACGTGGATTATAACACAACAAATCTTGCCATCTGGAGGTTTGCAAGTCATAATATTTTTTACCTTTATTGTCACTGCATCTCTTTATAAATTCATAAGCATATGAGAATAAACATACACTATTCCCTGCAGTTTGTCAGCACAATAGACATTTGTGACAAGTAAATTGCTAAGAAAACATTTATAACAAATATGATTTGGATGATAAGTTGTACCTTTAAAATAGAAATAAAAATTTCCAGGCATCTAATTTTTGTATTCCGGGCTTAGGAACAGACTTTTCTCATTTGAAGAGTTAAGTGAGTTGACAGTTACAGAGTAACAAAAACCTACCAGCTACAAATGACTGCACTGTTGTAGAGTTCAACCTTCTGAAAAGCCTATCTTTTATTCCCTAGATGCAAATAAGCTTCTCAACTTGATAAAAAGTTGATTTACCATACAGGTGATGTCTCATAAAGATAGGTCTATACAACATCATTGAGAAATCATGTTCAGATACTGCAGACTTTCAGGTTAATGAGAAAGTTAGATGCAAGATCTGTGAAATTTGAAATCAGTGAAATTTTGTAAAGTATATATTGACAATTATTTCAAAGGTCTGTAAACATGATACAAACATTTACCAACTGAAATTTTCTAATTGACTCAAGTTATTTTCCTAACAACATTTCTGGTTGAGGGATGAGGGAAGGTTAAGTTGGCACGATGGTGCCTAATTCAGGAAGTATCACTCTTACTAATTTTAGCTCAGAGCCTATTGAAACAATTTAAATTATGTGGAAGACAGTATATTTGGCCATTTCCTTTATTTCTCCCAGTAATAATCAGAAGTCATGGTGGTTATTCATTCAGTTCAGTTCAGTCGCTCATTCATGTCCAATTCTCTTTGACCCCATGGACTGCAGCACACCAGGCCTCCCTGTCCATCACCAACTCCTGGAATTTACTCAAACGCATGTCCGCTGATGCCATCCAACCATCTGATCCTTTGTCGTCCCCTTCTCCCATCTTCAATCTTTCCCAGCACCAGGGTCTTTTCCAATGAGTCAGTTCTTCGCATCAGGTGGCCAAAGTATTGGAGTTTCAGCTTCAACATCAGTCCTTCCAATGAACACCCAGGACTGATCTCCTTTAGGATGGACTGGTTGGATCTCCTTGAAGTCCAGGGGACTCTCCAGAGTCTTCTCTAAACCACAGCTCAAAAGCATCAATTCTTCAGCCCTCAGCTTTCGTTTTAGTCCAGCTCTCACATCCATACATGACTACTGGAAAAACCATAGCCTTGACTAGACGGACGTTTGTTGGTAAAGTAATGTCTCTGCTTCTTAATATGCTGTCTAGGTTGGTCATAGCTTTTCTTCCAAGGAGAGAGCGTCTTTTAATTCCATGGCTGCCGTCACCATCTGCAGTGATTTTGGAGCCCACATAATAAAGTCTCTAACTATTTCCACTGTTTTCCCATCTATTTGCCATGAAGTGATGGAACCAGATGTCATGATATTAGTTTTATGAATGTTGAGTTTTAAGTCAACTTTTTCACTCTCCTCTTCCACTTTCATCAAGAGGTTCTTTAGTTCTTCGCTTTCTGCCATAAGGGTGGTATCATCCACTTATCTGAGGTTATTGACATTTCCCCCAGCAATTTTGATTCCAGCTTGTGCTTCATCTAGCCCAGCATTTCTCATGATGTACTCTGCATATAAGTTAAATAAGCAGAGTTACAATATGCAGTCTTGTATGCCTTTCCTAGTTTGTAACCAGCTTGTTGTTCCATGTCCATTTCTAGCTGTAGCTTCTTGACCTGCATACAGATTTCTCAGGAGGCAGGTCAGGTGGTCTGATATCCCTATCTCTTGAAGAATTTTCCAGTTTGTTGTGATTCACACAGTCAAAGACTTTGGCATAGTCAATAAAGCAGAAGTAGATGTTTTTCTGGAACTCTCTTGCTTTTTCAATGATCCAACAGATGCTGGCAATTTGATCTTTGTTTTTTTTTTTTTGCCTTTTCTAAATTCAGCTTGAACATCTAGACGTTCACAGTTCATGTACTGCTGAAGCCTGGCTTCGAGAATTTTGAGCATTACTTTGCTAGCATGTGAGATGCAATTGTGAGGTGGTTTGAACGTTCTTTGGCATTGCCTTTCTATGGGTTTGGAATGAAAATTGACCTTTGACCTGTAAAAATTGAAAATTGTCCTGTGGCCACTGCTAAGTTTTTCAAATTTGCTGGCATATTGAGTGCAGCACTTTCACAGCATCATCTTCATCAAAAACGACAGAATGAACTTCGTTTGTTTTCAAGGCAAAGCACTCAATGTTACAGTAATCCAAGTCTATGCCCTGCCTAGTAACACTGAAGAAGCTGAAGTTGAATGGTTCTATGAAGACCTATAGGACCCCTTCTAAAACTAACACCTCAAAAAGATGTCCTTTTCATTATAGGGTACTGGAATGCAAGAGTAGGTTATTCATTAGGTTTATAATTAAATTTTGTTCAAGTAGGTAATGTGAGAAGATGCTAAAGGAAATTTAAGACTTTTAAAATGGAGATAACAAAAAAGGCATAAAATAGCACATGTACTCAAGCATTAGAAGACTTTGCTTCTGAATACTACCTGCACCTGAACTCTGGAAATCATGCAATAATGTTTTAGATATTCATCTGTCAATTTCTAACAAAAACTATTCATACATTCATTCATTCAAAAAATAATTGTTGAGCATTGACAAGAGTTCTTGGTATTGCGCAAGTTGGTGGTAAAATTGAACAAGAAAGGATACCTATCCTCAAAGAGATCACTAACTCATACAGATTCCAAGTTAGTAAATGACATTTGTACATGTTTTTTTATAGGTACTATAATAAAGGTAATGCAACTGCAGTGAACGCATTGAAAAGTCTAAAACAATCCTACTTGAGAGTGAGATGACGGAAGCACAGACAGTTTTAAAAAGAAAATAAAGCTTGAGCAGAATTTTGAAGAAAAAAAATATTTTCAAAGATGTAATATAAAGGGAAGAAGTTTTAGAATGAGGACATGTGTATGGGTAACTTTTTGGCTGAAAATAAAAATGTAAATTACAAAGCTAATTATGATCTTTTGATATAATATTTCTACTGAGGCATTCATTGATATGCAGCCTACTTTGAAATCTAGTGTGGCCTAAATTTAGGTGTGGGGACTACTGAAACACTTTCACTACCTTTTCTTAGAGCCTATTAAGTTAGCAAAATATAATCACATAATGTGGAACACTTTACTGACGATTTCTGTGTGGTTCCTTGGAAAAGAATTTTCTCCATGCATAGGAGTTAATAGTCTGATCACATACTTTAAGAATAGAAAATCATATTTCTAACGTGTTATTTGAAAGCAGTTGCAGTGTAGTTTTATACTGTAATCTTCTAAAATATTATAGAATTTCTTTGCATTAACCTGTGGACACTTGAGCTGATACATTTTGTCACCAGAATTTCACAGATCAAATTCACACAGTAGTTTGTATTTTCTCTCCCTCAGATTTACTAATTTAATACTTGATTGGTTTGTTTTTGATCATAACACATATATGTAACAGAGTTGTTTCCAATTTAAGAGGAAAAATTATGTAGCTTCTCAAAATATAATATTACGGCCCTCAACTACCAGGATTAACAGATAAATTTGTCTTCTTTCTCCAGTCCCCAACCTCCTTTCCTGGTACGTCTGTTTCCAGAGGTAAGGATGGATGTCACTATGCAAAAGTATTGCCTTGATGATGGAAGACTATGAAATTGATATATTATCCTTCATAACTAGTTATTTGTTGCTGTTATATGTTCAAAAGATGGAGGTCTGTGATCACCGTTGAAGCATAAATTCCCCTTTATACTACTCACTTTAAACTATTTATGCCTTCTGAAAATCTGCATGTCTTCTGCAATCTGTCTAGGCAGATCTTTCAGCTTGCCCTGCTTTCACTATTGTTGCAATAAGCCTTTGCTTTTTCCAATGCTCTTTCTAATGTGCTCTTGGTTTTGTTAAAATTATAAATGGAAATTTTACATTTAGGAAAGAAGGATTAAGTTAATTCATATTGATAATCTAGCAAGGGATCCTTCTGCAATTTTTTATTTAATTTTATGTCCTCAGAAAGCCTACTCAATTGGAAAGCATTGACTAAGAACTCATACATGAGCACAGTTTTGGTGGTGCAGGCTAAGAGCAGGAAGGCTGGCCTCAGCCATGTCCCTGACAGCCAAATAAGGAGAAACTTGAGGGGTGGAGGGTCAAAATCTATATCTGAAGCTGTAGATTTCCTTAGATAGGTAATTTAATTTCTTAAATTTAAAAATAAATAAGATGTAATATTTTGCACTACAGTAGCTTATGGTTGAGTTGACTGTATGGAAGAATGCAGAGTAAAATACAGAGAAAGGGATGGGTGATAAGCAGAGCAAAGCAGGTAGCATGAAAATGGAGGAAAAGGTCCAAAATTAGTAGATAGCATTATGCTTTGCAAGCATGGCTTGAAATTCTGTCTTAGAAATGACATAGAGGATGCTGTCCATGTGCTCCCAAGATCTCCTTCACTGGACCAGTACATCTCCCCCCAGTTGTTAACTAACGGCTCATAATCCCCTGCATCTGCCAGAGCATGGCCCTCACTTGAACTGGATCTGCCTCTCTGAGGACTTTTACACCATAGCAAGATCCCAATGACAGATGGACTCTGGGATGCAAAGATAATGCCCCCTGCCTCAGCATGGAACCTCACTCTCCTCCTGAGGGGATATCTTTAATGTATCACTTTGAAAACACAAGTGCTCTAAGGCTCTGCTTTTTGGAATCCTACATAGATGATGCCAAAATGTATTCTGGAAACAGACTATAAGGATACGGTTTTGAAGGTGAGTCATTTGCTAGCAGGGAGGCAATAAGCTCCCAGTAAGATAGGAAAAAGGGAGGCTTCCTTGGTGCCTCAATGATAAAGAATCCACCTGCCAATGTAGGAGAGAAGGGTTCAGTCCCTGGGTAGGGAAGATCTCCTGGAGAAGGAAATGGCAACCCACTTTAGTATTCTTGCCTGGAGAATCCCATGGAAAGAGGAGTCTCGTGGGCTACAGTCCATAGGGTTGTAAAGAGTAGGACATGTCTTGGTAACTAAACAACAACAATAAAGTAGGAAAAATATTAGTAGGGCCTGAGGGACTGTAACAGTGACTGCTCAGACTTTCACTAATTACTTAGAACAGGCTGTTTATGGAAGATAATTCTTTGGCTGGTGCAGTAATTCTAACATTTCAGAGATGTAATGTAAATAGTAATTAATAAAACTGTGGAACTTGATGTTTGTTGCTAAGTTCCATTGATGTACAGAAGAGAGAAAATTAGAGACTTAGAACTATAATCAGTCTCATGAGGGTCAGGAAGCTTCCTTGGAGGCTCATTTGGATACTCTTTATTGCTCACAACCAGAGTGGGGCAGCAGTGAAGAGCAGATACAGGACCAAATTGTAAGACTGGGAGATTTGTAAAGAAGGTGGAACTTTAGTCCAGACAAGAGTCCAATGCCAAAGGCAGAGCATTAATAACAAAGAGTGATCCTGAGACTTGAGAGGGGATATCTAGTCTGATGCACTTGAAAATCTTGAACCCTCAATTCACCTTGTCAGCTCGATATCAGCTGACTCGACTTCCCACCTATGGGGAGTCCTCAAATGAAGCAAATGCCTTACAAAACCGCACTTGCCCTCCTTGGGCTCTGCCTTACCTACCTTGTTCATCATGCATAAGTAGAGAATAATGTGCCACATTTTTAAGTGAAGCCATTTTCCAGTTAGACAAGCACTGGATAAAAATGATCATTTAAGTAAATAGCATTTATGCTTAAAATGCAAAAATCACTGTAGGGAAGCTGACCCCTATTTATTGTACTTAGTACTGAGCCATGCTGATCAGGCCAGCATTAAGCAAGGCCTGACTGTGAAAGAGTTGGCCTTCTATGGGAGGAGATGGATTATACGCCAAATGAGCTGCAAGACCCAGCTCACATGTACCAGCAGGAAAAAGGAAAACATGCCAGGAATGTATTCTGAGAGTGCTGGAACAAAGAGAGCAGACAAGAGACTGAAAAATGGAGTTTTTTTGATATGAGAATATTTTCCCATGACACAAGATTTAACATCCTGCAAGGGGTTTGGAAAGTGTTCCAAATACACTATTGGTTGACCCTTCAATTCTTGGGAAATTAAATGGACCACACTAATTGAAATAAGGAAGCTAGAACTCTGTGACAGATGAGAATAAAGGATTAAAAAAAATCCTCAAAGAATTGGGCATACTAGATTGGGTCTACTATAACAGATTGAAAATCCACAAGATGATGATTTATAAAGATGAAAAAATATGTGCTTATAAGGAGGACACCAGCATCACTCAGAACTCAGCAGTGGTCACCCTTTCTCCTCAGGGCTGAAGAGGACATGCTGTTTTGTATCAGTGGGATGATAGGAACCCCATATAGCAAAAGCCAGGTGGTGACACTTCAGTGCCAGCAGAAATGTGGATATAATCACCAACATGAGCAGCAAGGTCAGACTAGCAGCCAGGGGCACCTGGCTTGCTGTGATCTGTAGAAATACAAGTGGAACATTACATCCTCAGGTCAAAATAGATGGCTGCCAGCAAAACAACTGAATATAAACAGGTTCTACCCACTATCTGAAAGTAGAGGCTTCCTTGGAAAACTTCCCTAAGCTGAAATGGCATATAGTGAAGAAGCAGTCTCCGTAGGGCACATCTTGCTAATGAATACACGGAATAAATTGAGATAAAGCACAAACGCTCATGCAGTTCAAAGCTCTGGCAGCTTGGTGCTGAGATGCCGAGTATAGTCTCAGGGAAGTGGCTTGGTGGTACCACTCTTGCTACTCAGGGCGCACTGCCTCTATAAAACTCCCTGCAAAACAAACACTGAGTGCTGTTTTTGCTCTTCATTTTTTTTTCATAATGTGAAAATCCTCTTTACATTTCTTTCGGGTAGTGAAAACAGGTACTAATGGAGTTCTTTTGTAAAAGTAAACTGGCATAATGCAAACTTTCAAAAAGTAGGAGATATATCTATACAGATAAACTGTGACAGGCAGAATGCTGCCCAATATAGAATCAAAATCCTTTGCCTAATTTCTAGAATTGATCCTGAGTTCAGATATAGGACTATTTAAATGAGAGGTTGCATCTCCATGAAGAAAAAAGACCTTGCAACAAGAGGCAGATGACAATACCGTATGCTTCACCCTTCTCATGTGCACCCTTTCCCCAGATGCTGGGAGTGGTGGGTTCTAAGGGCTCACAGATGCCTTTTGTACAGCATATTGGCTTTGGAGGAATGGGAGCTCCATTGCTCAGAAATTCATGTGCCCCCTGATCTCCAGCTCATAGGGCTGTCAGAGGCTACTGCCAGGCTGCCACAGGGTACAAAGCGTTGGCCGCCTTGCCACAGTCAGGACCATCTGTGTGGTACAACTGATCCTCCAGGATGAAGCTGGTTGCCAGCTGACACCACATCCTTGCTTAGCTTTCTTTGCTTGCCCTACCTTGCTTCTCTCTATCATTTTCTCCTAGAAGTACTCCCTCTATAAGTCACTTTCACAAGCGATTTTACTGAAGTCACTACTTCAGGCTCTTCTTCTAGAGCAGACATTCACAACCTTTTTGGCACCATGACCTGGTTTTTCCACAGAGCAGTGGGCGGTGGGGATGGTTTCAGGATGATTCAAGCTCATTACATTCACTGTGCACTTCATTTCTGTTATGGCGTCAGTTCCACCTCAGATCCTCCGGCGTCAGATTCAGGAGGCTGGTGATCCCTTTTTTAGCAAAACAAAGAATAGTAGAACCACTCTCAAAGTGAAAATCCTATGTGCCACTGGAGGCAGGGGAGAGGCCTGACGGAAGGTGGTTGCATCCTGTGGGCCCCTCTCCATATTTGGTCCACAGGTGAGGGACAAGAAAAGTAATCCTGGCTCTCCCAGTTGCTAGAGTATGCAAGCAATAGACAGCTTCTCCACATATACCTTGGTTCCATTGTCTGTAAAATTAATAATATTAATAATGTTTTTGGAATGATATATCCATAATATACAATCTTTATAGGGACTGGCTCAGGATAAGTGTTCAATACACACATAGCTATTTTAATTATTTATTTTATAATATCTTTTAGATATTATTTCTGCATATGATACACTGTAAGGTTTAATATTAATAATAATTATAAACATTAAATGAAATCTTAGGGCTTCCCTGGTGGCTCAGACGGTAAAGAATCTGCATGCACTGCAGGAGACCCAGGTTCCATCCTTGGGTCAGGAAGATTCCTTGAAGAAGGGAAAAGCAACTTACTCCAGTTTTCTTGTTTGGAAAATCCCATGGACAGAGGAGCCTGGTGGGCTGCTATCCATAGAGTCACAAAGAGTCAGATATGACTGAGTGACTAACAATTATCTATGTATTAGGCATTGTCTTAAAACATTTTACATGCATCCATATAATAATTTTGGTTACTCTATGAGATTAGTAATATTCATATTTATGTTTTGCACATGAGGAAACTGAGGAATGTGTGGCCACATGGCTTGCTGAAGTTCTCATGACCGGTGAGCCGTGGAGATGGGCTAATAACCCCAAACTCTGATTCCAGAGTCCACACTCTCAATCATACACTTTGCTGTTTCACTGTCATTAATCCTAATGATGACAAAAAGTTTCAGAACTAATTTGTTGGTAGATACAATTTTTAAATAAAGAAAATGTAAATATTGGGTCACCTTTAATGCCATCATCATTTTCATTTCCAATTTTGGGGGGACTATTCAATCATTTGGATAGACCACATCTGCAACACAAAGAATCCAAGTAAATACTTTTTATTTTTACAATTTGGTTCCCATTGTAATGCAAAAATGGTTCAGATGGGAAATATGTGACTATTATGTTTTATCAGAGAAAATTTGGAAGCAGCTTGGCACTAAATCTGCTTATATAGTCATATTTTTTCTATATATAACTTGAAACTTTAAAAATTCTTTCTTACTGTAAAGATTAGCTTTTCACAGCTATTATTTTGTATTTTGAATGTAAGAGATTCTTTAAATAATATAAGAAAGAAAATGCCTTCTTTGATTTCTGCGTCTTTTTAAAATTTCTTTTGATGATAGAAACTAAGGAGCTGATGGTTAAAATTATATAACAATACATTTGTGGTCAATTTCATATACTCAACACATTTTCTTAGTTCTAAGTATACTATTGAAGGCGTAATTGTAATAGTAACTTAGTGTATGTGCCTGCCATTATGCTAAGCAGCTGATTTGTGTAGCAATGCTACAAAGTAAGTATTATGATCCTCATTCTATAATGAAGAAATTGGGGCTCTGAAGGTGCAAGGAAACCACCACAGTCATAGGGACTATAACACATCAAAGCTCATTCTCATTTTAATCAATATAATATGCCATATCCTGGAAAAAAAGGAAGAGTTATTCCGTTTTTAAGAAATGAAAGACATGCAGTAAACATATGGAGAAGTAGTGGGTAAGAGAAGAAATACAATATGTTTTCTTCTAATTGTGTTACACTGATTGATGGAATAAAAGAATTCAGATACATGCTTGTAATGTTTGAGCAAGTTACTTTTCACTGGTTTGTTAAGGATGAAACTTTAAATGTTCAAATATATAGTCAATTCAATTAAGAAAAATCAGTCAAATAATTTATTTTGGGTGCCGATTTGTTAGATGACTAGAGGCTCTATTCAAACAGTACTGCATGGAATCAAATAGACCTGGATTTGAATTGTAGCTATTCTTGTGATAATTCCTAACCAACTGTGCCCTATATTCATCTTCTGTAAAAGGAGGATAATATTGCCTAACATTCTAGGGTTGTGGAGGAAATTAAAGATCATGAATTTGATACATGATAATTACTGCTACCATCAATTAAACAGATTTTATACAGATTTTATGACAATCATACCACAAGAATTCAGTGTTTTTTTCTATATTAATGGCATTATGCCACATAGAATCCAGTTATTATGATCATCAAGGTAAGTGCATTAAAGTAACTATTTAAAATAGTCTTTGTTACTTTAGTACCAAAAAAAAAATCTTTGTATTAGTTTCTTAGTATTACTGTACAAGTACCACAAACTATATGGTTTAAAACAATAGAAATTTATTCTCTCATAGATCTGGAGATCAGAAGTCTGAAATTCAGCTGTTGGCAGAACCTTGCATGTTAAGTCAATTCAGTCATGTCTGACTCTTTGCAACCCTATGGACTGCAACCCTCCAGGATCCTCTGTCCATAGGATTCACCAGGCAAGAATATTGAAGTGGGTTGCCATGCCCTCCTCCATGGGATCTTCCTGACCCAGGGATGGAGCTCGCATCTCTTACATTTCCTGCACTGGCAGATGGGTTCTTTACCACCAGCACCACCAATCATGCTCCCTCCAAAGATTCTGGAAGAGGAGGTTCCCTAGTCCTCATCCTCCCAGAAGCCTATCAGCCCTTCTGACTGGTAGATGCATCACTCCAATTTCATGCCTCCAACATCGCATAGTAGTTTTCTTTGTCCTTGTCTACATTTTCCTCTTTTTATAAAAACATCAATCATATGAGATTCAGCACTACTCCAGTACTCATTTTAACTTAACCAATTACAGTTGTGATAACTCTGTTCCCATATAAAGTGTCATTGACAGGTATTGGGGGTTAGGCTTTCACCATTGTTTGGGGGCACATAATTCAACCTATAACATCACTTAAGGCAAGTAAGTAACTTTTAAAAATTTTCAAATCAATGGCTCTATTTCAGTGAATCTAGCCTGCTCCCATTCCTACTAGCTTTTGAATCAACCTGACATGAAGTCAATTCCATTATTTTCACTCCCCCTCACCCCCAGATTCCCTTGGTTGGTACCAGTATGGCTGTGGGCTTCCCTCAGACCACACAGTTTTCCAGTTGCTACCCTGCCTCACACATTCACTGGATGATTCCTTTGTGTGTAACATGCTACAATATGTGTGAGTGTGTGTGTTCAATAATGTCCAGCTCTTTGCAATTCCATAGCTATAGACTGCCAGACTCCTCGGTCTATGAAATTTTCCAGGCAAGAATACTGGAATGGGTTGCCATTTCCTACTCCAGGGGATCTTTCCAACCCAGGAATTGAAACCATGTCTCTTGCATCTCCTGCACTGGCAGGCTGATTCTTTACCATTATGCCACCTGGGATGCCCCACATACAAGGATATTTTTGCCCAAATTATACTTGGTTTTAAGAATCACTAACACAGCTGTCATGTTGTGTCATTTGACAATGTCTGAAAATAATTATATATGAAGAAATTTTTATTTGTCATCAGGATGATAATTTACAGACCCATAGATGATATGAAAACCCAAAGCTCTGCCATAGTCATATTTATTTAGTTTGGAATATTATGCACTCACATGCATACTATAGAGGATATTATTGATAAGAGCAGAGCAGAGCTTAGTAAATCACAATGCTGCTACAAAGCAATGTCTGTGACTATAAAGTTCCTTGTTGTCCTTCCTTCCATGATATCATTTTCTCATTCACTATTCGTTAATGTTGTGGGTAGAGGCATGTTTATTTATAGCTCCCATAAATTTCCCATATTTATATAACTTTGGTACAGACGGCCTTACCAGTGGCTCAAATAATTTTTTGTACTAAAAAAGTAAATTTCAAAACTAATTCTGGATTAATTAAAGATTATTGTCTCATGAAAATGCACTATTTAGAAAAATTACTTTTCTTTATGTTCAAAATATATATTTTGGTCTCTCAAGCATTTTCAGTGACAAGTGAACTATTTTTTATGAATTTATCCAACAGATATCTGTGCCAGCATCATGGCAAGCATTTGAAAGTTATACAGATATATTATAAATCAAGGTCTTGACCTCAAGGAGACAAGATTCTAGGAGGGGAGAATGTGATGATCTAAACCACCAATAGCTACACACTACAAGGCAAAATGAAACCAGCGCTATAGAGAGATGTGAAATGCTATAAGAGAAATGGAAAAAGTGGTTGTCTAATTCAGAAGTTTTGAGTAGGAGAACATTTTGAGGGTCTTTACAATAAGACCCTCAAAAAAAAAGGTATTTCTGAAGGGGAGAACACTTCAGAAGAAAGCACCAGCATGAGCTCCAGTATTCTTTAAATTCATCAAATATCTATGAAATGGATTTTCTTGACAGTAATCTTTGTTTAGTATTCAGATAACTACTGATATGAATTACAAAAATAATGCTCTTAATGAATATGTAGTCTTTACAGATATGAAATTCAGCTGAAATAATTGAGAAAAAAAATCTTCTAGAGGCTGTGTATATATCCAGTTAGGCCAAAAAGATTGAATCAACCAAATCTTAGTGCAATTTCCCACTTCACTTGCCTATCATATTGCAGCTTAGGTAGGATAAAAACCATCTATTTCAGTCTATCGATGCTGAAGAATGATGATGGCTTCCCAGGTGGCACAGTGGTAAAGAATCTGCTTGCCAATGCAGGACACAAAGGTTTGATCCCTGGATCTTGAAGATACCCTGGAGTAGGAAAGGCAACCCATTCTAGTATCCTTGCGTGTAAAATTCCATGGACAGAGGAGCCCGGCAGGCTACAGTCCATGGGGTCGCAAGGAGTCAGACACAACTGAGCATGCATGAAAAGAATGATGATTCATTACCCCAAAACAGACTGCTTGCTGTATCTCTATTAATTGTCCAATTTATGTTTAAACACGGTTCACTGTTATGTTTCTTTAACTTTTGTGGTTTTCCTCTTTTCATTTTCAAGTTGGGAATAAACCATTATCCCTCAACCCTACAGTACTGTTTATTTATGTCTGTAAATCACTTTGTTCACAAATTTGTATTATTTGACATTTACTGATTTACTTATATTTCAATCCTTATTGTATGGTAATTTCTTATAAGACACATTTAGTTTCATTTGATAAGAACATTTTTCAAAAAGTAAAATTATGACTCTCTTACAAATGAAAAATGAACATGTATCAAATGTTTTTATTTAACTCAGTTAATGAGGGAACCAGTTAAAGTTAAACCTGGTTCAAAGGTGACTCCACGCACCCTTCAATAGCTAAGCTGGTAGAGCGGAGGACTGTAGGTCCAAAGGTGACTCCAAAGTACAGACATACATATAGGCCATTGAAATATGAAAATGAATTTTCCAATAGGTGCAAAACTGATGAATATCCACAGGGTGGAAATAATCTCTATGGGCCAAATTGGATCTCTATAGGCAAGAATTATTTTCATTACTGTCAGTTTTCCACATCTTACAGAACTGTCAGATCCAACCCAGGAGATGGTTCAGACATATATAAAATTAGAAACTTAGAAGGATTTGCTAGAGAATGTTCTGCTTCTGTTGAAAGGACACACATTCTTTTTGCCCATTTCAAAGGTTTCAAAAGTTTTTACAATGACACATATATCTTTTTTATGTGTTGTAGCCAATTGATTACTTCGTTGTTGAATAAATGTATTATGTTTGTTTAGCTTCTTTCCTAACCAGTTAAGGAGAATTGTACCTAAGGCAACTATTACTGCAGCAAAAGAGTCTTTGAAATGGTACCAAAAGTGTTAGAAATCTGGGTTGAAGTCCCAGCTGTGTCATTAAGTTGTGCAATATTGGACAAATCTTACCTTCTTTGAACTGTATTCTTTTTGTCTGTAAAGTGAGGATGATAATATGAGCTCTGAAGACTAACTTTGAGAATGCAAGATTAAAAATGTGAAAATGCTTTCTAAATTATAAAGTGCTTATCTAAAAGTGAATTTCTATTTTTATGATATTTATTATCAGCTTTTCTCTGTGGATGTACATCAATTTTTTTTTTAATCTGCTAGTGTACCATTAACTAGATCACTGTGAAAATGATACCTCTTGAGAAGAAAAAAAAATCTAATAAACACTTCTGCATTTAACCCTATTTCAAACTCTGTAATAATCCTAGAATAACTACTTGCTCTTTTGGAAGTATTCCAATCTAAAGGCCTGAATTAAAGCTTTAGAGATTTATCTAATCTCTAAAGATGCCATGAGCAATACTTTGACAGTATCTAGGCCTCTACCTCAATGTACACTCTAAATAGGGAATACTGGGATATGATTTTTATTCTGATCTACTTTTGAAAATATTTTAGAGAAGAGAATGATTTAAATAGATTTCTTCTTTATGCCAAATTTAATAGAGGTCTTCACAGAGCAATCACTTCATTTAAAGAAGAAAATAGATTTTTGATCTATTATACACTTGCTGGTTTCTGTGAAATGCTGTTTTCTCTAGTGTATAGTTTTTATTTTTTAGCTAGTTACTAATGTGAAAGGTGTGGAGTTGATAATGGTTTAAAAATTTTAAATAAATTTGTAAAGGCTCCTAAGGCAGAAGATTCATGCTGTATCTGCATGAGATACTTTTTAAGGCTTTCATCTACAATAATCCTTTCATCATGATGTGATGAGTTGGAAAAGGGAGTTGATGTAAAAAAAGAGTTAAAAGAATATGGAAAAAACCTGATAAATAACAAACACTAAACCGCTGATTAGTTCACAAGCTTACTTTTAGGTCATAATATTTGAATCCCATGGATCTCTGTTTTCCTCTTCTTTCTTTTTATCTTTTCCTTCCCCCTGGGAACCAACATTTATGCTATTTCTCAACACTGACTACAGAAAGAATAGAAGGGGGACTAAAAGGTAGAAATTTAATTACATTGATGAAAGAAAGGCATCTTAATGTTATTCCATGAAAATGTTGCAGAGACACAGTGGTAAGAAAGGAGTTAGTGAGAAATGTAGTCAATCTGTTTTCTTTCCTCAGTGGATTCTGAGTGCACCTGCTACAGAAGGAAGACTCAACTTTGCCACACCTTAGCTTAGCCCTTGTAGACAACTGCCTGAACCGAGTTATCCTACAAAAGAAGAGCATGAAAAAAGTGACTCTAGTAGCACGTAACACAATGTTCCCTTTTGTCTCAGACTGAGGTGTGAAGTACTCTCACCTACTGCAGTGAAATTTCAGGTTGCCTATGAAAGATGTTTAAAGAAAGTCTGAAACCAGTTCTGCAAATCAAGGTTCATCACTCACCACCTGCAATGAAGGCGATAGCATGGAATGTATCGGAGGTTTGATGAGGCTACTGAGAATATTTTTAAAGTTTAAGTATACTGTTTGGTTTCACATTCCTTGGAAAAGAGGAAGCTGACAGACTGGGGAGGTTAAGAGAAGTTTTGTGATCAACTAACAGTCAGAAAATATCAACAACATGTACTCCTACACATGCACAAAATTGCAAGTCTTTCTTTTTTGTGTTTTGTTTTTTGCAAAAACATACCTAAATAGATTATTTTTGGATTCTAAAAGTCACACAGGATAGTACTTTTTAAGCAAATAAAAACTAGGGGTAAAGTTTTTAATTAAAAACTTGTGTAGTATCTAGTCAATGATAGAGCTTCAATAAATATTTGTTGATTTATGAATAGGTGTTGGATTTTAGAACTGGCAAACTGGCAGGATGGCCACAGAGAAACATATCTTCAGGGAATTAAGGGACAGCTAATGAAGGAATTGTCTTAAATAAAGAAGTAACCTGGGATGACTATCTAAAGCATATAACAAAAGACGTCCTCAGAGAAAAATTTTGAGAAAAATGCCAGTTGCTATTAAAGTTCATGCTAGCTATCTTGAACTTATAGCTGGGTCCCAGGGAGAGAAAGTGAAAGTGAAAGTCGCTCAGTTGTGTATAGTCCATGGAATTCTCCAGGCCAGAATACTGGAGTAGGTAGCCTTTCCCTTCTCCACGGGATCTTCCCAACCCAGGGATCGAATCCAGATCTCCTACATTGCAGGCAGATTCCTTACCAGCTGAGCCACAAGGGAAGCCCAAGCATCCTGGGGTGGGTAGCCTATCCCTTCTGCAGCATATCTTCCTGACCCAGGAATCAAACCAGGGTCACCTGCATTGCAGGTGGATTCTTTACCAACTGAGCTATCAGGGAAGCCCCAGGGAGAGAAACGAGTATAATAAAAACTAAAAGAGAAGTTTTACCTAGCTCTGAAATGGACTGGGGAGCCCTCTAAAAGAGTACAATACCAAAGAGAATCCTGTTCTTCTTGTCTACACACTCTCTCCTCTCTCCTGCCCCTGCTTTAAGATGGTATGGACTAACATGAAGCTTTAGCATTCTGGAGGCTCAAAAGAGGAGATATAGTCCCAAGTGGATGAGCACACCTGCTCCTGGAAACTGTGCATGGGGGAGAAAACAAGGGAATTTCATTGGTGCCTAGCAGAACGTCTGGACATTGGGGAATTCCATTTGAGATGTGCAATGTTGTGATTAGGCATGGCTTGAAGGAATTCTAGAGACTTGGCAGAGGGCTAAAGCCAGCAGACTGGGTAAAGAACTGGCTAATACAGATACCTAGCTTAAAGTGGACTTACACATAACCCATAGAATGGTGAGGAATGTAAAAATACTGCTTACAGACAGTAAGCTCAGTTATTTTATTAGCCTGATTTTTCCCCCAGATCTCTCAAGAAGCAGAGAGTTTACAGTAACTAAATTGACTGTATAAGAATTTATTTTAGAAACATGAAATTTGGGTCAGCCAAAAATTTGTTTGGTCTTTCCCACACCATCTTATGGAAAAATCCAAACTACCTTTTTGGCCAACCCAGTATTTTGTAAGTGCCATCTTTCTGTATTTGCATGGTCAAAATCCCATCCTATTACAATTTCTTGTTCCACAAAAGAGAATTTATATGGCAATGAAATCCTGAAAATAGTCTGTCTCAGCCTAATATGCCACTAGATGGTTAAAAAAAAAAAAAGGAAAAAGCCTATAAAAAGCACCTGTGGCTCCATGCCCAAATGCTTTACTTCCTGTAAAAAGCTGTTGGAGATCAACACCTGCATATTTTCCAACATGATCTCATTTTATAATGGGTGTTTGGTGAGTTGATTGTGGTTCCAGGTGTCATTGTTTTTCCATTCTCTGGCATTCAGAAATGTATCATTTGCATGAGAAATGATTGCTCTGGTCTTGGCAGGGAAGGGCCATTCTGCTGTGGGAAGATATGAAGAAAGAGACCTGCAGCTGAGGCCAGCTTAGCGTAACTCCTGTCTGCTTGGCTAGCTCCTTTTGGACTTCTCTTTGTATATATGGGGTAGAGGCCCTGAATGTATTGGTTCATATTGCAGCTGTGGCAATAAACAGTAAGCTAAGAAATTCCTGCTGCCCTTTGAATTAAATCTGCTGTTGTGTTAGTCATCCAACAGACACTTCTGCTTTATAAATGGAACACACTATTTATGAAAAACTTTAAGTGGGTCAGGGATGACATATCTTAATATTCCTCTAGTTCTTTTGAAGTATTCATGAAAACTGAAATACCAGCCCCCATAGAGCTGATCAAATTTTGTATTCATATAATCCATTCTTAATACTTTCCAAAAGTCTGTACTGTAGGCTCAGGGGGAAAAAAAAAACCCAACCCACCCTAAAGAAACAAACTACCATTGTATCAAAAATTGAAATTGATCAGGTATATGGATATTGGATAGACTGCTCCATCTCCCACTTCACCACAACTTAGTTTAAATGTAAACACAAGGAACAAAATTGTGTAGAAAATATTTATGAAAATATACTCTTTTTGGTCTTAAGTGTGCAAAGAAATGAGAGCACGACTGTTTATAAATGGTCTTTTCTATGTAAATAGTTGAACAAGGAAACAACCAGGCAAAATGAATGGAGACATACATGACTGAGAGTTGTAACAGCGACTTTAAAAGCCACATTTGAAATCATAGGAACAGAAAAAATACTCCAGCCAAAATGCTAGATAGATGATTCTGCTTGCAATCTTCATTTACTCACTAAGTCTTAGTAAACTCTTACCAAGTATAAGCCACTATTCTGGACACTGGAAGTAAATTTCCCATCTTGCAAGAGATTATAAACTTCTTACACAGGGAAAAGTTCTATATATATGAAAGAGCTGACAACTATGAATTTTTTATTATTAAAAGAAAAGAGAATCTAAATGCTCACAAAACAGGGTAAGTGCCTTTAAGAATTCATCTGTGTCCAAATTTAGCTTAAAGGCTCATTAATTTATATTTCTAATCAAGATTTATTTTCTAACTTTCAAATATCCAACAGTATACTCCACATTGAGCTTCCCCGGTGGTTCAGGGGTAAAGAATGTGCATGCAGTACAGGAGACACAGGTTCAATCCCTGGATCGGGAAGATCCTCTGGAGAAGGAAGTGGCAACCCACTCCAATATTCTTGCCTGGAGAATCCCATGGACAGAGGAGCCTGGTGGGCTACAGTCTGTAGGATGGCAGAGTCGGACACGACTGAAGCAACTGAGAACACATGCACACATCCTCCACGTCTCCACTTGAATGTTTTAAGGGCACATAATATTCAACACGTTTAAGAACTAACTAGTTATTTTATAAAGAAAACAGCTCCTGTTTCAATCCTTTCTATCATATGTATCCAGTTGCACAAAACGAATTTCTGAGTTTCTCTGAATCAGTTATGACATTTCCTTCTTCCTCTCTCACATATCTAATTCACTGCCAATACTTGTCTCTTCTGTTAAACCTCTTAAATCTGCATGTCTCCTTCTTCGGTGCCACTACTCTATTCCAATCTATAATCTTCTACTATCTAAATTCTTCTGTTGGCCTAGACTCTGTCTTTTCCCATCTACTTTGGACTCTTCCCCATTCTTCCTCCACACTGTAGGTGGAGCAATTATTTTTTTTCAAAACGCAATTCATATGTTATCTCTCTAATGGAAAGTGAGTTAAGTGAAGTCACTCAGTCGTGCCCGACTCTTTGTGACCCCATTGACAGTAGCCTGCACCAAGCTCCTCAGTCCATGGGATTTTCCAGGCAAGAGTACTGGAGTGGGTTGCCATTTCCTTCTCCAGGGAATCTTCCCAACCCAGGGATCGAACCCAGGTCTCCTGCATTGTAGACAGATGCTTTACCGTCTGAGCCACCAGGGAAGTTGAACTCTTTCAATATCTGCTGTGCTCTTAGGATAATGATCAAATTCCTTAATAAAGCAGATCAGTTGATTTCTCTTAGAACAAGTGACAGAAAATGTAACTCAAAATAGCTTAAGCACAAGGAGGATGTTTTAACCTTGCTTACATAAGAGCCTAGGAAAGTGCCTCATTTTAGGCATAAATTGAAGCACCTGTTTCCCTTCCTCCATCAAGCAGAGCCTAGATGTCTTGGGCTCCCTGCAACCCTTATTTGATGTTAATAAGAAATAATTATTTGTCATTTGAAGCCACTGATATTTTGAGGATTTCCCCCTATAGCTTAACCTAGTGGTAACTGCATACAGAGTTCTAGAAAACGGGATATCTATAAATATGTTATCTGCTATAACAAAGCACCAAAATATGTGCTGTTAACTATAGAGGCAGGAGAAGTTTAAAAGAAAGTGAGTTGGTGAGTATTTGCTCCTTTTGGAGAAGTGTTTCAAGTAAGAAACGAGCTCAGGAAAAAAATGGTTTCCAAGTGAGAAAGAAGGGAAAGTACACAAATGTGGAGTCTAGAGTGACAGATATATGTCAAGAAGTATTGAGACTTTGCCTATTATGTAATTCTGAGTAGAATTAAAGAGGTAAAAACCAGTAGTTTTTGAGGGAGATGTATCATCAAAGTGCTATATATCTTGGTTAAAAGGACTGTAAATATTCTAGCTGTAAAATTTCTCTTATTCCCTCAGCCCTCTATAAGAAGGAAATTCTGCTCAATGGCAAGGAGGGCACATCTCAAAACCTTCTTAAACTACACTAAGAAGAATATTCCTAAACACAGAGCTAAGTGCCTTGGAGTACCAGGGACAGAATTGTTAATTCTATGGGACAGAGCTGGAGCCTAGTCAAGAAACATTCCCTAGGTTAGGGCCAATCTCACATTTGCCCAGTGGGGTTTCAGGATTTCTAAGAACCAGTGATTACTGGGAATATGTATTTTTTTCTGTTTCTATGTGAATATTCATTGTGATTATCCTGTTCTTGTCCCCTCACAGTTCTTTGGGTATGTAGGGGGAGCAGATAATCTGTCTTTTTAATTGAACATTCTTTGATTCACGAGAAGCTCTTGGATCCCAAGATCTTAGGCTTTGATCCTATTTTAACTTCAAGAAAAGACATCTCAAGGCTTTGAGGAGGGAGTGAATGTATATTTTGCCTGAAGAATGGAAATGAATACCCTGGTAGGTTGTATTATTGGTATACAATCATTCATCCCCTTCCTACATTTGCTGTGCTCCCTGGTACCACTGTCTTTGGGTTTTGCCATGTGGTACACTTTTGCCAATTTGATATAAACATTTGTGACTTTTCACATATCTGAACATGGGTTTAACTGCAGTTGAGTGACTTAACTGGGCTCTTGTTCTAGTGTTCCTCCACGAGCACTTTTTTTTCAGATTGAAGTTTCTTCTCCAGCTCCAATTCTGGTTAAGAAGACACTTGAAGCCAAGACTAGATCATCCAAAGCAGAGCCCAGCGGAGTACAGTTGAGCTGTTTACCTCATGTAATGTATGTGAGAAATGAATAGCTGATGTTGTTGTTCAGTTGCTAAGTCAGACACGACTTAGCACCCCATGGATTGCAGTATGTCAGGCTTTCCTGTCTATCACTATCCCCCAGAGCTGTTACATTGTTTAAAAAATTGTTATTAATACTGTATAACCCAGAGAAAACAGATTTCAAATATTTTAAACTTTAATCAAATGAGAAAATTGTTAAGTACTAGGTGTTAGTAGCAGGGTATAAATTTTATGTACAGAATGATCCCAATTATATAGAAAAATATTGAGCTCTGCATGTTTATTACATGACAGAAAAACTCTAAAATGTAACAATGGTTACTTTTTGAACAGTACATTTAAGAGAGATCTGGGGTTTCATATTCAGAAGATCTAGATTTGACTCCCAGTTCAGTCACTTATTAGCCATAGGATTTTGAAGTAAACAGTTTAACTTGTCTTCCATTTACCATATTTGTGCCTACCTCCCTAGGATATTGTCGGGTTAGATAAAATACGAGTGTGTATTAATATGTGTAAAAAAATAGTACAGTACTCCAGAGTAACCTGCAAATAAATGTTAGCTATTACTATGATCATTTTTATGTTGTTATTACAATGATTTCCTATATTTTTCAATCTTCTAATACTGGGTATATATTACTTTCAGTCAGAAAAAAAATCAAAATCATAAAGGTAGAAAAACTAAACTGCCAAGTTCCAAGATAAAAACATCATAAAATGCTAAATAGCCTCTTGATGATAAGAAAGGGCATGTAGTCAAAGGAACAGTGAGCAGCTAACAGACGAGCCCAGAGCAGCAGTGTGCCGAAGCTGTTCTGATTAACAGTATATGGTCATCAGAAAAGCTGACTGATTAATCTCCACATATTATAAAGAACAAGTTGAAAGTGACCTAGAAATGAGAAAAAGGACAGAGGAGTCATTGCAAAAGATATTTCTCTCCAGAAACTTAAGAACAGTCTTTGTACCCAGTGGGATGCAGTTTGATGAAGTCCTGGCTTATGTGCTAGGAAAAATACCTAATAAAGACTTGATGCCTGCAGAGAGGGAACAGGCTGAAATCTAAGCTTTTACACCTCTTTAATGGGAAACAACCCAGAGACTGTGACTTTTTAGAAGAGATAGAGGATATTGCAAGTATAGACACTTACAAGGTCTCTAAGATTAAAAGGGTCTTCTGAGGTCAAATCTGCCAGAAACTTGCTGGGTCAGCAGTGAATAAAACTGAGCCAGGATGCTTTTATAAGAACTAGAAGTATAAATGCAAGTTATATGTATGTTCAGAACCTAAAGATGGTGGTAGAGGAATAGACAATAATTTTCATAAATCATAATGTAATAAATTCAAGAATAAATGATGTAATAAATTCGAGAATAAGCAACATATCTTCATTTTACAACTTTCTATACTGTGAAAAGAACACTGCTGCTAAGTCACTTCAGTCGTGTCCGACTCGGTGCGACCCCATAGACGGCCGCCCACCAGGCGCCCCCGTCCCTGGGATTCTCCAGGCAAGAACACTGGAGTGGGTTGCCATTTCCTTCTCCAATGCATGATAGTGAAAAGTGAAAGTGAAGCTGCTCAGTCGTGTCCAACTCTTAATGACCCCCTGGACTGCAGCCCACCAGGCTCCTCTGTCCATGGGATTTTCCAGGCAAGAGTACTGGAGTGGGTTGCCATTGCCTTCTCCAGAAAAGAACACTAAATAGCCATAAAACCATTTAATTCAGCTTCTAAATTGCACCATGACTTTGTATGTGATACCATCTTGGTATGTCAGATGTAAAATTATGGTTGCATTCCGTGATCTTTTATGTTCCTTCTCTTTCTAACCTTTTCATATTTAATTTCTTCACCATCTCGATACCAAGGCATATTTCACTGAACATTAACATATAACTACAAGTACTTGATGCCTAAAAATAGGCACCTTCAAAATTGAAGTATAATATTAAACACAGTTTACAAGTCATAGGAATGAAACTCAATGAATTTTCAAAAGTGTACAACCATGTAATCATCACTCAGATCAAGAAACAGAATATTACCAGCAACCCAGATGTTCTTCTCATATCCCGTTTGAGTCACTCTCCTTTTCCAAAGGTCATCACCATCCTGTGTTACAACAGCAGAAATTGTCTTCCTATTGTTCTTGAACTTTATAAAGACAGAATCATACAGCATGTAATATTTTTTCTGTCCAGTTTTCTTCATTCAATATTAAAGATATCAGATTTTAACAAGAATATTTAAAACAACAAGTAAGTGATATTTTAGTTGGGATGGCACAGATGGAAAATGGATGCTTAACTGTATTGTTAAAATCTATAATCTAAAAAGTACCATCCTATAGTAACTATTTTCTCATATTTTTTGGAATTAATCTCAAGTAAAACAACAAAAAATAATGAACTAATAGCTTACCAAACATTGTAGTCCATTCTCTCAATTTGCATAAGCACATAGTACCAGTTCCTTCATTATGGATAATTACTACTCTGACTGTTCTCTGAGATCTTGGTTCTAGTTCCTAAGATCTTATATCATTCTTTATTTTCAATAAAAACAAATAATAACAAAAACCTAAGATTGAAACTGAGTCACCTTCTCATCCTGCTTCATGTCCATAAGATGATGGAGATTCAAAGACCTTTATCTATTTTGTCCTGTGTTTGCCCATTTTAGTACAAGCTGGCAGTACTTCTACCAACATATTTCTCTTAAAGGGTCGTGGTTTATTCTACCAGTCTTATTGTTCTCTCCACTAGGCAAATCCACAACCTTATGAGGCTGTTGTGAGACAATACCTCTAAGATTCTTAGAAGCTATGTTGTTCAATAGAGAGAATCTGTGAATCACCTTCTTGTGCTCTAAAATCACTGTGGACAGTGACACTAGCCATGAAATTAAAAGATGCTTGTTTAGTCAGCATATTAACAAACCTAGTCAGCATATTAAAAATCAAAGACATCACCTTGCCAACAAAGGTCTGTATAGTCAAATCTTAGGTTTTTCCAGTAGTCATGTATGGATGTGAGAGTTGGACTATAAAGAAAGCTGAGCACTGAAGAATTGATGCTTTTGAACTGTGGTGCTAGAGAAGACTCTTGAGAGTTCCTTGGGCAGCAATGAGATCAAACCAGTCCATCCTAAAGGAAATCAAACCTGAATATTCATTGAATGGATTGATACTAAAGCTGACCCTCCAATACTTTGGTTACCTGATGTAAAAAGCCAACTTTTTGGAAAGACCCTGATTCTGGGAATGATTGAGGGCAAGAGGAGAAGGGGGCAACAGAGGATGAGATGGTTGGATAGCATCATTGACTCAATGGATATGAGTTTGAGCAAACTCTGGGAGATAGTGAAGGACAGGGAAGCCTAGCATGCTGCAGTCCATGGGATCACAAAGAGTCAGACACAACAGAGACTGAACAACAACAGCAACAAAGGGGGCCATTTGTCTAAAAGGCTCTACGAGTCCCAGATTTGTATTTTTCCAAGGCCTTAAAAATCAATCCCAGATTCCCATTGAGGATTTGATCTTTAGCCTGAGATCCTTCCTTAATTTGAGAATTGTATGTCAATCGTCTAAGGATGAGAAACAATTTTATTTTTCAATTCAGTACAGTTTGGCTTTTTTATATTTAAGAGTTTTTCCTTAGCACATCTCTATCTTCCTACATTTTGCAAGAAACAGAGAGAAAAACATAGATGCAAGTTTCAATATTTTGCCTTTAAATGTGCTTAGTTAAACCTAAGATTGAAACTGGGTCACCTTCTCATCCTGCTTCATGTCCATAAGATGATGTACAATCATTTAGTACACTTCCTGTGATCAACTTTCCTGCAGGTAACAAAGTTGTCAAACTTTCTTCCACACTGTAACACAGATCTCTTTCCCTTCATTTTCAATATCATTTTTCTTACTTTCCTTTAAGTCTTCACCAAGAGCCTCCTTGAATCCCTTCAGGGCCTTGGAGTTTACTAAGAGTCTCCTCAGGGCCCTTCTAGCTTCTGTTTGCCATTCAGCTCTAAAGCCAAAGCCATATTTGAAGAGTTTTAGGGAAATGCCCTAGTTCCAGGTGCTAAAGCCTACTACAGCCCATATTCCTGCATAATAAACCACTCCAGCATTTTATTACCACACACATTCTATGAAACAGAAATTTGGGAAGAGCCTTGATGAGCGGTTCTTGTTTGAGCCTCTCTTGCAGCCATGGTCAGATAGTGGCTGTAGCTAAAATGTTGTGGTTGAGAGCTGACTAGATATTTCTCTCTCTTCACACAGGCACATAGATTCTGCATGTAGTTTCTCCATGTGAAGTAGTTTAGGCTTCCTTTCCATGTGGCAGCCTCAGGACATCAGCATGAGTGTTTCAGTAAGCAAGGTGAGCAATGCATAGTCTTTTCTTACTTAGCCTTGGGAATCATGCAGCATCATACTCATCACATTCTATTACTTGTAAGCAAGTCATAAATCCGTAGATTTACGGGGAGGGCAATTCGATACCACACTTGAAAGATGTGTCAAGTTTCTAGGACAGAGTTTGGCAAAGTTTCTGGAAAGGGGCAAATAAATATTTTAGGCTCTGTGGCCCCCACACAATCTCTGTCACGTATTCGTCATTATTTTATAATTGTTAAAAAGATTAGAAAAACATTCCTAGCTTGAGGGAAGTAAAAAACGAACAAGGTGGTATAAATCTAGGCTGATTTGCTTAGTAGTCTGTAGCTTGTCAAATTCTATTCTAGAAGAACATGTGGGATCAAGGATATGATTGCTGCAGCATCTTTATAAAATACTACATAGCAATGAATATGAAGGGCTTCCCTGTAGCTCAAACTGTAAAGAATCTGCCTGCGATGCAGGAGACCAGAGTTCGACCCCTGGGCTGGGAAGTTCCTCTCGAGAATGGAATGGCAATCCACTCCACTATTCTTGCTTGGAGAATTCCATGGACAGCCTGGCGGGCTGCAGTCCACAGGGTCACAAAGTGTTGGACACGACTGAGCAACTAACACGCAATGAATATGAAAGGGACTCTCAGTCTGGGATGACCACTGAGGCTAGATATCAGAGTGTAATTAGAAAATTAGATTCAGTGTAAATAATAAACCATGTGCACTTAATGATGTTTGTATATTTTATACTACACACACATTGTCAATTCTATGTCCATATTTATAAAATAACTTCTATGTTGTGGAGGTTGTATGAGGAATTGGGAACATATAGGTAAGACTAAGACATAGACCCTATATTTTCAAAAGTTTATATTCTGTTAGAAGGACATAAAAGGATGAATATATGATAGAAGAGCATGATCAGTGTTATAGGAAATATTTATGCAAAATTCTCTCAGAGATAATGCATAGAAGTAAAATTAGTTTTGTTCTGAGGGATGCCTTCAAAGAAAAGAAATACTTGAAGGATGAATTCAAGTTATTAAGCATAGAAAGCAATGAAAGAAAATGAATGAATAAATGCTACATTCAGTGAACTTTGAGTAGTTAGGATTGCAAAATTTAGGATAAATGATGTGGGAGTAGTAAAAAAAGAAAAAAAAGCAGATAGGTAGAGCCCTTTTAGGGTCTTCAATAAAATGCTGAGAAGTTTGAGGCTTTTTAACAGGAAATTTTTTAGAAAAGGCAGAGGAACCAGAGATCAAATTGCCAACATCTGCTGGATCATTGAAAAAGCAAGAGTTCCAGAAAAACATCTACTTCTGCTTTATTGACTATGCCAAAGCCTTTGACTGTATGGATCACAACAAACTGTAGAAAATTCTTCAAGAGATGAGAACAGCAGACCACCTGACCTGCCTCCTGAAAAACCTGCATGCAAGTCAAGAAGCAACAGTTAGAACTGGACATGGAACAACAGACTGGCTCCAAATTGGGAAAGGAGAGCATGAAGGCTGCATATTGTCACCCTGCTTATTTAACTTCTATGCAGAGTACATCAAGAGAATGCTGGGCTCGAGGAAGCACAAGCTGGAATCAAGATTGCAGGGGGAAATATCAATAATCTTGGATACACAGATAAGACCTCCCTTATGGCAGAAAGTGAAGAAGAACTAAAGAGCCTCTTGATGAAAGTGAAAGAGTGAAAAAGTTGGCTTAAATCTCAACATTCAGAAAACTAAGATCATGGCATCTGATCCCATCACTTCATGGCAAATAGAGCGGGAAACAATGGAAACAGTGACAGACTTTATTTGGGGGGGGCTCCAAAATCACAGAATATGGTGACTGAAACCATGAAATTAAAAGACACTTGCTCTTTGAAAGAAAAGCTATGACCAACCTAGACAGCATATTAAAAAGCAGAGACATTACTTTACCAACAAAATCTGTCTACTGAAACCTATGGTTTTTCCAGTAGTCATGTATGGATGTGAAATTTGGACTATAAAGAAAGCTGAGCGCCAAAGAATTGATGCTTTTGAACTGTGGTGTTGGAGAAGACCCTTGAGAGTTTCTTGGACTGCAAGGAGATCCAATCTGTCAATCCTAAAGGAAATAAGTCCTGCATATTCATTAGAAGGACTAATGCTGAAGCTGAAATGCCAATACTTTGGCCACCTGATGAGAAGAACTGACTCATTTGAAAAGACTCTGATTATGGGAAAGATTGAAGGCAGGTGAACAAGGGGATGACAGAGATTGAGATGGTTGGATGGCATCACTGACACGTTGGACATGAGTTTGAATAGGCTCCAGGAGTTGGTGATAGACAGGGAAGGCTGGTGTGCTGCAGTCCATGGGGTCACAGAGAGTCAGACACGACTGAACGACTGAACTTAACTGACTGATCTTGAATTCTCAAGATTCATCAGAGGTGCTCCAGAATGCAGTGAATAAGAAGATTCAGCAGGCAAAACTAGGTCCTCTACCTACTACCACTCACATCCCTGCTTTTGCTCAAGAAATTTTTCCTATATATTGACATCTTCACAGAGAAAAATAATAAAGAGCCTTTGCTGACATGATGGTAAAATGAACTTATAACTATTGCTACATGAACTAAGGAGCCATCGAGTGTTTTTAAAAAGGGGAATGCTACACTTAATTGTATGTTTTAAAGTGTGGTTCTGATGATTTGTGAATATGCAGTTTGGAGGTAGTAGACACATCAAACAGGGACACCAGTTAGGAGGCTGATGATTTGAAAAAGCTTCAATTAAAGGCAGGGGTAGTGCAGTTTCTAGTAAATGTATGTAGGAAGCATATTTTAGGTAATGCAGAAAGAACCCAGATGTGAAGAAAGAAAGTGTATACAAGCAATGATGCTTAAGATTGTTGTTGTTTTACTGTTGTTTGGTCACTAGATCATGTCTGACACTTTGAGATCCTATGGACTGCAGCACACAGGCTTCCCCGTCTTTCACACTCTCCTGGAGTTTCATGCTCTCATGTTCATTGAATCAGTATTGCCATCTAACCATCTCATCCTCTATTACCCCCTTCTCCTCCCGCCCTCAACCTTTCCCTGCATCAGAGTCTTTCCCAATGAATCAGCTCTTTGCATCAGGTGGCCAAAGTATTGTAGTTTCAGCATCAACATCAGTCCTTCCAATGAATATCCAGGACTTATTTCCTTTAGGATGGACTGTTTGAATCTCCTCGCAGTCCAAGGGATACTCAAGAGTCTTCTCCAACACCACAGTTCAAAAGCATCTATTCTTTGGTGCTCAGCTTTCTTTATAGTCCAACTCTCCCATCCATACATGACTACTGGAAAAACTATAGCTTTGACTATATGGACTTTGTTGGCAAAGTAACGTCTCTGCTTTTTAATATTCTGTCTAGATTGGTCATAGCTTGTAAATTTTATTTACAATTTCACATATCCTTGTACAGGCCTCAGGGACAAATGGAAGTGGGAGCCCATGTGAAAAAGTTCAAGACTCCTGTGCTAACATTACAACCTCTTTCTGTATTATTGGATGCAGGCTTCAAATTATTTTTTTAGGAACTTGATTCCTGACAGCTTCCATACCTCCTGTAGCATAGCTTAGTCATTAAATAGGAATTGATTCTCTTTATTCATCCCAATCAACAAAATCATGAAGATGGACTGTTTGGCGTGGCTTGGACCATATGTCTATCCTAAACAAATCAACAGGGATCAGGAGATGGAAATCCATGATTAGGACCTCTCACTAGAGTCATATATGATAGAAGTGTGGGAGAAATGGTTTCTCCCAAAATGCAATTTGATCTCAGAGGATGAGTACTCAGAATAAAAACCAAAGTTTCCAATCTTAGACAATATTTGAAAAATAACAAAGAATCCATTATGTGTGTGTGTATGTGTATCAAGGAAAATCCTGTGCAAATGAAATTGGAACCTAGAAGTTACGGAGGCACAGGAAAGCATCAGAGGAGCCTGGAGGGCAGACTGTATGCAGGCTACAGGATGTACAAGATGTTAGGAGATGAGGTGTGTGTAGCAAGAATATGAAGTGTGTCACAGGAAATAAGTTCACAAACAGTTGAATTTTTAGCTGTTTTTTTAGTTGAACTACAGTTGTGCAATATTATTATTACAGGTGTACAATACAGTGATTCACAATTTTTAAAGGTTACACTCAGTTTGTAAGTTACTTTAAAATACTGGCTGTATTCTCATGTTATACAATATATACTTGTAGCTTAGTTTATATCTAAGGTTCTGAAGCCTTATTCCCCTACCCCTAATAATTTGTTCTCTATATCTGTGAATCTACTTCATGAACTGCTCAGAAGTTTGAACTTTATCTTGGAGTTGGTAGCATCTATTTTTATGTTTATTTTTGTCTTAACCAGGAGAGTGACATTATCATATTGCATTTTGCATTTTGCAAAGCAATCACCTTGTCCGTGGTTATTGGATGGGTCAGAGGCAGAAACTCCAGTTTGGGGGAGGAAAGATGAGAGAGCTTCACCTAGGAGGAATAAAAGGTAAATCAACCAGTCCTTCAAGCTCATTTTATTTAAGGAAAATGGTAAGTCAATAGGACTCCTGGTTTTGGTTTGGTAAAGAACCCACCTAACAATGCAGGAGACATAAGAGACAAGTGTTCAATCCTTGAGTCAAGAAGATCCCCTGGAGGAGGGCATGGCAGCCCACTCCAGTATTCTTGCCTGGAGAATCCCATGGACAGAGGGGCCTCATGGGTCCATATGGTCACAAAGTATAGGACACGATTGAGGTGACTTAGCATACATGCAGTGAACATATTTTCTAAACTAAAACCTATGTAATCTGATAAAAATTTTTATGATGCTTTTCAATATAAAATGTGGAAAATGTAGTAGACTATAGATAGTAAAATATTATAATCTCTGGAATTTTAATGATTTGCATGAACAAAGGTACAAAATATGTTTTAACACATTTAAGGAAATATTATTAAGGAATATTCCTTAAACATTATATAAGGAAATACATTTTCCTTAAAGCATAGGAATTACAGTCAAGAATATATTCCTTTGTTAATGAAAACCTTTAATGTAACTTATAATGGCTTTCTTACGTTCATTTACCCTTTTCACATTCCATTCTAAACATCTCACACAGAATACAAAATATAACTCATTAAATTAAAAATTAGAATCCTTTCCCCTGGATTCAATTTAAAATATTTGCTTTGTTAGATTTCCTCCTATATTATGTATGTACATTCCTTCCCTTCAGTTCAACGCTCAGTCATGTCTGAATATTTGTGACCCCGGGACTGCAGGACGCCAGGCTTCTCTGTCCATCCAAACTCCCGGAGCATGCTCAAACTCATGTCCATCGATCAGTGATGCCATCTAACCATCTCATCCTCTGTTGTCCCCTTCTCCTCCTACATTCAATCTTTCCCAGCAACAAGGTCTTTAAAATGAGTCAGTTCTTTGCATCAGGTGGCCAGAGTATTAGAGCTTCAGCATCAGTACTCCCAATGAATATTCAGGACTGATTTCCTTTAGAATGGACTGGTTGGATCTCCTTGCAGTCCAAGGGACTCTCAAGAGTCTTCTCCAACACCACAGTTCAAAAGCATCAGTTCTTCAGTGCTCAGCTTTCTTTGTGGTCCACCTCTCATAGCCGTACATGACTACGGGAAAAACCATAACTTTGACTAGACAGACCTCAGTTGCCAAAGCAATGTCTCTGCTTTTTAATATGCTGTCTAGATTTGTCATAGCTTCTCTTCCAAGGAACAAGCATCTTTTAATTTCATGGCTTCAGTTGCCAAAGCAATATCTCTGCTTTTTAATATGCTGTCTAGATTTGTCATAGCTTCTCTTCCAAGGAACAAGCATCTTTTAATTTCATGGCTTCAGTTACCATCTGTAGTGATTTTGGAGCATAAGAAAATCAAGTCTGTTTCCATTGTTTCCCCATCTACTTGCCATGAAGTGATGGGACTGGATGCCATGATCTTAGTATTTTGAATGTTGAGTTTTAAACCAGCTTTTTCACTCTCCTCTTTCACTTTCATCGAGAGGATCTTTAGATCCTCTTTGCTTTCTGCCATAAGGGTGGTGTCATCTGCATATATTGATACCCAAGATACTTCTTGGGAATTAGGGTGGAGGTTTCTTTCTTCTGTAACTACTTCCTCCTGGGAGTGAGTGCTGTCCTGCCTCATAGAGTAGTCTCTCTCTACTTCATCAGTCCCCATCCTTTTTGGCACCAGGTATTCACTTTATGAAAGACAAGTTTTCCACAAACAGGGGAAGGGGTGGGAGTTTGGATGGTTTCATCTGCATATCTGAAGTTATTGATATTTCTCCCAGCAATCTTGATTCCAGCTTGTGCTTCATCTGGCCTGGCATTTCACATGATGTACTCTGCATATTAAGTTATATAAGCAGGGTGACAATATACAGCCTTGACGTACTCCTTTCCCAATTTGGAACCAGTCTGTTGTTCCATGTCCAGCTCTAACTGTTGATTCTTGACCTGTATACAGATTTCTCAGGAGGCAGTTCAGGTGGTCTGGTATTCCCATCTCTTGAAGAATTTTCCAGTTTTTTTGATCCACATGGTCAAAGGCTTCAGCGTAGGCAATAAAGCAGAAGTTGATGTTCTTCTGGAACTTTCTTGCTTTTTTGATGATCCAACAGATGTTGGCAATTTGATCTCTGGTTCCTCTGCCTTTTCTAAATACAGTTCGAACATCTGAAAGTTCATGGTTCATGTACTGTTGAAACCTAGCTTGGATAATTATGAGCAATACTTGCCTAGTGTATGATATGAGTGTAATTTTCAGTAGTTTGAAGGTTTTTTGCCATTGCCTTTCTTTAGGATTGGAATGAAAACTGACCTTTCCAGTCATGTGGCCCCTGCTGAGTTTTCCAAATTTGCTGGCATATTGAGTGCAGCACTTTCACAGCATCATCTTTCAGGATAATAAATAGCTCACCTGGAATTCCATCACCTCCACTAGCTTTGTTTGTAGTGATGCTTCCTAAGGCCCACTTGACTTTGCATTCCAGGATGTCTGGCTCTAGGTGAGTGATCACAACATCATGGTTATCTGGGTCATGAAGATCTTTTCTGCATAGTTCTTCTGTGTATTCTTGTCACCTCTTCTTAATATCTTCTGCTTCTGTCATGTCCATACCATTTCTGTCTTTTATTGTGCCCATATTTGCATGAAATGTTCCCTTGGTATCTCTAATTTTCTTGAAGAGATCTCTAGTCTTTCCCATTCTGTTGTTTTCCTCTATTTCTTTGCATTGATCACCGAGAAAGGCTTTCTCATGTCTCCTTGCTATCCTTTGGAACTCTTCATTCAGATGGGTATATCTTTCCTTTTTTCCTTTGCCTTTCACTTCTCTTATTTTCTCAGCTGTTTGTAAGGCCTCCTCAGACAACCATTTTGCCTATTTGCATTTGTTTTCCTTGGGGATGGTCTTGATCACTGCCTCCTATACAATGTCACAAACCTCTGTCCATAGTTATTCAGGAACTCTGTCTATCAGATCTAATCCTTTGAATCTATTTGTCTCTTCTACTGTATAATTAAGGGATTTGATTTAGGTCATACCTGAATGGTCTAGTGGTTTTCCCTAGCTTCTTTAATTTAGGTCTGAATTTTGCAATAAGGAGTTATGGTCCGAGCCCACCACAGTCTTGTTTTTGCTGACTGTACAGAGGTTCTCCATCTTCAACTGCAAGAAATATAATCAATCTTATTTTGTTATTGACAATCTGGTGATGTCCATATGTAGAGTTGTCATTTGTGCTGTTGAAAAACGATGTTTGCTATGACTAGTGTGTTCTCTTGGCAAAACTTTGTTAGCCTTTGACCTGCTTCATTTGTACTCAAAGGCCAAATTTGTCTGTTACTCCAGGTATCTCTTAACTTCCTACTTTTGCATTCCAGGGCTTTATAATGGAAAGCACATTTTTGGGGGGTGTTAGTTCTAGAAGGTCTTCTAGGTCCTCATAGAACCGTTCAACTTCAGCTTCTTTGGCATTAGTGGTTTGGTCATAGACTTGGATTACTGTGATATTGAATGGTTTGCCTTGGAAATGGACAGAGGGCATTCTGTCATTTTTGAGATTGCATCCAAGTACTGCATTTCACACTCTTTTGTTGACATGAGGGCTACTCCATTTCTTCTGAGGGATTCTTGCCCACAGTAGTAGATATAATGGTCTTCTGAATTAAATTCCCCCATTCCAGTCCATTTTAGTTCACTGATTCCTAAATTGTCGATGTTCACTCTTACCATCTCCTGTTTGACCACTCCCATTTTACCTTGATTCATGGACCTAACATTCCAGTTTCCTATGCAATATTGTTCTTTAGAGCATCGGACTGTACTTCTATCATGAGTCACATTCACAACTGGGCATTGTTTTTGCTTTGGCTCCATCTCTTCATTCTTTCTGGAGCTATTTCTCCACTGATCTCCAGTAGCATATTGGCACCTAACGACCTGGGGAGTTCATCTTTCAGTGTCATATCTTTTTGCCTTTTCATACTCTTCGTAGCATTCTCAAGGCAAGAATACTGAAGTGGTTATAAATAGTAATAGAAAGTTTCTTCCTGTGATTGCTGATAAATATATTTAATATGAATATCTTTAAGAATTCTTGGAGATGGAGAGACATTAGTCAAAGGATACTAACTTCCAGTTATAAAATGAATGATTTAATGTAATTTAATGTACTGGATAGTGATTATAGTTAAATAATATTATATACTTGAAAGTTGCTCAGACAGTAGAGTTTAAATGTGCTCACCACAAAACAGAAAAACAAGATTATAACTGTGTGTGTAAGAAGATATATGTGTTAACTAACCTTATTGTGGTAACGATTTTTCAATACACATGTATATCAAATCAGCCTATTGTTAAGAGGCCAAATTATAAATTACAAACTCAAATTATAAGTAATGCACATTTGCTCATTTGAAAAAAAAAGGATTTCATGAAGTGAGAATGTTGTGATTTATTTTTTAAAAGGAATAAATCTATAATCCAAATCTACTGTGTCTCTAACAAAGCTGATGAGTATAGGTGGTGGGTTGTTGTATGAGCTAAAAAGATATTTCATAAAAGGAAGAGCCAGATAAGAGAGAGAAAGCAGGCAGAGACAGAGGAGCAAGTTGACTGAGAAAAGGCAGGTAGAGAAAGCGTGTAAGACAAGACGTGACAGTAAGGGCAGGAGGGTGCCAAAGAAACAATAGGACAGAGTTGGATCTGGAGAGGGTAGGAAAAAACACAAAAAGTGCTGCTAACATGTGATTCCACATAATAAGCAGTGAGAAAACCTGCTTCTGAAATAAAGAAAAATACTGGTCACATTTATAACGTGAGCATTATTGTAGTTAAGATGGTAAGATAAGATACCAGTAGCCAAAATTGAATACTGTAGGAAGTCATATGATTGAAAACTACAATTTTATTAAAAACTAAGAGATTTCCTATTATATGAAAAAGGCACATATATAGAACATGCAGAGTTATTCTTCCCTACATTTTCCATAGCAAGCATGGGCAATGCATTGTGAGCCTTTTCTCTCTGGAGCTTGGAGGTGGTCTCTTAACACCATTATTATTCATCTGATGACCATTGCCAACCAAAGTTGGCATCTGATTGACATTCTCTCTTACCTATGTTGAATCTTTGAAAGTGAAAGTGTTAGTTGCTCAGTCATGTCCGACTCTTTGCCTGCCAGGCTCTTCTGTATGTGGGATTCTCCAGGCAAGAATACTGGTGTGGGTTGCTATTCCTTTCTCCAGGGGGTCTTCCCTACCCAGGGATGGAATCTGGGTCTCCTGCTTTGCAGGCAGATTCTTTATAGTCTGAGCCACCGGGGAAGCTTTTTTATGTTGCTGTTGAACCTTTAAACTTGTACTAATCTAATCATCATAATTGAATTATATGTCTAAAAAGACACCAAACAACATTGGGTTTGTCACCTACTTACCCACAATGGTTAGATCTTTGCATTAGAACCTTCCCAAATTTTTATCTACAGTGTGGCTGAAGACAGAACCATTGGGAGAGGTATCATAAAGGAGAAAAAATTCTTAGGTCTAACATTTGGGCATTTGATGTTCTTTTTCTATTTCCTTAACCTGCTTCCTAAAATGAGTATTACGGATTGAATTGTGTCACTCCCAAATTAGTATATCATAGCCCTTACTTCCACTACCTTAGAAGGTGACTGTATTTGGAGATATGGCCTTTAAAGAGGTAAGTTTAAATGGGGTCATTCAGGTGGGTCTTAATCCAACATGACTGATGTCCTTAGAAGAAGGAGATTAAACAAAAGACAACACAAACTGAGGGATATCCATGTGAGGACATGGAAAGAGGGAAGAAATCTTAGGTCTCACAAGAAATCAAGCTACTGACACTTTGATCTTAGAACTCTAGCCTCTAGAATTGCCCTTTTTATTACAGCTCTAGTATCCTAACACAATGAGAAATATTTCCTGGTTCAACACATTACTTTAAAGGATTTTCTGGTGGTACAGTGGATAAGAATCTCCCTGCCAGTGAAGGGGACAGAGGTTCGATCCCTAGTCCAGGAAGATTCCACATGCCGCAGAGCAACTGAGCCTGAATGCCACAACTAATGAGTGTGCATGCTCTAGGACCCATGAGCCATAACTAATGAGCCCCTGTTGCAACTATTGAAGCCCATGCATCCTAGAGCACATGCTCTGCAACAAGAGAAGCATCACAACTAGATAGTAGCCCCCACTCTCTGCAACTATAGAAAGCCCACATGCAGCAATGAAGACAGCATAGCCATAAATAAATAAAGCAGTATGTATGTCAAAAAAAAAAAAAAGCCCATCACTTTAAAAAGCAAAACTTTTAACTCACAGATCATTCCATTTTTATAAATTCTGCCTTTTCTCCCCAGTGACTACTTTTTAGAGGTAAATTGTCAGGAAGTCAAGCCAAGAACTTATCAAAAGCTTTGTTTTAACTGAATGATATGTGTAGCAGATGATTTCCTATTGAAGATATTTTGTGTCTTTGACTATTGTATATTGTGAATTAGCAAAGCATGGATCTCTTTCCTTCATTCCATTGCAATGTATATTTTTACAAAAATATTTGAACTGTGGTGTTGGAGAAGACTCTTGAGAGTCCCTTGGACTGCAAGGAGATCCAACCAGTCCATCCTAAAGGAGATCAGTCCTGGGTGTTCATTGGAAGGACTGATGTTGAAGCTGAAACTCCAATACTTTGGCCACCTGATGCAAAGAGCTGACTCATTGGAAAAGACCCTGATGCTGGGAAAGATTGAGGGCAGGAGGAGAAAGGGATGACAGAGGATGAGGTGGCTGGATGGCATCACCGACTCAATGGACATGGGTTTGGGTGGACTCAGGGAGTTGGTGATAGACAGGGAGGCCTGGCATGCTGCGGTTCATGGGGTCACAAAGAGTTGGACACGACTGAGTGACTGAACTGAACTGAACTGAAGGCATAGTATGTTTATACAAAAATAAAATTTTTCCCATTCATTTCATCCAAATGTATTCCATTGTACTTTAATTATCTTGTTTACGATTTTCACTGAGCATACTTTTTTTTTTATACATTACTAGGACTTCTTCTTACCTTTCTTTTAAATTATATATTTCTTTTTGTTGCCTCTGGCTAGTTTTGAAACCTGCCAAAGCACTTAAGGGGCTTCCCAGGTGGCGTTAATGGTAAAGAACCCACCTGCCAATGCAAGAGATGTAAGAGAGGCAGGTTTGATCCCTGGGTTGGGAAGATGCCACCTGGAGCAGGGCATGGCAACCAACTCCAGTATTCTTGCCTGGAAAATACCAGAGGAGTCTAGCGGGCTATCGTCCATATGGTGTCAGAGAGTTGGACACAACTGAAGCGACTTAGCACACACACACAAAGCATTAAGAAGCTATTTCACATTTCGTATAATTTCATTTTTAACATCCAAAGTCTATGCATTGGTATATAGACATCTGATGATATAATTGTTGTTTCTGACTTTATAATTATACTTTTAAGTTTATTAATAGAAAATTTGTCCGTGATTATTTTTCTTATATGTATTTTTTACAGCCCCTTCCTCCTGTTGCCATATCATTAGTGAAGTTCTAGATGATACACTTATCATGCATCTACCTGAATATATTTCTCCCACTAAAATCAGGTCTACAAATATTCAGATTAAAAAATGTAGTCTTTCTAGCAGTTTTCTCAATCACTTTTGGGATGTGGATATCCTCATCCTTATTTTACAAACGTGAAAACGTAGTAAAGATAATGGGTTTATGTCCAAGAATGGACATAAGAACCACCCCCCACCAAAAAAATGAGACAATCAATATGCGTCTTTTTTTTCTTTAAAATTAATTTATTTATTTTAATTGGAGGCTAATTACTTTACAACATACTGGTCATATCTGTGAATCTACAAAAATTTTTAAAAAAATTAATCAACTCATGATTTTTAGTGAATCCACAAACACCAGCATCTTCTGGTTTCTTTTCAAACTGGAATGATAACCCCTTATGCAATGAGACATAGATCTGTGTGCACATTTATACATTCAGATACACATGCACAAAAATTTTTAAATTTTACATCTTATCAAAACAATTGCAAATCACTCTGACAGTAGTATGTTTTGGTTTTTGAACCATCTACCACGCTTGTATACCTGCTGATTAGCCTTCAAAATTCAGATCAAGTACCACCATTTTTATAAAGCATCTTCTGACTCTCCATGATTACCAAGAACTACTTATTTCTATCTAAAAATTTGTGTTGTTGAACATTTGATATCCTATTGCCTATATTTATTTGCATTACTGCATTTTTATTAAACCATAAAAGCTCTTTGAGTACAAGAACTTAATCATCTTTATATGTTCAGCATTTAGCAGTATGTTTGGCAAATTAGTACTCAGTAAGTGTGTGGTGGATTAAAGAATAAATATATATGAAGCAAAGTCTCTAGATATTAGTCTAATGAATGCAGTTTTTGTAGGGTTCAGACAACATAAAAAAATCATGTGCTTGCATTTTTGCATTGAAAAGTGAAGTGTATTAATGTTTCTTAACTGTTAAGAGATGGAGCTGGGCTATTAGAAATAAGACTAATGAGTATAATGTACATGGACCATATCTCATTTTTGTGCCCCAGTGCCTCTTACAATAGCAGTAAGGGTAAATGATTAATGGATAAAAAGATGATTAATGTGTTCATTTTTTACTGAGAAAATAAGAACACTTGCAGTTTTGACTGAGATAATATAGTTCTAATATGTTTTTGAAATTGCCAAAAGAGTGTTAAATAGCAAATAGAGAGTCTATATGCCATTAATTTTTTAAAAAAATCAAAGCCCTGATTATATAATAAACTGTTTTGCTTACCTGTCACCCTTGGTATAATCAGTATATAAGTTGAAATATAAAGAATACACCTATCCAGATAAGAATTTTATTTTCCTAAAATAGCTAAAATTCTTCAGCAGGATTCTGAGGGCCAGCAGCATCACAAGTGTGCAGCAATTGAAGTGAAATATCTTTCATATTTCTGATGGCTGGTGGTAATTTGGTTGGCTCCTGAGTGTCTATGATCTTGATCAGTGCTCGTGAGTTTTCCTTTTGGTTTGCCACACAATATCAGAGGATGACTTTTGCAGATGGAGAATAAATATTCTTTAGTCAAGAATATAGAAAATGAAGCTAATAAGGAAGGTGAGAACTTTATAATATGATTTCAGCACATTTGCACTTCATCATCATTTACGTACTTCACTTCCTTTATATTTCTAACTAGTAATCTCTACTTCTGCCATCAGGAATCTATGCATTATAAACTCAGACTTGTACAAAATTATGAAATTTTGCTCCTTGAATTTTAAATGCAAAATCTGGCATGCTCATTTGCATGAGAGTAAATTTATGGTTATAGCCAACAGCCACATTTCTCTTCTGTATGTTCAAAAACATATTTAACTATGAACAAAAAAGAATAATATTTGAACAAATCAAATGGTATGTTATTCATTAACACAAATCTGTTTCATTTTTGGCTATTTCATCCTATTATTATCTGACATTTATATTTTGCTTTAGTGAACTTTGTTTCCTCACTATCTCCTATTTGCCATCATTCTTCAATCTTTGCCTGTGGATCTCTCACAACCTGGAGCACTTTCACCCTTCTTTTCTTTACTGTTCAAGTTCTCCATATTTTATAAGATTGGACACTTGTTTTCTTCATCCCAAAAGCGTTTCAGAAATATTTCAGTCCCATTTAAATTTGTTTTGGGCACCGGCTGACAATCCTGACAATCTCCTCTTTGAAAGTGAAAAGTGAAAGTCACTCAGTTGTGTCCAACTCTTTGTGACCCATGGAATAGACAGTCCATGGAATACTCCAGGCCAGAATACTGGAGTGGGCAGCTGTTCCATTCTCCAGGGGGTCTTTCCAACCCGGGGGTCGAATCCAGGTGTCCTGCATTGCAGGCAGATTCTTTACCAGCTGAGCCACAAGGGAGGCCCAATCTTCTCTTTACTCCTTCTTAATTTTTTTACATATATATTTCTGTATAATAATAATAAGTCTTTTCATGCCACGGGCTACATCTTATAATTATTTAGTGTTTCCTATTTCACTAAACTAAGTGGTAAGAACAAGATTCAACAAATGTTTTTTAACTGAAATAAATGGATCTTGAAAATGCATTTTATATTAAAAAAAAAAACCTATGAAAAATGCTTTAAGACTCAGAGGAATAAAATTGACATGGCAGTATCATAGATGCTCCCAACTAAATTCAGAGCTGCCACTATGATCACAGAAATTGTATACCCCAACAAGGAGGTTAATACACTCTATTTTGGTTACCTATTGCTGAATAATAATCTCAAAATTTAAACCAACAACAGCCATTTATTGTCTTTCATGGTTTTATGATTTGTCTGAACATGTTGGGTGGATCTTCTGTTACACGTGGCATTGACTGGGGCTGCAATCACCCGGAAGCTCCATTGAAACATCCAAGGTGACTAACTTGCATGTCTGACAGTTGAGTAATAGCTGTTGGCTGGGAACTCAGTTGAGACTGTTGAGCAACAAGCCACAGTTCTCACCTGTGTGTGGCCCCTCCCTGTAGCTTTAGTAATATCAGCATCTCCCTCCCTATTAGTAGAGAGGATCTCTCTCTATAGACTGGATTTTTCACAGAATTACAATTAGATTTTAAAATGGAGTGTTGCAAGTGATTAAAGTAGAAACCATAAATCTCTTTAGGTACAACTTTAGAAGTTGTGGCATCACTACTACCATTCTGTTATTTAAAACAAGTAATAAAGTCAGACAGAAAGAAATAAGGAGATAGATGCTATTTCTTGACAGGAAGGGTGGCAAAGAATTTTCTGTCATCTTTAATCAAAAAATCATCTCTTTGATTTTCAGCTAAAATCCTGGATATTCGTCAAGTGACTACCTAATTAGCTGATACTTTGAAACTAGATTTTTCAGCTTTTAAAAGTTAATGTAAATGACCGTACTGGATTTTCTACCTTGCAATGTTAAATTGCACTTAGATGATGAAAATATTCTTTTTAGTGAGGAGTATTTCTCAATATTAATATGCCTTATCAGATTTGTATAAAGCAAGTATAATTACCTCTTCTTCCTATACTTGTACTATCATTTACATAACTTTAAATTTTTGTTCATCTTTTCATCTGTCCACTGAAAAAGACAAAAGCCAGAGTTTTGTCACAGATTGTGTAAGACAAATAGTAGTCTCAGATAATACGTCAATCTGCAGCATATATCATTAAAAGCTAGAACGACTTCAGGTCATTGCCTATTCTTTTTGTCCAATTTGATGGATCTAGTTGACATTATTCTCTGAGATTCCCGCAAAGTCTCCTAAGGTGATATGATGTTAATAATTGTGAGTTTCTGAAATGTTAGGATATAATCTTAGTATGGAAACCACAGAAAACTGAAAGCACCGTCAGAAGGTTTCAGTGCTAAACTGAATCTAGAATATTTTATCAGAGTTAGAAGTACAAACAAAATATCAATAGTAAGTTATCTGTGGTTTCTTTGAAAAATACAACCATGGTGGCTAGACTTAGAAAAACAATGTTATTTTCATCAGCAACTACAAATACTGTATTGTCTTAAATTTTCTTTCACATTGACCCTATGACATAAAGGTACACTTTAGAGAAAAATATATGGATAGTTAAATTATAATACTTATATAATTATAGAATATATTTCTAGCTTAGGGAAACAGAAACACATTATCAAACTACTTTTATAATTTGTACTATACTTTTATCATTTAGTTTTTTTAATTCTTCATTTTGAAATAAATTCAGACTTAACAAAAAAGTTGCAAAAGCAGTCAGCAGATTCTTATACACCTGACATTGTCTCCCAAAATGTTAATGTGTTACATAACCACAGTATGATTATCTAAACCAGGAAATCAGCACTGATACAATACTGTTAAAAAACCTACAGGACTTATTTAAATATCATTACCTGTCCCAGTATCCAATCCAAGATCATAAATTGAATTTAGTTATCATGCCCATTTAGCTTCCTTTAGTCCCAGACTGTTTCTTAAATTGAAGTCATTTCTACCTGATGAGAGAGTGAAAAGAAAAGCTTCTATAAATATATGTGATATTATCATTTTTAAAGTATTAATTCCCCTTTATGTATTAGGGTCAGAAAAATCTCCTGAAACTGTGCTCAGTTGCTTTTTATTTCCCAAAATAGCTTCTTCCAGATGATATCCAAGGTAACACAACCATTTAAAGGACACAAGTTTGGCCACTAGATGACAATAGAGTCCTTTTCTATTTGTCAGGATTTCTTTCAGTCTTGCCGAGGTTTCCAGGTTAAGGATTAACACCAGTGGCATATTAACCAAAGACTTTATATTCTAATACTATTTGGATATGACACATTATACTAGAAGATTTAACATTGTACAGATCACATTGTCTTATAATTATCTGTTTTCATGTCTGTCTCCTTACTACACTATGAAGTACTTAATGAACCTAGTCTTCTCATTTATTCTTATGTTCATAATATCAAATACTACAGCCAATATATAGTTGATTGTCAGTACATGCTTAACATATATATTGTTAGTCATTCAATCATGTGTGACTCTTTGCTACCCCATGGGCTGTAGCCTGCCAGGTTCCTCTGTCCATAAAATTCTCCAGGCAAGAATACTGGAGTGGGTAGTCATCCCTTCTCCAGGGGATCTTCCTGACCCAGGGATTGAGCCCAGGTCTCCTGCATTGCAGACTGATTCTTTTACCATCTGAGCCACCAGGGAATCACAATAAATTGGATAACGGATATTATATATATATATATATATATATATATATATATATATACATATATATATATATGTATGTATGTATGTATATGCATACATACATATATACTATTTTACCTTTAAAACAACTTTCAAACAAAATATGGATTAATAAATTGCCAAATGTTTTATGTATGCTCTATATGATTTAATGCTTTGTTTTTCAACAGAATTGAGAATTATCTCTAAATCTGTTCTTTGAAAGCTGGTTTGGAATTCTCTTTATTGGTCATTTGCCCTGGAAAATAATACTTAGTAATTTTCTAGTCCTGCGGTGAAGGGTCTTCTATTTTGCTCTTGCAATCCTCTTGATCATCTTTTAGCCAATAGTGACAATATAATCCAGGTTTAGATCAATTTAAATGTAAATAGAAGTATATTGTGAGCTTGTTATAGAACTTTTGCTTTTCTTACATAGATGCCATCTTGTTCCTTCTTTCATCTTTCCATTGAAATAAGTACAATAAGACTCCTTTATAATGAACTGCTGCATTAAGTATCTTGTGATCGTGGGAGACACAAGTAAAAGCCAAAGACAATGACTATGGTTATAGGTTCACCTTTTTTTAACTGCTGAAGAAATGACAGCAATCAGTTTCATCTGAAATATATGCATGTGAGGTGAGTAAGCCCTATATGTTTGTTTCACCATATCCGTGATTTCTGTTACTTAAAAACTTGATTCATTCCAAATGGATGATAAGTCTATAAGTAATTTGGAAGGAAAAGCTACTTTTTTTATTAACCAGTTTTTAAATTCTATGAAGCAAGTACCATGTTTATCTTTGCTGTATATTAACTTTGTAATGACTAGTAGAGGGCTTCATACATATTAGAGGACTGAAAAATATTTGCTTAATTTATGAATAAATAATTTCTGAAATTTCTAGGTGAGCTTATGTTAAATTGAAGTATTCTTTTTGAGATGGCCATCCTTATTCAGAAATTAAAAAAAAATAGATTTCAGGAATCAAAAAATACAAAAGGACAACCCTGAATGGGAGAAAATATTTGCAAATGATATGACTTTTAAGGAGTTAATATCCAACAATATAAACAGCTCATAAATTCTACATTAAAAAAAAAAAACCTGATTTAAAAAATGGGCAGGACTTTTCCATCAGTCCAGTGGTTGAGACTCCATACTTCCACTGCAGGGGGCATGGATTTGAGCCCTGGTTGGGGAAGTTGTGCATACTGTGCAATGTGGGGAAAAAAATAGGCAGAAGATCTGAATAGACATTTTTTCAAAAGGATGTGCAGAGGACCAACAGACACTTGAAAAGATGCTCAACATGTCTAATAGTCAGGGAAATCCAAATCCAAATCATCATGAGATATGGTTGGCAAGGATGTGGAGAAAAAGAAACCCCCATGCACTGTGGGAAAGAATGTAAGTTGGTGCAGCCAGTGTGGAAAACAGTATGGAGGTTTCTCAAAAAACTAAAAACAAAACTAGCACATGGCCCAGAAATTCTACCTTGGTGTAATTTGGAGTAAATTGGAGTATTTGGAGTAAGTATCTGAAAATAAGCAAAAAATACCAATTTTAAAAAATACACACATCCCAATTTTCATAGCAGCAACTGTTTACAATTGCCAATATATGGAAGCAATCTAAGTGTCCATCAGCAGATAAATGGATAAAGATGTGGTACATATATACAATGGAATACTACTCAGCCATAATAAAGAATGAAATTTTGCCATTTGCAGCAACATGGTTGGACTCGGAGGGTTTTAATCTAAATGAAATAAGTTATGTATAGTTTGAAATTAGAGTTTTCTCCTGATACATGGCCAGGAAGGAGATTTCAGGACCATATGGTAACTATTTTTAGTTTTTTAAGGCATCTCCATCTTGTTCTCCAAAGTAACTATACCAATTTACATTCCAATCAATAATATATGAAGGTTCCTTTTCCTCCACATCCTCTCCAGCATTAGTTACTTGCAGATTTTTAATGAGGGCTGTTCTGACTGGTGTGAGGTGATATCTCGCTGTAGGTTTGATTTGATTTCTCTAATAATTAGCAAAGAGGCGTCTGCGACGGCTCGGCGCAGAACCGTGGCCAAGAGGAGCTAGGCAGGGCCGGGCGCCGGGGGCCGGGCGCCGGGAGCCGGGGGAGGCGGCCGAGAGGGGCTAGGCCGGGCCGGGAGCCGGGGGCGGGCGGACTACAGGGGGCTAGGCGGGGCCGGGGGCGGGGGGGCGGCGGCCGACAGGGCCTAGGCGGCGGGGCCGGGGGCGGGCGGCGGCGGCCGACAGGGGCTAGGCGGGGCCGGGGGCTGAGGGCGGCGGCCGACAGAGGCTAGGCGGGGCTAGGCGGGGCCGGGGGATAGGCGGCGGCGGCCGACAGGGGCTAGGCGGGGCCGACGGCCGACAGGGGCTAGGCGGGGCCGGGGGCCGGGGGCGGCGGCCGACAGGGGCTAGGCGGGGCTAGGCGGGGCTAGGCGGGGGCCGGGGGCCGGGGGCGGCGGCCGACAGGGGCTAGGCGGGGCTAGGCGGGGCTAGGCGGGGCCGGGGGCCGGGGGCGGTGGCCGACACGGGATAGGCGGGGCCGGGGGCCGGGGGCCGGGGGCCGGGGGGCGGCGGCCGACAGAGGCTAGGCCAGGCCGGGGCCCGGGGGCCGGAGGCGACGGCCGACAGGGGCTAGGCCGGGCCGGGGGGCTGGGGGCGGGCAGCGGCGGCGAGAGGAATTACCCAAGGCCCAAGGAGCAGGGGCTGCGTGGGCAGAGGAGGGCCGAGAGGAGTTTACTCCACATTCAAGGTCAGGAGGGGCCGTCGTGAGTAGAAACCCGTTGTCCAAGGTAAGGAGCCTCTTGATGAAGGTGAAAGAGGAGAGTGAAAAAGTTGGCTTAAAGCACAACGTTCAGAAAACTAAGATCATGGCATCTGGTCCCATCACTTCATGGGAAATAGATGGGGGAAACAGTGGAAACAGTGTCAGACTTTATTTTGGGGGGGCTCCAGAATCACTGCAGATGGTGACTGCAGCCATGAAATTAAAAGACGCTTACTCCTTGGAAGGAAGGTTATGGCCAACCTAGATAGCATATTTAAAAGCAGAGACATTACTTTGCCAACAAAAGTCCGTCTAGTCAAGGCTATGGTTTTTCCAGTGGTCATGTATGGATGTGAGAGTTGGATGGTGAAGAAAGCTGAGCGCCGAAGAATTGATGCTTTTGAACTGTGGTGTTGGAGAAGACTCTTGAAAGTCCCTTGGACTGCAAGGATATCCAATCAATCCATCCTAAAAGAGATCAATCCTGGGTGTTCATGGGAAGGACTGATGTTGAAGCTGAAGCTCCAATACTTTGGCCACCTCAGGCGAAGAGTTGACTCACTGGAAAAGACCCTGATGCTGGGTAGGATTGGGGGCGGGAGGAGAAGAGGACGACAGAGGATGAGATGGTTGGATGGCATCACCGACTCGATGGACATGGGTTTGGGTGGACTCCGGGAGTTGGTGATGGACAGAGAGGCCTGGCGTGCTGCAGTTCATGGGGTCGCAAAGAGTCGGACACTACTGAGCGACTGAACTGAACTGAACTGAACTGAATAATTAGCAAATTTGAGCATCTTTTCATACACTTATAGCTGTCTGTATGTCTTCTTTGGTGAGAAGTCATTTTAGAACTTTTGACCAATTCTCAGTTGGGTTGTTTTCTAATTCTTGAGTTTTAAGAGAGATTTATATGTTTTTAATACCAGTACTTTATCAGCTATGTGTTTGCAAAAATCTTCTCCAAATCTGTGTCTTGTCTTTTTGTTCTCCTAACAATAATTTCTTTTCCAATAAAATAAATTTGAAAAACAATAATACAATTTTAAGCTGTATTTATTACTTGTAGAGATTCTCTATAGCAATAAAACATTATATAACTATAATTATTTATATGACTAAGGACATATATAATATTAAATAATTCTCAACTATTTCTGGGAAAATTGTCTCCATTTATTTGAAATAATTTCTGACAAAATGTATGCCTATATAGTGTTGGGTATTGGTATTGATTAATGGAAGTAAAGTAAATAAGTTTCTTCTAGGGATTTTTCAAATATAATGTTGCCATAACTGACAAATTGTTTATAACTATGAGACCTTCCTTGTTTCTAAATGTATACACCACAAACAGAGACTTGCAACTTTTTTAGATTTACAGATGAGAGCAGGTTTCATAAGCTATTTATTGATAAATAACCCATTTATTATTAAAATAGAAATTCAATAACATAAAAAGAGTTAATTCAATGTAATTTATATTAACTGGTCCAATTATAGGTTGGTTTTGATCAAGTACTGAGAATACAGCTATATTAGGCAGGATTCCCAGTTGCAAACAATCTACCTCTGGCAGATTTAAGCAAAAAAAAAACCAAATAAACTTATTGTAACACACTCACAGCACAATGTGACACAGATGGTAATTATGACACAGGTTTTGTACTTTCTATTCTGTTGAAAAGAGTTGTTGCTAAGAAATTGCTGCAAATTATGCTCTATATCACCCTTCACCTGTGAATCCATGTGGGTCTGGTGTCTGGGTCTCATCTAAGAAGGTGAGGATAAGTGATGTGTGTCGCTTCATAGAATGACTTTAAAATGGAGTAACTTCTTCATTCCTATTTGTTCTTGCTTTAACTGTAGATGCTGACAGTCTTAGGGAGTGACAGAGTATCAAGATGGAAACAATCCAAGCCATCTACTAACTAAAAATCCTTGAAGTTAAGTGACTTGATGAGAAATAAATGTCTATATTTTAAACCACTGAAGTTTTGAGTGGTTTCTTCAAGCAGCCACAGTTACCTCAACTGATATATGAATAAATTTGCTGGAATTCTAGATTATCAGACTTAGAAAACTGGCAAAAAAAATGGAAAAGTGAAAGTGCAAATTTCACCACTGAAATTGGGTGAAGACTCCTGTTTCTACAGCTGAACACTGGAAATTGTAACTTTGATCACCACTAGCACTAGGCAGTGGGTATGGCTACTAGCTCTGTGGCCCTTGGCACACCAGGATACTTGAAGTTGCTACAGTCTCTGAAGCTATTATTAGGATTTGTTTTCTATCACCTTTGATTTATTGTATAAATAACTTTTGACTCAAAGTCCCAGGTGAAATTGGATGAGCTTATCTAACATGTAGGTACAGTGTTCAGTATTGAAAATGTTGGAAAAGTGAGTGTCTGCACTTTTGGAGCCTCTACAGTGGGAGGCAATCACTAAGTTTCTATGCTGGAGAGTCATCTGATTGTTAGGTTATTCAGATATACACTAAACTAGCATTTAAGACATTAATTTTGAGAAGTATACTAGTTACCCATTGTATTTGTGTTACTCAGTCGTGTCCAACTCTTTGTGACACCATGGACTATAGCCCACCAGGCTCCTCTGTCCATGGAATTCTCCAGGCAAGAATACTGGAGTGGGTTGCCATTTCCTTCTCTGGGAAACTTCCCAACCAAGGGTTCAAAAGCAGGTCTCCTGCCTTGCAGACAGATCCTTTACCATCTGAGCCACCTGGAAAGTCCAAGTTACCCATTACTGCACAACAAATTAATCTCCAAAAAATCAATCCCCTAAATGAAGGACTAAAACAGTAAAAATTAGTATCTTACAGTTTCTGTGAGTTAGGAATTCATGAATCACTTGGTTGACTGGTTAGTCACATGGCCTCTCATGAGAGACCTGATAGGGGCTGCAGGTATCTGCTGACTAGACAGAAGATAGAGGATCGTCTCATAAGATGGGTCACTCATAGGGCTTTTTGCATAAGGCATAAGTGAATCTCTTCATAGTATACCGAGTGACCTCATGACATAGCAGCTGGCTTCCCCCTAGCCACATAATCCAAGACAGAACAAGAGGTAAATGCCATCATTTCTATTATGCCTTAAACTTCTAAATCGTACACCATCACTTCCGTCATATTTTATAGGTCACACAAGCCAATTATGACACAATATCAGAGAGAACTACATAACAATGTGAATATCCGTAGTCAAGGATCATGGGGGTCACTTTGAACAGTGACCATCACAGGAAAAGTAGACTTTATTATGTCACTACATACTTCAGTTTTCACTACAGATTTTTAATTGTAGAATCAGTAAGTTTCAAAGAAGAGGTGATTTGATTGATTCAGGTACTACCAAAATTTTTCTGAGTTTAACTCTTTAATTGCTATATCTACCGATTTCTGGGATTCCAGTCAATTTGGGGGCTGGGAGGTGTGTGTAGAGATTAGCTTCTTTCAGCTCTTAAAAAAACACTGACAAGGAAAAAGGGAGCAGCTGAGTCTCTTCCTCACCACTCTTGTCCTACTGTGTGCCTGGCCACTTTCTGTCCCATATCCTACCTCGCCTGTCTCATGGTGACCAGAGTAAGGTAGCCATAATGCTGATGCTGGCACGCCAACTGAATCAGGATAATCATCTCAAAGAGTCCCAAGCATAAACAGCCTCTGACTCCACCCATCAGGTTTCTGTGAGAGACAGGCCATTTGTTACAGAGGTTGAAACTAATTTACCTTGTAGGTATAAAGTGCACTTTCTTCATCCAAGCAAGCTTCATTGCTTTCAGCTAAGTGTAAACCCCAGGATTTGTTGTTGTTGTTTTGTGTTTTTTGATAAATGAGGGTTACTACCAGGGTAGAAACTTTGTTTGAAATTGAAGTTCCTGGTGCGTATAACGTGGTGCCTCCCACAGTGAGATGCTTCACCAGGTTATAGCATGTTTTAGCAACCCAACATCACAGACACAGGTGAAATATCTCTAGGTTTATTGAGAGAACGTTCGATTGACAGCACTGGCTGGGCTCCCAGGAGGACACTGAGGAATATTGCTTGGAGATTCAACTCTTTGTTAACTGATCTTTTGAATTTTGATTATCCACCAAATATTGAAGCTGCAGAACATCATTTGCAGGACAAGGATGGCTTCCAGAATAAAGTTGAAGACAGCATGAAGTGTTGTGCCAGAGGATAGGAGAAGACTACAGCACTGTGTACTGTGTGTTACAAGTTTGTCTCCAACTGAAACAAAAAGGAAGCCTCTTTCCCAGTCCTCAGGCTGCCCTCAGTTCCACTGGGTCCTCCAGAGTCCTGTGAGTATGTTGTTCTGAGGAAGAACCTCTTCACACAGCCCATGGTAGATAGAGAGTCCCACATAAATACAGCAAGATAATGTGTTTGGGGTTATCAAGAGTTATCCACTTACCTTAACACGTATACCTCTTTTGAAACTGTACTGTATAGGTTGTTGATGAGATTCTTGAGAAGTTGTCATGAACTCAGAATTGAGGCTAAAGCATGCTTCTTTCCCTTTTTCCAGAGTCAGTCCCAAAGCCAGTCTCCTGCACAGGTGATGCTACTGATGTGCTCAGAGGAGCTTGCAGATGGGTGATTAGAAACTCGTTACAAACTGTGACTGAATGCAAAATCCTTAGCTCCTTTCTGGAATATTAGCCCTGCCTAGATGTCATGAAATTGCCCAGTCACCATAAATCTCTTTCTGAAATGCATATTTTCTTTAATATAAGTATATTTTGAAATAGATTTTGAATTTATATGATTTAATACTTTAATAATTTTTTCTATTCTCATTTAATTTGCATTTTCATTGTGTCGAGCAGACAGAAAGATTCTGAGTCAAGCAGCTATTGAAGAGAAATACAAAGAAAATATCAAAGAAAAAATGACTGGCAAAAGCACTGCTGATAATTTCTATGCCTTCAGATTTCCAAGACAGGATCAAGCAACTGGGCTGGTGAGAACTGGTAAGAATGAAAGGGTAAGATGATAAATTGATGCTGTTTGGTTGTCGACATGGGAGTTGCTAAGACTTAGATGCTAATGTCTGAGGGAGGAAAAATACAGAAATATGCTGAATATCCAAGAGAAATGATGTGCATTCAGGTCCAGGTATCTTCTTGGACTTTCCTGATGGAAAGCATGTCTATTCGGAAAGTATCAGCAGAAGAAAGAGTGTTTAGTTGGAGCAGAGTGAACAAGGAAACGTGCTAAAGTGGAATGGGGGACAAGATCATGTAGGTTTTATAGGCAATTATAAAGACACTGGATTTTTACTTTGATATGAGGATTTTTAATGGTTTTAAGTAAATGAAAAACATTAAAAATACTTTAAGGAATAAAGAGTGAATGTAGAGAAATAGAATAATAAGGTAATACAATGATAGAGGCAAGAAATGATGGTTGAACTATAATAGTATCTTAAAAGTTGGTGAGAAAAGATCAATACTGGATATAATCTGATGGTAGACAACATACTTCTGAATTGGATGTGAAGTATGTGAGAAACAGATAAGCCACAGATGATATCAGGATATTTACCTTGAGCTCCTAAAGTAAGGGAAAATTTTTTAAAGAAAGACCTTTCTTTATTAGTGGTGGGAGAATCAAGAGACTGGTTTTGAACCTTGTTACATTATTTAAGCAAACTAAATATCAAGCTAAACATTCCTTCAGTTGGGCTTCCCAGGTGATGCTAGTGGTAAAGAATCCATATGCCAATGCAGGAGACATGAGATGTGGGCTGCATCCCTAGGTTGGGAAGATATCCTGGAGGAGAGCAAGGCAACCCACTCTGGTATTCTTGCCTGGAAAATTCCATGACCAGAGGAACCTGGCAGGCTACAGTCCATGGGGTCACAAAGAGAGGAACACGACTGAAGCAACTTAGCAGGCATGCAAACATCTGGGAGAATTTTGAATAGGCAATTTGATGTACCAAACCTGCACATTCTGAAATGTAGAGGAATCAAATATGTGGTTGGGAAGAGATAGGGTGGTGTCTCAGAAGCCAAATGTAGAAAGTGAGTCAATAAAATGGAACTATCAAATTGCATTAAAGGTTTGAATATGGTGAGGACTGGGTTTAGTTTAGTCACGTTATTGTCGCTAACCACCCAACAATCTTCATTTTAGAGGAGGAGAGACTGCAGTCCTACTGGAATGAGATTAAAGGGAATTCAGTTCAGCTCAGTCCCTCGCTCGTGTCTGACTCTTTCCTACCCTATGGACTGCAGCATGTCAGGCCTTCCTGTCTATCACCAACTCCAATAGTTTACTCTAACTCACGTCCATTGAGTCAGTGATGCCATCCAACTATCTCATCCTCTGTCATCCCCTTCTCCTCCCACCTTCAATCTTTCCCAGGGTCAGGGTCTTTTCAAATGAGTCAGTTCTTCGCGTAAGGAGGCCAAAGTATTGGAGTTTCAGCTTCAGCATCAGTCTTTCCAATGAATATTCAGGACTGATTTCCTTTAGGATGGACTGGTTAGATCTCCTTGCAGTCCAAGGGATTCTCAAGAGTCTTCTCCAACACCACAGTTCGAAAGCATCAATTCTTTGGCATTCAGCTTTCTTTATAGTCCAACTCTCACATCCATACAGGTCTACTGGAAAACCTGTAGCTTTGGCTAGACAGATCTTGGTCACCAAAATAATGTTCATGCTTTTTAATATGCTGTCTACATTGGTCATACCTTTTCTTCCAAGGAACAAGTGCCGTTTAATTTTATGGCTGCAATCAACATCTGCAGTGATTTTGGAGCCCCCCCCAAAAGTCTCTCACTGTTTCCATTGCTTCCCCATCTACTTGTCATGAAGTGATGGGACCAGATGCCATGATCTTAGTTTTCTGAATGGTGAGTTTTAGGCCAACTTTTTCACTCTCCTCTTTCACTTTCATCAGGAGGCTCTTTAGTTCTTCTTCACTTTCAGCCATAAGGGTCGTGTCATCTGTGTATCTGAGGTTATTGATATTTCTTCTGGCAATTTTGATTCCAGCTTATGATTCATCCAGCCCAGCATTTCTCTTGATGTACTTTGCATATAAGTTAAATAATCAGGGTGACAAAATACAGCCTTGATTTACTACTTTCCCAATTTGGAACCATGTTGTCCCACATTCAGTTCTAACTGTTGCTTCTTGACCTGCATACAGATTTCTCAAGAGACAGGTAAGGTGGTCTGGTATTCCCATCTCTTTCAGAATTTTCCACAGTTTGTTGTGATCCACACAGTCAAAGGCTTTGGGGTAGCCAATAAAGCAGAAGTATATGTTTTTCTGGAACTCTTTTGCTCTTTTAATGACACAACAGATGTTGGCAATTTGATCTCTGGTTCCTCTGCCTTTTCTAAATCTAGCTTGAACATCCTGAAGTTAACAGTTCACATACTGTTGAAGCCTGACTTGGAGAATATTGAGCATTACTTTGCTAGCGTGTGAGATGAGTGCAATGGTACGGTGGTTTGAGCATTCTTTAGCACTGTCTTTCTTTGGGATTGGAATGAAAACTGAACTTTTCCAGTCCTGTGGCCACTGATGAGTTTTGCAAATTTGATGGCATATTGAGAGCAGCACTTTCACAGCATCATCTTTTAGGATTTCTTGTTTTGGGGCGGGGGGAGAAGAGAGTTTCAGATGAATTTTATTATTTTTTTTCCTATTTTAATTGGAGGCTAATTACTTTACAATATTGTAGTGGATTTTGCCATGCATTGACATGAATCAGCCATGGGTGTACGTGTGTTCCCCATCGTGAACCCTCCTCCCTCCCCATCCCATCCCTCAGGGTCATCACAGTGCACCAGCCTTGAGCACCCTGTCTCATGCATTGAACCCGGACTGGCTATCTGTTTCACATTTGATAATATACATATTTCAATGCTATTCATCCCACTCTCGCCTTCTCCCACAGAGTCCAAAAGACTGTTCTTTACATCTGTGTCTCTTTTGTTGTCTCACATGTAGAGTCATCACTATCATCTTTTTAAATGCCATATATATGCATTCAATTCAGTTGCTCAGTCGTGTCCGACTCTTTGCGACCCCATGAATCACAGCACGCCAGGACTCCCTGTCCATCACCAACTCCCAAAGCTTACCCAAACCCATGTCCATTGAGTCGGTGATGCCATCCAACCATCTCATCCTCTGTCGCCCCCTTCTCCTCCTGCCCCTAATTCCTCCCAGCATCAGGGTCTTTTCCAGTGAGTCAACTCTTCGCATGAGGTGGCCAAAGTATTGGAGTTTCAGCTTCAACATCAGTCCTTCCAATGAACACCCAGGGATGATCTCCTTTAGGATGGACTGGTTGGATCTTCTTGCAGTCCAAGGGACTCTCAAGAGTCTTCTCCAACACCACAGTTCAAAAGCATCAGTTCTTTGGCACTCAGCTTTCTTCACCATCAAACTCTCACATCCATACATGACCACTGGAAAAACCATAGCTTTGACTAGACGGACCTTTGTTGGCAAAGTAATGTCTCTGCTTTTAAATATGCTATCTAATTTGGGCATAACCTTCCTTCCAAGGAGTAAGCGTCTTTTAATTTCATGGCTGCAATCACCATCAGCAGTGATTTTGGAGCCCAAAAAAATAAAGTCTGACACTGTTTGCACTGTTTCTCCATTTATTTCCCATGAAGTGATGGGACCAGATGCCATGATCTTAGTTTTCTGAACGTTGAGCTTTAAGCCAACTTTTTCACTCTCCTCTTTCACTTTCATCAAGAGGCTCTTTAGTTCTTCTTCACTTTCTGCCATAAGGGTGGTGTCATCTGTATATCTGAGGTTTTTGATATTTCTCCCAGCAATCTTGATTCCAGCTTGTGTTTCTTCCAGCCCAGCATTTCTCATGATGTACTCTGCATGTAAGTTAAATAAGCAGGGTGACAATATACAGCCTTGATGTACTCCTTTTCCTATTTGGAACCAGTCTGTTTTTCCATGTCCAGTTCTAACTGTTGCTTCCTGACCTGCATACAGGTTTCTCAAGAGACAGGTCAGATGGTCTGGTATTCCCATCTCTTTCAGAATGCATTAGTATAGTGTATTGGTGGTTTTCTTTCTGACTTACTTCACTGTGTATAATAGGCTCCAGTTTCATCCATCTCATTAGAACTGATTCAAATGTAATCTTTTTAATGGCTGAGTAATATTCTATTGTGTATATGTACCACAGATTTCTTATCAATTCGTCTGCTGATGGATATCTAGGTTGCTTCCGTGTCCTGGCTATTATAAACAGTGCTGCGATGAACATTGGGGTACACATGTCTCTTTCAATTATGGTTTTCTCAGTGTGTATGCCCAGCAGTGGGATTGCTGGGTTGTATGGCAGTTCTATTTCCAGCTTTTTAAGGAATCTCCACACTGTTCTCCATAGTGGCTGTACTAGTTTGCATTCCCACCAACAGTGCAGCATTTATTGTTTATAAACTTTTTGTTATCAGCCATTCTGACTGGCGTGAGATGGTACCTTATTGGGGTTTTGATTTGCATTTCTCTGATAATGAGTGATGTTGAGCATCTTTTCATGTGATTGTTAGCCATCTCTATGTCTTCTTTGGAGAAATGTCTTTTAGGTTCTTTGGCCCATTTTTTGATTGGGTCGTTTATTTTTCTGGAATTGAGCTGCAGGAGTTGCTTGTACATTTTTGAAATTAATTCTTTGTCAGTTGTTTGGTTGCTATTATTTTCTCCCATTCTAAAGGCTGTCTTTTCACCTTGCTTATAGGTTCCTTTGTTGTGCAAAAGCTTTTAAGTTTAATTAGGTCCCATTTGTTTATTTTTGCTTTTTTTTCCATTACTCTGGGAAGTGAGTCACAGCAGATCCTGCTGTGATTTATGTCAGAGAGTGTTTTGCCTATGTTTTCCTCTAGAAGTTTTATAGTTTCTGGTCTTATGTTTAGATCTTTAATCCATTTTGAGTGTAGTTTTGTGTATGGTGTTAGAAAGTGTTCTAGTTTCATTCTCTTACAAGTGGTTGGCCAGTTTTCCCAGCACCACTTGTTAAAGAGATTGTCTTTTCTCCATTGTATAGTCTTGCTTCCTTTGTTGAAGATAAGGTGTCCATAGGTGCATGGATATATCTCTGTGCTTTCTATTTTGTTCCATTGATCTATATTTCTGTCTTTGTGCCAGTACCATACTATCTTAATGACTGTAGCTTTGTAGTATAGCCTGAAGTCAGGCAGGCTGATTCCTCCAGTTCCATTCTTCTTTCACAAGATTGCTTTGGCTATTCGAGGTTTTTTGTATTTCCATACAAACTGTGAAATTACCTGTTCTAGTTCTCTGAAAAATATCATTGGTAGCTTGATAGGGATTGCATTGAATCTATAGATTGCTTTGGGTAGTATACTCATTTTCACTATATTGATTCTTCCATTCCATGAACACGGTATTTTTCTCCATCTATTTGTGTCATCTTTGATTTCTTTCTTCACTGTTTTATAGTTTTCTATATATAGGTCTTTTGTTTCTTTAGGTAGATTTATTCCTAAGTATTTTATTCTTTTTGTCACAATGTTGAATAGAATTGTTTCCTTAATTTCTATTTCTGCTTTCTCATTGTTAGTGTATAGGAATGCAAGGGATTTCTGTATGTTAATTTTATATCCTGCAACTTTACTATATTCGTTGATTAGCTCTAGTAATTTTCTGGTGAAGTCTTTAGGGTTTTCTATGTAGAAGATCATGTTATCTGCAAACAGAGATAGTTTTAATTCTTCTTTTCCAATCTGGATTCCTTTTATTTCTTTCCTTTTCTGATTGCTGTAGCTAAAACTTCCAAAATTATGTTGATTAGTAGTGGTGAGAGTGGGCACCCTTGTCTTGTTCCTGACTTTAGGGGAAATGCTTTCAATTTTTCCCCATAATGTTTGCTGTGGGTTTGTCATATATAGCTTTTATTCTGTTGAGATATGTTCCTTCTATGCCTGCTTTCTGGAGGGTTTTTATCATAAATGGATGTTGAATTATGTCAAAGGCTTTCTCTGCATCTATTGAGATAATCATATGGTTTTTATCTTTCAATTTGTTAAAGTGATGTATTATATTGATTGATTTGTGGATATTAAAGAATCCTTGCATCCCTGGGATAAACCCACTTGGTCATGATGTATGATCTTTTTAATATGTTGTTGGATTCTGTGTGCTAGAATTTTGTTAAGGATTTTTGCATCTATGTTCATCAGTGATATTGGCCTGTAGTTTCCTTTTTTTGTGGCATCTTTGTCTGGTTTTGGTATTAGGTTGCTGTTGGCCTTGTAGAATGAATTTGGCAGTTTACCTTCCTCTGCAATTTTCTGGAAGAGTTTGAGTGCTATAGGTGTTAGCTCTTCTCTAAATTTTTGGTCAAATTCAGCTGTGAAGCCATCTGGTCCTGGGCTTTTGTTTGCTGGAAGATTTCTGATTACAGCTTCAATTTCCGTGCTTGTGATGAATCTGTTAAGATTTTCTATTTCTTCCTGGTTCAGTTTTGGAAAGTTATAGTTTTTAGGAATTTGTCCATTTCTTCCAAGTTGTCCATTTTATTTGCATATAGTTGCTGATGGTAGTCCCTTGTGATCCTTTGTATTTCTGTGTTGTCTGTTGTGATTTCTCCATTTTCATTTCTAATTTTGTTGATTTGATTCTTCTCCCTTTGTTTCTGGATGAGTCTTGCTAATGGTTCATCTATTTTTTAACTTCTCAAAGAACCAGCTTTTAGCTTTGTTGATTTTTGCTATGATCTCTTTTGTTTCTTTTGCATTTATTTCTGCCCTAATTTTTATGATTTCCTTCCTTCTACTAACCCTGGGGTTCTTCATTTCTTCCTTTTCTAGTTGCTTTAGGTGTAGAGTTGGGTTATTTATTTGACTTTGTGTGTGTGTGTCTTTAGGTAAGCCTGTATTGCTATGAACCTTCCCCTTAGCACTGCTTTTAGAGTGTCCCATAGGTTTTGGGCTGTTGTGTTTTCATTTTCATTCATTTCTATGCATATTTTGATTTCTTGTTTGATTTCTTCTGTGGTTTGTTGGTTATTCAGAAGTGTGTTGTTTGGCCTCCATATCAAATTCATTGTTTTGGGGTGAAATGTTCTATAGATATCAATTATGTCTAACTGATCCGTTGTATCATTTAAAGTTTGTGTTTCCCTGCTAATTTTCTGTTAGTTGATCTATCCATAGGTGTGAGTGGGGTGTTAAATTCTCCCACTATTATTGTGTTATTGTTAATTTCCCCTTTCATTTTTGTTAGCATTTGCCTTACATATTGTGGTGCTCCTATGTTGGGTGCATATGTATGTATAATTGTTATATCTTCTTGGATTGATCCTTTGATCATTATGTAGTGTCCTTCTTTGTCTCTTTTCACTGCCTTTATTTCAAAGTCTATTTTATCTGATATGAGTATTGCTACTCCTGCTTTCTTTTGGTCTCCATTTGTGTGAAATATCTTTTTCCAGCCCTTCACTTTCAGTCTGTTTGTGTCCCTTGTTTTGAGGTGGGTCACTTGTAGATAACATATATAGGGGTCTTGTATTTGCATCCATTCAGCCAGTCTTTTTCTTTTGGCTGGGGCATTCAGCCCATTTACATTTAAGGTAATTATTGATAAGTATGATCCTGTTGCCATTTACTTTTGTTGTTTTGGGTTCGAGTTTATACACCTTTTCTGTGTTTCCTGTCTAGAGAAGATTCTTTAGCATTTGTTGAAGAGCTGGTTTGGTGGTGCTGAATTCCCTCAGCTTTTGCTTGTCTGAAAAGCTTTTGATTTCTCCTTCATATTTGAGTGAGATCCTTGATGGGTACAGTAATCTGGGTTGTAGGTTTTTCTATTTCATCACTTTAAGTATGTCCTGCCATTCCCTTCTGGCCTGAAGAGTTTCTATTGAAAGATCAGCTGTTATCCTTATGGGAATCCCCTCATGTGTTATTTGTTGTTTTTCCCTTGCTGCTTTTAAAATTTGTTCTTTGTGTTTGATCTTTGTTAATTTGATTAATATATGTCTTGGGGTGTTTCACCTTGGGTTTATCCTGTTTGGGACTCTCTGGGTTTCTTAGACTTGGGTAGCTATTTCCTTCTACATTTTAGGGAAGTTTTCAACTATTATCTCCTCAAGTATTCTCTCATGGCCTTTCTGTCTTCTTCTTCTGGGACTCCTATGATTCGAATGTTGGAGCATTTGACAGTGTCCCAGAGGTCTCTGAGGTTGTCCTTATTTCTTTTAATTCTTTTTTCTTTTTTCCTCTCTACTTCATTTATTTCCCCCATTCTATCTTCTACCTCACTTATCCTATCTTCTGCCTCAGTTATTCTACTGTTGGTTCCCTGCAGAGTGCTTTTGATCTCAGTTATTGCATTATTCATTATTGATTGACTTTTTTATTTCTTCTAGGTCCTTGTTAAACTTTTCTTGCATCTTCTCAATCCCTGTCTCCAGGCTATTTATCTGTAACTCCATTTTGTTTTCGAAATTTTGGATCATTTTTACTATCAGTATTCTGAATTCTTTTTCAGGTAGACTCCTTATCTCCTCCTCTTTGGTTTGGTGTGGTAGGCATTTATCATGTTCCTTTACCTGCTGAGTATTTCTCTGCCTTTTCATCTTGTTAAATTGCTGTGTTTGGGGTGGCCTTTCCATATCTGGCAGTTTGTGGTACACTTTATTGTCGAGGTTCCTCCTTGTGGGTTGGGTTGGACGAGTGGCTTGTCGAGATTTCCTGGTTAGGGAAGCTTGCATTGGTGTTCTGGTGGGTGGAGCTGGATTTCTTCCCCCTGGAGTTCAGTGAAGTGTCCAGTAGTGAGTTTTGAGATGTCTGTGGGTTTGGTGTGACTGTGGGCAGCCTGTATATTAAAGCTCAGGGCTATGTTCCTGTGTTGCTGGAGAATTTGCATGGTATGTCTTGCTCTGGAACTTATTGACTCCTGGGTGGACCTTGGTTTCAGTGTAGGTATGGAGGCTTTTGGATGAGTTCTTATCAATTAATGTTCCCTGAAGTCAGGAGTTCTCTGGTGTTCTCAGATTTTGGGCTTAAGTCTCCTGCCTCTGGTTTTCAGTCTTATTCTTACAGTAGCCTCAAGACTTCTCCATCCATACAGCACCAATGATAAAACATCTAGGTTAATGTATAAAAGATTCTCCACAATGAGGGACACCCAGAAAGGTTCTCTGAGTTACATGGAGAAAAGAAGAGTGAGGAGGGAGATAGAGGTGATCAGGAGGAGAAGAGGGAGTGTCAAAAGCAGAGAGACAGATCTAGCCAGTGATCAGTTCCCTAAGTGTTCTCCACAGCAAGGAATACCCAAAGAGATTCAGAGATTTGGGTAGAGAAGAGAAGGGGGAGGGAGGAAATAGAGGTGACCTAGGGGAGAAAAAGGAGAGTCAAAAGGGGGACAGGGCAATCAAGCCAGTAATCACACTCCTAAGTAAAAAATGGGTACTGAAGATTGGATTCTTAAAGGTACAAAATAACAAATACCAAAAAGCAAAGATTAAAAATTAAGAGTAGAGGTTAGACTCTCAAAAATACAATATTAAAAAAACAGAACAAAATCACAAAAGTTATACAAAATGTGTATGAAGTTTGCTTTAAAAATAGGGTCTTTTTTTTTGCAAGGTAATAGTAGGTTATAAAGATGAAAATTAAAGGAATAATAGAGGACTTAAAATAAAAAAAATTAATTTAAAAAATGATAATAGTAAAAATATCTGTTGCAGGCAGTGTGGGGTCAGTTCAATTTCAGATAGTTCCTTGTTTCAGCTTATACTTCTCAAGATCTATAGGCCCCTTCCAATGTAGTTGGTGCTAACTACAGGGTTTTAATCCATTGCACCCATCGCTTCCAAAGCGGTTCCCTGTGTTTATTTTGTCTTCTTCTGTTTGCAAGTCTCTTCAGTGTCTAATTTCCACCCTGACACAAGGGGGCAAAGGTGGTCACTTATTTAGGCTCACTTGTTCAGTCGTGCTGTGGGGAGGGAGGAACACTGCAAACAAATAACACTGGCGTGTGTGGGGAGTGCTCACAGTGTCTTGGCTACACTGGGCTTGCCCCTGCTCATGACATGTGTGCTTTCCCTGTCTACACTGCACAGGCTCCAGGCTGCTCTGCAGGGGAACAGTCTAAAGCGGGCCCTGGCTTGCGGGCACTTCCCAGGTCTAAGCCACTCAGGTTCAGGTTCTCGGGTACTCCACAAAGGTGCACATGTAGTTGGGCCTGTGTTTTGTGCCCTCACATGTCCGAGCAGCTCAGGCGACCAGGTGCTTGGCGAGCGCACACTCCTGAGGTGCGGTGGGTCTTATCACCTCCCCCATCCCAGCCGCTCAGTTTCCTGGGTGCCCAGCGGGAGCGCTGTCTCAGGTGTGCTCTGTGTCTCTTCTAGGGAGCTGATCTCTGGTTGCGACCCTCCTGGCAGATGTCAACTGTCCAGGATCCCAGGAAGACTTGGTTAGCACCTGGGGGCCTGCTCACAGTTTGGTGGAGGATGCCGTATCTGGGGCCAAGATTGCCCCTTTCCACCTCTGGCTGCCACCCGCCTGCCTCTGGCAGGAGATGGGCCAGTCTGCAGCCAGCTAGCTCTCCTCTGGTATTCGCTCAGTCCTTTGTTCTGTGAGCGTGCTGGCAGTTCCTTAGGTTAGGGCTTTTCACCGGAAATTTCTCTCTCTTTCTTTTTTCTTTCTCTCTCTCTGGCTATCCCACAGTTTGGGTTGCTATCGCACATTAGCTCCCTCCGATTGCCCTTAGGGCATTCAGGCCCGATCCATGCCTCCCTGTTCAGCTCCCATTTGCTGGTGGCGGATGTGAGTGTCTGGGCTACTTTTCCACTGGGAGTTACCGTTAGGCACAAAATCTGTGGGCTTTATTTATTTATTTTTCCTCCCAGGTATGTTGCCCTCTGAGATTCCAAAACTCCCCACAGACTGCTGGTGAGAGAGTTTCCTGGTGTTTGAAACTTATCCTCTTTAAGGACTCCCACCTGGGATGGGTCTCTGTCCCTAACCCTTTTGCTCTTTTTATCTTTTATATTTTTTCCTACCTCCTTTTGAAGACAATGGGCTGCCTTTCTGGGGACCTGGTGTCCTCTGCCACTGTTCAGAAGTTGTTTTGTGGAATTTGCTCAGCGTTTAAATGTTCTTTCGATGAATTTGTGGGGGAGAAAGTGGTCTCCCCATCCTATTCTTCCGCTGTCTTAGGACCACCCCTCCATCTTTTAGGATTTGAAATAGCTCAACTGGAATTCCATCACCTCCACTGTCTTTGTTTGTAGTGATACTTCCTAAGGCCCACTTGACTTTGCATTCCAGGATGTTTGGCTCTAGGGGAGGGATCACACCATCGTGATTATCTCGATCGTGAAGATCATTTTTGAATAGTTCCTCTGTGTATTCTTTCCACCTCTTCTTAATATCTTCTGCTTCTATTAGGTCTATACCATTTCTGTCTTATATTGCGCCCATCTTTGCATGAAATGTTCCCTTGGTATCTGATTTTCTTGAAGATATCTCTAGTCTTTCCTACTCTATTGTTTTCCTCTATTTCTTTGCACTGATCACTGAGGAAAGCTTTCTTATCTCTCCTTGCTATTCTTTGGGACTCTGCATTCAAATGGTTATATCTTTCCTTTTCTCATTTGCTTTAGCTTCTCTTCTTTTCTCAACTATTTGTAAGGCCTCCTCAGACAACCATTTTGTCTTTTTACATTTCTTTTTCTTGGGGATGGTCTTGATCAATGCCTCCTGTACAATGTCACAAACCTCCATCCATAGTTCTTTAGGCACCCTGCCTATCAGATCTAATCCCTTCAATCTATTTGTTACTTCCACTGTATAATCATAAGGGATTTGATTTAGGTCGTACCTGAGTGGTCTAGTGGTTTTCCCTACTTTCTTCAATTTAAGTCTGAATTTGGCAATAAGGAGTTCATGATGAGCCACAGTCAGTAACCTGCCTTGTTTTTGCTGACTGTATAGAGCTTCTCCATTTTTGGCTACAAAGAATATAATCAATCTGATTTTGGGGTTGACTATCTGGTAATGTCCATGTGTAGAGTCTTCTCTTGTGTTGTTGGAAGAGGGTGCTTGCTATGACCAGTGCATTCTCTTGGCAAAACTCTATTATCCTTTGTCCTGCTTCATTCTGTATTCCAAGGCCAAATTTACCTGTTACTCCAGGTATTTCTGACTTCCTACTTTTGCATCCCAGGGCCCTATAATGAAAAGGACATCTTTTTTGGGTGTAAGTTCTAGAAGGTCTTGTAGGTCTTAATAAAACCGTTCAAGTTCAGCTTCTTCAGTATTATTGGTCAGGGCATACACTTGGATTACTGTGATATTGAATAGTTTGCCTTTGAAATGAACAGAGATCATTCTGTAGTTTTTGAGATTGCATCCAATTACTGCATTTCAGACTCTTTTGCTGACTATCATGGCTACTCCATTTCTTCTAAGGGATTCTTGCCCACAGTAGTAGGTAGATATAATGGTCATCTGAGTTAAATTCCTCTGTTCCAGTCCATTTTGATTCACTGATTCCTAAAATGTCGATGTTCACTCTTACCATCTCCTGTTTGACCACTTCCAATTTACCTTGATTCATGGACCTAACATTCCAGGTGCCTATGCAATATTCTTCTTTACAGCATCGGACTTTACTTCCATCACCAGTCACATCCACAACTGGGTGTCTCTTCATTCTTTCTTCTCCTCTGATCTCAAGCGGCATATTGGGCACCTACCGACCTGGGGAGTTCATCTTTCAGTTTCCTATCTTTTTGCCTTTTCATACTGTTCATGGGGTTCTCAAGGCAAGAATGCTGAAGTGGTTTGCCATTCCCTTCTCCATGTTTGCTTAGAACTCTCCACCATTAAAGAGAATAGAAAGAGATAAATAAGAAGTAGCTCCTGTCTAGAAGCTAAACTGTAAAGGAGAATGATATCTATAAAGGGATATAGGTGGGGGGAGGGGTGTGGAGAGAGGCATTTTCTTTCCCCAAGAGCGAGAACCCAAAGCCAAGTATCTAATCAGTTTTTGGAGTTGAGAGTCTATTTATATTAATACTTATTTAAGCCTTCCTTGGTTTCCATAGCTGGATAGTTTACATATAGCTGAATTTTCATTCCAAGTAGCAGAGACAAAATAAAAGAGAAAGATTGATTTTGTTGAAAAATCATAAGAAAACTGCAGCTATACTCTCTTAGAAAACTCAGAAATTCATGATACATGGTTAAAATTTAAATGTAAGTCTGAAAGATTTCAACACTGGATCTAGTGTTTTGGTAAGGAGCCCACAAATTCTATATAACATTCCATTGCCCGAAGATGAAAAAATGAAGGCATTGTACCTTTAATGTGTGACATAAGTAAAGATAAAATGATACCTTCCAGATCAAAAGGTTGGGAGTCACAATTTAGGCCTATAAAATATGCCTATCTAATTATTGAATCTAATTAATAAATTCATCAAACTCTACTGTTTGAGTTTCTAATTTTGTACAAAGTAATGTACAAAATTTAAAAATGTATTAACTTTAAACAATTGTAATTTGCATCCTGTGCCTTAAGATAGGTTTTGAAAGTTATTTGAATAGAGTTTTGTTGGGATCCAATAGTATCTTCTTCAGGATGCAAATTAGTTTTTTTTTTTCTGTTTTAGTTGGGGGCTAATTACTTTACAATATTGTAGTAGTTTTTGCCATACATTGACATGAACGCAAATTAGTTTTAAGTCTATATCTTGACTTACATAGCAATTACTTTTTGATCAGTTAGAAGTTGATAATTTACTGTACTTTATTATTTGCATTATCTTAGTTTTGGAGTCAATAATAGTAATAAAATACCCTGATTGATCTCATGTAGCCTTGGCCTACAATGGCTTGAAGTGAGACCTGGGTTCCCAGAGATTGGGGCCAGGTTGTGGCACCAGATCCTAGCCGCTAGGCCAATGGTCAGTGACAAGGGCCCTGGCCCTTCAGCTTTGCAGAAAAGAATTCCCACAAAGATGGAAAGTAGTGAAACAAGTAAAGTACTTATTAAGGGGGAAAAGTATATGTGGATAGACACATGGGCAAACTCAGAGAGAGAGTCCCTGGGTCACCCCCTTGTGGCATCTTGAATTACTTTTTTGGGGACATTTCTTCCTGGCTTCCCTGGTATTAAATTTCAGGATCCGACCATGTGTGCACACACATCCCTTAGCCAAGATGAATTTTACTGAAAAGGTGTATAGGTAGAGGCCATCCCTTTATGTAACTTCCCTTTGGGCTCCAAGGAGACTTTTCGGTGCATATATGATTGGGGAGATCTCCTGACTTCAAGAATAAGAAATACGTGGTCTGAGCAGGGCCCAGCCTTCTCCCTTATGTTCTGCTATTCTCCTCTTGGAGTTTCAGTCCATAGGGAATAAATCTCCAATTGCTTTACACTGGAGAGGGGTGCACATCTGTCTCCGGTCTCATGATCAGGAAAATTCTGGTATTTACAATCAAGGTAATAGCAAATAAGGTGACAGATAGTCTTTATCTGATAAAAAAAATACATGCAAAGCAGCTTTTTTTGTCTTTTTCAGCAGAATAATAAGAAATAGATTAGTTCCCTTCTCTTTGTTCCCTTCCCACAGTTTTACAACTGTTTACCTACATACACTATATTTTCTGATTACATAGAAGGAGAAATACGTTGTAGTTTTAGGATTATAGCATATTTTTATTGTGAACATTTGTAGAGTAATATGGAGTAATAAAGAATGGCTGTATCTTAAAAATACAGTACTCATTGACAATTCCTTGAAAATACTTTATAATAAGTATTTCTTATAATTTTTAGGGAAATTTGTAGTTTCTGTGTTTAATTTATTCTCGGATTTATTATAATTTGGGTTCTTTTCTTAGCATCCAACCACCTAGTTGTCATTGTTCAGTCACTCAGTTATGTCTGACTCTTTGAGATCCCATAGACTGCAGCACACCAGGCTTCCCTGTCCTACACCATCTCCTGGAAGTCACGTCCATTGAGTTGGTGATGCCATACAACCATCTCATCCTCTGTCTTCCCCTTCACCTCCTGACTTCAAGTGTTCCCAGCATCAGGATCTTTTCCAATGAGTCAGCTCTTCACATCAGGTGGCCAAAGTATTGGAGCTTCAGCATCAGTCCTTCCAATGAATATTCATGGTTGATTTCCTTTAGGATTGACTGGTTTGATCTCCTTGCAGTCCAAGGGAGTCTCAAGAGTCTTCTCTAGCACCACAGTTTGAAAGCATCCATTCTTTGGTGCTCAGCCTTTTTTATGGTCCAACTCTCACTTCTATATGTGACTACTTGAAAAACCATAGCTATGACTATACGGACCTTTGTTGGCAAAGTAATGTCTCTGCTTTTTAATATGCTGTCTAGTTTTGCCATAGCTTTTCTTCCAAGGTGCAAACATCTTTTAATTTCATGGCTGCAGTCACTGACTACCTAAATAGCTTTATAGTAATTGCCATTTAACTCCTAAGTCTGTCTCTCTTTCTTTCTGTATTTTAGTTTCTAATGTCCAGGGAATCTGTCTGGCATTTTACACTTTATACACAACTCTTCCTTCTTGGGACTCCCTCATTTCCGTGCTTCTATGACAGTATAGTTTTCAGATCTCTTACCTTTTTGAATCATCTTTCTCAGTTTCTTATTTATCTGCTTGTTTGCTTTAAATTTTTAAAAAATTTTTTATACTCTTTGATAGTTTTTTGTTTATACTCATTCTTATCTTGATCTTTAGATATTTTTTTATCCTGAAGGTGATGTATTTTGCATTCAGGTGATGTCATAATTTTTTTTTTCTAACTCTGCCAGTATTTAACTCTGACTTTGCATTAGAATCACCTGGGAAGGTTTAGGAAACAGGATTGTTTGGCTCCACCCACAGAGATGTTGCTTCAGAATTCCTGGGATGGATCCTGGGTGTTTTTATTTTTTTTAAAACTCCATAGGTAATTTGAAAATGTAGCCAGACTTGAGAACCAGTGCTATTTACATTCTCTGGGAGTGATCTCATCTACTCATAAAGCTTCAACTACCTGCTCTACTCAGAAGATTTATAAATATGTATCAGCAGCTCTAGCTTCTCTCTTGAGCCGCAGGCTTGTTATAGATAATTGCTCAGTTTGGGTTCCTTCCTTCCTTCACTCCGTGAATGTTTTTGAGTGCTACCAAGGGCTAGGTACTCTGCTAGATGTAGGGATTCAGAAACGAGCTAGATATTATTCCTGCCCTCAGGGGATTTAAGTAGTATATGAAATAAAGACAAATAAATAAACAACTAAGTACTATACTGTCATAGCCATGACAGAGGTGAAAGGAGAATGTAGGCTATACACCTAATCCAGATTAGGCAGACTTGTACAACTCAGGGGAATTTTGTCTCAGATAAGTACAAAAGATAAAACATGTCTCGAAATATGGAAATATATTTTGCAGATGTAAAAGATGGTGGTGATAGGGGGAGAGAGAGGATTATTCACAGTTACAGGAACAAAGAAACCTAGCCTATATCTGGGGAAGTACACACACAGGTTTCTGTGGCACAACTGTTTCCTCTTCATGGTTTCCCAGTAAAATATCTATAGTTCTGTTATTTTTATGACTAAATTTCATAGAACAAATATATCTTTCAGTTAAAAGTTTTGAGTCAAAATTTAAATAAGAGAAATGTTATATTTATGAACTCAAATGCAAAATACTGTGTGGGAAGTTGCCAGTTATATTCTAAAATATAATTGGTAGAATGTCAGATTCATGTGTAGGTATTTTAAAAACCGCATTGAATATAAACAGGGAATACACATCTTCACTGCTCCTTGTCCTAAGAGAAGCAGTTACACTCCATTATGCAGTCTATAATATTCTCTGTCACTATCTTGAAGGTTTCAACTGTGTTAGTTTTAGCTTTCATATTTGCCTGAGTTGTATAATGAATTACAAAAGTTAAGAAAAAAAAAAGTTGAAATGAAATTCACACAGAAGGTAGCAAGAGGCATGACAAAAGGGATTAAAATGGAAACACTATAGCACCATACAAAGAAAATCGGTAACAAGAATATGAACAAAGCTGCATTTTGGAATTCTTTCATGCTAGAGCATCAACCATGTGCCCTGATGATTTATAAACCTCTTTTGTGATAGAGCTTTTTCAGATGCAGCAAAATGATGGAAACTATCAATTCCTCTGAATTGGATAGTCGGTCTTAAATATTCCCTTTACCACTTATCTCTTCAAGGTCATAAAATTTCTTTTGCAAATTTTTGGGGTTATAATCCATGTTTTATGCAATTAACCCATGTATGGTGTACAATTCAATCATTTCTATACCCATAAAGTTGTGCAAACATCAGTCACCACAGTCAACTTTAGAACATGTTCACTACCTCAAAAAGGAAACTCGCACTACTTAGCCCCCAACTCCTGAGCCCTCATCTCCCCAACCTTAGGCAATAACTATTGATAATTTACTTTTTGTCTCTGTAATTTGCATGAGTGTATGTGTTTGTTGTTTAATATAAATGGAATCATAGACTCTGTTGTTCCTTGTGACTGACTTCTTTCACTTTGTTTTTAAGGTTCACCCATGTTGTAGTATACATCTATATTCATTCTTTTTTTACACAAAAAATTGGTTTATTTTTAGTGGTCTGATAACCACTTTAGTAAAGTTGATTTTTGTTGGAATCCAATGAATTTAGCTCCTTTAACGTGGTAAAATACATACAAGGTATATCATTTAACCCATTTAAAAGTGTACAATTCAGTCGCCTGAATGTTGTGCAACCATCACCACTATCTAGTTCCAGGACTTTTTCATCACCTCAAATGAAAACCCATTAAGTAGACACTCTCATCATTTTCCCTATAGTCTCTGACAATCACCACTCTGTTTCTATCTCTATGTATCTACCTATTCTGGATATTTCATATAAATGGAATCATACAATATGTGACCTTCTGTCTCTGACTTCTTTCATTAATTTTGTGTTTTTAATAATGCTTTTCTGAGCAGGGACCCCTGTGGTATCATAATGAACTGTAACATGTAAATGGACAAAACAAGATTTACAACAAGCTTATTGTATAAATTGCTCTTTGCAAAAGAAAAAGAAAAAGCTTATTGAGCCTCTGTTATGTGCTAGTATCCAGGTCTAAGTATTTGTATATGTTTTTCCATCTTTATTGAGCTATAATTTACAAACAAAAAATTTTGTTTATAATATATTTGTATATATTTAAAGTATAAGGCAATTTTATAATATATGTATACCTTGTGGAATAATCCCCATGATCCAGCTAATTAACATATCCATTACCTTACAGAGTTGCCACTGTTTTTTGTGTGCATGTGATCTACACACCAAATTTCAAGTATGCAATTAAAATATTGTTAGCCATATTCACACTGCTCTACATTACACCTGCAGAATTTATTTATTTTGCATAATGGAAACTTCATATCCTTTGATCACCTCTCCCTATTTCTCCCATCCCAGGCCCTGGCAACTGCCATTCTTCTATCTGCTTCTATGAATTTGACTAGTTTAGATTCCTATTATAACAGAGACCATACAATATTTGTCTTTCTGTGTTTGGTGTATTTCACTTACCATAATGTCCTCTAGTTTCATCCATATTGTTGTAAAAGTCAGGATTTCCTTCATTTTTAAAGCTGAATATTATCCCATGTCTATATATTATTGCATTGTATGAGTATAAAGTGTTTACTTCATTTACCAGTTAATGGACAGTGGTGTTGTTTATACCTTTTGGTTATTGTGAGTAATGCTGTTATAAACCCATGTATCTGTGGTCAACTGATTTTCAGTCAGGGTGCCAAGATCATTCAATGGGAAAAGAACAGTCTTTCCTACAAATAGTCATGAGGCATGACTGGATATCCATATTCAAAACAATGAATTTGGACCCATATCTCACACAAAATATAAATATTAACTTAAAATGAATCAGAAACCTAAATATAAGAGCTAAAACTAGAAAATTCGTGGGAGGAAAAATAGGTGTAAATTTATTGGACTTTGGATTAGACAAGGATTTCTTAACTATGACATCAAAAGCACAAGCCACAAAAGAATATACAAATAAGTTGAACTTTACTGAAATTAAAAACTTTTGGCTCAAAGGAAACCATCAAAAAAGTGAAAAGTTAACCTCAGAAGGGGAGCCAATATTTGTAAATCATATAATTGACAATGGGATAGTACTCATATTTGAACAATTCTTATAACTCCACACAAAAGACAAATAACCCAATTTAAAAATTAGTAAACTTAGACATTCTTCCAAAGAAGATACACAAATAGTAAATAAGCACTAGAAAAAATACTCAGCATCATTAATCATCAGGTAAAGTGTTAAAACCATAATGAAATACCACTTTATACCCACTAGGAAGACAATGTTTTTTTTGAAAAGGAAAAGGAAACTGACAAGTTTTAACAAAGATATGTAGAAACTAGAATTCTCAATTTACTGCTGGTAGGAATGTAAAATGGTGCAGCCCTGTGGAAAACATTTGGTGTTTCCTCAAAAAGTTGATAAAGTTACCATATTATCCAGAATTTAAGCTTGTTGGAATTGCTACCAGTACATCAAGACAATTGAAGATGTGCTCATACAAAAACCAGCACCATAAACTCACACAGCTCTTGACAACCTGTGTCTACATCAAGCCTACCTCCTTTTCCCTCCTCAAAGTTTTCACTCTTCAATTTTTTTTCTCATTTAGGAGTAAATTTTTTTGTGTGGAATCACTTTGCTTTTTTAATTAAATATTTTTTAATGAATTTTGTTCTAACAAAAATTCATTTATTTGTATTTAGCTTTGCCTTGCTATATTGTAAATCTTAACATTTATGGCCTGATATACAAACAATGTATGTACCACATAAAAGTCAACTGCTTGATTAACAAACATATTGATAGTTTAGCAGTGGAGATATTTTAATTATTGTGCACCCTGATACTATCAATTGTTGTAAATCTAAGCTTTTAAATATATTTTATTACAGTTTTCAGAAATTGGTTAGAGATTTTAGCTTGATAATGGTTATTCATTTTTTCATTGGCAAATGAGTTCCTAGTTGTCATTTTCATACACTGACTAATTTTAGGGAAAGGATTGCCAATATTATCTGATAAAAATAGCAATGCCATTATTTCATTGTGCCCAGAAAACAGATCTTCAAGGGTACTGACCTACTGAAAGAAGATATAGACAGGTTTTAGATCATAATGAATTGTATCTATCATGATAAAAAAAATGTATAAAGATGGCTCTGGAAAGTCTTTGAACAATCTTAGTGATATGAATGTATTTGAACTTAGAGAGTTCGTCTGCTGTCAGTGTTGAGACAGCATGAAAGGGGCACTACTGGAGGCAATGGGAGTAGCTAAAAGGCTATAGCAGTAATCTATGCAAAAAATTCTGGGAACTTTTACAGAAGCAAAGAAAAAGAAGATAGAAAGTAGGTGACAGATTTTAGGAAGTAGACTCAAGTGTATAGGAGGCCAACGAAGGGTGAGCATAAAACATCAGCATCCAAACTTGGGTATTTTTCAAAGTTAAAGTAGCCACTAGTGTTAATAACACTGGGTAAGCACACATACTCTGTGTGTTCTGAGGAAAACAGAGACCTATAACCATCCTAATGATCTATCATGGAAAATAATAATAAGAGAAAATATTTCACAAGAGCATGTATGTGTCAAGCATGGTGGTATGTGTATTCCATAGGTCATACTGCATAATCCAAATACCTATACCCTGAAAGTGAAAACATTAATCAGTCATGTCCAACTCTTTGTGACCCCATGGACTGTAGCCCACCAAGCTTCCCTGAATTATTGAAACTGAGTGGGGCCCTGTGGGGCTCCCAGACATAGAGGCCTTTCTGTACCCTATTTCTTGGAGGCAAGACTCCAGCCTCTGTGAATCTCTGAGTTCCAAAGGACTGATTTGAGCAGCTGCTGGTCAAGGAATAAGCAGCTAAGTAATCACCTGACACAAGATGAAAAGGAAGAAAGAAGCTCATTAAGATTAGGAGAGGGACCACCTGAGATGAGATTAGGAGAGTGCAGGCCCTGCTAGCACCCTAATCTTGTCAGGGAACCCACCTTTGACCCACTGTTATAAAAACCCTCCTTAAGTTCTCTAGGGTTGAGACACATAGTTTTTTGAGGCAGAAGCCTTGTGTGTTTCCCTTTACCAGGCAAAATAATAAAGCTATTCTTTGCTACTTCACCACAACCTCTGTCTCCAGGATTGGATTCAGCATCAGTGTACAGAGAAGCCAAGCTTTCAGTAACATTACTGATAGAGGAGTAACTCTTCCTCAAAATGACATGCCTAAACAAAATGGGTCATAATACCATGACTATAAGGTAAGGGAGTTGCAGAAGGTGAGGTTCAGAAAAAGAATGAGACTGGCACTTTACAGAAACAGATCACCTTTAATGAGGTGAGAAGGGGCAGCAGTCAGATTAGTGGGCTGCTGCACTAAGTCAAGAAGAGAGTAGGTATATAGAGAAAACATATATATGCGGATATACATTGTTTTGAGGGGGTCTGTTTTTCCTCATGATTATTTTTGATTAGTTAGCTTTCAACAACTAGGGCAAGGAATTCCTGAGACCGGCCAGAGACTGGGATCTGCTAGGAGCTGAACGTAATCAATCTTAATGTCCATTCCTTTCTTTGGGGGAGAAAGTTCTTTATTCTGTATAGAATGGTGGGGAAGACCTGGAGGGGAGTTTTAATTCCAGGCCATTTTGAGCCCTGTAGCTTTCCTTCAGTGACAGCTGTAATTGGCCCTTTCATGAGAAGTACGTAATGCTCTTATTACTCTTTAGGGTAAAGGGGAAATTTGTTTGGCCTCACATGATCCATGTGAGCTCTTTCTGGCTTCCATTTGCCCAGTTTTGAAGGTAAGTGGACAAGCATAGCAATCTCAATCAGAAAAGAGCCTGATAACAATGTGCTTAGATCCCTCATATCAGACCACTAAGGAAATAACCTGAAGGCCCCTTCTCTAACACAGAAGTAGAGACAAGTGAAGTGGATTTCTCCATTTTATTCCAAAAGAAAATGAAATTTAGAAAAGTCAGTGGGACAAACAGCAGTGCCCAAGACGGTAGCTGGTCTCTTTTGAGGCCACAAATAACATTCATCATCTTCCTTCTGTACCCTCACTGTCAACACCTCTTCTGGCCTTGAAACTGAGCAGGACTCTGTGGGGCTCCCAGGTAAAAATCCTTTCTGTGTCCCCTGTTTCTTGTTCACAGGAAACAGGCTTCTTTCAGTTTCCTTGACCTTCCACTGAATTTCAAAGGGCAGATTCAAACAGTTGATGATAAGGGAAGGGTGGAGATGCAGAGATGAGAGAGAAGCAAAGAAACAATAGTGCAGCCTTGGGGGCAAGGATTCTGGTTATGCCTCAGGGAACATACTTAACAACTTCTGAGTAATTTTTCTGGGAACTAAGGTCCCCACCCAGGTGGGCAATGGTAACTTCAGGCTAAGGACAAGATTCCTGGAGCACAACCCTGTTACCTCTCCAACAACTAGTCAGAAGAAAGTCACATACCCTGCAACCCTCTCCCCAAATTTTGCCTTTCTTTTTCAAGGCCTGTTGGTTACCCTCCTGTTTGGCCACTGTCTATTTCAACTGCTCATGAAGTTTATTTCTGACAGGCTCCAACAGTTTCAGGCTAAATTATTACTCCATGCAAGTGTTAGTCATTCAATCTTGTCTGACTCTTTGCAACCCCATGGACTATAGGCTGCCAGACTCCTCTGTCCATGGAATTCTCCAGGCAGGAATACTGAAGCCAGTTGCCATTCACTCTTCCAGTGGATCTTCCAACCCAGGGATTGAACCTGAGTCTCCTGCATTGCAGGCAGATACCAGGTAACGCCTATGACTATGTGGTGGAAGCTAATTTGGGGTATGAACTATCTCAACTTAGATCAATTAGAGCAGGAGTCCCTAACCTCCTGATGATTTGAGGTGGAGCTGCCTTAATAATGATAGAAATAAAGTGCACATTAAATGTAATGCACTGAAACCACCTCAACCCCCACCCTGCCCCCTGTTTGTGGAAAAATCATCTTTCATAATATGAGTACCTGGTGCCAAAAAGGATGGGGACTGATGAAGTAAAAAGAGACTTCTCTATGAGGCAGGACAGCACTCACTCCCAGGAGGAAATAGTTACAGAAGAAAGAAACGCCCACCCTAATTCCCAAGAAGTATCTTGGGTATCAATATATGCAGATGACACCACCCTTATGGCAGAAAGCAAAGAGGAACTAAAGAGCCTCTTGATGAAGGCAAAAGAGGAGAGTGAAAAAGCTGGCTTAAAACTCAGCATTCAAAAAGCTAAGATCATGGCATCCGGTCCTATTGTTTCATGGCAAATAGATGGTGGAAAAATGGAAACAGTGTCAGACTTTATTTTCTTGGGCTCCAAAATCACTGCAGATGGTGACTGCAGCCATGAAATTAAAAGACTCTTGCTCCTTAGGAAAAAAAACTATGACAAACCTAGACATTGTATTAAAAAGCAGAAAGTCCTGCCAACCTCCCAGAAACATCTGAGACAGAAATCATCTTGACTAAGAAATGTATATACTGCCAAGAAGGGCCTTGAACTGGACCAAATAAAAGAACAGGAAAGATGATTATTATCCCAGGTGGCACAAATGGTAAAAAATCAACCTGTCAATGCAGGAGATGCAAGAGAGAGTGACTTCTATCCCTGGATTAGGAAGATCCCCTGGAGGGGGTAATGGCAACCTGTTTCAGTATCTTGCCTGGGAAATTCCATGGGCAGCAAAGCCTGGAGGGTTATGGTACATGGGGCCTTAAAGAGTTGGACAAGACTGAGCAACTGAGCACGTGTAGCAGAACATGGCATATTTAGGGTTTCCTGGGTGGTGCTAGTGGTAAAGAGCCTTCCTGATGCAGGAAGACAGACACAGTTTCAGTCCCCAAGTCAGGAAAGTCCCCTGGAAGTGGAAATGGCAACCTGCTCCAGTATCCTTGCCTGGAAAATCTCATAGACAGAGGAGCCTGCGGTCCATGGGGCCGCAAAGTATCAGACACGACTGAGCACAAAGCAAAAGATATCAGCCAGAGACAACCCAAAAGGCTAACCCTATCTCCATAAACCCTGAGTCTGCAAGTCAAGTGACAGAACAGTTCTCCTGGGTTCCCTTATGCTGTTGCTCTCTGCTCCAGTGCCCCTTTCCAAGAAACTCCTTTGCTTTGTCAACATACCTGTCATTTCTGAGTGTTAGTCAAGAAAGCACTCAACTATGGAAGATGCCCCCCTGCTGGTCACTCCTGAAGATGTAAAACCTGGACCAAATGCCTAGAACAGCTTTTGGAGGGTCTGAAAAGTAAAAGAAGTAGGTCAGTTGGGGAAAAAAAAAAAAAAAAAAAAAAACAGAGGTAAGTGTATATTTGTTTTTGTTTTGGTATACTTTGTTTTTGTTTTACTTTGGTATGCTCCAGCCTAAGCTCAACATAGTCTGAAACACAGACATGGACACTGGGGCATAGATGAGAACAGAGCCTAAAAAGCAAGATAGTTCTGGCTCAAAGAGCATAGAAAAACTTCATTTTTCCATTCTTCTTTTTTCTCAATGCTCTCCCTCCCCAGGCCCCCAGCCATCCTGGGTTGGCAGTGGCAACCCTGTCTGCATGATTTCCAAGGAGCCAAAATTCTTAAGGAGGGAAACTTCCTCTCTGATCAATGAAATTGTAGCCCCAAGAGTAGGTGATGAAACCCTCTTAGTGTTTTTCTTCTCTGCTCTCCTGTTGCTTGATCTCAAATGCAAGTGTAATAATAGAAAGGCATATTGGTGGGGTAATAAGCTACAGCCTTCGGAATGGAATAATGAGAAAGGGGCTCTAGGAAACTATAAAGTACTGGAGAGATTGTGGAGAGTGGTTGTTCTCGGAAAGCAGTCCCCATAAGTTTTGCATGAAGTCCTGCACTTATTCCTGGGCTATATAGGCAGAGAACTGGCCTTTATTAGAATGTACTTGGAGAACTGGACTAACAAGCCACCCACTGGCCAATGGGAGAGCTCATGCGAAGAAACCAAAATTCTCAAAAATTTTGAACTCTGAATTGACATTAGAACCACAGTCCACAGAAAGTGGTTTGAACTATGACTTGAAGAGGCTTTGTATTCTAGTTAAATTCTAGTTAGAAGATGAAATGGGTACTCAGTTTCACAAAGCACTAGATTTAGACACAAGCCTGTGATAACTATACAGTTAATTTATTCAAATAGCCAACTGGATTAAATACTCTGCCTTTGAACAGAAAAAGAGACTTATGTTGATGCACACTGTCAAAAATAAGCCAGCAGTTGTAGTGCTGTCGGAAAAGTGTTTTAAAGAGAGTCTCCTGGTTAGGATTCAGTGTTTTTACTGCCATGGCCTAGATTCAATCCCTGCTCAGGGAACTAAGATTTCCAACCCGCAAGCTATGCAGTCAAAGAAAAAAAAAAAAGTGTCTAAGTAGGAACACAAGAAACATAAAAACAAAACATCACATCTGATCTGTTGATTTTTTCCAAGATGTTTGTAATACTATTTTATGAAGTACACTTAATAATTGAAATCCTAGCACATCAACGTATTTTAAATTACAGGTCAGATGAGCTGAACTAAACAGTTAATTCTAGTGGTTTGTGTTTTGTAAAGAAAGGATATTTTTAAAGATTTTAAAAACATAAATCTTTGCTTGTGAGTTATATTTTGTTCTTTAAGTGCAAGTAAATAGTTACTGGGCTTCCCTAGTGGCTCAAATGGTAAAGCATCTGCCTGCAATTCAGGAGACCTGGGTTCTATCCCTGGGCTGGAAGATCCCCTGGAGAAGGGAACAGCTACCCACTCTAATATTCTTGCCTAAAGAATTCCTTGCACAGAGGAACCTTGCGGGTTACAGGCTATGTGGTCACAAAGAGTGGGACCCACCTAACCGAGTGATTTTCACTTTCACTTTCATAATGGAAACCAAAAAGGAGAAATTTTTCAAGAAGGGAGTGATAGAAACCGTAAAACACAAAAAGGGTCAAACAAGACACACAGAAGTGAAGGTAACTCTTTATAAATAATTGAGAAAGTATTGTTAACTTGAGCTAAAGCAGTTTCAGTGTAATGATTGGGGTTTGAGATGGATGAAGAGGTCTTAGGTAGACAGATGATTGTTTTCAATTGATGATGGGGAGGTGAGGAAGTGAAGATGCTCAGTGGGAATTATATTTGAGAATGTGTCCTGTTATCAGTAGAAAAGAGGGCCCTTCTGGGACTCCCAGGAGAAGGGAACAGCTACCCACTCCGGTACTCTTGCCTGGAGAATTAATGGTGCTCAATTTTTTTCTTTTTTTTTCCTAAGAAAATATAGGAAACACTAAATGTTAATTTGAGAACTGACGGAATGATTTCACAAGGAGAATAGTTGTTTAATCATGAATGATAAAACACAGAAATTATTTCTGGCATACTAGAATAGGGCTTACTTTTGAACTCCAGATAAGAGACTAATAATTTTTCCTTATGAATCTGTGTCATTTCAAAAAATATTTTTACTTCTTCAGCTTATATTTTTACTTTTTCAGTGATGTTTTTAATTTCTAATCATTGGAATACATTTAAAGTTTCAAAAGGTAAACAAGATACAGGTTTACCTTTCTCCTTCTATAAGTCAAGGTTGCATCACCAAAGAGGAAAAGAGAACACAATATAATTGGTACTTGGTAAGGATTTAAAATTGTCTTGATATGGTGCCTTATTTGTGGGGATTTATTTTAATATTGTTTAAGCTTCTTTAATGGCTTTTAACCTATCCAGGTTTACTATTTCTTCTTATTTATATTATCATATTGCTTAATTTTGAAGAAAAAGCTTTTCTTTATATACTTTAAGATGCTTAAATTTATACAACTGTCATATTTGGAATGTAATTATATCTATATATAACATCTTTTTGTCACCAATATTATTTCATTAAACATTATATCTTCTTAATTTTAGCCCTATAAGTAGTTTGCCAGTTTTGTCTTCTCAAAATCTATGTTTGTTCTCTTTTCAGTTTAATGAATGATTTTGCCTTATTATTTTGTTCCTCACTATGTTTTAATGCTTCCCTGATAGCTCAGTTGGTAAAGAATCCACCTGCAATGTGGGAGACCCTGGTTCAATTCCTGGGTCAAGAAGATTCCCTAGAAAAGGGATGGGTTCCCCACTCCAGGATTCTTGGGCTTCTCTTGTGGCTCAGCTGGTGAAGAATCCACCAGCAATGTGGGAGACCTGGGTTTGATCCCTGGGCTGGGAAGATCCCCTGGAGAAAGGAAAGGCTACCCACTCCAGTATTCTGGAGAATTCCATGGACTTTATAGTCCATGGGGTCGGAAAGAGTTGGACACGAGTGAGTGACTCTCACTTTCATGTTTTAATGAATTATTTTCTCATTGTTTTTTCCTTGAATCCCACTTCTTTCTTCTGGCTTCAATTTTCTTGTTGTTGAAGGGATAATTGGTGAGTCTAAATGTCTTAAAATGTCTTTATTTTGTATGTACTCAACAGTAATTTCTAGTTCATATTGTGCCTATAGTTCTATTTTCCCAGTAATTTTCTCATGACATCTACCTTTATTTTCTGGTGATTTGAGTTATTTTCTTTAGTTCTTCATGTTCAGCAGTTTTTCTATAATATGTCTAGATACTAGAAAAAATCTGCTATATATTTTGTGGATTTTTCAATTCATGTAATTTTTCAACATATGTGATTTTTCTCTGATAAATTCTGAGAAAGGCACACACACAACACACCATCATTAGCTCTTCAAATATCACTTGTTTTTCCTTTATTAGAATATGTTGAAACTTCTTGCTTATCTTCCATATTTTTAGCGTTTCTTTAGTATCGTTCATTATTTAACTTTTCTATGCTGTACTCTTAGAGATTTTCACCATTATAATATAATCAATAATTCTCTTTAGCTATATCCAGTTGTCAAATTCTTTTAGTGGTTATCAAATTTAACATATATAGACATTTTTACTATATTTTTAAATTTCTGAAGTTCTTATGAAAATTTACCTTGTTTTCAATTTCATAACTGCCCTTTCATGTTGAATAAATTCTCATTATTTATAAATATTATTTCATTATTTATTTATGTAAAGATTACAGAATTGCTTTATGGTCTTTTTCAGATTGCTCTATTATCTTCTCTCTTCTTTTGACAATTAGTTCAATGTGTTGAACATCTTTCATGCAAGCAGATATTCTTTTGTATTTGGCATTTCATGTTTAAGAGCTAATCTGCTGAGCATGCCCCTCTCTATATGATGTCTGGGCTTTAGGCAAACTCTGGTCCTGTTTAATGTTCTTTGGTTAGAAGTTTTGCTTGTGGCTATGGGTAGTAGACTTTCAGATTTTGATCCCATGTGTTCACAACTTGTGCAGCCCATCAGAGCTCTTTCATCATCTTTTATGTATGGAAAACATAATTGCAGCTTTAGACATCATGAGTGGATGCCAAGTATAATTTCTTGTCCAATATGAGATGTTTGTCTTCTGTCCTCAGCTAGCCTTAGAGTTCTTATACCATATTTCTTATGTCAAAGCACAGAATCCAAGTCTCATCATAGTTTCATTTTTATTTTCATTTATTTATTTTTAATTTATTTTTTCACTCTTTGACCATGCTGTGTGGCATGTGTGATCTTAGTTCCCTGACCAGGTATCAAACCCGTGCCCCTTGCATAGGAAGCATGTTGTCTTAACCACTAGATCACCAGAGAAGTCTCTCATTTTTACTTTTAATCAAGATATTTTTCTTATTCTCAAACGTGATAATGTGTTTTTTTTAACCTGACAATATTTTTTGTACAAGTTGTGTACCATGAAATGTACTCATTTTAAATGTACAGTTCATTGAGATTGAACAAATGTATACACAATCAGGATATCTAATATTTTCATGACCGTATGAATTTCCTTCATGTCATTTTTATTTTTTAATATAATGTTCAAAACAATTTCAAACATAAAAATGTAGCAGGTATTGATATAATACAAATAACCTTTTTTCCTAAACTATCTGGAAATAAATTGCCAAACTGATGGCCTCTCACTATGAATATGTTGTGGGTAATTTTTTACAGAACCACAATATGATTATCAAAATCAGAAAATTAACACTAATCAGTACTTACATTACTACATTTAATCTTCAGAACCCAGGCAAATTTTGCCAGTTAACCCAATAATGTCCTTTACACAAAAGGATACAATTGAGAATCATGCTTTTTAGTTATCAGGTCTTTACAGACTCCTTCAGTCAGAAATGGTTCTTCAGTCTTATTTTGACCTATAAGCTTCAAAATTTGAAGGTTCACATCAGTTACTTTATAGAAATTCAAAGGAGATTGCTGTACACTACCACTTTTAATTTTGAAGATGGGGCTATTTACAAAGTCTCCTTTGGCTATGGATATCTGTTTTGTAGGCTTTCTAGGTGGCACTAGTGGTAAAAAACCCATCTGCCAATGCAGGAGATACAAGAGACATGGGTATGATACCTGGGTCAGGAAGATCCCCTGGAGGAGGGCATGGCAACCCACTTCAGTATTTTTGCCTGAAGAATCCCATGGACAGAGAGCCTGGCAGCCTACAGTCCATATAGTCACACAGAGTTGGACATGACTGAAGCAACTTAACACAACCTTGCTTTGGTTTTGCCTCATATTTTCTCATAACTAAATTTAGATAATGCCTCATTGACAAGAATACTAGACGAATGACGTGTATGCTTCTCATTGCATTTTATCAGTTGTACGCAGGTTCCAGTAACTTAGTTCTGTGTTGTTCACTTTAATCTGTTCATTAATAGCCATGGCTTGTAGTTTTCTCCATTTGTGAACATTTTCTTTTGCCCTTTGTGACTTTTATGTGTTTTGTGGAGACACACTTAGGAATAACTCATTACTCATCAAACTCTCAGTTTATTCGTTTATTTCATTGTGGATGCACAAATCTTTATTTTATTCAATACATAATGATTCAATTTTGTTACTGACATTGTCTCAGAGAGTCGGCCAGTTAGAGAAATCCCCTTTAAACTGGTTACTTTGGCCTCTTGATGCGGAAAGCTTGGCCTCTGCATTGCTGCTGAATTGAATCTTGGAGACAGGATTTTGAGTGAAGTAGAAAAGAATAGCAAAGGGGGACAAAGCAGGTTCCTACCCTTGATAACTATATGCCTCAAGCCGGGGGAACATAAAACTTCAGAATAATTTTAAAGCAATAGTTCAAGGGTGAGGTTGCTGATACAATTAGGGTGTGTTCAGGGCCTGTACTCCTCTAATCTCATCTCTGGTGGTCTCCTGATGGACTTTTTTGGTCCCATTAATCTTGCCTCAGGTGGCTTCTTGGCTGCTCCTCCCTTGATTAGCAACTGTTTGAATCTATCCTTTAGAAGTCAGAGAAGGTCATGGAGGCTGGAATATTGCCTACAAGAAACAAAAATGAACAAAAAGGCTTGTATGCCCAAGAGCCCCACAGGGTTCATCTTGGCTTATTTTCCATTTTTCTTTAACCAGTTTTTTTTTGTCTGGCACAATGAATGTTCCAGGTATTTTGTAATCTTCCAGCTCTACCTCTGTGTCAGGGTAGTGTGTAATTTCCTCAGTTCTGTCTCACTGCAACAAAGATTTGAAATGGCAGACCAGTGTTACAGCTCGGTTACGGCTCAGTTTTATTAAGCAAAGGATAGTACACCCTTCGGAGAAGGCAATGGCACCCCACTCCAGTACTCTTGCCTGGAAAATCCCATGGACGGAGGAGCCTGGTGGGCTGCAGTCCATGGGGTCGCTAAGAGTCGGACATGACTGAGTGACTTCACTTTCACTTTTCACTTTCATGCACTGGAGAAGGAAATGGCAACCCACTCCAGTGTTCTTGCCTGGAGAATCCCAGGGACGGCGGAGCCTGTTGGGCTGCCATCTATGGGGCTGCACAGAGTCGGACACGACTGAGGTGACTTAGCAGTAGCAGTACACCCTTGAGGCATGAGAGTGGGCCGACCCCAAAGGAGAGGCATCAATCCATCTTGGCTTCCTCTTTTTATTCTTCTTGTCTCCTCCCCAGTGAACCTGCCCTATGCAAATTGGGCTGGTCAAGAAGGGAGCATGTTTGTTGCACTTGAAGTTCTCACTCCCATCCGAGAATTTTCTTTTGTTTCATTTTCACAGGCTTTCCCCATTTTTTGTCTTTTAGCCACCACCATTTTGGACTCTTTTTCCCTATTCTAACTACCTAACACCTGGATTCAGCCATTTCTCCAAAGAACCCTCATATTATTTAGTGGATTATGATATGTATAGTACAGCTGTGTGGGTACTATGTGTGCTCATTGCTATGGGAGTTTCATCTACACAAGCTTCTGTCCTTTAACCTAAAATATTGCCTCCTCCTCATACCACTTCATCATTCTCCTTTACTTCAATTTTAGACATTTTTAAAATCTACATTTTTTCTCTTTCTGTTTTAATCTCTTCTTGCTTTTAATCTCATTTTACTTCACAATTTAGCCTATTTCAGTTTTCATGTTGTAGTTCTTAACATTTATCACATTGTCCTTGAATGATGTATAAAAATGCAAAAAGCATCACTGAGAAAATTACTATAGCCACTAAAATTATAAGCTATTCTATTTATATGACCTCTTAAAATAGCAAAAGAAAAAATATTATTAAAAATGAAAAAAATTTGAAATATTATGGATTAAAATGATAATCATTTTGTATCACATTTCATATAATGCTAATAAAACTGATTTTAGATTAGAGTTTCTAATCTACTCAACTTTTATAAAATTATGTTAGGGGAAAATTTTAACTTTGAGTGGGTAAAGTGCAAAATTTAACTTAAATTTTGATATCAGTAACATTTTTTACTTTTATGCTAAACTTTTGACTGAAAAATGGGTAACTTCAGTTCATGATAATGGAAATGTTTTGTAGTACCTTGAAAAGCTTTAGGAAAAAGTGATTCATCGGATAGCTCAAGAAAAATACACAAAAGGTACAATATATGATAAATTTGCAAAAATATGAGTGCCAAAACAGATGATTATATCTTTGTAAATCAATAAGACTGACTTTATTTAGATGAATTTTAAAGCTCCCAAATTTATAAATATTTAGTGAGAATACTCAAGCACATTTATATTTCCTTTATTTAAAACACTGTTCACATGTTGGCAAAGGCTGAATACTGTCTAGTTTACAGATTTAGCATACAAATATTTGCCTGGAAGCAAGCTGTGTAAGCGTGCTTCATTATAACTGGTAATTGGGTAGCTGGCAAAGGATAGATAACCTTGCAAGAAAAGGAAATACAAAAGGGATTTCAGGCTGTTTATCAACATACCCCAATCCCAAGATTCACATTCATGGTAAAATTCAGTGCTTTGTAACTACACTACCAAGTTAAAGATTAATTTATTTTATAAATATTTGTTGACCACCTACTATGTTACTGTGGTAGTTGCTGGAAGGACAAAATTAAAGAAGACTGAATAAGATACAATTGCCCTCAATGACTGACCTTACAGTTTAGTAGGTTTAATGCTTAAATATACCTATTCAGTGGCTAGCAGATGCAGGAGACACAGGTTTGATCCCTGGGTGGGGAAGATTCCTGCAGGAGGAAATGGCAACCCACTCCAGTATCCTTGCCTGGGAAATCCCATGGACAGAGAAGCCTGTTGGGCTACAGTCCGTAGGGTTGCAAAGAGATGGATATGACTGACCACAGAACAGAACAGTGCTTAAATATGCACAAATGGCACATTTCATTATCAGCTTAAAAGTGCTATGATAAGGATATGTTCAGGATGTCTTCCCACTGATTAAGAGGTGACTGAGACAATATCCATTCTGGGGGGAAGGCACTTTGATGCCTAAGTCATTTTGTGTGAAGATGCCATCATTTTGCCATAGATGCTCCTCTAGAGTGACTTGTGCCTCTACAATGTGTTCAATATAAATTCGTGTGACCTGTCTATAGTGTAAATGGCTGGATTTAAACATCATACTGTGTGTAAAATGTGAATATGTGACAGACTTTTAGTTGTGGCTATTTGTTTTAAAATGTCTTCTCACTCTTCAATCACTACAGTAGATCAACTAGGAAAGCACCTAGTCAATTTTGATGTGGCAGTTTACATAGCTCATGCCTGTTTTTTAGTGTTTCATTAAATCTCAACCTCACCCAGCTGTCTGAGGTGGAGCCCAAGAATAACTCTCCCTAGTAATGTTGCAGGAAAAAGTAGGGTGCAAGAGGATGGTCACATCCCAGGTCACGTCCGAGCCCCTGGGATGGCCGCCAAGTGTGGCTTTTTGGCTTCTTGCAGGAAAGAATTCAAGAGCGAACCGCAGTAAAGGGAGAGAAGGTTTATTTAGGAAAGAAACACACTCCACAGACAGAGTGTGGGCCATCTCAGAAGGCAAAAGAGGCACCAGGGTATAGGGTTGTCAAGTTTCTACAGGGGTGGGAAATTACATAAGCTAATGAATGGGAGGAGTATCCAGGTGTTTGGGGGAAGGAGTGAGGATTTCCAGGAACTGGGCTACCACCCACTTTTTGACCTATTTTGGTCATCTTGGAACCATCATGGCACCAAGGTGTGTTACAGTGAACATATACTGAAGCTCAAGGTCAAGTGGAAGATGAGTCTGCCATCAAGGACTTAGTATGTTCCAATCAGTTTATATCATATCCTCAGGCTATATAATTCTTTTAAAATTTGTGCCCTGCCCTCTGTCTCAGTATTTTGAGACAATTAGACACCACAAACTTCAGCTAGAACTGCTATCCCTCTGCTGAGAGAGGACAGTTTGGCTCCTTCTCAACCATCTGGATGTCATCTATCTTGCCTGGAATAGCGAAAACCAGTGATTCTTTCCTCTCCTCTTTGACTAGGTACATTTCCCTTTCTTAATAAGGTCTTTGAAGGATTGGGAGGCAATCTTCTTTAAGAAGATTTAATCTAAATATTTTTATTATTAATATATTTGAAAAATTATATTTTCAAATGTATCTGTATTTCCTCTTTACTGCTTTGTACATCTGTTGATCATTTTATTGCTTGGAACTTTAGTAATTTTCTTATTATTTGTATAAAATTTAACTTTTTTTTAACTTTATTGAAGCATATTTTACCTTTCATATTGTGCAAACACGTCAATAGCTTTTGAAATAAATTAACCAAATTGTACAAATGTCACCAGAAATCAGTATTAGAGTATTTTCATCAGTCCAATAAGATCCATAGTGCCCATTAACTATTAGTCCTCACCGTGCTGCTCATGAAGCCTTAGCCTGAAAGAAAAGTGAAAGTGAAAGTTGCTCAGTCATGTCAGACTCTTTGCAACCCCATGGACTACAGAGTCCATGGAATTCTCCAGGCCAGAATACTGGAGTGGGTAGCCTTTCCATTCTCCAGAGGATCTTCCCAACCCAGGGATCAAACCCAGGTCCCCCATACTGCAAGAAGATTCTTTACCAGCTGAGCCACAAGGGAAACCCAAGAATACTGGGGTGGGTAGCTTATCCCTTTTCCAGCAGATCTTCCTGACCCAGGAATTGAACTGGGGTCTCCTGCATTGCAGGTAGATTATTTACCAACTGAGCTATCAGGGAAGCCCTGAAGCCTTACCTTAGACAACCACTAATCTATTCTCTGTCTATAGACTTGCCTTTTCTGGATATTTTATATAAATTGGAACCAAGAAATATGTAATGTCTTTTATCTGGCTTATTTAACTTAGCATGTATCAATTGTTTTTTTTTTTATGTGCTTATTTTGTTTTCACTTTTTGGTTGTTGATCTTTTTCTGTTTTTACTGTAGTGTAGTTGGTTTACAATATTGTTTTAGATATAGGTGTATAGCACAGTGATTCAGATATAAATATATTCTTTTTCAGAATCTTTTCCCTTACATATTATTACAAAATATTGAGTATGCTTTGCTATGTTACATAGTAGGTCCTCATACACACTACTATCTAGTTAATCCTAAGATTCTAATTTATCCTCCCCCCCCCCTTACCACTGAACAATATTCCATTGTAAGACTATCATCATTTTACCAGTTAATGGACATTTAGGTTGTTTCCAGGTTTTTACTTATAGACAGTGCTGTTGAGAACATGTGTGCAAGTCTTTGTGTGGATATGAAAAATTAAGCATTTTTTGAAATTTTATCAGTTCAGTTCAGTTCAGTCTCTCAGTCTCGTCTGACTCTTTGTGACCCCATGGACTGCAGCACATCAGGCTTCCCTGTTCATCACCAACTCCCAGAGCTTGCTCAAACTCATGTCCATTGAGTCAGTGATGCCATCCAACCATCTCCTCCTCTGTCTTCCCCTTCTCCCGCATTCAATCTTTCCCAGCATCAGGATCTTTTCCAGTGAGTCAGTTCTTCACATCAGGTGGCCAAAATATTGGAGTTTCAACTTCAGCATCAGTCCTTCCAATGAATATTCAGGATTGATTTCCTTTAGGATTGACTGGTTGGATCTCCTTGCAGTCCAAGGGGCTCTCAAGAATCTTCTCCAACACCACAGTTCAAAAGCATCAATTCTTCAGCGCTCAGCTTTCTTTACAGTCCAACTCTTACATCCATACATGACTACTGGAAAAAGCATAGCTTTGACTAGATGGACCTTTGTTAGCAAAGTAATCTCTCTGCTTTTTATTGAAATCTTATTGCTGTCATCTATTTGATATCATTTGACATCAAAATGCAAGTATGTTTGTTTATTGTTCATATGGTTATTGTGAGGATAAATGCAATAAATGTAATTACTGGGCTTTTTTGACTTTTAACTTTTCACTTCTGGGATTAGTTATAAATTAGAATTTATAATTTTTTAAAAATGTTTTCTGTATTTCTGAAAATTTTTGTTATAGTACACTTCCACTGCCTTCATGGAAAGTTTCTATTTTCTTTTCTATCACTATTTCTGCTTTTCATACCAAAAGTCCTGCTCCTTACTGTTTTCAATGTCTCCAAGGTGAATTTTATAATTATTTATAATTATTTTGATATATTTTAAAAATAATTCCACTTGCAGCTCATCCTGCCTTCTCCTCGTGGCTCTCAGTTTCTATTACTTTTCATTTTATTTAGTCTATTAAATATTTATGGTCCCAGATGTTTTTTTAAATTCTTTATAGTTTAAAAAAATTCTATCTATTTATTTTTGGCTGCACTGGGGCTTCATTGACATGCAGGGTTTTCTCATTGAGATGACTGCTCTTGTGGAGCACTGACTCTGGGCTTTTGGATTCAATAGTTGTGGTGTATTGGCTTAGCTGCCTCAGGGCATGTGAAATCTTCCCAGACCAGGAATGGAACCTATGCTCACTTCATTAGCAAGTGAATTTTTAACCACTGGACCACCAGGGAAGTACCTGGTCTCAGATTTTTATCTTTTTGCGTTATTTGGGCTTTCTGAGTTAAGGTTTCAGACCATCACTTATTTGACTACACAGTGTCTCAACTTTTCTATCTATAAGATGAAAATGTGTGTATTTGTGTGTGTATGTGTGCACACATGCTCAGTTGTGTCTAACTCTTTCACATCCCCATGGACTATTGCCTGCCAGCCTCCTCTGTCCATGGAATTTTCCAGGTAAGAATACTGGAATGGGTTGCTATTTCCTCCTCTAGACTATCTTCCCAACCCAGGGATTGAAACTTCATCTCCTGCATTGTGGGGAGATTCTTTACCACTGACCCAAAATGAAAATATAATAGTAATAATGCCTACTACATTGATTCAGGTTAAGAATAATGGCAAATTACTTTCCAGTAGAACAAGACACGGTATAATAAATGCTCAAAGGAGAATAATACTTCAGTTTTCCCTTTGGGAGCCATTCTTTACCTAAAGTGGATGTACAATTACAAATAGTAAAAGAGTGATTTAACATCAGCCAGAATTTCAGCTCTTGCTAGGAAAGAAATTATTATTATTATTTTTTTGAGTACCTGAGGTATCCCTGAATTAGGCTGCTTGGATATTTTCAATAATTTAATCTCATTTCACTGTAATGTAACCAACACAGCATTTTCCCCTTCACTGAGGAAGCTGTGATCAGAAAGATCAAGAACTTTTGAAAAGTTACACAGCTATAGGAATATTTGTGTGAAACTGGATTTATAACCTATATCTGTTAAAACATAAAACCCATGTTCTTTTCCCTATATCACACTAATGTTTATTATGTCTTTGAAAAAATTCAAACTGGTACAAGTGGGTTCACTGTAAAAATATAAATTGCTTCTAAATGTATATGAATTCTTGGGTGATGCATAATGAATTAGAAAAATGAATTATCTTTGATACTCAATTTTTTGTTTGTTTTTGGCCATGCCACTCAGCTTACGGGATCTTAGTTCTCCCATCCCCCATAGTACAAGCTCAAAAGCATGGACTCCTAATTATTGGACCATCAGGGAATTCCCTCAATCTTGTATATTTACAATGAATTAAGATAATTGATTTGCTAGATAAAAAACGAATCAGTGTTTCCTTGTCCGGAGAAGGCAATGGCACCCCACTCCAGTACTCTTGCCTGGAAAATCCCATGGATGGAGGAGCCTGGTAGGCTGCAGTCCATGGGGTCGCTATGAGTCGGACACGACTGAGCGACTTCACTTTCAATTTTCCCTTTCATGCATTGGAGAAGGAAATGGCAACCCACTCCAGTATTGTTGCCTGGAGAATCCCAGAGACGGGGGAGCCTGGTGGGCTGCTGTTTATGGGGTCGCACAGAGTCGGCCACGACTTTAAGCGACTTAGCAGCAGCAGCAGCAGTGTTTCCTTGTCAGTCATTTTTGTTTTTTTGAATTGACCACATAAAACCATATAAAACAAAAACTTCTGTCAACTAATCACGGATTTAATTTCTAGTCATTAAACATAAATAATTGGTATAGTTTTCAATACACTGAATATTTCACATTATATCTAAATATGTTATAATTACCTTGTGTATTAACATTAATTCCTTTTAACAAATATTGCCAAAGAAATTTGCAGCAGATCATTATATTTAAGTATATTTAATAGCTGATTTAGTATTATAACTTTATTGCTGGATATTAAAATTGTATATATATCTTTACATTAAATATAGATTTTTCTGTAGTAAACATAATGAATTTTCTCCTAATAATAAAAATCTCTTAGGTATTAGAAACTATATATTCAGATATGTAAAAGATATAATTTGACTCTAGGATTTGAAACCAAACATTTGTCTAATTGTGTTTTTACATATTTGAAGAGGAAATCACTCTGATCATCCAAAAATTGTTAGAAATACAGAAATGATTAGTACACACCAGACATAAAAACTGAATAAACTAGGACTGTATTCTTTACTGTTTGTTCTTAGAAGTGTTTCATTTCTAGAGAAACATCCTGCTGATGTGGTTACCTTTTTCGGAGCTTGCTTAAATTCCATGAGGACTTCTTTTGGATCACTTGCCACAAAGATTACATTCTCTTTGGAGTTCAGATACCATACATCAAAACACTGGAGCTTTTGCAAGTTTTCTCTCAACAGGGGAAATACATCCCCTACAAACTAAAAGCAAAGTCAAAAGAGCAGTAAACAACTTTCTAACTCTCTTCTCCTAGTTTCCTTCATTAAAGAATGTGACTATCCTGTTCCTTTCTTATAGTAAGTTTCATCATTAATACTAGATCACGGACATGAATATTGCAAATGTGATATTACAATAGACCAATTTTTCCTGCTCGTTTGATTGCTTTTGCTTGGTTCATGGCTTGCTTAAATATAAGCAAGAAAATAAGCAGAAAACAATCTCAAGGTTTTTTTTTTTTCTGGAACAAATAATGTCTAAATTTAATTATCACATGTTTCCAAGTAGACTAAAAATGAAACTTTCTGGAATCATATAATACAAGACTAAAAATAGAAGCAAATCACACCTATTTTTCTGAGCCCTTCATGTTTATTTTACCTACTCTTTTATTTAGCGTTAATATTCCTCATTTCTATGCAGTCTATCCTTAAATATAAATATATTTCACAATATTCTTTGCTTACTTCTTGCCTTATTTCTTCTTTTCTTAGCTTGAAATCTTTACTATTTTTCATTTGGTATTTGATTAGAAACTTCTTTCAAATATTTTTCTCAAATTTTTAGTATGACTGTGAATTGCTCAGAATTTTTTCATGCCCTGAAATATTTTTCTGTATTTCCTTTATATATAAATTGTTTTTCTTCTGTCTGGAAACTTATGACATTTTCTCTTTAACACTTTTAGTTAGAAGTTGCATTATTGCACAACTAGCCTGAAACTCAGGGAGCCCTTTAAACCTATAAACTGTTTTTTTTGGTTGACGGTTTTACTTTGATTGTTGGCTTAATTATTGCCTCACCTTTATTAGTCTTTTTATTTTCCTATTCAAGTTCCTATGTATGTTCAGTTCAGTTCAGACAATCACTTGTGTCCCACTCTTTGCGACCACATGACCTGAAGCACACCAGGCTTCCCTGTCCATCACTACTCCCAGAGCTTGCTCAAACTCATGTCCATCGAGTTGGTGATGCCATCCAACCATCTCATCCTCTGTCGTTCCCTTCTCCTCCTGCCTTCAATCTTTCCCAGCATCAGGGTCTTTTCCAATGAGTCAGTTCTTTGTATCAAGTGGCCAAAGTATTGAAGATTCTGCTTCAGCATCAGTCCTTCCAATGAATATTCAGGACTGATTTCCTTTAGGATTGACTGGCTTGATCTCCTTGCAGTCCAAGCCACTCTCAAGAGTCTTCTCCAACACCACAGTTCAAAAGCATCAATTATTTGGCACTCAGCTTTCTTTATAGTCCAACTCTCACATCCATACATGACTACTAGAAAAACAAGAGCTTTGACTGGATGGACCCTTGTTGGCAAAGTAACATCTCTGTTTTTTTTAATACAATGTCTAGGTTGGTCATAGCTTTTCTTTCAAGGAGCAAGCATCTTTTAACTTCATGGCTGCAGTCACCATCTGCAGTGATTTTGGAGCCCCCCAAAGTAAAGTCTCTCACTGTTTCCATTGTTTCCGCATCTATTTGCCATGAAGTAATGGGACCAGATGCCATGATCTTAGTTTTCAGAATGTTTAGTTTTAAGCCAACTTTTTCACTCTCCTCTTTCACTTTCATCAAGAGGCTCTTTAGTTCTTCCCTTTCTGCCATAAGGGTGATGTCATCTGCATATCTGAAGTTGTTGATATTTCTCCTGGCAATCTTGATTCCAGCTTGTGTTTCTTCCAGCCCAGCGTTTCTCATGAATGTACTCTGCATGTAAATTAAATAAGCAGCATGACAATACACAGCCTTGACATACTCCTTTCCCGATTTGGAACCAATCTGTTGTTCCATGTCCAGTTCTAACGGTTCCTTCTTGACCTCATACAGATTTCTCAGGAGGCATGTGAGGTGGTCTGGTATTCCTATCTCTTTCAGAATTTTCCACAGTTTGTTGTGATCCACACAGTCAAAGGCTTTGGCATAGTCAATAAAGCACAAGTAGATGTTTTTCTTGAATTCTCTTGCTTTCTCTATGATCCAATGGATATTTGCAATTGATTTCTGGTTCCTCTGCCTTTTCTAAATTCAGCTTGAACATCTGGAATTTCATGATTCACATACTGTTGAAGCCTGGCTTGGAGAATTTTGATCATTAACTTAGCCAGTGTGTGAGAAGAGTGCAACTGTACAGTAGTTTGAACATTCTTTGACATTGCCCTTCTTTGGGATTGGAATGAAAACTGACCTTTTCCATTCCTGTGGCCCCTGCTGAGTTTTCCAAATTTGTTGGCATATTACAGCACTTTCACGGCATCATCTTTTAGGATTTGAAGCAGGTCAACTGGAATTCCATCACTTCCACTAGCTTTGTTTGTAAGACCCACTTGACTTCGAATTCCAGAATGTCTGGCCCTAGGTGATTGATCACATCATCGTGGTTATCTGGATCATGAAGATCTTTTTTGCATAGTTCTTCTGTGTATTCTTACCACCTCTTCTTAATATTTTCTGCTTCTGTTAGGTCCATACCATTTCTGTCCTTTACTGTACCCATCTTTGCATGAAATGTTCCCTTGGTATCTCTAATTTTCTTGAAGAGATCTCTAGTCTCCCATTCTATTGTTTTCCTCTATTTCTTTGCATTGATCACTGAGGAAGGCTTTCTCATGTCTCCTTGCTATTCTTTGGAACACTGCATTCAGATGGGTATATCTTTTGTTTTCTCCTTTGCCTTTCACTTCTCTTCTTTTCTCAGGTATTTGTAAGGCCTCCTCAGACAACCATTTTGCCTATTTGCATTTCTTTTCCTTGGGGACGGTCTTGATCACGGCCTCCTCTACAATGCCGCAAACCTCCTTCCATAGTTCTTTAGGCACTCTGTCTGTCAGATCTAATCCCTTGAATCTATTTGTCACTTCTACTGTATAATCATAAGGGATTTGATTTAGGTCATACCTGAATGGTCTAGTGGTTTTCCCTGCTTTCTTCAATTTAAGTCTGAATTTGGCAATCAGGAGTTCGTGATCTCAACAACAGTCAGCTCCTGGCCTTTTTTCAGCTGACTGTGTAGATGTTCTCCATCTTCAGCTGCAAGGAATATAATCAGTCTGATTTTGGCATTGGCCATTTGGTGATGTCCCTGTGTAGAGTTGTCATTTGTGTTTTTGGAAGAGGGTGTTTGCTATGACCAGTGTGTTTCTTGGCAAAACTCTGTTAGCCGTTGACCTGCTTTGTTTTGTACTCCAAGGCCAAATTTGCCTGTCACTCCAGGTATCTCTTGACTTCCTACTTTTGCATTCCAATCCCCTATAATGAAAAGGAAATCTTTTGGGGGTGTTAGTTCTAGAAGGTCTTGTAGGTCTTCATAGAACCATTCAGCTTCATCTTCCTTCTTTCTTTTCCTATGTATGAGATCGCTTGAATCTATTCTCAAGTCTCTTTTATTTTTGTCTTAGGATTTCTTTATTTTTGTCTTAGGATTTCTTTATTTTTCCACCGTGGTTTGAGATATTTGTTGCACTGGATATTCTAGTCTACTAATCTTTGTTTCACCACTGACTATTCTCTCTGTAAATTTATCTACTGAGATTTTAAGTGGAAAAATCACGGGTTCCTTGGTCACCAAATCTCATGGGGTATTTATGTGTGTGTGTGTATTGTACTTGAATATCCCTAAACAATCTTATTTTCATAGGCATGTTTTCAGCAGTTCTGTTTTGCTGCAGTGTAAATTAATAATGAGTATTATAATTATTGTTCTGCCAACACTTCCTTGACCTGGCTCCTTGGGTCCTTTGGAAGAGCTGTTATTTTTGTTGCTGTTTTGACTTTCTTGACTCGGACCTAGTTATTGAAGTGTTAAGACCAAAACATTCCCCAGATTGAAGAGGGATAAGAGGCTTCCCTCCCGAGAAATCTTTGCTGTATAAACAAGGAGGCTGTCAGTCACCTGTTAAAGCACCTGGGCAAAATCTTCTTATACTTTGACATCCTGAACTTATCAAGCCTGACCTCTTGGTGAGAGCAAGCACCATAATGTGGAAACTGACACCAATTTTTAAAATTTTTTTACCGAGTCTTCTAATCTCTGCTAATATTTTGTGTAGTTCAAATGTTTCAATTTATTACACACTTTCTCTTACACAGTAATCTGGGTCTTGTTCTCCAATACTTGGCCATTTTCTGAGGGAGGAAGTCCAGTGCCAATTCTTTTGTTTTCTATGTTAGAACCTAAATAGAATTCTTGGCCTTATTCAAAAAATATCTGCCTGAAGCATCCAGAAGTTGGTTTTCCTTGCCAACAATAATAGACATTTTAAAACTTTACAATTTTTGCCTAAGAGCAAGTATAACAAGAGGGGCTTCTCAGGTGGCTCAGTGGTAAAGAATCCACCTGCCAGTACAGGAGATGCAGGAGACGTGGATTTGATCCCTGGGTGGGTTATATCCCCTAGAGGAGTAAATGATAACACACCCCAATATTTTTGCCTGAAAAATCTCACGGACAGAGGAGCCTGGCAGGCTCCATGAGATCACAAAGAGTCAAACATGACTGAGCACCTACGCATACACACAAGTATAACAAGAACTCTTGAATTTCATCAATAGAGTGATTATTCACATGAAATTTTAGTAATCACATAATCTCATATTCTTAGGAAATGAGTTTCAAGGCAACTAATAAAAGATGGACAAAAAGTAGCCATTGTCTGGGCTGTTGCTGCATGCTGCCCCCTCTGTTACAAGTTCTAGGAAACCATAGATCTAGGAAGAACTGCTTGGTAAACTCAATCATCAACAAAATAGGAATCTATAAAACTTTGTTTTCTATAAGTTTCTAAAATCTCAGTCCAGAGAGAATAAAATACACACTCATAAAGTTATGGTGAGTCCAGAATATTTAAATGACCAATTTTAGAGCTTTTTCTCTAGTTCCTTGTGATTTCAAAACATTGTCACCATCCTATTTTTTTTTATTTGTAATATGGAAATAAAAATATTTTATTTTAGAGTATATTATTTCCCAGGTTCTAGGGTCTTTATGCATTATCTTATATAATGTAAGCTTTTTGGTAAGGCCATTATTAGCTCCCTTTTACAGATGTGAAATGGAAGCTTGCAAAGTTAAGCTTTGCGAGAGGTAGGGCTAAGCATATCCACCCCATAGAAAGAAAAGTGACAATGGTAAATGAGAGCCCCAATCAGAATGTGATGTAAGTCAAGAGTTACTAAAATTACATGTGCCTTTTCAACCTTACACAGATAAAAGCGACATATCACTTCAAGTGACAACCTGCTTCTGGAGACACACGCTTTCTGGAAACAGAATTACTTAATGAAGTTCTTGGCTACTCCATTTGTGACAAGTGCATTTAAAAATGTTATAAAATAGCCATAGATTATGAACCTTGTCACACATATGGCTATTAATGCAATGAGACATGACAGAGCATGAAATGCACAATATTCATTCATATTGAAGGCTAAGTGTCATCAGTGCCTCTCTGTGTGAATTAATATAGTATAACACACTCCTGGCCATGGAATGTCACACAGTGATGGTGATTGGGATGGTACAATGTTTTAATCAAATATTATTTGGAAAGAACAAGTATATGCTGTCACATTGATGACAAGGTTTAAAAGTGTTGAGCTAAATAAATTATGCTGCTCTATAGTCACAGCCCATTAATCCCATCAATTGTGTAATTATTTTGTTACCTTATTTGAACTACATTTCAATTCTGAAATCTTATATGAATCACAGGACACTGAAAAAATAGATTAAAGTCAGCAGTATATCTTTTTAATTCCATTTCCAGAAATTTAAGCTGATGTTAAAATATAAATTGGATCATACTCACTTTCATGTATCTAGGGACAGAGCCATGCTCCAACTGTAGTTTTGTTTCTCTCCCTCTCATATTTGAAATTTCTCTTTATTAGCTACTTCCCCACAATCTATGCATAAGTGCTTTTGCTGTCGTTTAGTCGCTAAGTCCTGTCCAACTCTTTGAGACCCCATGGACTATAGCCTGCCAGGCTCCTCTGTCCATGGGATTTCCCAGCAAGAATACTGGAGTGGATTGCCATTTCCTTCTGCAAAGGATCTTCCTGACCCAAGGATTGAATCCACATCTCCTTCTTGGAAGGCAGATTCTTTACCAGTGAGCCACCTGGGAAGCTTTAGTCATTTTCATATTTAAAATTTACCTTCTAGGGTCCAACAAGGCCCTTATTTCTTCTGTTAAAAGGAAATATTCTCAAATACAAGTCCCATTGAATATCTTCACTTCCTCACCTCCCACTCCACTGTCAACTGAAAGCAATCATCTGTCTACCTAATACTTCTTCTATCTCAAACCCCAATCTTTAAACTGAAACTGCTTTAAGGTCAACAATAATTTCTCAATTATTTATAAATTGCTACCTTCACTTCAGTATATCTTGTTTGACCTCTTTTTTGTTTTACAATATCTATCACTCCCTTCCTGAAAAATTTCTCCTCTTTTGTTTCCGTTACACACCTTCTAGTAGGTCCCCTTTAGTATCCTTCTTAGCCTTTTCCTCTTCCCCTTCACATTCTTTAAATACTCCTATTTCAACAATTCTGTTCTTGCCCTTTTTGTTATCTCACTGTATTGATCTTGGGAGATTTTTTTCATAGTCTGAGTTTTCAGTGGTCATTATTCAAACAAAAACACTAGCTTACAACTCTCTGAGCTGTAGTCTCATATGCTGTGTACTCTATGCTGTGCTCAGTCAGAACTGACTTTTTTGCAACCCCATGAACTGTAGCCCACCAGGGATGGGCTTGCATGGGATCTTCCAAGAAAGAATACTGGAGCAGGTTGCCATTTCCTATTCCAGGGGATCTTTCCAATTCAGGATCAAACCCATGTCTCCCTGAATGGGCAGGCAGATTCTTTACCACTGTACCACCTGGAAAGCCCTGTAGTCTCATATACTTGCCGTCTACCTCTACCCCTGGGATCTTCAAAGTCCACATGGTCCAAATGATTATCTTTCCATTTATCTTTTTATTTTCCTATAACCTCTATCTTGATGAATGATTTCACTATTAACCCATTGAGCTAAACCTAATATCTAAGACTTAAGTTTCCCACTTTCTCTACCTCATTCACCATAAAGGTGTTTCTACTGACTACTTTCTCTAAGTAATGGAACATTAGTGGATTTACTTTTGTATTCATCAATTTATGATTTTTTACTAACTCTAGATGTCATAACTTTGCCTTTTATGCTAGTAGAAATATATTTGGTGGTAGGTAATTTCTCTTTCAAAGTTTTAGTGTATTTTAAAAATTTGAGTAGATTCAGTGCATTAAATAAATGTATTACTCCAAATCAAGTTTTACATACAGCTTCCTTAATTTCTTATATTAATTTTTTTCTTGATTGGTTATATTTTATCAAGTATATTTTCAAAGCTAATTCAATTTTTCTCAATATTTTGTATTTTTCTCCATTTTAAAATACCATTTTTTGTGTTTGTGCATTTTTGGTTTTATATAATTTTATTAATGTACAGTTCATGTATCTACCAACATAGCCAAACAGCCAAAATACAGAATAGTTACATCATGAAGAAGATCTTTCTTATCAATTTTTTATCATCATGCTCACATACATTTTTTGCTTCTCTGTCTTCCTATTCCTAAGCCTTAACAACCATTGTTTAGTGACACTAATTGACAATGAGGTTAACAAATACTACGTGTTGGGTGGGGCTTCTAATAATTTTGCTTTCCTAAGACTTACCCTTGAGAAAATCAGTTGGTCTGAAAAAAGGAACTCACTTTTCTGAACTTGTGAAATAGATCTAGCTTCAGGTCAGTCAGCTAAGGCAATCTTTAAAATTCCTCAGGAATTTGCTAGGCAAAGATGGAAGTAAGTTGGTCGTAAGAAGAGAGTCTTAGAGCTCTGTGAAAGTTAGATAGGGCTACACAGGAAGGAGAATTGTGAGAGACAGCTGTGTTGGCCCTTGCCTTCATCTATTACCCTTCAGGATGTGTCCAGGTGTGCGTCTAGCACAAAATAGGTAAATCTACTAGGAAGGGAAAACAGCTTCTAGAAATGGAACAGTTTAAAACTCCCAAGTGAGTATAGCAAAGTTACATGTTTAATTATTTTACTTTAAGAAATGAATTATTAGCTATGTTTTTTTTCTGAATTGTGGGGAAAGAATTTTAATTTCTGAAGCTGTCCAAGAAGATCTCTAATCAGAAATTAAGCAGGTAAGAGTCCTATTGTTACCTCTGTGGGGAGAATAATAGAGTCAGGTGCATGAGGTACATAGACATATAGTGAATCTTGAGGATCAACTAAATGGGGAGAAAAGTCATGTGTGGATAAAAAGAAATGGGCAGTATATCTTCTAGTGTATGTAGGGTGAATGAGTCTTTCTGAAAATACAAGTACTAAATTGTCCTTATTTTGAGCAAATGTTTAAATGGATCTAAGAATTTTAGTTGAAGGTAAGAACCATGATATACAGATATGCTTACCTCACTTCCCTAGTAAAGAACAATATTAGATGGAAAAAAAGATCCAGACTGTTTAGACAATGTAAAAGAGAAACTAAAACTGGGCAAATGGAGATGTTCTTTAAGTTCACCTTGCTAAAAGTTTTAAGCAGTTCCTAGGAGGAAAAAAAATGAAGCTAGAAAATACAATTCGAGTTTTTAATCTACCATTTTTGAAAACCTATTTGTTTAAAATAACCAATAATGACTATAGCAGGAGTTAGTCATTCTCAACTACACTGAAGTACCCATGTATATCTTGACGTGAAACAAAGCTAATGAAAGAGCCAAAGTTATCCAGGAATGGCCCCTGTGTCATATATATTCCACTCATAATCCAGTGCAGAAGGAAGTATTTGGGACCACTGAAGTAAGTACCCAAATTTCCTATACAATTTCAGAAAAGACAGTCAGGAGAAGTTGTGATTTGCTTCATATCCTTCTTTACTTCTATCTCCAAGAAAGGAAGAATGCCTCCTGGATCCACACCAGGGTCCAGAAAGGGCACAGAAACTACACCAGTTATTTGAACACTAGGCATTTTATATATATAACTGTTAATTTATCACTAATAAGGTAACTGAAAGGGTGAAAAGAGAAGGGAAAGGCAGCAATTTTAAAAACAGCTATCAAATTAGAGCTGAGGGAACAAAGAGAAGGGGTTGGAATTAGTCTTGGTATTTTAGATCAATTTCTTCTCTAAAATGAGGCTAATATTCTCTAAGGGCTTCCCTGCTGGTTCAGTGGTAAAGAATCTACCTGCCAATGCAGGAGATGCAGGATTGATCCCTGGGTTGGGAAGATCCCTGGAGAAGGAAACAGCAACTCACTCCAGTATTCTTACCTTGAAAATCCCATGGACAGAGGAGCTTGGTGGGCTATAGTCCATGGGGTCACAAAGGAGTCAGACACAAGTTAGCAACTAAACAGCAACAATATTCTCTAAAATATGTGCTTTAAAACTCTGTAATTTCCGTAAATTATGCTCAATCCTTGTACGACAGAAAAGGTAGTGTTGTGTTTATATTTCAGTTAAAAAAATAAGGGCTGGCATATTAGGATAATGCTATCTCATGTATGAAATAACCCCCAAATTATAATGGCCCACCCCTTATTGAAGCATATTTCTTATTCACTTAAAAGCCATAAAAAGATGTCTCTGATTACTGAGAAATGCTCTTCTACTCACTGATTTAGAGATCCAGGTCCTTTCATCTATGGTGTCCCTATGCCACCAGGTAGTATGCTTATTTGCATCAAACTGGGAAGAGAAAGAACACCTAGGATTCATACATGGGAAGTTTTTATGGTCATACCTACAAGTGATGCTCACTATTTTCACTTACATGCTATTGGTAAAAACTTAGTAGACTAACTGAAAGGAAGATAGGATGATTTAGTCTAGTTGTGTTCCTAGTAGGAAAGGAAACATGTTTGGTTATCCCCTAACAATCTCTGCTGTAGCTAGCTTTATGAAAAAATTTAAAGAAATTGTAGTTTGAGGTCTAAAATTTCTAAGTTAAGCTACTCAATTAAACTACTATTGTGCTTTGCTTTTTTTCTCCAAAACATATCTAAATAATTTTTAAAATTATTATCCCTCTTAAAAATTTCTTTAGAATTTAATATTTTACCTAAAAGTAAATCACTATGCATGAATTCATTTTGACTTGCTTCAATTCAAGATGAAATGACTTTTAGCACCAATATATCACATTAAGTGGAAATATCCTATTTATATAGAACATTGAATATTCTCCTGAAATTTAAACAATTCTGTTTAAATATTAAATATTCTCCTGAAAGTTAAGCCATTCTGCTTAGGGACTATATCTTCTTCATCTTATGTATCTTTAGCCTCAACAATTACAAAATAAAGCCATTTAAACTGTAATAAATGACCTAAAGTGAAGTAAATGCTTTAAATCTTCTAATACCTACATTTTATCAAACACATTCAAGGCTATTAATGCTATAAAAGGTATTTTTTTTTAATGAGCACTATGATATTAGATACAGACTTGGAAACAATCGTGGAAGACAAACAGGACTGTGAATACACCTGTAGGAAATGTGTTCTTTTTCTTTAACCAAAATCTGGACCTAGTACCAGAATTAATATGATAATCTCCCTCAGTCTTATACTCCATTGTGATGGTTAACTTTATGTGCAATTGACTCAGATAAAGGATGCCCAGGTAGCTGGTAAAATCTTCTTGTATTATCTATAAAGGTTTTCCTAGAAGAGATTAGCATTTGCATTAGTAAAGTGAATAAAGTAGATGGTCCTCCCCAATGTAGGTGGGCATCACCCAATCGTTGGTGGTGTTGAATAGAACTAAAGGAGAAAGGGCAAATCCCACTCTCTGAGACATCCATTTTCTCCTGCCTTGGGACATTAGTACTTCTGGTTCTGAGGCCTTCAGGCTAGGGCTGATTTACACACCACTGACTTTCCTGGTTTTCCAGCTTGTAGATGGCAGATTATGGGATTTCTTGGCTTTCATGATCACATAAGCCAATTCCTATGACAAATTTCTCAGTCTCTTTCTCTCTATATATATGCATATATGCATATCAACATACGAAAGAATCAACATACTCAATAGGTTTGTTTCTCCCCATATACAGATCAACAGTAAACTTATATTTTGAGACTCTACTTTTAAAGCTAGATGACACCACCCTTATGGCAGAAAGTGAAGAGGAACTAAAAAGCCTCTTAATGAAAGTAAAAGAGGAAAGTGAAAAAATTGGCTTAAAACTCAACATTCAGAAAACTAAGATCATGGCATCTGGTCTCATCACTTCATGGCAAATAGATGGGGAAACAGTGGAAACAGTGGCAGACTTTATTTTGGGGGGCTCCAAAATTGCTGCAGATGGTGACTGCAGCCATGAAGTTAAAAGACGCTTGCTCCTTGGAAGAAAAGTTATGACAAAACTAGACAGCATATTAAAAAGCAGAGACGTTACTTTGCCAACAAATGTCCAACTAGTCAAGGCTATGGTTTTTCCAGTAGTCATGTATGGATGTGAGAGTTGGACTATAAAGAAAGCTGAGCACAAAGAATTGATGCTTTTGAACAGTGGTGTTGGAGAAGACTCTTGAGAGTCCCTTGGACTGCAAGGAGATCCAACCAGTCCATCCGAAAGGAGATCAGTCCTGAGTGTTCATTGGAAAGAGTGATGTTGAAGCTGAAACTACAATACTTTGGCCACCTGATGGGAAGAGCTGACTCATTTGAAAAGACCCGATGCTGGGAAAGATTGAAGGCAGGTGGAGAAGGGGACGACAGAGGATGAGATGGTTGGATGGCATCACTGACTCAATGGACATGAATTTGGGTAAGGTCCAGGAGTTGGTGATGGTCAGGGAGGCCTGCCGTGCTGCAGTCCACGGGGTCGCAAAGAGTCGAACATGACTGAGCAACTGAACTGAACTGAAATTCAAAGGAGAAATTGAGCTCCACTTTCGTACAGCGGAATGAGTGAGCTGCTGCCAGAAACTGAGCAGCCAGTAGGCTCTGACTCTTGAAAGGAGATGTGGACCATGGACTTCTCCTGGGAATGAGAGTGGGGAGCAGCCCTGGCTGGCTGAGGTGTAAATGTAGAGTCCAGAAGCTTGAAGGATAGATTTTATCTGAAAGTTTAGTGGATTTTGGCAGAGTATTTTTGCCTCAAGTTCTTCATATATAAGATGAGAGATTTGGACATAATAATTCCTAAGGTACCTTCATTCTAAATTCTAGTAAGTATAGTAGTGAAGAATTTTGTTCTAAAGAGAAAAGACCTGGATTTGAATATTGACTCTCACTCGGTAAGCATGAGTGAGTGATTTCATCTCTCTAAATCTTAATGTCCTCATTAACAGAATGGGGATTATAATAGCACATTCCTTATAGGTTAGCATACTGACTTAGCTATAAAAATAGGTGAATAAAAGTTAGTTATTAAAATTTCTGTAACTGGATATCAATCTCTCCAACTTCACATAAAGTAATACTTTTTCAAATACTTCATTTACATAAAATCTGAACATCAGTAGCATTATTATGAGGGTTATAGGAGAGAATGCAGGTGAAAGAATTCTGTATAAGATAAGGTGTATGGATTGCTGTTGCAGAGTATTTACCCTTCAAGATTATGGCTTTACTTGGTAATTATAAACAGTCATCACTTTTTGCTCACCCCTATATATTTTATATATGATGGGGAAAGTTGTGTAAAGATCCAGTGTAACAGTTTGACTCAAAATGAAAATTTTTTTTTCTTCACTAGAATCAGAGACAAGGATTAATTGGGAGATACAAATGAGTTATATTCTTTTATTCACACAGGTGAATGTTTAGATGCTAAAATATATAATCTCAGGAATAAGAGGAGACATAGCAAAATAGGTAAAAAATTTGAGTGGGCCTTTTAGAATAAGTAACATTTCCATAGCTATAAGTGTTAACAGGACTATAATAGAGTGAGGAGAGGGAAGAAGTGGTGGCTGGAGGGATTATGCTGTGGCCACAAGAAAGAGAATAAAAGGTAAAGACATATTGAAGAAAACTTCAGGCTGGAAGTTTGTATTAAATTAAATGAAATCTAGTCCCAACTCATGATTATGAAAAACAAGTAGAGTTTTAGAAAAAGCCTTTGTGAGGAACGTTAAAATTAAATTAGCAAATCAGTGCTGCACAAATGAAAGAGCAAGAAAAAAATAAGCTTATGCCAATGTTGTTTCTTACCTAGAAATAGGTTTTTCAGCAAAGATTTATCTCCAAAATGATAAGCTCCCAACCTTTGGTTTTGTTGTTGTCACATCACAATACACATTCACCAAACAGGAAATTTAAAAGAAATGCTCTGTGTGGATTAAACTGTACTTTCAAATCCCAGTTTTTGATATCCAGATGTATCTAATTTTGTTTAAGGTACCAGGTACACTGAAGTTAGATTTCACTGGAAGGTGAGATTCTCCTTTCTTTCTTGAACTCAGTGAAATTCTTCAGCAGTGTAAATCCCTTTGAAGTCAGGTTGATATGCCTATGTTGAATCAAATTTTGTGAACTTCAAAGCTCACTCTGTTGTAGAGGATATCCTGGTGAGGTTAGATATTGAAGAAAGAAATGAGAATATGACCTGAACATTTTAAGTAAGTTGATTGCTAAAGTAATATGTCAGTTTCTTATTCTGTGAATATTCATCTTTTTAAATTCTTAAAATATTTAATACTATAGTATTATTACTATCATATTCTAGATTTTTCCTTTGTACCCATTTTATGCCATGAAAGTCTGATGAGCTTACTTTACATGGTAATTTTACTTTTTTTTTTACATGAAAAGGTTTCAGAAAGAACATAGAATTTAGAATCTTAAAAGCTTCATGGAGTCTTCAGCTATGCATTCTTGGGTAATTCATTTAAAAATTAATAAAAGAAGATATAATCAAGAAAGAAATAGCATATGCATAAGTGCTTAATGTTCAACTACAATAAATTTAAAGCAGTTGACTAAAGTTAATTTCCTTTGTTTTCTCTCCAGGAAACACCGAAAATTTTCAGGATCATAAATGTTCAGATTAGGTTACTTTGATTAATCACTCAAAGTGACTGATATACGGGCAACATACTTCTCCCTTTTGTATTAGAATGAGATGCCATTATATTAAAATACTATTTTAGAGCCTTCATCAAACAAATCAAAAGTTATTATAAAAAATGACATCAGACCTTACTATGCCACTTGAGAGAAAACACTTCTTATTTAAAGGACCAGATTCATTCTTTATCAAATAAATGTGTGTGTGTGTGTGTGTGTGTGTGTGTGTGTGTGAGTGCTCAGTCATGTCTGACTCTCTGCAGCCCCATGGACCGTAACCTGCCAGGCTCCTCTGTCCATGGGATTTATCAGGCAAGAATACTGGAGTGCGTTTCCATTTCCTTCTCCAAGGTATTTTCCTGACCCTAGGATCAAATGCTACTTGGGAAGCCCCATCAGATAAGTATTGAGAGTCAATTCTGTACTAGGCACTATTTTTGTCACAAATAAATGAAACAGACACCCCTATCATTGTGGAGCTTATATTTTTACTGTGATTAGAGGCAATAAATAAAAGAAGAAATAAACTGTATAATGTAGGAAATGTTATAGGAAAAAAAGCCGGGCAGATTGAGGTGGATCATCAGTGGAGTGTCCCTTGAATGTGAGATGAATTTTAGATAAATTAGTAGGGTAAACCTTAGTAAGCCTGTACCATTTGAGCAACAACTTGAAGCTGAGAGTACAGGGTCAAGCACTGTGAATACCTGGGGGAAGTCCATTTGAAGCAGAGGCAGTGACAATGTGAAGGCCTTGAAGCAGAGGCAGTGACAATGTGAAGGCCTTAAAGCAGGAAGGAGTGTATTTCAAACATGTGATGAGCATGGTTTGCTGGAAGCAAGAAAGAGAAAAGTAGAAGATGGGGAGGGGGGCTAGTTTGTGTAGGATCAATAAAACCATCTTAAGAACTTTTAATTACACTGTCAGTGAACTAGCAAGAGCCATGGATTGGATTTGTAGAGAAAACTGAATTGTTCTGCTTTGTATTTTAAAAGGACAGCTCTGATTGCTGTGTTGAGAAAAATAGGACAAGGATGGAAGCAGGGAGAGCAGTGAGGAGCTGCTTGCAGGCCTCAGAGGGAGGGATGAACGTGGCTCCAGGAGAGTGCTAGCAGTGCAAGAGGAGGTAGTCAGATTCAGATTTCATTCTGAAAGTAAAACCAACAGGATGTCCTAGTGGGTTGTCTGTGGAGTGTGAGAGAAAGTGAGGACTGTCACAGATGGCTGCTAAATTTTTCTTTTTTCAATAGTGATGAAATCAATTATATTTAAAAAATAAACATACTGGTCAGGTAGGCAATCATCACAGTTCTCATGATTAGGTCTGGTCCAAGCCACAGCATTACATTTCTGGGCTCATAGGGTTTTAATAAACCCTACAATGAAAAGCATATATCTTCAGATATAACTTGGCATGAAGTATGGTTTCTGATTGCTCATATTGAATGAAATTCTGCCAGGCAAATTCAAAGAAAATATCTCAGATCTTTATTTTTTATTAGCTTTAATAGTTGGTTTTTAATTAGATGATAGGTCTTAGAGAAAATTAAATGTATTGGGAAAAAGTGAATTACTTGCCATGAAATAGAAGTTTTAGCTTATTTTAATATAATGAAAAGTGTCTTTTGAATGGTATCATACAGAATGAGTGAAATAAAATGTCAAAAACAGTTACTAACTTTTAAGGTCAATTAATGCTAAAATCAGAATCTTACAGATTATCAAAAGCAATTCAGTTCATGTTGTGTGAAGTAGTGGTTAAAAACTGTTTTTAAAGTTAGAAATATTTTGAATTAAACTCCAATGTTGCAAGTATTTAACTATTTTTAGCTGCCTTCTCTTAACAAATGAGATGATAATGATCACCTTTATAGTATTTGGTGCATGATGATATATGCAAATAATTTTAATAAATTACATGTAATTATGTATAAGATACATAAAAATTACTTATCACTGTACCTAATATCTAGAATGGCAGATACTCCCACAGCCAACATTCTTTTTCCTTATAAAATTAAATTCTGATTTTCTTTTGGAAGGAGAATCTCTTAGCTGTTGAATAGAATCTGTTGAAACTATCATCAGGAACTATTTTAGTTAGGCCTGACTAAACTGCTATTAAAAAAAAATAAACACAAAAAACATTAATAGCTCCAAATATAGTAGAAGTGTGTTTGTCACTCACATATGAGTCAAGGGTAACTGTTGCAGGATGTAAGAAGTTCTCAAAACAGTGATTTGGAGATTCTGAGTATTTCCCATTTTTCAGTTCTACAAGATCTTGAAGGTTGTTGGAAATCTGTCTTCAGCCAGTAAAAGGGTAAATAGAACAGAAGGAATAATGTCTACTTCTAGGAGACTGGGGCTTTCTCCTTAGAGTCCATTGATAAAAACTAGACATGGCCACACCCACCCAAGAGTAAAGGGAAGCTGGAAAATAAAGCCCTCAGCTAGTTTAGCTATTTCTCAACTATAATTTAATGCACTGAGGAACTGGGGAAAAAAAATTGGTGTAGAGCTTGTTGTGTTTGCCAAAGTCATTGAACCATAGTTTAGGTCAAATGTGAGTACTTGAATTAATGTTGGCCAAGTGGATACTATTCTCTTTCTAGCATATGTTTTTGGAGTTATTTTTTTACTGATTGATCTACTGTAAGACTGATCTACTGGATTACAGCATACATCTCAGTTTATCCAAATCTACTTGAGATTTACACAAACATTTGCAGTAGCCCACTTCAGTATTTTTGCCTGGAGAATCCCCATGGACAGAGGAGCCTGGTGGGCTACAGTCCATGGGGTTGCAAAAAGTCGGACACCACTGAACAACTAAGCACAGCCCAGCACGTAGACAATTGGCTTCACTATAGTTTTCTTCGCTTCCCTGCCTTTGTGTTAGCATTGTCAAATATCTTATGTCTACATATGTTGTTAATCCAACAATACAGTATTATAATCATTGCTTTATAACATTTAAGGTTTCTTGGAGAAATTAAGAGAAAGAGGAGAAAAGTATATTTGTTTCTTTTAAATTGACCATTTTATTTACCATTTCTGTTACTCTTAACTTGTTCCTGCTGAGTGGTGTTATCATCTGATGTCACTTTCTTGCTTCACTGTAGCTTATGTTGCTCCATGTGTGAATGTATGCTCAGTCTTGTCTGGCTCTTTGTGACCCCATGAACTGTAACCCACCAGGCTCCTCTGTTCATGGAATTTTCCAGGCAAAGAATACTGGAGTGAGTTGTCATTTCCTTCTCCAGGGGAATCTTCCCAACCCAGGGATCAAACCCGTGTCTCCTGCATCTCTTGTGTCTCCTGCATTGGCAGGCAGATTCTTTACCACTGTGCCACCCCCTACTCCTTTGTCCTTTTTTTATCAAAGAGGATACATCTCTATATGCTACAGTACCAAAATTTCATTATATAGATATTGTTTATGGTATTATTTTTAAAGATCAATGAAAACAAGAAAGCAAAAGAAATATGTAATTATACTGTCTCTCATAGTTACTGTGTAATTTTATGTAATTATCTTTACTGGCAGTCTTTGTATCAGCTACAATTACTGTCTGGTGACACTTCCTTTTAGACCAAATACGTTCTTTTAGGATTTTCTATAAAGCACATCTACTAGGAACAAATTCTCCCAGTCTGTTTCATTTTACTTTCATTTTGAGATAGTGTTGCTGCATACAAGATTCTTGCTCTTTTCTTTAAGGACCTTGATTATGTCATCCTATTGCCTTCTGGTTTCTACAGTTTCTGATAAGAAATCAATGATTAATATTATTCACATTGTATATTGTTTTTCTCTTGCCACTTTTAAGATTTTCTCATTGTCATGTAGTTCAGGTCAGTCGCTCAGTCATGTCCAACTCTTTGCGACCTCATGGACTGCAGCACGCCAGGCCTCCCTATCCATCACTAACTCTCGGAGCTTACTCAAACTCATGTCCATCGAGTTGGTGATGCCATCCAACCATCTCATTCTCTGTCATTCCCTTCTTCTCCTGCCTTCAACCTTCCACAGCATCAGAGTCTTTTCCAATGAGTCAGTTCTTTGCATCAGGTGGCCAAAGTGTTGGAGTTTCAGCTTCAGCATCAGTCCTTCCAATGAATATCCAGGACTGACTTCCTTTAGGATGGACTGGTTGGATCTTCTTGCAGTCCAAGGGACTCTCAAGAGTCTTCTCCAACACCACAGTTCAAAAGCATCAATTCTTTGATGCTCAGCTTTCTTTTTAGTCCAACTCTCACATCCATACATGACTACTGGAAAAACCGTAGCTTTAACTAGATGGATCTTTGTTACAGAAGTTATGTCTCTGCTTTCTAATATGCTGTCTAGGTTGGTCATTGCTTTCATTGCAGTCATCACCTGCAGTGATTCTGGAGCCCAAAAAATAAAATCTGCCACTGTTTCCACTGTTTCCCCATCTATTTCCCATGAAGTGATGAGACCAGATGCCATGATCTTAGTTTTCTGAATGTTGAGTTTTAAGCCAACTTTTTTGCTTTCCTCTTTCACTTTCATCTAGAGACTCTTTAGTTCTTCTTCACTTTCTGCCATAAGGGTGGTGTCATCTGCATATCTGAGGTTCTTGATATTTCTCCTAGCAGTCTTGTACAGCTTGTGCTACATCCAGCCTGGCATTTCACATGATTTACTCTGCATATAAGTTAAATAAGCAGGGTGACAATATACAGCCTTGACATACTCCTATCCTGATTTGGAACCATTCTATTGTTCCATGCCCAGTTCTAACTGTTACTTCTTGACCAGCATACAGATTTCTCAGGGGGCAGGTCAGGTGGTCTGGTATTCCCATTTCTTAAAGAATTTTCCACATTTTGTTGTGATCCACATAGTCAAAGGCTTTGGCATAGTCAATAAAGCAGAAGTAGATGTTTTCCTGGAACTCCCTTACATTTTTGATGATCCAATGGATGTTGGCAATTTGGTCTCTGGTTCCTGTGCCTTTTCTAAATCCTGCTTGAACATCTGGAAGTTCTCAGTTAATGTTTTGTTGAAGCCTGGCTTGGAGAATTTTGAGCATTACTTTGCTAGTGTGTGAGATGAGTGTAACTGTGCAGTAGTTTAAACATTCTTTAGCAGTGCCTTTCTTTGGGATTGGAATGAAAACTGACCTTTTCTAGTCTTGTGGCCACTGCTGAATTTGCCATATTTGATGGCATATTGAGTGCAGCACTTTCACAGCATCATCCTTTAGGATTTGAAATAGCTCACCTGGAATTCCATCACCTCCACTAGCTTTGTTCGTAGTGATGCTTCCTAAGGCTCACTTGACTTCCCATTCCAGAATGTCTGGCTCTAGGTGAGTGATCACACCATCATGGTTATCTGGGTCATGAAGATCTTTTTTATATAGTTCTTCTGTATATTCTTGCCAACTCTTCTTAATATCTTGTGCTTCTGTTAGGTCCATACCATTTCTGTCCTTTATTGTGTCCATTTTTGCATGAAATATTCCCTTGGTATCTCTAATTTTCTTGAAGAGATCTCTAGTCTTTCCCATTCTATTATTTTCCTCTATTTTTTTGCACTGATCACTGAAGAAAGCTTTCATATCTCTCCTTGCTATTCTTTGGAACTCTGCATTCAGGTGTGTATATCTTTCCTTTTCTCCTTTGCCTTTGGCTACTATTGTTTCTCAGCTATTTGTAAGGCCTCCTCAGAGAACCATATCACTTTTTTGCATTTCTTTTTCTTGGGTATGGTCTTGATTACTGCCCTTGTACAATGTCAGAAACCTCCGTTCATAGCTCTTCAGGCACTCTGTCAATGAGATCTAATCTAATTGTCATTAGCTGTCAACATTCTGACTATGATATGTCTAGATATGGATGTTTTAAAATTTACCCTACTGGGGATTTGTAGAGCTTCATAAATGTGAATATTTATATTTTCCTCCTGTTTGGAAAGCTTTCAGCCATTATTTATTTAATAATTTTTATGCCTCTTTCTTTTTCTCCTCTTCTTCTGGTACTTCCATTAGGCATATTTTTTTGTTCTTAATCATGTCCTAAAGGTTTCTGAGATTCTATTTATTTTTCTGCATATTTTTCTTTCAGTTTTTCCCTGTATGTTCTGATAATCTGTCTTCATGTTTGCTTGTTGTTTGTCCTGAAAGTTCAAATCTGTCCTGTTAGTGAATTTCTCATCTCTATTATTATAATTTCAACTCCAATATACCCATGTTGTTCATTTTTTTAAATAGTTAAAATATATAGTTAAAACAGTTAATAAAAATCGTTAAAAAATCAACCTCTTTATTGACATTTCTGCTTGATGAATGACTGCCATGATATTTTCTTTTAGTTCTGTAGATACAATTCTCTTTCATTCTTTGAACATATTTGTGATAGGTGCTTTGTAGTCTTTGTCTGCTAAGTCTAAAATCTGGGTCCCCCAAAGCAATTTCTATTGCTTTCTTTTTCTTCCCTATATAAGGTACACATAATCCTGTTTCTTTGTTTCATAATTTTTTCTTGAAAACTGGATGTTTTAGATAGCATTTAGTAGCAATGCTGGGTTCTCTGTCACCCCCTCTTCCCACCAGGATTTGTTGATGTGACTATTTTATGTTACTATATTTAATGACTTGGATAAACTAATTTTATGAAGTCTACTATATTTGTAACGTGAAGCCTCAGATGCCATTGCTTTTTTCCCCCAATAATTTTTACTTTTAAGCTTGGCTTCCTAGGAGCCACTCTAGGTCAACATAGTTTAATGTTCACCCAGTGATTGATTGGTCAAAGGTTGTGGCTTTGTGTTACTTTTGTTGATTAGTTTCATTGTGCTATTAGCCTTCTCTTAATTTGTCACCACTCAGATTTTTTTTTTTTTTTTGGACAATGCCTAAACACATGTATTCCTTCACACTCTGTTCCAAATAAAGTGATCCACCTCAGCCAAGTTGTAGAGCTGCCACTCCTTCTGTTTAGCACTTATCAAGGCAGAACCTCTGGACTATTGCACTGGAGGTGGGGGTCATGGCTAGTTTCTTTCTCTACTGTATAACCAGGAACCAAGAAGGTGTAGTAGCCCCTGAATTCTCAGCTTGCCTCTCCCAGCATACAACTTCTGCCTTACAAGCAGGTTCTGGGGAATAGGCAATCGGGAACCCAGATTTCTTGGTCACTCTGCCTAAGATAGAGACTTTGCCCTATGAGTGGAAACTGGGTGAGGGAAGGGCCTTACCAAATGGGTACTTTCTATCACTATCTAAATCCTTCACTTCAGTTCAGTTGCTCAAAGGTGTCCGACTCTTTGTGACCCCATGGACTGCAGCATGCCAGACCTCCTTGTCCATCACCAACTCCCGGAGTTTACTCAAACTCATGTCCACTGAGACAGTGATGCCATCCAACCATCTCATTCTCTGTCCTCCCCTTCTCCTCCCGCCTTCAAACTTTCCCAGAATCAGGGGCTTTTCAAATGAGTCAGTTCTTTGCATCAGGTGGCCAAAGTATTGGAGTTTCAGCTTCAGCATCAGTCCTTCCAATGAATATTCAGGACTGATTTCCATTAGGATGGGCTGGTTGGATCTCCTTGCTGTCCAAGGGACTCTCAAGAGTCTTCTCCAACACCACAGTTCAAAAGCATCAATTCTTTGGTGCTCAGCTTTCTTTATAGTCCAACTCTCACATCCATACATGACTACTGGAAAAACCATAGCCTTGACTAGACAGAACTTACTGGTAAAATAATGTCTCTGCTTTTTAATATGCTGTCTACGTTGGTCATAACTTTCCTTCCAAGGAACAAGCGTCTTTTAATTTCATGGCTGCAGTCACCATCTGCAGTGATTTTGGAGCCCCCCAAAATAAAGTTTGTCACTGTTTCAACTGTTTCCCCATCTATTTGCCATGAAGTGATGGGACCAGATGCCATGATCTAAATTTTCTGAATGTTGAGCTTTAAGCCTCTCTCCTCTTTCACTTTTGCCAAGAGGCTCTGTAGTTCTTCTTCACTTTCTGCCATAAGGGTGGTGTCATCTGCATATCTGAGGTTATTGATATTTCTCCCATCAATCTTGATTCCAGCTTGCACTTCATCCAGCCCAGAAATTCTCATGATGTACTCTGCATAAAGTTAAATAAGCAGGGTGACAATATAAAGCCTTGACGTACTCCTTTTCCTATTTGGAACCAGTGTATTGTTCTATGTCCAGTTCTAACTGTTGCTTCTTTACCTGCATACAGATTTCTCAAAGGCAGGTCAGGTCGTCTGGTATGCCCATTTCTTTCAGAATTTTCCAGAGTTTATTGTGATCTACACTATCAAAGACTTTGGCATAGTCAATAAAGCAGAAATAGATGCTTTTCTGGAACTCTCTTGCTTTTTTGATGATCCAGCGGATGTTGGCAATTTGATCATTTTCAACATCTGGAAGTTCTCGGTTCACGTACTGTTGAAGCCTGGCTTGGAGAATTTTGAGCATTATTTTACTAGCATGTGAGATGAGTGCTATTGTGCGGTAGTTTGAGCATTCTTTGACATTACCTTTCTTAGGGATTGGAATGAAAACTGACCTTTTCTAGTCCTGTGGCCACCGCTGAGTTTTTCAAATTTGCTTGCATATTGATTGCAGCAGTTTCACAGCATCATCTTTTAGAATACAAAATAGCTCAACTGGAATTCCATCACCTCCACTAGCTTTTTTCGTAGTGATGCTTCATAAGGCCCACTTGACTTCACATCCCAGGATATCTGGCTCTAGGTGAGTGATCACACCACTGTGTTTATCTGGGTTGTGAAGATCTTTTTTGTACAGTTCTTCTGTGTTCTTGCCACCTCTTCTTAATATCTTCTGCTTCTTTTAGGTCCATACCATTTCTGTCCTTTATTGAGCCCATCTTTGCATGAAATGTTCCCTTGGTATCTCTAATTTTCTTGAAGATATCTCTAATCTTTCCCATTCTATTGTTTTCCTCTATTTCTTTGCACTTAGCAGGGAGGGAAAACAGAAAACCCATCAACAGAAAATTGGATTAAAGATTTACTGAACATGGCCCCGCCCATCAGAACAAGACCCAGGTTTCCCCTCAGTCAGTCTCTCCCATCAGGAAGCTTCCATAAGCCTCTTAATCCTTTTCTATTGGAGGGCAGACAGTCTGAAAACCACCATCACAGAAAGCTAACTAATCTAATCACATGGACCACAGCCTTCTCTAACTCAATGAAACTATGAGCCATGCCAAGTAGGGCCACCCAAGACGGATGGGTCATGGTGGAGACTTCTGACAAAATGTGGGCCACTGGAGAAGGGAATGGTAAACCACTTCAGTATTCTTGCTTTGAGAACCCCATGAACAGTATGAAAAGGCAAAAAGATAGAACATTGAAAGATGAACTCCCCGTGTCGGTAGGTGCCCAATATGCTACTGGAGATTAGTGGAGAAAAAACTCCAGAAAGAATGAAGAGATGGAGTCAAAGCAAAAACAACACCCAGTTGTTGATGTGACTGGTAATGGAAGGAAGGTCCAGTGCTGTAAAGAGCAATATTGCATAAGAACCTGGAATGTTAGGTCCATGAATCTAGGCAAATTGGAAGTGGTCAAACAGGAGGTGGCAAGAGTGAACGTTGACATTTTAGGAATCAGTGAACTAAAATGGACTGAAATGGGTGAATTTAAATCAGATGACCATTGTATCTACTACTCTGCAAATGGGGCCATTTGCTCTGCTTGTATGTTATAACCCTATGCCAGATAAATCACAAGTGATTGGCTCTTAAGTTATATAAGAAAAACTTTGCATTTCTTTTGTTGGATTGATTTTCACAATCAGCTACTGAAAATATTATTCTGAAGTGCCATTTACAGTCTTTCTTAATATACTGTTGTGGCAATTTACATTTCTATGTAAATTTATTGAGAAGTTTTGTAATGGTCCCTTCACAATGGATTGTATTACTTGAGAAGAAAGAAGACAGTCATGGCTTACAGTTTGCTGTATGACTATGTAAAACATATTTCGGGATGTGATAAGATGTATTTGTTAAGTAAAAAACGACAGCCTGCTTTTTAAATACACACTTTCAGCTCACATGTTAGTTAAAGCAGTGTGCATACTTCATCCAACTGAAGCATCTGTGAAAGCAGACAGCTACTTTCAGACACGCAGTATTTGAGCTCCAGGCCCCCTTCCTACCAGCAGACCAGTAGACCTGACCAGTTACTATAACTCCTTAGGCACTATGTGTGAAAAGAACACCTGCTTCTTTCTTTACAACTGTCCTTTCCTTAATAATGACATTTTATTAAGGAAAATGTCATTATTAAGGACATTTGTATATCATACCATATAAAACTTTGCACCCAGTAAAACACAGTGCTGACTAAAAAAAATGGAGATGACGTTTTGCACTACTATAAACTGTTTAATAGAGTATAAAGCTGAGATGAATCTAGTTCTGATTTTTATTATACAGATTGCATAACTCATAACATGATTTCAAAGGTTTAGAGCCAATAAACCTGATCTTGTCTTCAGTGTGTAAAATAGGAAGCAGTGCATATTCATTCTTACAGCCAAGGGCATAGGAGGCAAAAACCCTACAACTCATTTCCATTGTTTGCTTACATAATTTTCAGTTGACCAATTTAGATCATGGATCCAATAAAAGTGAACACAAAGACAATCCTTCAGTGTTCGTGGGGTTATTAAAGATGGGAAATTGAGAGAGAATAAAACTAGTGCCCTTAGTTCCTGTGTATTTAAACAGAAATCTGAAGAACACAAGCATATGAGGAGTCATTTCCATTTCTTTAAGTCAGCCACCATTGCGTCCTCACCATGTGTTAGGCATTGTAAAAGCAGTGAGATAAGGGTTCATTCAACAAGTTATCCAGTTAGCCATTTTTAATTAATTCAAGCTAGATACTGTTTGATGTTCCTAAAATACCATACAGAACAAGCAGAAAAATCCCTGCCCTCAAGTTACTTATAAGATTAAGTAGAGGGTGAATTGAGGATAAAAAAGCCAGATTTTAAAAGCCAGATTTTATACACTAGATATATACACACTATTATACATAAAATAAATAATAAGAACCTGATGTATAGCACAGGGAGCTCTGCTCAATACTCTCTAATGACCTATATGGGAAAAGAATCTAAAGAAAACAGTGGATATATGTCTTTGTCTAATTGATTCACTTTGCTGCACACCTGAAACTAACACAACACTGTAAATCAACTATACTCCAACACAAATTTTTTTAAAGAAAGACATTGGATTTTATCACACACATGATGAATAGTCATTGTAGGTTTTTAACCAAGAATTAGCGGATTAGATTTTCCTTCGAGCAAGAGTAACTTGCTTAGGAGTAGTTTGGAGATAGAACAGAAGGAAGGTAAACCTGGAAGATGTAGGGGAAGTGACGACATTCATAGTGTTAGAGTAATCCTGTGGGCTAAGGGGACATAGTGGACAACAAGATTTAAGAGAAATTACCTTATTTGAATTATATTAAGGAGGTAGAAAGAACAGTAACTGATAGGATCTATAAAGTGGTGAGGAGGTAGGTGAGGATAAAATCATGGGAGTGGGAGAAGCTTAAGAATTAATATGACAGGATTGTTTTATGCATCTTATCTCACACTGCAAACAAACAAAATTCTAAGCAACAATTCTTTATAAACAGCTACCACTTTTTCACTGTTCCCTTTTGCAGCAAAATTCCTGAAAAGAATTGTCTATGCCTTCTGTCTTCGATTCTTTTCCCGTTTTACCTTAAACCATCTAACAAACTTTCATGACACAATACTATGGAAACTATGTTTACCAATGTAGTTGCTACTCTTGCCTGGAAAATCCCATGGACGGAGGAGCTTGGTAGGCTGCAGTCCATGGGGTCGCGAAGAGTCGGACACGACTGAGCAACTTCACTTTCACTTTTCAGTTTCATGCATTGGAGAAGGAAATGGCAACCTACTCCAGTATTCTTGCCTGGAGAATCCCAGGGAAGGGGGAGCCTGGTGGGCTGCAGTCTATGGGGTCGCACAGAGTCGGACACGACTGAAGTGACTTAGCAGCAACAGCAGCATCAGCATACATTGTATGCTCAAGTCTCAGTCTTCATTTTGCCTGGCCAATCAGCAACATTTGACATAACTGATTATCTCTTCAGTTTCAATAATATTTCTTCATTTGGATTCCAGAAACTCATGTTTTCTTCATTTTCTCCTACCTCATTGATTACTCTTTCTCATCTCCCTTATTGGTTTCTTCTGTTTCCTACTTCCTAATACTAGTGCTACACAGGATTCTATTATTCGTTATCTTGTCAGTTTATATTCACATTCCTGAGACTGAAAGCCATGAGCTTTCAATCTCACTTATATGCTGTTTATTACCAATTAGAATCTCCAATCTGAACTTCTTTTCTGAACTCTGGATATATATTCAACTGCCTCAATATCTTCATGTGGGTTTTCAATAGTTTTTTATTCAAAATATTCAAAGTGTAATTTCTAATCTGTCCCTTCCCCTAGCCTGCCACTACCACATAAATCTCCTTTATTTAAATCCTTCACTATCTCAGTTGATGTCAATTTCTCAGTGGCTCAGACCAACAAAAAGCTAAAGACATTGTTAATTCTCTGTGGCTCCCATATCCACATTCAAGTCATCGGACAATCTTGTTGGTGCTACCTTCAAAATATTCCTATAATCCTGGCATTTCTCTTCTTCTCCACTGCTACATTCATGGTAGAAAGACCTTCATCTCTCATCTGCATTGTTGCATTGCATCCCAACTAGAATCCTTTCTTTTACTTTGTCCCTGTAAAGTCTCTTAAAAAAATGAAACCAAAGTGAAATTTCAAACAAGTAAGTCAGTTGTGTAATCACCTGATTAAAACTTTTCAATGGTTTCTTATTTCATGGAGAGTAAATCACCTTACATAGCAAACAAGATTCTACATAATATGGTGAACCTAGGACCTCTCTGCCTTCACCTTCTATAATCCTTCCCCTCCTTGACTTAACTTCAGCAACACTTATAGCTTTGCTACTTTTTTGAAAAATACAGATATACTCTTATCTTAGAGACTTTGCTCCAATTGTTTCTAATTTCAAGATTGTTTTTCCTATAGACACCTTCTTAGCAAGCATCTTTATCCTGTTAATGGCTTTGCTCAAATTTTAACTTCTTAATGAGGCCCATCTTGACAACCACACAGCAGCCTGCCTAAGAAGAAGCAGTAGGAGAAAAGGAATAAAACCAACAGTCTGAGATGCCAAACTTTACCAAGAGATTTTTTTTAAATTGAAGTATAGTTGATTTACAATGTTGTTTCAGTTTCAGACATTTAGCAAAGTGATTCAGATATATATTCTTATGCATATTCATATGTATATATATATTCTTTTTGAGATTCTTTTCCATTATAGTCCATTATAAGATATTGAATAGAGTTCCCTGTGCTATACAGTTGGTCCTTGTTGGCTATCTATTTTATATGTAGTAGTGTATATCCGTTAATCCTAAACTCCTAATTATCCCTCTCCTGAACCTTTTGGTAACGATAAGTTTGTTTTTCATGTCTGTAAATCTGTTTCTGTTTTGTAAATTTATTTCTATCATTTTTTTAGATCCACATATAAGTGATATCATATGATATTTGTCTTTCTTTGTCTGACTTCACATTATGATAATCTCTAGATCTATCCATGTTGCTGCAAATGCCATTATTTAATTCATTTTTTAAGGCTCAGTAATATTTCATTGTGTATATGTTCCACATCTTCTTTATCCATTCAAAAAAGATCACTTTTTAAAAACTAGTAAGGAACTGAAAATGAAGAAACCACCAGACCATGTAAGATGAGGATTAAATGGATCAATTTGGTTTAGTAGTAAAAAGCTTGTCTGTGATCTTGGCAAGAATAATTGATTTGAACTTGTAGGTGAGAAATTCAGAGTGTATAGCATTCTTGTTTCTATGTCACAGGATATATATAATCAATAAATATAAGACAATCTGATATATCCAAAAATTCAAAGACCATCTTGTTCACACCCACCCACCCCTAGTTGTTTGTTTGTTTTTTCAGGAAAGGACAATTAAATCCTTTTTCCTCATTCATATAATGAGAATTATGATACCTGATTGATAATTGTTGAATCTTGTCTGGAATTTTTAATTGAAGGCCACTGTTCTTCTACCACATCATTGTACTATTAGCATTTGTAGGAGAAAAGGTGAGATTGTGGGCCAAATAAAATAATTAAAAATAAAATAAGCCTGCTATCTTTGGTAAGTATTTGCTTAAATTTATATTCCTTTCTGGGCTTCCCTGGTGGCTCAGATGGTAAAAAAAACAATCTGCCTGCAATGTGGGAGACCTGGGTTTGATCCCTGGGTTGGGAAGATCCCCTGGAGGAGGGCATGGCAATCTATTGTAGTATCCTTGTCTGGAAAATCCCCACAGACAGAGGAGCCTGGTAGGCTATACTGTCCATGGGGTCACAAAGAGTTGGACATGACTGAACAACTAAGCAGACATATTCCTTTGTGATAATAAAATTTTCTCTTTTGGAGACCAAATTTTTAATAAACTCCATATAGATCACTTTATAGATCGATACACCAACAGAAGATATTCAAAGGTGCCATTGTCTGTGGTGTTACTTCACATGTTCAAAGTATAGATGATCTTACCCTGTGTTAGTGATAGCTATTTCTAAAAAAGATACAAAAAGTCAATATCTGTAGCCAGCAGCCTTTCCCTCCCTCTTAGCTTTGGGTTCAGCCTGTTGTTTCTTCAAAATGAGACACTATCTCCAATTGCTGTACCTTTGTGGCTTGCTATTATTTCTTCTCTACTGATCATGTTATGTTTGTTGAAATAGTGCTTCAGGGTGCTCCTGAAGGATTACTCTATGTATCTTATGGGAAAGACACATGGAAAATAAAAGACACACTAGGAAAGTAACCTTGGAGGGTTTATACTACAACATTCATACCTAGTATCACTGTATTCATAATTAGTATCACTGTAACCTCCCTTTTTATATAATAACCTTGAAGTTTTGATGCGTAGATTTACCTGTCCATTTTACATTTAATTTTTCTTACTTCTTGTACCAGAGAATGTGTCAAACAAAAATGTTTTGCTGAGATATTCAGTAATCAGTTTTTACTATTTCTTAATAAATTTGGTTTTTGCAAGGTCAGTGATATGGCTTAAGGTTTGAAGGCTTGGACTAAATTGATTTAATCCTTATTTTTTATTAAAGTACACCCTTAATTAAAATAATAGCATAAAGTATTTAATTGCCCACTCACTACTGAGTAAAACAAAAAAGGACTGACTGTAGAACATTTTAAAGAAATATAACCACCTGAGTACAAGTTAACAACTTCTAAGTTATCAGCCATCTGGCTGCAACATCTGCTGCCTGTTGATTGCCACTGTTCATTTGCATGGTCTGGATTACTAGGTGGGGTGAAGAGATGTGCATGTGTTAGTTGCTCAGTCATGTCTGACTGTCTGCAGCCCCATGGACTGTAGATTGCCAGGCTCCTCTGACCATGAAATTCTCCAGGCAAGAATCCTGGAGTGGGTTGCCATTTCCTTCTCCAGGGGATCTTCCTGACCCAGGATCAAACCTGGGTCTCCTGCATTGCAGGTAGATGCTTTACCGTCTGAGCTAAAGAGACCTTAGGGAAGCCCTGAGGTAAAGAGGAATTTTCCTCAATTGAAGAGGATCCTTCTTAGGACAAGAGTATACATATAACAGTGTTTCTCTCCATTCCAATTTATTGCTCATATTTACTGCTATTTTTAATCATTTTCTGTTTGGAGTAATAATGTGATCTGTCCTGCTCCTCTTATCTCACCTTGATGACAACAGATTGAAATTATAATGAAATAATCATAGTTCACACACACGAAGTGGAATCAGGCAACCTTTAAGGATCTGGTCTCAGACATGTTTCAGCACCACTGAGAACTTGAACTTTGTGAACTCTACTCAGCCACAACCTCCTCAAAACACCACCAGCCATTTTTTTTAGAACAACATCTACTAGCTTCAGTCTTGTGGCCTCAAGTTTCCCATTTGCAATCATGTAACCATTTCAAATCCCAACCAATTCTTTTTTAACAAGTACCCTTACTTCTTTCCAGCTCCAATCATAATTCTTGATAAACAACTATGTAATTTACTTGTAGTTTTTTACCTTTATAAATTTTCTCCATTTTGTAGTCTAGAGGAACAATTCAAGTGCTTCTTGAATCTATATTTCCTGGGCTGCAATCCTAACAATCCCAAATAGACACCTCTTTATCTCAATCATATTTTCATTTCTGAAAATTTTGGTTAACATTGGGTTAGAGACCTGCTTAAGCCTGCCCACAGGTGAATTAATGTGCAATTTTTGAATTGCTTATAAATAAATAATTTTTAAGCACTGCCCTTGTGTTCAGTGCTGAGAAAGAAGACATGAATATGTAGAAATGAACGAAACAGTCACTTCCTTTTTTTCAGGGTATAGACAGTAATCTACAGTGCGAGGTGAGTTGTGGAAGCAGCAAAGTGGAAGTAAGCTAGACCGTCATAGCTATAAAACACATATGTTTCAGTTATAGACAGTAAACCTTACTAAAAGCATTTTAATAAGAGAACAATATGAACATGACAGAGTTACAGAGTTTTAAATGTTAAGAGAGAGTTAAAACATAGGGAAAGAGTCAAAAACTTACTATAACTATCCAAGATAAATCAGTTCCTGTCATCCGGAGATTTGGATGTTGGATTCTTTTTTAGCCTCTATCTCTGCCCAGTCTCAGCAGTTTCTCAATGATTTTTTATCTCAACATGATTACCTAATGCCCCAGGTTTGCACATGGTTCCACTTTATTCTGCTTCATGCCAGGGGAAACTACTTTCTAGGGTTTCTACTAGGTTTCATTTATTTTTTCAACACTGGTTGTCAATGTTAGATTTGATTCTTTCACTCTCACCTCCATCACTTAACTCTTCCTTGTTAGAGCCACTGATGTTCCTTGAAAGTGAAAGTGAAAGTCACTAAGTCATATCTGACTCTTTGTGACCCCATGGACTTTACAGTCCATGAAATTCTCCAGGCCAGAATACTGGAGTGAATACTTTCCCTTCTCCAGGGGATCTTCCCAACCCAGGAATCGAACTGGGGTCTCCTGCATTGCAGGCAGATTCTTTACCAACTGATCTATCAGGGAAGCCCAATGTTCCTTACTCAATCCTAAATCAATCCTAAATATATTCCCAGCACTTGACCTAGTTTCTTTCAGCCCTATTTACAATGTTTGATATCAATTTCTCCTATGTTCTATCCCAGAAGAATTCTGGGACTTTCAGTTTGAACTGTTGCCTAGAATATTCAACTTCTTTTCTCTGCTCATCAAGTGGATCTCTGGATCCACAAATTTAAGAATAAAATCCTTATAAATTTTACAATCTTATCTAACATGTGGCTTGAGATTGCCTGATCCCCATGTCTGGTTCCTTCTTTGTATGCTGGTGAAATGCCCCAGTGTTTACTCCACACTACAAAACGTGTTACCCATGTCCTTACCATGAAAATGCCTTGAATATGATCCTATACAAGCAACTTTTCATTAAGATAAAATCTTCAAATCATAACTTAGCCATTGTAGTGAATAGCTTTACTCAGGCATGCTTATATTTTCCTCTTACCCCCAAGATTAACTCCTGTACAGCTATTTCATAAAGTTCCGTTTAAGTGCCAAACATATTTAACTGAATGATTTTGCTCTTTCAAGGATAATAAATTCAAATGACTTTCAGTTCAGTTCAGTCACTCAATCATGTCCGACACTTTGCCACCCCATGAACTGCAGCACGCCAGGCATACCTGTCCATCACCAACTCCCGGAGTTTACCCAAAATCATGTCCACTGAACTGGCGATGCCATTCAACCATCTCATCCTCTGTCATCCCCTTCTCCTCCTGCCTTCAATCTTTCCCAGCATCAGGGTCTTTTCAAATGACTTTAGAAAGGTTATATATTTATGTGTAGCCCCAACACATACTTTGGTGAATAAAGGTATCTCTTCTATATATTCAAGTAGAAGAACAAGAACTACAATAAAACAGCATCCAACAATGGCAGAGTAATTTCTGTCAACTGAAATTTCCACTGAGAACAACTAGGGAAAATATTTTTCAAAATCTGTTTGAAAGCCTTGTCAAACTACAGAGAGTGCAAGAATCCATGAGTCTAAAACTCAGACACAAGGGAATCAAACCACTCAATCCTAAAGGAAATCGGTGATTCTGAATAGTCATTGGAAGGACTGATGCTGAAACTGAAGCTCCAATACTTTGGCCACCTGATGCAAAGAACTGACTCATTGGAAAAGACCCTGATGCTGGGAAAGATTGAAGGCAGGGAGAGAAGAGGATGACAGGGGATGAGATGGTTGGATGGCATCACCGACTTGATGCACATGAGTTTGAGCAAGCCCTGGGAGTTGGTGAGGGACAGATAGGGAAGCGTGGCATGCTGCAGTCCATGGGGTCGCAAAGTGTTGGACATGACCGAGAGACTGAACTGAACTGAACCAAATCCGAGGCTATTTGTCCTACCAAAAGAAGAGATAAACATTTTTGGAGTAAGTAACATCTTCTAGAGAAACAAATTTTCTCTATGCTATTTCAGCGTTACTGCTGCTGCTGCTGCTAAGTTGCGTCACTCATGTCCAACTCTGTGTGACCCCATAGATGGCAGCCCAACAGGCTCCTCCATGAATGGGGTTTTCCAGGTAAAAAACATTAGAGTGGGTTGCCATTTCCTTCTCCAATGCATGAAAGTGAAAAGTGAAATTGAAGTCGCTCAGTCGTGTCCGACTCTTCGCGACCCCATGGACTGCAGCCCACCAGGCTCCTCCGTGAATGGGATTCTCCAGGCAAAATTACTGGGGTGGGTTGCCATTGCCTTCTTTGATTTCAGCATTACTATTGATCCCTAAATTTAAAAAATGATAATGATGACAAAACGTGGTCCACTGAAGAAGCGAATGGCAAACCACTTCAGTATTCTTGCCCTAGAACCCCATAAACAGTATGAAAAGGTAAAAAGATAGGACACTGAAGGATGAACTCTCCAGATCAGTAGGGGCCCAATATGCTATTAGAGATTGGTGGAGAAATAATTCCAGAAAGAACAAAGAGATGGAGCCAAAGCAAAAACAACACTCAGTTGTGGATGTCACTGTAGATAGAACTAAATTCTGATGCTGTAAAGAGCAATATTGCATAGGAACCTGGAATGTTAGGTCGATGAATCAAGGCAAATTGGAAGTGGTCAAACAGGAGATGGCAAAAGTGAATATCAACATTTTAGGAATCAGTGACTAAAATGGGTGAATTTAACTCAGATGACCATTATATCTATTATTGTGGGCAAGAATCCCTTGGAAGAAATGGAGTGGCCATCATAGTCAACAAAAGAGTCCAAAATGCAGTACTTGGGTGCAATCTCAAAAATGACAGAATGATCTCTGTTCCTTTTCAAGGCAAACCATTCAAAAGTACAGTAATCCAAGTCTATGCCCCAACCAGTAATGCTGAAGAAGCTGAAGTTGAATGGTTCTATGAAGACTTACAAGACCTTCTAGAATCAACACCCAAAAAAGATGTCCTTTTCATTATAGGGGACTGGAATGTAAAAGTAGGAAATCAAGAGATACCTGGAGTAACAGGAAAATTTGGCCTTGGAGTACAAAACGAAGCAGGCCAAAGGCTAATAGAGTTTTGACAAGAGAATGCACTAGTCATAGCAAACACCCTCTTCCAACAACACAAGAGAAGACTCTACACATAGACGTCATCAGATGATCAATGCCAAAATCAGATTGATTATATTCTTTGCACCCAAAGATGGAAAGGCTCCATACAGTCAGCAAAAACAAGACCAGGAGCTGACTGTGGCTCAGATAATGAACTCCTTATTGCCAAATTCAGAATTAAATTGAAGAAAGTATGGAAAACCACTAGATCATTGAGGTATGACCAAAATCAATCCCTTATACAGTGAAAGTGACAAATAGATTCAAGGGATTAGATCTGAAAAACAGAGTGCCTGAAGAACTATGGATGGAGGTTTGTGACATTGTACAGGAGGCAGTGATCAAGACCATCCCCCAAAAAAAGAAATATAAAAAGGCAAAATGGTTGTCTGAGGAAGACTTACAAATAGCTGAGAAAAAAAGAGAAGTGAAAGGCGAAGGAGAAAAGGAAAGATATACCCATTTGAATGCAGAGTTCCAAAGAATAGCAAGGAGAGATACGAAAGCCTTCCTCAATGATTAATAAAAAGAAATACAGGAAAACATCAGAATGGGAAAGACTAGAGACCTCTTCATGAAAATTAGAGATATCAAGGGAACATTTCATGCAAAGATGGGCACAAAAAGAACAGAAACGGAATGAACCTAACAGAAGCAGAAGATATTAAGAAGAGGTGGCAAGAATACACAGAACTATACAAAAAATATTTTCATGACCCAGATAACCACAATGATGTGATCAATCACCTAGAGCCAGACATTCTGGCATATGAAGTTCAGTGGGCCTTAGGAAGCATCACTACGAACAAAGCTAGTGGAGGTGATGGAATTCCAGTTGAGCTATTTCAAATCCTAGAAGATGATGCTATGAAAGTACTGCACTCAATATGCCAGCACATTTGGAATATTCAGCAGTGGCCACAGGGCTGGAAAAGGTCAATTCTAATTCGAATCCCAAAGAAAGGCAATGCCAAAGAATGTTCACACTGCTGCAGAATTGCACTCATCTCACATGTTAGAAAAGTAATGCTCAAAATTCTCCAAGCCAGGCTTCAACAGTACATGAAATGTGAACTTCCAGATGTTCAAGTTGGATTTAGAAAAGGCAGAGGAACCAGAGATCAAATTTCCAACATCCGTTGGATCATCAAAAAAAGCAAGAAATTTCCAGAAAAACATCTACTTCTGCTTTATTGACTGAGCCAAAGCCTTTAACTGTGTGGATCTCAACAAACTGTGTAAAATTCTTCAAGAGATGGGAATACCAGACTACCTGACCTGCCTCTTGAGAAATCTGTATGCAGGTCAGAAAGCAACAGTTAGAACTGGACATGGAACAACAGACTGTTTCCAAATCGGGAAAGGAGCATGTCAAGTCTGTATATTGTCACCCTGCTTGTTTAACTTATATGCAGAGTACATCACCCGAAATGCTGGACTGGAGGAAGCACAAGCTGGAATCACAGTTACAGGGAGAATTATCAATAACATCAGATACACAGATGACAGCGAAGAAGAACTAAACAGCCTCCTGATGAAAGTGAAAGAGGAAAACGAAAAAGTAGGCTTGAAACTCAACATTCAGAAAACTAAGATCATGGCCCCTGGTCCCATCACTTCATGGAAAATAGATAGAAAAACAATGGAAACAGTGACAGACTTGATTTTCTTGGGCTCCAAAATCACTGCAGATGGTAAATGCAGTCATGAAATTGAAAGATGCTTGCTCCTTGGAAGAAAAGCTGTGGCCAAACTAGACAGCATATTAAAAAGCCGAGACATTACTTTGCTAATATAGGTATGTATAGACAAAGCTATGGTTTTGCTAGTAGTCATTTATAGATGTGAGAGTTGGATTATAAAGCTGAGCACCAAAAATTGATGCTTTTGAACTGTGGTGTTGGAGAAGACTCTTGAGAGTCCCTTGGACTACAAGGAGATCCAAGTAGTCAATCCTAAAGGAAATCAGTCCTGAATATTCATTGGAAGGACTGATACTAAAAGCTGAAACTCCAATATTTTGGCCACCTCATGTGAAGAACGGACTCATTGAAAACATCCTGATGCTGTGGAAGATTTAGGGTGGGAGGAGAAGCAGATAACAGAGGATGATATGGTTGGATGGCATCACTGACTCGATGGACATGAGTTTGAGTAAGTTCCAGGAGTTGGTGATGGACAGGGAAGCCTGGCATGCTTCAGTCCACGGGGGTCACACAGTCAGTTTCAACTGAGCCACTGAACTGAACTGAAGTGAATGAAGCACACAAGATAACAAGACTGACCAAGTATCAAGAGAAACAAAAGGAAACAAAACAGACCTGCAATAGATTTAGATATTAGTGTAATCTGATAATGATCTTTAAGTGTGATTAATTGTAAGAAGAAAAAATTGCAGATAACTAGGAAATATGAAAAGAGGAGTATAAGCAAATAGTAATGTTAATAAATATAATAAATTAAAAATTAAAGTTTAACAGTAGATGAATGATACCTGAAGGAAAAATTTTTCAACTGTAATACATCAGAAGAAAACTTTATGACTAAAGCATAGAGATAAAATGATGGAAATTTACAAAATAGTAAGATATATTAGAAACATACTGTTAAAAAAAATCCAATATTTGAAGTAATAATTGAACTGATGCCATTTTAACAGTAATAATACACACACAAACACACACACACACACACATACACACACACACACACACACACACACACACACACACACACACTTGGGGCTTCCTCAATGGCTCAGCAGGTAAAGGATTCACCTACAATGCAAGAGCTGCAGGAGACACCGCTTCGACTCATGGGTTAGGACGATCACCTGGAGGAGAAAATGGCAACGTGCTCCAGTATTCTTGCCTGAAAAATCCCATTGGACAGAGGAACCTGGTGGTTTACAGTCAAAAGAGTTGCAAAGAGTCAGACAACTGAGCATGCACACGAAACATAGATATCTATGCATACATATATTTATGCATGCATTTAACTCTTGGCTGATCCAATAAAATATACCTTTTTAAGAAATTTTCCCTCTGGTGATTTCTACTGCAATTATTTTACCTTAGGTGAACATTGGGAAGACAAATTTTCAACCTATACACACAGGTATATTTTCGATGCCTATATCAGTACTGTGCCAGTGCTAAAATATTTATTGTTTTCAGAATTATGCACCCATACAATACTTAATTTTAATAGTCTCTATGTAAAACTTTTGAACTGTAGTGCTGGAGAAGACTCTTGAGAGTCACAGAAGGAGATAAAACCAGTCAACCCTAAAGGAAATCAACACTAAATATTCATTGGAAGGACTGATGCTGAAACTGAAGCTTCAATACTTTAGCCATGTGATGCAAAGACCCGTCTCACTAGAAAAGATCCTGATGCTGGGAAAGACTGAGGGCAAAAGGAGAAGGTGATGACAGAGGATGAGATGGTTGGATGGCATCGTTGACTCAATGGACACAAGTTTGAGCAAACTCCAGGAGATAGCAAGGGACAGGGAAGTCTGGTGTGCTCCATGGGGTTGCAAATAAATGGATATGACTGAGTGACAGAACACCAACAACGATGTAAAACTATAGCCTATAGCCCATTCAAAATTTCCTAAATATACTCAACCTTAATTTCTTCAACTATAACATTCAGTTCAGTTCAGTTGCTCAGTCATGTCTGACTCTGACCCCATGGACTGCAGCACGCCTGGCTTCCCTGTCCAACACCAACTCCCAGAGCTTTCTCAAACTCATGTCCATCGAGTTGGTGATGCCATCCAACCATCTCATTCTCTGTCTACCCCTTCTCCTGCCTTCAATCCTTCCCAGCATCAGAGTCTTTTCAATGAGTCTGTTCTTCACATGAGGTGGCCAAAGTATTGGAGTTTCAGCTTCAGCATCAGTCCTTCCAATGAATATTCAGGACTGATTTCCTTTAGAATTGATTGGTTGGATCTCCTTGCAGTCCAAAGGACTCTCAAGCCTCTTTTCCAACACCACAGTTCAAAAGCATCAATTCTTCAGGGCTCAGCTTTCTTTATAATCCAACTCTAACATCCATATATGACTACTGGAAAAACCATAGCCTTGACTAGATGGACTTTGTTGGCAAAGTAATGTCTCTGCTTTTTAATAAGCTGTCTAGGTTGGCATTAATTTTTATTCCAAGGAGCAAGCATCTTTTAATTTCATGGCTGCAGTCACCATCTGCAGTGATTTTGGAGCCTAAGAAAATCAAGTCTGTCATTGTTTCTGCATCTATTTGCCATGAGGTCATGGGACCAGATGCCATGATTTTAGTTTTCTGAACGTTGAGTTTTAAACCAACTTTTTCACACTCCTCTTTCACTTTCATCAAGGGGCTCTTTAGTTCTTTTTCATTTTCTGCCATAAGGGTGGTTTCATCTGTGTATCTGAGGTTATTGATATTTCTCCTGACAATTGTGATCCAGCTTGTGCTTCATCTAGCCCAGCATTTTGCATGATGTACTCTGCATATAAGTTAAACAAACAGGGTGACATTATACAGCCTTGATGTACTCCATTTCCAGTTGGGAACCAGTTTGTTTTTCCATATTCAGTTCTAATTGTTGCTTCTTGACCTCATACAGATTTCTCAGGAGGCAGGTAACATTGAGATCAGTAATAGCTCATCTTTCTGTTGATCAGTGAATTAGAAATATCCCATGTAAGTCACTAAAGTCTTGTTAGGAGGATGTCATAGAGGATGTGACTTCTGGTTGATCTGCAAGCTGATCCTGGACAGAGGCTCCTTACCCCTGCCCCTTCCCTGGAATGTATGTTCTGACCAATGTTTCCACACTGAAAGTCATTGTAAGGATACAGCCTTGACAAAGTAACATGCAAGCAAAAAATAAAAATGATGCAATTATTAAAATCAAGAATAAAAGAAAGGGTTGTTAGCAACCTTACAGAAATATTTGGAAAATTAAGGTAATACTATGGTGAATTGTGTGCCAACATATCAAATAATTTAAATGAAATGGACAAATTCTTAAGAAAGCAAAGGCTAAATAATGCAAGTGGCATTTTCCCTTTTTATGACTGAATACTATTCTATTGTACTACATCTTCTTTATTCTTTCATCTGTTGACGAGTAATTAGGCTGTTTCCAAATCTTGGCTCTTAGGATTAGTGACGCTATGAACACAGAGGTGCCTGGATCTTTTTTAATTACAGTTTTTTCTGGATATATGCTCCAAAGTGAGATTCCTGGATCAACTCTATTTTTAGTTTTTTGATGAACATTCCTGTCATTTCCATAGTAGCTGAATCAACGTACATTTCCACCAACAGTGTAGAAGAGTTCTTTTTTATCTAAACCCTCTCTAGCATTTGATATTTGCAGATGTTTTAATGTTGTCCATTTTGACCAGTATGATGTGGTACCTCATTGTAATTTTGATTTGCATTTCTCTAATAATTAGCAATGTTGAAAATCTTTTCATGTACTTGTTGGTCATCCATATGTCTTCTTTGGAGAAAAGTCTATGTAGGTCTTCTACTCATTTTTTGATGGAGTTTTTTGTTTTTCTGAATTGCATCAACTGTGTATTTTGGAAACTTAGCCCTTGTCTGTTTCATTATTTTCAAATATTTTCTACCAGTCCATAGGTTGTCTTTTTGTTTCAGTTTCCTTTGCTCTATAAGAGCTTGTAAGTTTGATTAGGTCCAATTTGTTTATTTTTGCTTTTATTTATTTTGCCTTGGGAGACTGACTTAAAACATTGTTACAATTTATGTCAGAGAATATTTTGCCTATGTTCTCTTCTAGGAATTTTATGGTGTAATGTCTTATATTTAAGTCTTTAAGCAATTTTGAGTTTATTTTTGTGTATGGTGTGAGGATGTGTTCTACGTTCAGTGATTTACACGCAGCTGTCCAACTTTCTCAATACCACTTGATGAAGAGGCTTTTTCCCATTACATATTCTTTTCTCCATTGTTGAAGATCAGTTGACCATAAGTGTATGGGTTTATTTCTTGGCTCTCTATTGATCTATATGTCTGTTTTTGTGACAATATCATGCTGCTTTGATTATTGTAGCTTTTCAGTATTAATTTTATAGTTCTCAGCATTTAAGTCTTTCACCTCCTTTGTGAGGCTTATTCTTAAGTAGTGTATATTTTTGGATGTAATTTTAAAAATGCTTTTTTTATATTCTCTTTCTGATATTTCATTGGTAGTGTAAAGAAATGCAACTGATTTATGTTTGTTAATCTTGTATGCTGCTACTTTGAATTTGTTTAACGATTCTAAGCTTTGTGTGGAGTCTTTAGGGTTTTCTATATATAGTATCATGTCATCTGCATATAACAGCAATTTTGTCTTGGTATTAGATAGTTATTTAAGCATTTATAGCAGGAAAGTAACAGAGTTTCATATTTAATTCAGTTCAGTTCAGTCGCTCAGCCGTGTCTGACTCTTTGCGGCTCCATGGATTGCAGCACGCCAGACCTCCCTGTCCATCACCAACTCCCGAAGTTTACACAAACTCATCATGTCCATTGAGTCGGTGATGCCATCCAACCATCTCATCCTCTGTCATCCCCTTCTCCTGCCTTCAATCTTTCCCACCATCAGGGTCTTTTCAAGTGAGTCAGTTCTTCCCTTCAGGTGGCCAAAGTATAGGAGTTTCAGCTTCAACATCAGTCCTTACAATGAATATTCAGGACTAATTTACATTAGGATAGACTGGTTGGATCTCCTTACAGTCCAAGGGACTCTCAAGAGTCTTCTCCAACACCACAGTTCAAAAGCATCAATTCTTCAGTAGTTAGCTTTCTTTATGGTCCAAGTCTCACATCCATACATGACTACTGGAAAAACCATAGCCTTGACTAGATGGACTTTGTTGGCAGAGTAGTGTCTCTGCTCTTTAATATGCTGTCTAGGTTGGTTATATCTTTTCTTCCAAGGAGTAAGCGTCTTTTAATTTCATGGCTGCAGTCACCATCTGCAGTGGTTTTGGAGCCCCCAAAAATAACATCTGCCACTGTTTCCACTGTTTCCCCATCTGTTTGCCATGAAGTGATGGGACCAGATGCCATCATCTTAGTTCATATTTAATTAGAAGGTAGTATCTAGGAGATCTGGAAGATCTCCAAGATGCATAGGTAATCAGTATAAAGAACAAGGTGGGATACAGCAGGGACACATACAGAAAACAGAGCTAGATGGATTAAGAAATATGAAAATTGATCTAAGAAAAAAATGGATAAGCCAAGATCTATAAACCAAATATGTGAGTAGGTGATACAATTCATTAATTCATAAAAATGATTAAAATTATTCAGTAATTTGAATTATGTGGAATAATTAATTAATACTTGATAAAATTAACAGACGTCAAATTGTCAAATTTAAAAATGCATGTTTTAACAGGTAGTTATCAAGTGAAACAAAATAAATGATCACTTGGTATTTATCGTATAGATCATTATTGCTTTAAATGAATTTTCACAAATATTTAAATGATAACTATCTCTCAGTCTTTTGAGGTAAGGCATAATGTTTGTTTGATTTGGATTGCAGTTCCAGTGCTGTCATGAGCCTGGTGTCTCAGAGATGTTTTCTTTAATGTATTGTTGAATTTAAGAAATATATAATAAATGCGAAGTTTGAGTCAATAATATGTAACTCTCTGCTTCCTGCATGTTGTGATAATGACATTGAGAACATTCTCTTACTTGTTTCCTTCAAAAATACCATGGAATTTGAGGAAAATATTACTAATGTTTATTTTACAAAGACATAGCTGAAGAAATTAAGTGACTGCTCAATGTTACAATTACTAGTGTTTGGGGAATTCTAGAAAAAGATTTATGGCCAGGTCTGGGATAAGGGATGACAGTTGAGGCAAGGTTGTTCAACTCCATGGAGTTTGATATTTTGTTCATTGTGTGCTTTTGGTATTCATTTCTAGTTTTTTAATTATAGTAATTGGTCTTATTTTGATTATGAGGCTTCTGGGCACCTCCTTAAATTTTGTGATGGGAGTGCTTCACTCCCCTCACTCTTATCTCAACTCTGCCCAGGCCTGGAATATTCAGGCATTCTCAATGAATGACTATGACAAAAGCGCAGCAATTAGCTATCATTTCAGAGCTGTCTTGGAGAACTTTTAGAAAGCCAGGAGAGCTCAACTGATGGAAATTTGAGATTCTTAGGTAAGGGAGAAAGGCAGGAGCAAAGCTTTTCAAGTAAGTAATCACATCTCACCCCTATCTCCACTACCAAACGTGCACCCAGTGAAAGCACACTCTAGTTTACAAGATATTTTTTCTTGGCATGAGTGTGTCTGCTGGATTATGATCTTTTACTTTAATATAAAGCATTTATAAATACAAATAGCTGCCACAATTATATTAGAAAACTTGTTTTCTATTTTCTTTTTTTAATGTAAAAATCAGTTTTCCATAACCCTTTACATTAGTTTTGTTTAGTCTAAGGTTTAGAGATTTATTTCCACCAAAAGAACTTCCCTAATAAAAGTAGATATATTATTTTGTCATAGTATGAATCTACATTTTCTAACATCTACCTCTGTTTCATTGACTACACTAAAACCTTTGACTGTGGATCATAACAAAATGTGGAAAACACTTAAAAAGATGGGAACACAAGACCATCTTACATGTCTCCTGAGAAACCCTTATGCAGGTCAAGAAGCAGCAGTTAGAACCCTGTATGGAACAACTGACTGGTTCAGGATTGAGAAAGGCGTACGACAAGGCTGTTTATTGTCACCCTGGATATTTAAGTTATACGTAGAGCACATTATGTGAAATGTCAGGCTGGATGAGTTACAAGCTGGAATTAAGATTGCTGGGAGAAATATCAACAACCTTAGATATGCAGATGATACCAACTCTAAAGTGAAGTGGAACTAAAGAGCCTCTTGATGAGGGCAAAGGAGGAGAGTGAAAAAGTCAACTTAAAACTCAATATTAGAAATTTTTTAAAAACTGAGATCATAGCATTCGGTCCCATCACTGCATGGCAAATTGAAGGGGAAAAGGTGGAAGCAGTGACAGATTTCTGCAGCCATGAAATTAGAAAACAATTGCTTCTTGTCAGGAAAGCTAGGACAAACCTAGACATCTTACCGACAAAGGTCCATATAGTCAAGGCTATGGTGTTTCCTGTAGCCACATACGGTCATGAGAGCTGGACAATAAAGGAGGCTGAGCATCGAAGAATTGATGCTTTCAAACTGTGGTGTTCAATCTTAAAGGAAATCAGCCCTGAATACTCTTTGGAAGGACTGTTGCTGAAGCTGAAGCTCCAATACTTTGGCCACTTGATGTGAATATCTGACTCGTTGGGAAAGACCCTGATGCTGGGAAAGATTGAAGGCAGGAGAGGGTGACAGAGGATGAGAGGCTTGGATGGCTTCACCAATTCAATGGACATGAACCTGGGCAAGTTCCGGGAGATAGCGAGGGAAAGGGAAGTCTGGCATGCTGTAGTCCATGGTGTCATGAAGAGTCAGACATGACTTGGTGACTGAACAACAACAAAATAATAGTAGATTCCTAAAATGCTCAGAATGTGGTAGGCAGACTTGATCTCCAATTTAGCTGGTGTACACCTTTCCTTTGTAGATGGCAGGGCAGGTGACTATCTGTGCTTTGATAATGAGAGCTTTTGTTTAATAGTAAAGGTAAGAGCAGAAAAACTGCACATGTAAGCAAATTGTATTCAAACTGTGTTTGCATTGATCTAATTACTACTTTGGATGAATGTATTAGCAATTGATAAATTATTCTAATCACAACTCTCATTTATCTTTAAGAAAAAAGTAATATTGCCAACCTCAACGTCACTTAGTATATTTATTTAATCCTTTATTTTGACTTCCAGAAAGTAAATCATATGAGAATCAATGGTTATTTTTGGCTCTATTCAAATAAATAAATCAGGCTGATAAAATCATTTGAAACTAAGGTTTGACATCAAGAAGCCAAATACAAATGTGTGTGTGTTGGTGTGTGTGTGACACAATGAAATGTTCTGACATCTTCATCCCTTTTGTTCCTGCTCACCCTCACTGCTGTTAGGGAGTAGGTCTTTCATAATAATAACTTATTAGGCTCTTCCATGAAAAGGTATGTATCATAAGTATTCTATTCTAAATATAAGAAACTACCACAGTCCTTTAAAGACAGAGCCAAAAATAGCTGTTTCCCAACTAAAATGTAAAAGGAGATGGGTTTTCTTAGTCAGAAGGAGGTCTGATGCTATGAGAGTGGTATGGGGTAGAAAACAAAAGTGATGGAGGGAAATAGACTATCCAGTCATGTGCTTCATTTTCTTTGCCCCAGTACCTGTCTCCAGGATAGGCACATAATCCATATTAGCCCATTATAAGCTCACAAAATATTAATATCAGGATAGTAGGGCAGAAGGTTTCTATTCCTTTAGGAAAATGATTATAAACAGGGTAAACGTACATTCCAGATTTCCAAGGAATGTTCCATCTGGTTTATATCTCCTTTCCTAGCCTAATTATAATAGTACTCTTTTCACACTGAAAGGTGTCTTGGTTTGGATAATAATTATCGTAGCTATCCTGGCTCAAAGGATCAGGTAATCTTGGAGCTGCTAGTGTCCACCTTTTCTGGTCAAGTAAACTCAACTATGTGAAGACTAAAATCAGTCTCTGAAGGATTACCAGGCAGAGAGATATGGAGATACAGACCTATGATTAGCAGAGCTTCTAAAGGTATTTGTGTTTCAGATCATAGTGACCTCTGTTTTGAGCCAATTATTTGAATCGATAAATTTCCTTTTTTTCTTAAGCTTTACACTTACAACCAGAAAGATAATATACCATTTATCCTCCCATTTTTGACCTGGGTCAAGATGCTGGGAAAGATTGAAGGCAGGAGGAGAAGGGGACAACAGAGGATGAGACGATTGGACGGCATCACATGAGTTTGAACAAGCTCTGGGAGTTGGTGATAGACAGGGAAGCCTGGCATAGTGCAGTCCAAAAGTTGGACATGACTGAGTGACTGAACTGAAGCTATCTTTATCTAGTCTTCCATATCATACAACTCCTGTATTAAATTTAATATTATACTTTATTGCCATCATTTACTTATCTAATTCCCTGACAAGACTGGGAGCTCCCTTTAAACAGACTTGTCATATTTATGTCTTTATTTTCAGCTCCTAAAAAAGGTTAGCATTAAATAGGTACCTGGTAAACATTGTTGAATAAATATAAGAATCAATGAATAAGTTAGTGAATGAATGAAAGGTTGATGTGTTCAAAAGGGGGCCAACAAAATATAACACCCAGCTGCTTTCCTGGTGTATTAGTCATGTATATGATCTTTGTCTAGATCCTAAAAGTTCTGAGACTAAATTTGAGCAGTAATAATCTCTCTTTGTTACTGGGTCCAAGCTTGTACTGCTCACCACAGAACAGACAAATAAACCAAGAAATGTGGTGTTGTGGCAAGATATAGTGACTTTATTCAGAAATTAACCAGACCTATGAGATGGTAAAGTAGTGTCCCAAAGAACCATTTAATCTGACTTAGAATTCAGGGTTTGTTTTTTTTTTTAATACTAAAAGGGGAAGGGTTGTGGCTGGTTGTTGCTAAATATACCCTCAATTATACATTGTTTTGTTTTCTCTTACTGTGTCATATATTTCCCATTATCCCTTCCTTTCTGAATCTATTGTATGCTGTTTCTAAAGTATTTTAGCATGTCCCATGATCTTTATCTCAAAGCACTATCCCCTCTGACTCCCATTCTTCCCTCCGTTCATATAATTCAATTATGTCTACTATGTATCACATACACTTTCTTTCCTGTATGTTGTAATCTGCCTGTTTCTTCTATTTTCTGTAAGTATCAGCCAACTAGTATTTACTTCTTGAAACTTCATCTTGAAACCACTCATTCTTGTACTTACTTTGCCTTTTAATTCTACAAATCATTATCCATGTTTAATAGTTGCATGCTCAGTCACTAAGTCATGTTCAACTCTTTGTGACCCCATGGACTATAGCCCACCAGGCTCCTCTGTCCATGGAATTTTCCAGGCAAGAATACTGGAGTGGGTTGCCATTTCCTCCTTCAGGGGGTTTTCCTGACCCACGGATGCAACTCGTATCTCCTGCAGTGGCATTCAGATTCTTTACCTCTGAGCCACTGGTAACCACCAAGCCCTGTTAATAGTTCAGTTCAGTCACTCAGTCATGTCTGACTCTTTGCAACACCATGAACTGAAGCACGCCAGGCCTTCCTGTCCATCACCAACTCCCGGAGTTTACACAAACTCATGTCCATTGAGTCGGTGATGCCATCCAACCATTTCATCCTCAGTCATCCCCTTCTACTCCTGCCTTCAATCTTTCCCAGAATCAGGATCTTTTAAAATGACTCAGCTCTTTGCATGAGGTGGCCAAAGTATTGGAGTTTCAGCTTTAACATCAGTCCTTCCAATGAACACCCAGGACTGATCTCCTTTAGAATGGACTGGTTGGATCTCCTTTCAGTCTAAGGGACTCTCAAGAGTCTTCTCCAACACCACAGTTAAAAAGCATCAATTCTTTGACGCTCAGCTTTCTTCACAGTCCAACTCTCACATCCATACATGACTACTGGAAAAACCATAGCCTTGACTAGATGGACCTTTGTTGGCAAAGTAATGTCTCTGCTTTTTAATATGCTGTCTAGGTTGGTCATAACTTTTCTTCCAAGGAGTAAGCGTCTTTTAATTTCATGGCTGCAGTCACCATCTGCAGTAATTTTGAAGCCCCCCAAAATAATGTCTGTCACTGTTTCCACTGTTTCCCCATCTATTTGCCATGAAGTGATGAGACCAGATGCCATGATCTTAGTTTTCAGAATGTTGAGTTTTAAGCCAACTTTTTCACTCTCTTCTTTCACTTTCATCAAGAGGCTCTTTAGTTCTTCTTCGCTTTCTGCCATAATGGCTGTGTCATCTCCATATCTGAGGTTATTTATATTTCTTCTGGCAATACTGATTCCTGCTTGTGCTTCATCCAGCCCAGCATTTCTCATGATGTACTCTGCATATAAGTTAAATAAGCAGGGTGACAATATACAGCCTTGACGTACTCCTTTCCCAATTTGGAACCAGTCTGTTGTTCCATGTCCAGTTCTAACTGTTGCTTCCTGACCTGCAGACCTGCATACAGATTTCTCAAGAGGCAGGTCAGGTGGTCTGATATTCCCTTCTCTTGGAGAATTTTCCAGAGTTTGTTGTGTCAAACAACAACAAACAGTCAAAGGGTTTGGCATAGTCAATAAAGCAGAAGCAAGTGTTTTTCTGGAACTCTCTTGCTTTTTCAATGATCCAATGGATGTTGGCAATTTGATCTCTGGTTCCTCTGCCTTTTCTAAACCCAGCTTGAACATCTGGAAGTTCATGGTTCACACACTGTTGAAGCCTGGCTTGGAGAGTTTTGAGCTATCAAAAATAAGTGCCCTGTAACAGCTAGCCCCAAACTCAGCAGCTTACAACAATCAGCTTTTGTTTTTCTCATTAATGATCTGCATATTATTGGGGTACCTCTGCTTCAGCTTTAGGTTGAGTTCAGGTCTGCTCCACCTGTTTCTATATTGTTCATGGACCAGAAGAATAGATAGAGCAAAATCTTCTCATCATGAACCTAAGGAAGAAAAGGAAAGTAAAAATCTGTGGTTACAACACATCTACTCACACTTCTTTGATGAAAGTGATCTATAATTTACCCCCAATGGAGGGAGTCTATCATTAAATAATAGTCCAAACCATTATACTATCCTTACTCTTTATTGCTCATAATAGTCTATCTTGTCTAGTTGATTCTTTAGTATCAATGTAAATCCAGTGCTATTTTTACAGCTTCCAGCCCCATCCAGGTTCTTCCAGTCCCACTATTTTTGCTTTGTGCAAAAGCTCTTTGTTGTGAGTAATTGGACTCTGTTTAACTAGCTTGACAAAGGGAAATTTATTAGCTCATGTAATTCAGAGAATAATTTATAACCAAACCATTTGAAGGAAAATGTTCAGCTGATCCTTGGGAACAATGAAATTTAGCAACTCAGATGCTGAACGAAATTTACCTGTTTCTCATGTTTGCTTCTCTTTGTTAGTGAGTTTTATTCTTTCTTATAACTTACTGGCTTAGTTAACATGGTTGGAAACTTAGGGAGCTATAAAATTTCACATTTTGTGTTTTTCAACCCCAAAAGAATCTGCTTATTTTTTCCCTCCAATGAGTTTAAGCAAATCAGAAGTGCTGTGCGTAACAAGTAGCCACCCTTAAACCTAGCAACTACGTCCTGGGTGTAAGGATAAGATCCTATCAATGTGGCTAAATGCATACTTTCACAGGAGCAAAGGAGAGTGTGTGAGTGTGGATCTCTCAATGTCTTTCATATCTCTCATAGTACTTTTCCCCCACTTTATCTCATCTGTAAGCATAGCACCAGCTCTGACTCTAGCACAGCTGTTCTTGGCTTGGTAATGAATGCTGCTTAAACATGGTGGATGCTGCTATAGTTAGCACACTGGGGTTAACAGGAATTCATCATCTGTACATAGTTTCTGTATATAAATAAGCTTATCTATATGATATAAAACAAATCATTACTAATTCATTTTGTTTTAGGATGATACTATGGAATAGTACATCAAAATATAATACTATATCCTAAGAGAGTATAAAATTTTATATGAGGTCTGAGATGTCATCCAAGTCTCCTTGATGAGAGGACTTCTCTATTCAATAAAAACCAAATTATGTTCCTTCTGTAAATATAGATATTACACTTTAGGGAGAATATATAAATCACACCATCAACTCTAAAACAGCATGACCCTCAAACTGTGAGTCTATCTCATTTGTTGTATTACACACATGAGAATTATATATTAATCTGACTGCTATTACCAGTGATAACCTCAATAATAGGTGCCTGAAAAGGGGGAATGGCAAGGACTTTGAATGAGCTACTGAAAGCCCGTTAAGCAGTGAAGTATGCCTGAAATATACCAAGGGAAAAATATAACCCTCAAAAAAACAGAGGAGTTCCTCACAGGCAGTAAAATAAAATCCTCTGTGGCCATTTCTGCTTTATGTTAAAACCTGAATGTTATGAATAAATGTAACACTGAGTTGAAATAATTTCCCATATGGTGGCTGACCGTACTGTCTTTTCCTTTTGTTGTTAGCACAGCGGTTAACTATTTGGAAGCACAAATGAAGCATTTGTCAGGTGAGCTGCAAAGAAGAGTCCTACATCAAACTCAGAAAAACTATGCTAAAGATACCCTCAGTTCTACATTGTTCCCAACAACTCAAAAACCTGCATACAGAAAATTAGACATCATTATAGCTTACTATCTGCATGTGTCTGTATTTCTACTCAAAACTATAATTCCTAGCTTATGTGTGTTAGTCGCTCAGTCTTGTCCAACTCTTTGCAACCCCATGGACTGTAGCTCACAAGGCTCCCCTGTCCACAAGGCTCCTCTTGCCTCTCCAGGCACGAATACTGGAATCGGTTGCTATTCCCTCTTCCAGAGGATCTTCCCCACCCAGGGATCAAGCGCAGGTCTCCCACATTGCAGGCAGTTTCTTTACCATCTGAGCCACCGGGAAACCCTATTTCCTAGCTTACATATTTGATTATATTGGGAAAATGTTAATAGTCACCCAGTAATGCTGCCTTAAGGAACCACCAAAAGATAAACAGCACACACACACACACACACAAATTAATTTCCATGGTTAAATATATCATAGATTGATGTCCAGGTGCTGTTATGTATATTTAACAATACAATTAGAGATTTGTTTAATAATGGCTATTATTTACACAGTGCTGCACAGAAGATGACTTAAAAGTAATTCAATTCCTAGCTCAAAAAATTCTGCATCTTCCGTTTGAAGATTAGTTAAAGGTCAGGTATTTGTAATAAAATGCAGAGTATGTGCTGTTAAAATAAAGCTTTATCCAAAGACCTTAAGATTATGAGAAGCTAAAGATCACAACCTGTTGGGAATATCAGGGAAAGCTTCTTGGAGTAGATACCACTTAAAATGAAAATTCAAGAACTTCTAGTACTCTGAAAAGTAGATATAATAAAATAATTACTATAGAAGAAATGTGTCTGCCATATAAATCAGTGCCTAATAACTGCTAATTAAGTCTGATATCAGGTTTCTAGACAGCATAAGAAAATGGAATTAGTAAACAAAAAACATAATTGTGGAATATACAAATTGTTTGGACCACAGGCTTCATGTAAGGTAAGTCTTAGTCATTAGATTGGAGATAGATCACAGTGTGGGAGGTCTCAAATATGCTCTGAGAATTTTGTAGCTTACTAAAAATACAGGAGGGAAACTTAGAGGGTTCTAGGAAAGAACAAAATAACCATAGTCATACTCTAGTGGGCTTCCCTGATAGCTCTGTTGGTAAAGAATCTGCCTGCAATGTAGGAGACCCCGGCTCAATTCCTGGGTTGGGACAATCAGCTGGAGAAGGAACAGGCCACCTACTCCAGCATTCTTGGGCTTTCTGGGTGGCTCAGCTGGTAAAGAATCACCCGCAATGCAGGAGACCTGGATTCAATTCTTGGGTTGGGAAGATCCCCTGGAGAAGGGAAAGGCTACCTACTCCAGTATTATGACCTGGAGAATTCCGTGGACTGTAGTCCATGGGGTCGCAAAGAGTCTGACACAACTGAGTGACTTTCACTTCACTATAGTTTAAGTAGATTAATCTGACCATAGATTAGAATGGATTCTAGAGGAGAAATGTCGAGTCACAAAGATCAGTTAAGAGCCTTTTACAATGGTCTCTTTGACAGGCTGTTCACAAATGTGCTGGCTCTCTTTTTGAGCAAATGGTAAGGTTTCACTACTTCGTCCAGTTGAAGCTAGAGCAGCCATGCGACTTGCTCCCCAGCTGCCTCCTTCACTCCTCACTGTGTATGTGGATATGTGTGTGTGTGTGTGTGTGTGTGTGTGTGTGTGTATACACACACATATACTTCCTGGAGCTTAGAGTAAGGATGACATTCATGCAAAGCAGTGCTCTCATCTAGTTGGCACTTCACTTTTAGCATGGGTGAGAGAAAGTCTTTAAAAAACAAGCCATTGAGATTTGAGGATATTTTTTATTGCTCCATAACCAGGCCTTTTGTTTCTGTTGTTCATTCACTGTCACCTCTGACTCTGCAACTCCATGGACTGCAGCAGGCCAGGCTTCCCTGTCCTTCACTATCATCCGGAATTTGCTCAAACTCATGTCCATTGAGTCGATGATGCCATCCAACCATCTCATCCTCTGTCACCCCCTTCTCCTCCTGCCCCCAATCTTTCCCAGCATCAGGCTGTTTTCCAATGAGTTAGCTCTTCACATCAGGTGAGCCAAAGCTTCAGCATCAGTTCTTCCAATAAATCTTCACGATTGATTTCCTTTAGGATTGACTGGTTTGATCTCCTTGCTGCCAGGTAATCAGAATTTGCACTAGCATCAAGTTAGGGAAAGATAAATAGATATGAAGTTGTTATTTTATGGACAGAATATTGAATAGACTGTTTTTATTCCAGAGTAGAGATCGCTTCAAGAAAATTAGAGATACCAAGGGAACATTTCATGCAAAGATGGGCTGGATAAAGGACAGAAATGGTATGGACCTAAAAGAAGCAGAAGATATTAAGAAGAGGTGGCAAGAATGCACAGAAGAACTGTACAAAAAAGATCTTCATGATCCAGATAATCACGATGGTGTGATTACTCACCTAGAGCCAGACATCCTGGAATGGGAACTCAAGTGGGCCTTAGAAAGCATCACTACAAACAAAGCTAGTGGAGGTGATGGAATTCCAGTTGAGCTGTTTCAAATCCTGGAAGATGATGCTGTGATAGTGCTGCACTCAATATGCCAGCAAATTTGGGAAACTCAACAGTGGCCATAGGACTGGAAAAGATCAGTTTTCATTCCAATCCCAAAGAAAGGCAATGCCAAAGAATGCTCAAACTACTGCACAATTGCACTCATCTCACAGGCTAGTAAAGTAATGCTTAAAATTCTCCAAGCCAGGCTTCAGCAATACGTGAACCATGAACTTCCAGATGTTCAAACTGGTTTTAGAACAGGCAGAAGAGCCAGAGATCAAATTGCCAACATCCGCTGGATCATTGAAAAAGCAAGAGAGTTCCAGAAAAACATCTATTTCTGCTTTATTGACTATGTCAAAGCCTTTGACTGTGTGGATCACAATAAACTGTGGAAAATTCTTCAAGAGATGGGAATACCAGATCACCTTATCTGCCTCTTGAGAAACCTGTATGCAGGTCAGGAAGCAACAGTTAGAACTGGACATGGAACAACAAACTGGTTCCAAATAGGAAAAGGAGTTCGTCAAGGCTGTATATTGTCACCCTGCTTATTTAACTTATATGCAGAGTACATCATGAGAAACACTGGGCTGGAGGAAGCACAGGCTGGAATCAAGATTGACGGGAGCAATATAATAACCTCAGATATGCAGATGACACTACCCTTATGGCAGAAAGTGAAGAGGAACTGAAAAGCCTCTTGATGAAAGTGAAAGAGGAGAGTGAAAAAGCTGGCTTAAAGCTCAACATTCAGAAAACTAAGATCATGGCATCTGGTCCCATCATTTCTTGACAAATAGATGGGCAAACAGTGAAAACAGTGGCTGACTTTATTTTTCTGGGCTCCAAAATCACTGCGGAGGATGATTGCAGCCATGAAATTAAAAGATGCTTACTCCTTGGAAGGAAAGTTATGACCAACCTAAATAGCATATTAAAAAGCAGAGACATTACTTTGCCAACAAAGGTCTGTCTAGTCAAGGCTATGGTTTTTCCAGCAGTCATGTATGGATGTGAGAGTTGGACGGTGAAGAAAGCTGAGCGCCGAAGAATTGATGCTTTTGAACTGTGGTGTTGGAGAAGACTCTTGAGAGTTTCTTGGACTGCAAAGAGATCCAACCAATCCATCCTAAAGGAGATCAGTCCTGGGTGTTCATTGGAAGGACTGATGTTGAAGCTGAAACTCCAATACTTTGGCCACCTCATGCGAAGAGTTGACTCATAGGAAAAGACCCTGATGCTGGGAAGGATTTGGGGCAGGAGGAGAAGGGGACGACAGAGGATAAGATGGCTGGATAGCATCACCAACTCGATGGACATGAGTTTGGGTAAAGTCCAGGAGCTGGTGATGGACAGGGAGGTCTGGCGTGCTGCGATTCATGGGGTTGCAAAGAGTCAGACACGACTGAGCGACTGAACTGAACTGAACTGAACTGATTCCATCCTCTGGCATTCTGGTTTTCCTCTAGTATTACAACTTCTGGCTTCAAGCTCCTCCTAAACTTCCCTGAGATATGTAATATCATTTTGGATGAAACCACATGACAATGGGAAACTTAAACTCATGCAACATTTAGAAAAGAGTTAAGCAAACAGGAAATTACAACCCATAATAGTCAAAGAAAGCTTGGAAAAAAATAAGAAGCATTATCATTAAGGCTTACACTCTTTCTAAAATTTTTCTGATCCTCTGTTGTTTCTAAGGAGCTTCCCTGGTAGCTCAGATGGTAAGGAATCTGCCTGCAATGTGTGAAACAGGTAGAGTTAGGATATCACCTTCCTTAGAATCAGCTGGAGTCTTGACAGACATACAAATTTATGAGTCCTAACACAGTTACTGGAGAAGGCAATAGCACCCCACTCCAGCACTCTTGCCTGGAAAATTCCATGGATGAAGGATTTTCCGTCCATGGGGCCGCGAAGAGTCGGACACGACTGAGTGACTCCACTTTCACTTTTCCCTTTCATGCATTGGAGAAGGAAATTGAAACCCACTCCAGTGTTCTTGCCTGGAGAATCCCAGGGACGGGGGGGCCTGGTGGGCTGCCGTCTATGGGATCGCACAGGGTCGGACACGACTGAAGTGACTTAGCAGCAGCAGCAGCAGCAGCAGCAGCAGCAACACAGTTACAAGTACTAAGAAACCTGGCGGTAGAGCCCAGTAATCTGTACCCCACGTTAAAATTTCAGAGAACTGCAGTGCCACTCCAAATTGTTAGACTCACAGCTAGTGTTAATATGCTCTCCCTTCTCTAAACTCTTGAGACATTTTTTTCTTTCTGCAATTATTACAACCTTGAACATGATCCACCTAATTGCTAGTAATTTGTGTATCTTATATTTTTAGCAGTGTGTGTGCTCCCAGGAGCCATGAACATGTTTACATCTTTATTCTCCACAGTGTGTGGCACAGTCATCTCAAACAAGAGATTGAAAAACTGTACTCTATGTATAGTTCTTTGACCTTCATCACACAAATAGGGAAGAGAGAAGAGCTGCTAAATGACACTGAATATCTCATGGAAACTGTGAGAAACCCTATGGGAATCCTAGAGGGAGAAACTAGCAACAACACTCAATCGTGATCTCAAAGTTCCTTGAAGGAAACGCTACCATCTTTGGCATTGCAATAACTCTTGACAATTTATAGCAGGTGCTCTACAACATCTACCCCTGAAAAACTGGTACTTTTAACAGTGTACTTGACAGTAAATTCTGGGAAACATGACTGACTCCTTGGTTTTCTCACTTGAACATTCAAGTCTTTCATAAATATCTATGGATAGAAAACCTGAGACATATGCTTTGGCCATACAGAACTCGCATTGTGGGAAAATTTCAAAATGCAGAGTGTTTCTCAAATAACTGGAGCACAAATGAAAAATGTCGACTCTGTGATTCAATATAACATTCTATTCTACCTAAGATGGTGATTTTATAGATGTTCTAGTTTATCAAAACATATAGTGACAGCCTTTTTTGCTCTCTACAAGGATGTAACTGCCAAACAATAAATACCACTGAACTGAGATCTAGGTTATGAATGTTCTGTATCCAGTACAAATCCCTTAAATTCTCTTTGGTGTTTCTCTCCATGAAGTGAAGGTCTTAAACTATACTGTCTGGAAGATCTCTTTTTGTTCCACAAATTCTGCCATTATTTAATTCATATTTATACAGTAGAGAAGTGAATGTGGTTTCAATGACAGAAAGACTCTTATACACATATGTGTTTGGGACCACTAGGTCATTCCAGTTCAGCCTATGTATTCATTACAAATGCAATACATTAAAATATACAGGTCATATACAGGCAATGAACATAGGACAAGGTCAAGTCACTGAGGATTTTTCCCTAGGAAGCTGAATTTTGGCTACTTAATCTGACCACAGACTCCCAGAAATATCACAAGCCTGGAGTGTGATGGATATTTTTAAGGCAACATTTCTCTTTTACTCCTTGTGATACCCCTTCTATTTAAATTTCTGTTTCTGCCTCTCCTCTTTTTCACAGCAATGGGAAGTCCTTTGTCTAGGTCATCTATAACTGTGTTATGTAGCATATGATTTGTGACCATAGAGTTTAATAGCTTTTTCCTGTTGCTTACTGGTTGTAGGCTTACCTTTTGACCTTATGTACTGTTTCATGTGATGCCAAGTCAGCCATTTGGGAGGGTTAGTGACCTCATCGACAATATAAAATGGCCAAACATGTTCCCTGTAACCTTCAATGAGTAAGATAAAAATGGGGCAGATACATAAAATGGCAATATGACCAGCTATACTTTTAGAGAAAAAGAAAAGTTGTGAACATGAATAAAAGCCTTCTGTGCATTATGGTTTATGTATTTCTATTTTAATACATATTTTTGTTATAGCATTAGTTGGTAGAATAATTGTGTGCTTTATAGCCACTAAAATAGGGGGAGGGCACAGACTTTTGATGAAATTTTCTGTGATAAGGTATATTAATAAGATATATTAAATAATTTATAATTCAATATTGGTGGAATGAAATATCAAAGAAGGAGATGACAGTCTCTAATGAAATAATGATACCTAATGAGACTTCTAACTACTCATCTTCACTTTCTAGATGAAACACATTTTTTAAAATCATTACTGCCACAATTTTACAACTGCTGGTTCTTCATTATATCTCTGGCTATTTTCTCCCACTTAACCTGAGTAAGTGATTACTAGAGCTCAAATAAATTTCAAGTGAACTTTCATCCAGCACCTGCAAGTCTAGGACACTACCTTCCCTGTCCACATCATATCATGAACCAACTAATTTCACTTTGGATGAACCCAACTCCCTAGAACTTGGACCCCTCTTTTATCCCAAGTTGTTTTTCATACAACTATATAATATAAAGACGTTTATGTTTATTTTATGTCTCCATCTCATCTCTTTCTCAACATTTAAATTCTTTTTAATTTTTTTAAATTGGAGGATAATTGTTTTATAATGTTGTACTAGTTTCTACCGTATAACAACATGAATTAGCCATAGGTATACATATGTTCCCTTCCTCTTGAACTTCCTACCCGCCGTCCCCACCCCATCCCACCCCACTAGGTTGTTACAGAGCACTGGATTGAGCTCCTTGTGTTAAACAACAACTCTCCACTAGTTATCTATTTTACACATGATACATGTATATGCTTCAAATGCTACTCTCTCAATTTGTCTCACACTCTCCTTCCCCTGCTGTGCCTGCTATGTCTAGAAGTCTGTTCTCTGTGTCTACATCTCTTTTCCTGCCCTGAAAATAGGTTCATCAGTACCATTTTTCTAGATTAGGTACATATATATATATATATGCATTATATATATTCCATATATATGCGTTATTATATGATATTTATTTTTCTATTTCTGACTTATTTTGCTCTGTATAACAGGCTCTAGGTTCATCCACCACAGTTCAACTGACTCAGTTTTGTCCCTTTTTATGGCTGAATAATATTCCATTGTTTCTATGTGTCACAATTTCTTTATCTATTTAACTGTCGGTGGACATTTAGGTGGCTTCCATGTTCTAGCTATTGTAAATAGTGCTGCAATGAACATTGGGGTACATGTGACTTTTTCAATTAGGTTTTCTCAGGATGTATGCCCAGTAGTGGGATTGCTGGGTCATATGATAGTTTTATTCCTAGTTTTTAAAGAAACATCCATACTGTTCTCCATAGTGGCTGTATCAAGTTACAATCCCACCAACTGTGCAGGAGGGTTCCCTTTTCCCCACACCTTCTCCAGCATTCATTGTATTAGATTTTTTTGATGATGGCTATTCTGACCATTGTAGTTTTGATTTGCATTTCTCTAATAATGAGCAATGTTGAACATTTCTTCATGAGTTTGTTGGGCACGTGTATATCATCTTTGCAACATTTAAATTCTTGAGGAGAAACTTCAAGTATATATATATATTTTTATAACTTCTCTTTGTGTTCTGTAGGTAAAATATGGTGTAAATATATGACTAAATAGACAAGTACCCAGTCCTCTCCCAGCAGAATTTCACTGATGTCTAAAATTTTACTCACAACAAATTTTTAGTTGTATTGCAAACATTAACTTCTCTGACTGAACTCCTCTCAAACAGTTTCCTATATAAAGTGAAAAACACAAGAATTCAAAATTACCTTATTAAGAATGAGCGTCACCAGTATCTTTATCTCAGTTTAAAACCCTGAGTGCTGAGCAGAGGACACTGCATTGAGAACAAGCATTAATACCCTAGAATGTTAGGACAACTATAGCCCCCACATAGAGAGAGGGGACACCTTTCTGTATAAGAGGTGTTTAGGGATTAGGTCCAAAGGAAACATTTAGGACTTGTCTTGAAGTTGTATTTATTTTTAATTGGATTTTTGCTTATATAGGATGTTTTAGGGAGAGATTTGATAAAAACTTTAAGATTCCTTCCAAGCCACACCTTGGTACAGCTACTGTAAATGCAGGTGCCGAGGGGTTAGAGACTAGCTCTGGTCCTTCCACCTTATTAACTTAATCAATAAATATGTTATTGGTATCAAGTATTGTTTTCGACATTAATGAAACTGTAAAAAAAAAAATAGTTTATTTCTAAGCAATCCATGGAGCTTAATTCCAGCTCTTGCATCTTGGTTATCACGGCCCCTTCAAAGTCATGTGGAATGTTTCTTTCCTCACAGAATTTCTGAGAATTAAAATAGCCATTCTACCCCCTTTTCCATGAAAGATTTATCAGATAAGAGCACAATATTGCAACAATAAATCCACTCAGTAAAAACCAAGCAAAATAGCTACTCCATCACAATTAGTTGCTCATCAGAAGTACTGCCCTCAGGAGAGAGAAGAAAAAAGCCCATATTTCCTGGGGTCCTGGATGTACCTCTCTGGGGATGTGGTTCACAGGTAAATGGTGAGGAGTCGGTTTAAAGCCAAATAAGATAAGTAAGGGAATATTGTAAGCAGGAAAAAATAGAAAAAAATACAGAGAGGGTGATTATCGGTTATCTTCACACAAAGAGGTGTCGTGAATCATTTGACACATCTTGAATTCGTCTCTATCTTGTGGGCAGCCCAGATTTCCATGCTCAAAGGAGTCCAAAGAGTGAACCATGAGCCACTACTTTGGGACAAGTGGTCATACCTTGGTTAATTTTGTTTTTCTAAGAAATACATGAATTTTGTGTCTTTTTTTTTTTTTAAACAAGTACTGATTTAAAAAACAAACAAACAAACATAAAAACCAGAGTCTCCTCAAAGACAAATCTGTGTCTTTATTAAACCAAATGTTTACCAAGAGGATAAACTCTGCACAATTAGCAAAGAAATCCTTTTTACTTCAGACAAAATAAGTCTATTTTCTTGTAAAAAAAATTAAACAACTTTTTACACTTTAAAAATATACCATAGAAAACAGTTTTATGTGTAATATGTTAAATAGCAAATAATTATAAAAGAAAAGTGAAATGCTTACCACCAACTTCATAGCTCACAACAACACATTATCTTACAGTTTCTGTGTGTCAGGAGTCTGGGCACAACTTACCTGAGTCATTTGCATCAAGGCCATTGTTTTCGGGCTCAAAAGGCTGCAAAATAAGTGTCAGCCAGGGCTGCAGTGTCATGCCAAGGCACAGCTGAGGAAATGTCCACTTTCTAGCACATGTGATTGTTGGTAGAATCAGCTCCTATGGTTTAAATAACTGTTTCATTTCCTCCTGGGAGTGAGTTGAAGGCCTCCCTTATTTCCTTGCCACATGGGTCTCTCCATCAGTTCAGTAGCTCAGTTGTGTTCAACACTTTGTGACCCCATGGACTGCAGCATGCCAGGCTTCCCTGTCCATCACAAACTCCCAAAGCTTGCTCTAGCTCATGTCCAGAGAGTCGGTGATGCCATCCAACCACCTAATCCTCTGTTGTCCCTTTTGCCTCCTGCCTTCAGTCATTTCCAGTATCAAGGTCTTTTCCAATGAGTCAGTTCTTTGGATCAGGTGGCCAAAGTATTGGAGCTTCAGCTTTAGCACCAGTCCTTCCAATGAATATTCAAGACTTATTTCTTTTAGGATCGACTGGTTTGATCTCCTTGCAGTCCAAGAAGAGTCTTCTCCAACACCCCAGTTCAAAATCATCAGTTCTTTGGCTCAGTTCTTCGGCGCTCAGCTTTCTTTGTGGTCCAGCTCTCACGTCCATACATGACTACTGGAGAAACCATAGCTTTGACTAGACGGACCTTTGTCAGCAAAGTAATCTCTCTGCTTTTTAATATACTGTCTAGGTTTGTCATAGCTTTTCTTCCAAGGAGAAAGCATCTTTTAATTTCATGGCTGCAGTCACCATCTGCAGTGTTCTTGGAGCCCGAGAATATAGTCTGTTACTGTTTCCATTGTTTCCCCATCTATTTGCGATGAAGTAATGGGACCAGATGACATGATGTTAGTTTTCTGAATGTTGTTTTAAGCCAACTTTTTGCTTTCCTCTTTCACTTTCATCAAGAGGCTCTTTAGTTCCTCTTTGCTTTCTTTGCACCATAAGGGTGGTGTCATCTGCATGTCTGAGGTTATTGATATTTCTCTGGGCAATCTTGATTCCAGCTTGTGTTTTCCAGCCTGGCATTTTGCATCATGTACACTGCATAGAAGTTAAATAAGCAGGGTGACAATATACAGCCTTGATGTACTCCTTTCCCAATTTGGAACCAGTCTGTTGTTCCATGTCCAATTCTAACTGTTACTTCTTTACCTACCTACAGATTTCTCAGGAGGCAGGTAAGGTGGTCTGGTATTCCCATATCTTGAAGAATTTTCCACAGTTTGTTGTGATCCACATAGTCAAAGGCTTTGGTATAGTCAATAAAGCAGAAGTAGGTGTGTTTCTGGAATTATTTTGCTTTTTCTATATGGGTCTCTCCATAGGACAGCTTAAAACACAGTAGTTTGTTTCATCAAATCCAGTAAGGAGAAAGAGTCTACTAGCAAGATAGATGATAGCTTTATGCAATGTAACCACATAAGTGTTATCCCATTACCTTTGCAGTATTCCATCAACTCGAAGCAAGTTTTAAGTTCTGCCCACACGCCAGGAGAGGAGATTACACAGGTGTGATAAATTTTAATTGGGGGTCATCCTAGAACCTGGCCACTATAGTCCACCCTCTGACCCATCTGAACAATACAGAGTTTACAACCGTCTCATCCCATGATAGCATCTACTCAAATGCCATCAGCTAAATCAGCTGTGGTGTTAGAGAAGACTGTTGAGAGTCCCTTGGACTGAAAGGATATCCAACCAGTCAATCCTAAAGGAAATTCGTTATGAATATTCATTGGAAGGACTGATGTTGAAGCTGAAGCTCCAATACTTTGGCCACCTGATGGGAAGAGCTCACTCATTAGAAATGACCCTGGAGCTGGAAAAGGTTGAAGGCAGGAGAAGAGGATGACAAAGAGCAAGATGGTTGGATGGCATCACTGACTCAATAGACATGAGTTTGAGCAAGCTCCGAGAGATGGTGAAGGACAGGGAAGCCTGGTGTGCTGCAGTCCAGGGGGTTGCAAAGTGTCAGACATGACTGAGTAACTGAAGAACAATAACAAATCAGGTATAAGAGTGGATAAGGCTCCTTGGGTTAGTTCTTCTTGATCCATAGACATTAAACTATAGAGACAAGTTATATTCTCTCCACATTCAAAATACAATGGTAAGATAGACATAGGGAAACATTTATAGAGTTTCTTGTTCAAAAATGAGGAATATGAGTGCTACAAATAAGTCATCAGCCCATGGCAATTCTGTTGTACAACTGAACAAAAGCTGGATATTCCTTGATTAGGTCTTAAAGGCTGAGGACAGTTCACTGTAAGTCTTGGTTCCACTCTGAATCATCCTTCTGTTTTTATGAAAAGTAGCATGCATAAGCAGCTGAATAGTTTTATCAGCATCCTGATGTTAGAATCTTAGGAGTCCAACAACTCCTCATTTTGCAGTCTCACATCCCTTTCAGTTCAAGTTTTCAGGGTTGTGCTTTGTGTGTTTCTTTTTCCTTTTTGGCTAAAATAACTTTCTCAAAAACTTGTGGATCTTCTGTAGATTCCATTAGGGTTCACTCCATTAGACAAGAGCCACACCCACTGACACTTCTTACCTCGAACTCCTGCTGAGAAGAATGAGACACACATGATTATTTTTCCTAGAGGCCCCATTGTTAGAAAAGCTTTACAAGGCACACTTTTGTCTCTTTAATGGGCCCTCTGTATGACTGAATACTCTGATATTTTGATCTTTCTAAGATTTTCACAAAACATATAGTTGCTTCCTTAGTGTTTTCTCTAGACCATAGCTTATCTTAATTCCACTTTCTTCTAATAATGCTTAAAGCTATTTCTTAATTTTAGCATCTTTTGCTATGTGGAAAGGCTGAGAATTTTCAATAGTTAAGTCCTGGTTCCCTCAGGTTTAACAGTTCTTCCACCAGTTTATGCTTCTCTTCTCATATTGTCCTATAAGCAAGAGGAAACCAGGTGATATTTTCCTTGGAAATCTCCTTGCCTGGATAACCAAGTTTATCACTCACATGTTCTTATTTCCACATAGAAGAAGGATACAATTTCATGAAGCTTTCTGCTACTATTATAACAAGGATCTCTCTGGTTTCCAGAACAAGTTCCTCTCTTTTGAGCCCTCACTTGCAGCATCCTTGAAGTGCAGATCTATACCAACAGCTTATTGAAGGCATGCTATGCTTTCTCCATCATTGGTGCCACTGTAACTGGAAACATGGAGGTCTGTAATATCTGCTAATGTAACTTGCATGTGCTCTCTGTTCCTGCTCAGGTTTTCTCCCAGATGTGCCTTTTCTATCTTACAGTGGATTGTTTCTGAAGCCACCCTACCCTAAGTTTTGGTGTGTCTGACAGAACCAGTTCATAATAGGCAGTTCTACTCGCATTCTCACATGGTGCTCCATGATCAAACCTTCTATATCTAAAGGGTCCACATAACAAAATGTATGTTTATAAAAAAAAAGTATATAACTCTTTAATGAGGACACATAGGAGTCTGTATTGTGATTCTTCCACTGGAGCACATTTTTATTTGCCTGCATCTTTTGCTACCACTGACACGTCTAATGTCATGGAGTCTGGCTGATTGTATGACCCATGTGGCAGGAATATTTGCACTAAATGTGAACCTGCTGCAGAAACCTCTCCTGATCTATGCCCCATTTAGTGTCAGTAGTCTTCCACAAGATTTCCAATGTATTAGTCAGATTCATTATTCATAGACAACCCAAAAATGCCTACCAGATGCTATGCTTCCTTCTTTGTAGTAGAGAATGGAATCTGCAGCCATTTGTCTTTGACTTTGAAGAAAATGTTCTGAAATGTTCTTGGCTAATGGATAAAAATGAAGTGGAGTCATAGGTCTCTAAATTTTCATAGAATTTTCCTTCCACCTTCTGGAGCACATGTGTCTTCCCAAGGCTTCTAGCATATTAGCTACCCCCAGTTTGTCCTGTCTAATCATCATGATGTCATCAATTAATACGTAATGGATTAGTATAATATTTAGTGAGATGCCCAGGACATTAGAAAAGACCCCAGTTCTGGTAAAGATTAAAGGCAAAAGGAGAATGAGTGGCAGAGGATGAGATGGTTATATATCATCATCAACTCAGTGGACATGAATTTGATCAAACTCAGGTAGACAGTGGGCTTCCCTTGTGGCTCACCTGGTAAAGAATCTGCCTGCAAAGCAGGAGACCTGGGTTTGATCCCTGGGTTGACAAGATCTCTGGAGAAGGGAAAGGCTACCCACTCCAGTATTCTGGCCTGGAGAATTCCATAGACCACAGTCCATGAGGTCGCAAAGAGTCAAACATGACTTAAGAACTGAACAACAACAACCACGACATTAAGATCTGTTCAGACTACGTCATGACAGAGGGTGGTAGATTTAACATGTCCCTGAAGCAAAACTATAAATAAATGTTTTCTATCCCATGTGGTTGCAAATTTTTTGATTCTCTTTTCTAATTGGAATCTAAAAAGAACACATTTGCCAAGTTAAGTACTGTGTGACAGCTTTGTATGACCTATTAATTTTCTCAAGCAATGATAACTTATCTGTCAGTCAGCTACAACTGAGGGAGCCTGTGATATTCTACAGGCATTCTTCAAGTCTCTGTATTTTCTGCAGGGATGAAACTGGAGAAATAAATGCTTAGAAATATGAATGGAACCACGACCCCTGCATCTTTTAGGTCTTTAGTGATAGTACTAATCTCCACCATCACTTTTGGGATGCGGTATTTTTCTTAACTTGCTATTTTATCTAGGGGTTGAAGCAATTTCATAGATTTCTACATGGCCTTCCTCATCTATGATAGTCCTTACCTTATAACACCAAAGACCCAACATGGAGATTCTTCCAATTGCTAAGTATATCAAATCAAATTATATTTTGGGACTGGAGAGATGACCAATGGATGAGTCTATGGACCTAATGAGTCTTTTGTGAATTAAATTTTACCAGGAAGTCCATCTAATATTTTTTCTCCTAAGTCTTAATTGCACTGGGGAGGGAGAGTTACAAAAAGAATTTGGATCTATGGGTAGCAATATCAATTTAGTCTCTTAAAAATTCTGAATATTCTCCTTTACCCAATGTTCAGTCACTCCAGTAATGTCTATAGGTCTTTAAGGAAAGAATTTGTGCAATCATTAAAGTATATATCTACTGCAGTGTTGCAGGATCTTTCCTCCTAGGAAAGTGACCACCTTTTCTGTCAATGGGTTCTGGACCTAAAATTTGGCTAGTATCTAGAACAATTTCTGGAAATCATGACTTGAGGGACAATAATAACCTTAGGTATTCTGATTCCTTATTCTTTTTTTCTGATTATAGATGTTCTCAAGAACCTTTGTAAGCTGTACCATTTGGCTCTATGGTGTACTAAGAGTCACTATAATTTCATGCAAGTCGGCCCACTGACTTCTCTTCCAACCTTGCAAGTTTCTTTAGTAATTGTGGCCTCTGACTTCTAGAGGTTGTGTAGCAAAACCTGTTCTCCATTACTTCGGGACATCATATCTCCATTGATATTAATGTAATCAGGACCATGACCACTACTTCTATTAATACTCTAGCCTGAAGAAAACAGCCACCACTGAACTTTTTTTAGTGATGTTGAGGTGCCTTTTATTAGCACATTTCTGATGGCTTGGAGTATGGCATTTCCTCCCATCCCTCCTTTGAAACATAATCCTCTGATAGATCTGCTTACCTAGGATAATATTAATATATGCAATAAATCCATTCCCAATCTTAGGATCCTAGGTTTTTGCAATCAAAACACCGATGCTAGCATAATAGACAGCCTTGGTTGGAGTCTCTGGAGATCTGTAGCTCTATCAGATTCTGAGTCTGCTTCTCAGCTCCAACAGCTCTTCCACTGTAGGAGACAACTTCTTATATGCTGCCAAATAAAGCCCTCAGTCTTCTTCTTCCTACTGTCTCCTGTAACTTTGGTGTCTTACTATCCTTCTGTGAGTCATCAGTGCAACTTACTAAGCTAGGCCATTGTCATTGTAGGTGTTGTCCCTTTCCATAGTTTTTGAATGCCTGAATATTGCACTCTAGCACAGTTTATCTCCACTGGGATGTGTTCAGAGGTCAACATTTCAGTGAAATATTTACAAGTGGACTCAACCTTATACTGCATGTGTGCTAAGTCACTTCAGTAGTGTCTGATTCTTTGTGACCCTATGTATTGTAGCCCACCAGGCTCTTCTGTCCATGAGATTCTCCAGGCAGGAATACTGGAGTGGGTTGCCATACCCTTCTTCGGGGCATCTTCCCAACCCAGGCATCAAACATGCCTCTCATGTCTCCTGCATTGGCAGGAGGGTTCTTTAGCACTAGCACTACCTGGGAACCCCTATCCTAGGCCCTAGGCATTAAGACAAAAATGGGCTCTTGTCCCCAGGAGACAAGCTGCCAGCTACAAGATTTACTTCCTTGGAGGAATCTGGCCTTCAAAATTCTCCTAACATTGCATCTAGCTCAGCCATTCAGTTTCTTCAGTGAATGGGTTTCTCTGATCCTCTTGTCTACCATATATTTAGTAACTAAATCTCATGGATGGGGATTTCCTGGCTGTCCAGTGGTTAGGACTCAGTGCTTTCACTGCTGTGGGCCTAGGTTTGATCCTTGGTCAGGGAACCAATATCCCACAAACTATGAGGCATGGCCATAAAAAAATTCAAGGGCATTGTCTCATTTATAGGGATATGAGGATTTATTTTTCCCTTATTCACACTTTCTTTATTTTTCTCACCCTTGGTGTGAGAAAGAAGGATAAGTTGGATGTCTTTTTAGGCTAATAATGAATTGGTATTAGGTTAAGAAAGAGGGTCCTTATTGGCAAGAAAAAATTTTTACGTTTTTTGAATGTTGGAAGACTTAAGCCTCCTCATACTAGCCTTTCTAGACTTTGTGACTCTTACTGGGGAGGTGTATATAATCTCTGATGTCTGTAGATATCATCGCATCTTTTTTGATAACTTTAAAAATAGAAGTAGATAAATTTTTCTTGGTAATATTATAATATATTTTACCAGTTTATAAGTACTCTTACATTTAAGAAGTTTATATGGAATCAAATTAATGTCCTGTATTAGTTTTCTATTGATGCTTAATTAATTATCCCAAAACTGAGTAGCTTAAATCAACACATACCTCTCCATTTCTATAGGTAAGGAATGTCAAGAAGACTTGGCAGGGTGCTCTGACTCAGGGTCTCTCATTAGTGTTCAGGCGAGCTGTCAGTTGGTCTATCCTGAAGACTGACTAAAGGAAGATTTGCTTCCAAGCTCTTTCATGTCAATTTTGGCAGAAGTCAGTGACTCACAAGCACCAAATCCTGTAGTGAGAACCTCAGGCTATAGAACTGAGAACTTCAGTTTCTTACTGACTGTTAACCAGAGTCTCTCTCAGCAACTGGCCCATTAGCCTCTACAGAGGAGCTCACAACATAGCAGCTGACTTTCCTGAGAGGTAATGAGCCAAAGACTAAGCAGGGAACCAACATCCAAGATGGAAGCCACTGTCTTTGTATGATCTAGTCTCTGAGGTGCTGTCCCATTACTTCTGCTATATTCCAGTCATTGTGAAAGAGTCAATACATCTACCTACATTATAATCCCTTAAGACATTCCAGGGTTTTCTATATTTATACCACTTGCTGGCAATGTGATCACTGAGACATTTCCTTTAGGGAAGCCTCATTTCCTTTTGGAAAATTTGGGATAATAGTATAAGTCCTGCCCATACCATAAGGTCATAGTTACAATTTTTTTCTCAGAGTGGCCCTCAGTATGGATTCAATATACATTTGTTAAAATACAAAACTTAGCTATTAGTAATTACTTTCTTTATATGAAGTAATTATTCACTAGTATATGTAGTAGTACTAGTGATCTGTAAATATTTGTTTTTCCTTCAAACTGAAGTATACCTGAAACTTTCTTTGTAAGGATACACACAATGGATTTTTTTTAAGAATACCATTTTCTTTTTTCTTTTTTGACATTTCAGTGGGCAGTCACATCATGCTCAGATGAAGTGAGAAATCAGTTCCAGCTGGTTTCACTCCCTCAGCCCTACTGAATTATAAAACTACAAGGATAATGGGTCAGGCAGTGCTGGCTCGCATTACTGCTCCCCCCACACAACTGTCACCTCTGCAGTTTGAGAGATCACTGTCCAGAGACAGCATGACCCATAACCTCTCAGGTTCTCCCTGTTTTATTTGCAACATGATGGGAGTGAACTAGGGGGTTGGAGAGATCCCTCTGAGGTCTTTAAAGTTTCCTGAAAAACTATTATAGGCTGCACCTATTTTCACAAATAACATTTCCTAAAGCTGATTCTTATGAGAAATTCTCAACAATTAATTCTTATAATACTGACTGCACATAAGGGTTTGCCTTAGTTCATTTCAGGAATTATCATATTACCTTGATATGTTGTTAGATATTTCAGCAAAGATAAGAAATTTAGTTGAGTATCCAGTGTGTATTAAATTTTAAGAATATTTTAAGCCTTCCACATGCAAGGAAATTTGCTATTATTTGTGAATGTATTTTTATTAGATTTTAATGTTTTCTTAGCATTGCATGTTACCTTTTTTATTCTACAGTAAATTTCATTGATGACTACATAATGGTACAATAAAACAATATTATTTATTAGAAGGTCAAACACATACTAGTTGTCTCTGTTATTTTTTAAAAAGTTAAGCAAAAATGTATATTCACTTAGAAATGCGACTTTAACAGTCATTTTGTTTTGCAGTAGAAATGGTTTTGTAGTAGAGAAAATAGAAATGAGATTTTTGTAATGTGCTTTCAATTTGTATTTCTCCTGGTTTTGTAAATGCTTCTGCCTTTCTTTTAGAAATGTAATCCTGAGGTATATTTGGCAATGTCCTATGGGACAAATATCAAAAATAATATAATCTGACACTTAAATAACCATAAATGACTAAATAAATGTCCAAGTCACTAGGGGAAAGAAAAGGTCATAGAGTCTGTATTTCAGCTGGCAGAGCAGGAATAAATTATGCCCTAGAGAATTCAGCTGTGTTCAAGGAGGCAGAGCATTACCTATGTTAACATATTGACAGAGGACAAAGAAAGGTTTAATTAACTCAATAGTTAACCTTAAAAGTTTAAAAGAATCTACAACCAGAGAAGCAGTATCAAATTCATTATCTCTTTGGACTAGGGGTCATTCATTTTGCGACAAATATGAAGCACCAACTATGTGACACATTTTCATGGGGTATACAATCTAACTGGAGAAGTTGAGATGAACCAAAGTATTAAACAAATAATTGTGCAACTACATACCTACATATATGCAATGTATCATCAGAGTATTTAAGAGTGGAATCCGTCTTTGGAAGTCAGGAAAAGGTGACCTAAGGAAGTGCCTCAAGCTGATGACTGAGGTCATTTACTAGCCAATAAACAAAGAAGAAGAGAGAGAGGAGAAATATTTTGGGCCGAGAGAAAAATAGGGCCCTATACCTTATGGTAGGTGCAGCTCTAGCAGCAGCTGGGACCACTTGTCCTGAGGATCCTCCCTTTAAAATTCCCTGAAATGACACCAGCTGCCCCAGCACTTGGCAGTTGGAGCAAGGAATCAACACGAGAGGTTTCGGGCTCCATGGAGCAAGGTAAATCGCTTCGGCTTATACAGCTGAAAACTTTATTTCTCTTCATTCGGGGCTTTATTTTTCCTCTCTGGAATAAGCTGAGTTGTTTTGTATCTGACTGGGGTACCCCGTTAGAGGAGGTTGCTGGACTTTTACCGGATTTGTGAGTTTGTTTTGTGATTGTTAGCGTTGGTGGGCGCCTATTGTGTTTTGTTTTTCTTGTATTTCTGTTTTTAAAGGATGGGGAAGGTTTCATCTATCCCTAAAGAAACTCCTCCAGTGCACATTTTGAATAAATAATCTGATTACAGTTATAAACCCATGACTAACAGAAAGATGATATTTTATTATAACAATGTATGGCCACAGTACCTCTTAGGATTTCCTTAAGGGATTTGTGCAGGCTTATTTTGGGACACTATGCACCAGGTACCATCACCCTTGCTGTGGTAATTTTGTTGTTTTGGGTCTCTTGTGTCATTGGCCTGGATCCAACAGCTCTCCAAGGAGTCAGGTCGCCTGAGGGTTGAGTTAATGGTTATTGTGATATGTAAAACCCTGAGGTGAATTGAGAGGGTTTATTTGGGGTTTTCTGTTTGTCCTTCAGGTTCTTTTGTTTGCTTCATTTTGCTTTGGAACCATTTCTCCATTTACAACCAAATCAGTTTGTGATGTTTAAAACTTGTACTGATAACGAATAGAGGGAAAAAAAACAGAAAAACAAACCTGTCTGTTCTTGTCCTAAAGTGCAACATTCTGTGAGAGAAGAGAAAGGTTTCACTCAGTTTCTAAAATCACCAAAAAGCCCCAGCCCAGAATTTAGCCCAGTTGGTTGATGCCACGGCAAAAAAAACCCATCCTTTTAGTGGTTACAAAGGATCAGTTGCTATTTATGGTTTTACAGTAAAATGCTGAGGAACTGTGGCCTTTGAACAGCTCTATATACTCCTGCAATTAGTGCTTCTCTGGGAAGAAGCAGGGAAGAAATCCCCCACATGCAAGTATTTGTGCTATTACATCAGGGAAAATAAGAAATGGAAGGGAACAAGAGTGAAGATTCATTTCTTCACTGGCTAAGCTGATTGTCCCAGCCGCTCTGGCCTCTATGGCAATATATCCTCGTCTTCCACTGCCTCCTTCTCCTGTACCATCAACACTGGAGCTCAGAAATGGCTGGACTTGCTCCCTGCCCCTATAGGTGTTAATTTTAAAAATCCCATGTTCTCAGAGGCCTGGTCTGATATCACCATCTAAGATCCAACAGGGTGCCCAATTTGGACAGGAGCCACTCTAGGTACAGGGCAATTTCCCCTACACTGTTATCCCATAGAGGGCCTAAGTGCAAAGAGCCAGCAAGTTGGGTTTCTATGCATGACCCACCACCCTTCATGGGCAGCAAACTAATATGAGCAAAATTCAAGAAATTCAGCAAAGTAAATACATGAATAAAAAATGAAAAACCCTCTGAATTTTTTGAAAAAGATTTATCAACCCTACACGTGCTACACTGATACAGATCCTGAGGTCCCTGAAAATTCTAGAATGGTAAATATGACCTTTATTGGGCAAAGCACCTCAAATATTAGGAGAAAATTGCAAAAATTGGTGACTTTGAAATGAATCCTTTGCAGTTGGTTGACATTGTTTTTAAGATATTCAGCAATAACAAGAATAAAAAAAGATATTCAACAACAGAAAATACAATCAGAAAAAGGGAGATGCAAGGCAAAAATGCCACTTTTTTGGCTGCCAAATTGGATTCCTGAGAGATAGGAGGTCCTAGGAAAGTGAAGCCATCATTAGGCAGGGACATTAGAAAAGGGAAGTTAAAGAAAAGGAGGGCTGAGGAAAAGGAAGAAAATGCAGTTAATAGGAAAGGAAGAAAATTCAGATGAAGAGTGGAGGCTGGGCATCTCCTCTCTATTTGTGATGCCGAATTTAATAATCCCTGCAGGAGGGGATCTGGTTTGTCTGAAAAACTGCAAACAAGGTCAATGAACCTAGGAAGGAGTAGACATGGAGATAACATTATGGTCAAAATACATACGGTCACTTCGGTTGCTGTGAAGAGAACAGAATATGGGAAGCAGATTTTGAAATAAGAAAAGTTAAGAGACTATCTTACCTCCTGGCGTGCTGCAGTCCATGGGGTTGCAAAGAGTTGGACATGACTGAGCAACTGAACTGAGAATACCAAAAATGGCTGTTAGACTGAGATATTAGTAGTGAAGGTAGTGAAAGGAATTATGGAAAATAAATGTAGACAAATTTATTAATTTTATTGAATAAGAGAGTAGAGGACTGAGAAGATAGATATAGGAGGTAAGATCAGAAGTGTGTGTGTGTGTGTGTGTGTGTGTCTTATTTCAAATTGTACTAATTTAATATGTAAGCAGCTTGTGTTTTATACAGATAGGAAGTAGGTTAGAGATAGCCAGAGACAAGGCAGGACGTTAAATAGGGGAGTCCTGAGAAACTGACTGGCAAAGACAGGAGGACAGGGGCAGATCTATTATCTTGTCACAAGCAAGTTCCAAACTTCATGATAGTAATTGCTATTCTTAGTAAGGTTAAAACTGAGCTGATGATTTCTGTTAATACTAAGCACATTCTTTTTTCTCCACTGAAAGGAAGACTAAAAATAATTGCAACATTTTGCCTGGGAGGATTGTTTGGACAAATCAGATTTTTCCATTTTCAAAAGACCTTAGACAATGAAAGCTTAATATTCTCTGTGAATACATAAGAATCAGCATGCATACACATAACTCCCACCTTTCAAATCTGAGGGTGTAAACTCCCATATATGTTCGTGCAACTAATAGAAGAAGAGGAAGCAGAAAGCTTTGTCCTCCATGGCATTAGTGATATTAAGTTACTGACCTCCCTAGTGTCTACATACATTAAATGTTTTCTTTTATAGTTCCCTTAGAAAACTACATTTGAATCTGTCTCCAGGTCATGTGCTTCAAATTATATCTTTTTAGTAGTTATATCATAGTTCATGAATTCTGTCTATGGAAAGGTATATTATTGGTATCCATTCAGGCTGAAATGGGATAGCTGCTATAATGAGTACCTATTTAGTAATTTTAGTAACATACCTCTTTAGATCTTGATAGTACACAAGATTTTCTAATATACAATATATTCAGTATTATATTTGTTCAATTTTATCAATGTGATTATTTGATGCCATTTTTATAATATAAAATTTTAACTTTTCAAATTGAGATAATGTTGACCTAGTAAACAGCCAAGCATATTGAAGCTTTCAACAAGTGATAATTATATCAATATTATCTTAGCATATCATAAGAGAATATTAGTCAAATGTAATATAGTCATATAATAGAGACATCAAAATTCCTAAATTTCTAAATGAGTTTAGTATGATGGAGATAAATTTCTAATGCTTGGAACTACAAAATTTACTCTCAATCATGTATAATTTGTTGAATAGCTAAAAAGCATTTCCAAATGTAAAAACATGAAATAAGGGAAACGTTAATACACTATTTGAAATTATGCAAAGTTAAATTATATTTCATTTATCTTAAAACCATCTTTCCTTTATTATATATAGGGTAACTATGCTTAATTTTGTACCATATTTGCGTTCTGACACAGAACCATTACCAAAGCATTTGCTTATTTTCATTGACTTACCACCTGGGATAACTGGGTATTACAAACATTGAAAACAGTGTCATTATTCAGAGCAGTTCTGAAACTGCTAGTAAATTCATAGCATTTTTCAAATTGAAAAGTTTCACTTTTAAATTTTGCTTAAGCTTTATTTAACGTCAGTCATTTTAACTTTAGATCGATGTAATGCTTACATGTAGTTAAAGTGTATGATACTTATATAACTTGTTGGTCTGTGCAAATATTTGCAACTTCAGAATGAACTCTCTGAGATAGAAGTGGTGTGGTGAAGCGAGCTTTGAGTGAGTGCTCTGCGCTTCTGTTCAGTTCAGTTCAGTCACTCAGTCGTGTCTGACTCTTTGCGACCCCATGAACCACAGCATGCTAGGCCTCCCTGTCCATCATCAACTCCCAGAGTCCACCCAAACCCATGTCCATTGATTCAGTGATGCCATCCAACCATCTCATCTTTTGTCATCAGCTTCTTCTCCTGCCCTCAATCTTTTCCAGCATCAGGGTCTTTCCCAATGAGTCAGCTCTTTGCATGAGGTGGCCAAAGTATTGGAGCTTCAGCTTCAACATCAGTCCTTCCAATGAACACCCAGGACTGATCTCCTTTAGGATGGACTGGTTGGATCTCCTTGCAGTCCAAGGGATTCTCAAGAGGCTTCTCCAACACCACAGTTCAAAAGCATCAATTCTTCTGCACTCAGCTTTCTTTATAGTCCAACTCTCACATCCATACATGACCACTGGAAAAACCATAGCCTTGACTGGACGGACCTTTGTTGACAAAGTAATGTCTCTGCTTTTTAATATGCTGTCTAGGTTGGTCACAACTTTCCTTCCAAGGAGTAAGTGTCTTTTAATTTCATGGCTTCAATCACCATCCGCAGTGATTTTGGAGCCCAGAAAAATAAAGTCAGCCACTGTTTCCACTGTTTCCCCATCTATTTGCCATGAAGTGATGGGACCGGATGCCATGATCTTAATTTTCTGAATGTTGAGCTTTAAGCCAACTTTTTCACTCTCTTCTTTCACTTTCATCAGGAGCCTCTTTAGTTCTTCTTTACTTTCTGCCACAAGGGTGGTGTCATCTGCATATCTGAGGTTATTGATATTTCTCCTGGCAATCTTGATTCCAGCTTGTGCTTCATCCAGCCCAGAATTTCTCATGATGTACTCTGCATATAAGTTAAATAAGCAGGGTGACAATATACAGCCTTGACATACTCCTTTTCCTATTTGGAACCAGTCTGTTGTTCCATGTCCAGTTGTAACTGTTGCTTCCTGACCTGCATACAGATTTCTCAAGAGGCAGGTCAGGTGGTCTGGTATTCGCATCTCTTGAAGAATTTTCCACAGTTTATTGTGAGCCACACAGTCAAAGGCTTTTGCATAGTCAATAAAGCAGAAATAGATGTTTTTCTGGAACTCTCTTGCTTTTTGGATGATCCAGCAGATGTTGGCAATTTGATCTCTGGTTCCTCTGCCTTTTCTCTGCACTTCTGTAGAACCTACTATAATACAGACTGGACTCTTATGCCTCTGCCTGGGTAAGCAGCCACCAAAATATAATTGGATTCAAAATCATTTTGATATCCTCTTATTTATCTTTTAAATTGTAAAACTAAAGGGCCTGGACAAGTGTTCAAGGAGCTTAAGTTTTACACAAATATCCTAGCAAACTTTCAAAATGAAATTTGAATTTTTATGCCTTATTATTATGCATTTCTCATTAACATCAATACTATTTTTTCTCTTGTTCAACAATAATAAACTTTCATAGAAGACATATTATCCTCTATGGCTTTTTCCTGATGAATAATAGTATTTAATACATTTTGTTGTTGTTGCTCATTTAATACATTTTGTTGTTGTTGTTCAATCACTCAATCAAATCTGACTCTTAGCAACTCCATTGACTGCAGCAAGTCAGGCTTCCCTGTACTTCACTATCTCCCAGAGCTTGCTCAAACTTATGTCCATTTATTACATAAATGTATGCTATTTAAACTATCACTTGGTAAGTGAAATCTCTGCTTTCTTTGGGGAAATAGCTGTACTATGCTTATGCAATTTAAACAAAATATCTATGTGGGACTAGGATACAGAAGGTCAGTGGCTACTCTGCCATCAGTGAGATGGTTTCAGATATTCAACAGACACAAAACAAGAAAAGGACTATACCTGTCCTGTAGGTATATCTGTTTTACTGATAGGTAGAGATAATGTGATTTGAGACTATTAAAGAGCATTTGAATAAATATCCAGTGGAAAGATAGGGAATGTGAGGTATAATATGATAAATATGTTCACTGAATGTGCAAAATAGTGCATGACTAGGAGTAGGCTATTCTTCCCTGGAATCCAAACATGTTAAAAAAAAATTGACTCAGATAAAAATGTGTGGGTAACAAATCAGTTGCTACCCTGCTTCTAGATTCCCAACAAAAGCTACCTTTTAGGGTTTACTGTATTCACTAATTTATCTGTTATTAAATGTACTATCATTACAATGCCAGCCTGCTTAGGGGAGGATGGGAAAAAAAAATCCCTCAATCCAAGAATAAATTCTACAAATACTCTCAACTTCTATTTGTATTTACTCTGCCTTCCTACAGAAAACTACCCATGGCTGTCACATAAATATATTCTATAAAAACAAAAAACAAGTGTTTTGCTATATTGAATTTAAATTCAGTTCATCATAGTTCAAATAATTACCTTATGTTTTCTTTGACTTTTATGATCTTGGAATCACTCTTAATTATTATTTTTCCTCTGATTATGACAGGAAATCCTGTCAACTCTACATTGAGAATATAATTAATCATTTCCACTAGTTCTGCTCGTTCCACACTGGCCCAAACCATCATCATTCTCTGACCTAGACAACTGGAATTGATCTTAGCAGGTCTGTCTTTCTGATTGGCTCTTTTCAATAGAGCTCACAAAATCATGCTGTTTAAACAAAAATTAAATCATCCTTCTTCTGCTCAGTGCCCTCCAAGACTCTCTTTCTTGCATCAAATCCAATACACAGTTCTTGTAAAAGCCTCACCCAACAAACCTCATTGTCATTCATTGCATTTCTGACTTTATCAGTTACTCATTTCTTACTTGGTTATTCTCTTTCAGTCATCTGGTCTCCATGTAGTTCTCTGCATTGAAGATGCTTAGCTGAATCACTTACTCACTAGGGACCCTAGTTGAGAAAATGAAAAGTGTCCCCAAATGTCAAATGTCTCCTGTGGGTCAAACACATCACTCTCCTGATGGAGAACCTTTGATATAGAGGAGCCTAGAGCTTGCTGTAGTGTCTAGTTACATTGTCCTTGAATTCATTTCATTTGCAGGCCCTTCTATAGTTCACAAGTGACTGGCAATTAACTTTCCTAACAAGGTCCATTTTCTTTTGGAGGGGAGATCTAATAGTAAAACTTGGCTACACTATAAAACATGAAATAGAAATAGACAAATTGTGTTGTCATTAAAATACTATGGAAACTAAAAGTATATAATCAAACTGAATTGCTAAAGATCAACAAAGTGGAACTATTTTACAAATATCAACAATATGCTTCCAAAGAAAAATCACAATTATAAGAAAAATAGGCTGTACTTAATAATCTTTTATATATAAAATACCTGTATCAGGGCATCGTTGTGTAACAAATCACTCCAATAAAGCAAGAAGCATTTATTTAGATGCCTAAAGCAATGAACATTTATTTAGCTCACAAGTCTACAATTTGGTTGGTTCATTCTGCTGAACAGAGAGAGGTGCACTTAGCTAATATCAAGGGGCAAATTTTTGGTTCTGTGATCAGCCTCTGGTCAGCTAGGCAACTATACTGATCTTGACTAGACTATCACACAAGTCTGTGGCCATGGCTAGGAAAAATAAACCATTTCCCCAGATTCTGGGCTTAGCAAGGAGGACTCCATCTAGTGGTGGGAGGAAGCAAAAGACCCTTTGTAAAAGGATACAGAGAAACTGGTGGCTCAGGAGACTACCTGCAGTGCAGGAGACCTGAGTTCGATCCCTGGGGTCAGGAAGATCTCTTGGAGAAGGAAACGGCAACCCACTCCAGTATTCCTGCCTGGGAAATCCCATAGATAAAGGAGGCTTTGGGGCTACTGTCTATGGGGTTGTAAGACTCAGATATGACTTAGCGACTAAATCACCACCCATAGGGAAACCACTAATGATACTATTACCATGTACAACATGAATGTATTGTTTAAATATTTGATAATTCCCACCTACATCCCCCTTTCTTCCAGTGCTTAAAGTTCCATATATCTCAGAGCAATATTGGTACAGTGCTGCTCAAGAAGGGGGAAACTGGACATCCTACTTATTTTGGTGTTTGGTAGCACACAACACAGGGCCCAATAGCCAAAAGAAATAGGACTTCCATTTTAATTGGAAGTTACCAATGAGCTCAGAAAATATTTATTCTCCTATAAAAGGCATATTTTACAGAGTAAATTTGAGCATTAATGTCTACTTTGAATAGCAAATGTTTATTCAAAAACAATTACCAATGTAGCATAAAAGGAGAAAATCTAAGATCACTCCCAAGAAAATAACTTTAATGTTTTTTCATAATTTAATGTTTGTTTTTTGAGGGATTATCAGCCTCTTCAAACATCTGGCATTTGTGTTTATGTAAAGAATTCTTGTTTGAGTGTTATTTAATTAGAATCAAACAATTTGAATCTATTTCACTAGCACTTGGAAAATAATCTGTGCCAATTGAGTACACAATCAAAACACTTTAAATGTTATTTTGTAAATATTTGAAACCATAGTAATTATTTCCTTAAAGACACAAGATTTTCAAAGAATACAGTCACACAAAAGTTAGTAATTCAATTTTTCTTCATATAAGTTTTGTACTGAGTTTGAGAAGTGAATGCCATGAAATAGGATAGTTCATAATATTGTCCTCAGTTCATGTGTTTCATACAATACATATCATAAGTGGTTCCTCTCTTTGTTGCAACATATTCTGAAAATATGGCTAAACTTTGATAAAATTGAGTTTAATTCTTTATAAATGTACAATATGTATAATATATAAATTATATAAGTAAAATCAATCCAAATGTATTAAAATATATTTAAGAGTTTAACAAATTTGGGAGACACTGCTGTTATATCACTAATTTTTTTTGTATTTTTCTATTTTTTCCACAGTATAGCTGTATTTATTTTATAATCAGAAAGAAATAACAAACTGATCATTTAGCAAACTAAAAACCAGGTGATGCTCTTTTCAGCTGATATACAATTGTTAACATGAGATCTGTTTGAAATAGATTTCATATTTACATACATTAGCAAATGTTTCCTATTTCTTAAGAATAATAATAATCATAATAGCACAAACAACTGTAGGAGCTAATGTGTACTGACTACATTCTATTTACCTAGCACTGTTCTAACCAGTTTACATGTATCTGCTCATTTAATTCTTACAACAATGTAAGCTGTCATTATTATCCCCATTTTACAGATGAGAAGTCTGAGGTAAGAGAGTTGATTTAACTTAACTTACTTAAGGTCATAGCCTTAGTGATGGAAGAAGAAAAGCACCTTTGAACTAATAAACATTTCTTCCAATGCCTTCTAATTTGTTATATGCATGTTTTAGAAAAGGTCTTTAAAGAAAACATGTTGTTGAGCATGTAAAGTGTATGATTTGCTTGGATTTGTTCATAAAAGTTTGACAGAAACAATAATAGAATGTCTTGATTTGAAATCAGAGTACCTGTAATATGAGTCTCAAAAAGACTTCAGGAGGGATTTTTTGTTGCTGTTTAGTTGCTATGTCTAACTCTTTTGTAACCCCATGGACTATAGCCCACCAGGCTCCTCTTTCCATGGCATTTCCCAGGCAAGAATATGGAAATGGGTTGCCATTTGTTCCTTCAGGAGATCTTCCCAACCCAGGGATCAAAGCCACGTCTCCTGCATCTACTGCATTGGCAGGCCCGTTCTTTACCACTGAGCCACCAGGGAAGCCTAAGAGTCCAGTACAGTTACCAAATAATGAATGACTGAGATCAAAAGATTTCCAGCAGTGAATTTTAGTTATGAATGAATATTAATCTAGTATCACAGTTTCCTTGATGAAAAGCTTGGTAACTTGCTAACTTGAAAGAGCATACCATCAACATTCAAATATAATTCATTAAGCAAATATACTGACATATGCTTGACTGCCTACCCTATGTCAATTTGTGAAAACCTATTTTTACAACCATTGGCTATCTTGCGTAATGATGCAGGACTGAATAAAATATAGAATATTTTTTTAATACCTCTAGAAAATAATAATTACAATAATAGCTTTTATTGAAGCTTTCTATTTTCTTTCTAAAGAATACTTGGACCCTGCACTACAGAAAAACATAAACTACATATTATATTCACAGTATGGCCTTTATGAAGCTAATTTTGCAGGCTTTGAGTTACTGAACTCCGAGACAAAAATGTTCAGGCAAGTATTTAGCATTTTTTTTAAATCTCATTCACTGACAGTCTAAGAAATGTACAACTAGTATATGTTAAATGTACATAATTTATGTTATATTTGAGGTTATATGTTATAACAAAGTAACATACATATAATACTCTATATAGTTTTTTAGGGATAACAGTCTATGCAAGCAAGTATATTCCAGTATAATACCTGGGATTTTAAAAATCTGTGTTAAATTAATAAAAACTGAGGTGTCTTATGCTATATAATTTACACATTTAATCATTTCAACAATTTGTTTGATAGACATTGTATTAGTTATCTGCTGTTTCTTAAAGAATTACACTAAAATTTAGCAGCTTGAAACAGTATTTATTATGTCATAGTTTATATGAATGAGGAATGTGGCTACATTTCACCTATATGATTCTGAATGAGGTTTTCTCAGAGTTGCAGTAAAGGAGTTGACTGCAATCATCTCAAGGCTCAATTAGGGAAGAAGTGGCATCCAGAATTGCTCAGGTGGTTATTGGCAGGTCTCAGGACTATACTGGCTATTGGCCAGAGACATCAGCTCCTTGCCATGTGGCAGAGCACAATGGAACATCTGGCTTTCTTGAGAGCAAGTGAGGGAGGGAATAAAAGAGGGCCAGCAAGATGGAAGTCCCAGTCATTTTGTAAATTAGTCCCATCACTTTTTTCATATTCTATTCCTTTGAAGAAAGCCACTGGATACAAGCAGGGAGTTGTACAAGAATGTGAACAACAGCAGGCAGATTCACGAGGTGTCATTTTACAAGCTGCTTATTAGAAGGCATTTTTTACAGATGAAGAAAGTGATTCAAACTGTAAATGCTAAGAAAGGAGTGGAGCTGAGATTTGTGCACAAATCTTAGTCTAAAATATCACTTCATTGTATTTCCCAACGTTTTTGATCATGTTTAGAGAACATAGGTATAAAACTAATCATAAGAGAGAATGAAATCAACATATTGAGACAGTGTGAAGGATTCCTCTTAGAATTTTATGACAATATACAGAATTGGCATAGTCAGCTGGAAGTGGAAGAAAAAGCCCAAGTCTCCTATATGGGTAGGTCAACTTGAAATGTGACTCTTAAGTCAAAGTGGGGAAAGGCTGCATAGAGATACACTCAGTGAAAGTCTAAAAGAGTAGAGAGAGAAATTTTTCCTAATGGTTACAGCTGCAGTCAGGGCACCTGGACACATGCTTTGTAAGGAAGGAGCATGAAACCATTATGAGAATATATGCATTTTCTGGGCAATGGCTAGTGGCCTGGCTAGTTGATCAGGGGCCTGTGAATAGAAGGACTAGAAGATCAGAGACAAAAATCATCTAGGTATGCATGTGTATGTGCATATGGGAGTGGATGCAGATGTAAAGATTTTTGTATCAAATGTTAATACTAGGAGGCATTCACCATGGAAGGGCCACTGAACAAGACCACCCCAGAAAAAAAATGGTGCAGTGATCACAGTGGTGGAGAAAAAGACCACTTATGTTACTAACAGCATGGCTTAGTATTTCCAAAGGATAATGCAGTTACTCTTGCTATCAAATATATTAATACAACGCAACAGCCACAGAGACCAATTCTGAACCCCTAGGTTCTATTCTTTACAAGAGCAACCTGCTTTTGGTGGTAAGTTGACCATGTTGGTATTCTTTTTTCCTTCAGGGTTAGCACCTTGTCTTTACAAGGATAGCAATATATTCCAGATATGGGATTTTCTTTTTCACCCACAGAGTCTCAGCCAGCATCACTATTCCGGAGCTTACAAACTGCCTGACTCACAGGCATTAAATCACACATAAGCAAGCATCTGACAAGAGGATTCATTTCACAGTGAAAAAATGCAGGAATGGGCTAATTTTCAGGAGATCCACTGATCACATCACATACTGCACCATCTATGAACACTAAGCCTAGATGGATTGCCCTATCAAAGGCACAGATGAAGTGCCTGCTCAGGGGGAAAATGCTCCACAACTATTTGGTGTTATCCTTCAGGACCCAGTATATGCACTAAGCCAGGACCTCTATATGTTTCTGTGTCCCATAAAAGAAAAATACAAGAGTTAAGGAATAAGAAATAGAAGGAGAAATGATCGCACACATCATTGATCCTGAAGTTCCAGTGGGAGACTTTGTATTTCCTGCTTTGCAATTCTGAACTTCATCAGGTTAGGAGTCATGGTCACCATAGGAGTACTTTATTGCCAGAGGCAACAGATAGGGTCCCAGTGAAATACAAGCTCTGGCTGATGCCACTGTACTTTGGACTCCTTGTATCCTGGGACTAGCAGGAGAGAAGATTCACCAGGTCAGCAAAAGTAACTGACCTTGATGAAGAACAGGTGGTACTAGAACCCAGTTATTTTTACCTTCCCATGGGACTCCTCTAATAGGCCATATTTGTTCGAGGCTCCCCATCATCTGGTCTGGGCTTTCTCATACCTACACTGCAGCTCAAATCCCTCTAGGGCTTATCTATCTTTCACTGTCTTGGCAGGCATCAGATCTGTATCATGATCTGAGTCGATTCTTGCTTATTCCTGCTTCCTTTCTTCTTTATCCTTTAAGGAAATTTCTTCAATAACCATGCAAGTCTAAATCTGTCTTGTAATATCTTCTAGGAGGGCCCAAAGTGACATAATATGCAAGTTAGACAGGTAATTTGAGATAGAACTGGAATAGACACCTAGCTTTAGCTTAAACAAATCCCAGACATTCATTATCAAATCATAGTGTTTATTGGTAACTTAATTTCACTGAAAAAAAGGCTGATTGTGTTCAAATGCCTTCAAATATAACAGGTAGTCAAGATTAGTCAAAGTTATGCTACAACACACACTCAAATACTGCTCCAACAATAAGAGATATCTAGTGTAGAATAAGATAAGACAGTCCATGTGCCATTTGTGGCACATCAAGTTCTGCAGAGCAGTCCAGAGCTCCAGGTCTTGGAGCACACATTAAGGCAGCTCTAGGCATCCTGAGTCCATTGCCCTTCTAGGCTTCCCTATCTATGTCAGTTGCAGGAATTCTTTGTTATTTCCCCAGTTTTCCACTATGAAAAATTAAATTAATGATATGCCCACATCATATATTTTCTCAAGGCCAAATATTCAGGCAAATTTTCAGTCATCTAAATTCTTACAGGCATAGGAAATAGCTCCTCAATGTTTGTAAGCCCACCTTTGTACCGTGGGAGAAGTACTAAGCATTTATTTATACAGTTTCCTTAATTTTAAAAATTTACCATTAATTAGAACTTTTAAATGATACATACAGAAACATGTGGGCTTTATATCTATCATTTATCTCTCTATTTAATTTCATGTGTGTGCATAGAATTGGGAAACAAATGATAGATGTGACTGAGATGGAAAAATACAATTCTATATAAATGCCATTGAGATTGTTAACTCTCAATTATTTTGTTGTTGTTGTTCCTGTTCAACTTAATTCTTAGGCTCCTTTCTTTATCATGGCTATATGATCTTGGACATCTCAAACCTATATAATCTTTAGAGGACAGAATCTTAAAATACAATAAAATAAAAACATCCAGGAATAATGACAGAAGGGAGGTCAGTATTAAAGCATTCTGGAAAATAGATTCAGATTACACCCTTTTTATAAATTTTCTCTGTTTCTTAATAACAAGGCTTTTCATTAGTTTAAAATAATGTAGACATACTTTCAAAAGTGAAATCTCCAGGTTTATTTTCTACTTTCAAAGTAAAGCATGTTTTCAACTGTCTAATAAAGCTTTTTAAATGTGTAGTCACAGATGTTATTTCTAAAGCCTGAATTTAATTTCTGCCTGATTTGAAAAATTGTATTTTTTATGCAAAGGCACATCAAGAGAACAAAATGTGCAAATATAAGACAGAGATTACTAGAGATGCAAGTGATATCACAGAAAATACGGTTTTCAATAATTATAAAAGCAAAATGACACATGATATAAAAAGAAAGCATCTTATAACAATTCATAGCAGAAACAAATATAGTGACCTTAATATAATCCTCACCTTGTATCAATTTTGACCTCTGGTTTCCTTATACTAAAGGATGTGCATAATTTGAATTATAATCTGGATCTACATGGGCTTCCCAAGTGGTACAAGTGATAAAGAATCTGCCTGCCAATACAGGAAATAGAAGAGACGGTTCAGTCCCTGGTTAGGGAAGATCCCCTGGAGGAGGAAATGGCAACCTACTCCAGTATTCTTGCCTGAAAAATTCTATGGACAAGAGGAGCCTGGTGGGTTAAAGTCCATGGGGTCATAAAGAGTCAGACATGACTTAGCCACTGAGCACACAAGCAAACAAAAAATGAATCTACATAAATATAATTGGTATAACAATCCAGCATAACTATAAAAATGAATTTAAGTTGTGTTGGATGATGTTGCAAATATACCTAAAATATCTACAAGTGAAAATTTAAAACATATTTATGAGTAACGGAGAATCCTGGAAACACTTAACCTGCATATCAAAGTGATTTAAAATCATTAAATGCAAATAAATTCCACATTAGTAAGATATCAAAAGACCTGTTGGTTAACGCAAATTAGAAACAAAATACATCCTTGCTGTGAGTAAACCTAAGTTTTTTTTAAATTTATGAATCCAACAAGATAGTGCATTTAAAAGTGTGAATACAGATAGTAGGTGCTAAGTATATACCTTCTTTTTCTTATAGAAAATAAAAAATATCCAGAAAGTTATACTGTTTTAAATAAAGTTAATTATGTAGAAAACTGTAATTAGTATTGTTAGTTACACTAAAGGCAAAAATTAGAATAATCCAATTGTGAAGTGGGTCCAAATTTGGTAGCCCTCCTTACAACAACATGTATGTATTTTTTGACATGCAGGATGATCACTGTGACCCTCATATTTGTCAACTCTTTGAAAACTTTTAAAATATAGTGTTGGGTCAGTTCTTTTCCCTTGGTTCTTATCTCATCATAGCAAAGAATTGAAATGACAGATGAGGACAGTGACAGCTCAAGCCGGCAGGAATTATTAAGCAAGCAGTACACTCTTGAGATGTGAGAGCAAGAGGACCAGCCCCCATAGGAGTGGTCTCAACCCATCTCAGCTTCTCTCTTTATTTTCCCTCTTTTCTTACTTCCTCTTTGGTATTTCCTGAGCCTTGATTGGTTGTGTCTCACGCAAATGAGCATGAGCCCAAGATCAATTAGGAAAGGGGATGAGTGGGGGATGTCATGCAAATGAAGCATGAACTTGGGTCCAGTTAGTGAAAGGAGTGTGAGTATGTTCTCCTATTGCTGTTTCTGACCGCCATTTTGGGTACTGTTTGCCTTTTCTAACTACCTAGCAATAGGATAGGAGAACCCAGTGGCACCCCACTCCAGTACTCTTGCCTGGAAAATCCCATGGATAGATGGGCCTGGTAGGCTGCAGTCCATGGGGTCGCGAAGAGTCGGACACGACTGAGCGACTTCACTTTCACTTTTCACTTTCATGCACTGGAGAAGGAAATGGCAACGCACTCCAGTGTTCTTGCCTGGAGAATCCCAGGGATGGGGGAGCCTGGTGGGCAGCCGTCTATGGGGTCGCATAGAGTCGGACACGACTGAAGCGAGACTTAGCAGCAGCAGCAATAGGATAACCACCATTGTATCTGTTAATTTCATTAATTTTTGCTTTTAGCTCTATTTCAATTGTGTAATTATAAGTAAAAGAGTACATCTAGCCTTTGATACTGTGGAAAATATCACTTTTCTAACATGAACATTTGGTTTCATAAATATTCCTGGAACTCTCTATTTTCTGGATTTTTATTGCCTTGACTGTTTCTTGATGGAGAAGCAATAAAGCAGAGTGATTTAAAAGCATATATTTTGAAGTCAGGAAGACAAGGCTTAAACCAGCTTGGTATACTTGGGTGAATTAAATAATGTCTCATCATGATGTATTTGGACAAATTGATAGTCTTTTTATTGTTCAACTTCTCATCAGCAAATGAAAATAATGTCATTATTTACTGGGCTTCCCTAGTGGCTCAGATGGTGAAGAATTTGTCTGCAATGCAGGAGACCTGGGTTCATTTCCTGAGTAAGGTAGATCACCTGCAGAAGGGAATGGCTACTCACTCCAATATCCTTGCCTGGAGAACTACATGAACAGAGGCGTCTAGCGGGCTACAGTCCATAGGGTCGCAAAGAGTCAGACACGACTGAGCTACTAATACTGTCATTATTTACCACATTGTAATATTATCACAGGGTTAAATTAGATAGTTCTTAGTACAGTCTTTGTCACATAGTAATTCCCCAATATTGTTAGGTATTATTAGACTAGCAAAAATAAATAACAAGTATATCAATTGTTAATGATTCAAGGTGGGTAAGCATCACAAAATTTATGAATTTCTAACCCTAGGTGGTGTAGGGTAAGGGAGTTAGAGAAGGAGAGGTTGGGAAAAAGAATGAAACTGGCACTTTACAGGAACAGATCACCTTTAATGAGGCAAGAAGGGGCATCAGACAGATTAGTGAGCTGCTGCACTAACCCAAGAAAAGAGTAAGTATATATAGGCATATATGTGGAAATCTACTGTCTTAAGGGGGCCTGCTATTCTCCAAGGTTGTTCGGAATAGTTATCTCTTAAACAGCTGGGGCAAGGAATTCTGGAGATCAGCCTCTGGCCAGGACCGGCTGGGAGCTGGCCGTAATCAACCTTAATGTCCACTTTTTTTCCTTCGGGTGAGAGAGTTCTTTGTTTTGCATAGAATGGTGGGGAGGACCTGAAGGGGAATTTTAACTCCAGGCTATTTTGAGCATGTAACTTTACTTCAGGTGGAACGGTCTCATTTTGATTTATTATAAAATCAGAATATAATGCTTCATTTTGAGCATATTTGCTATGAATTTTTTCAAGAAAAATATGACTTTATTTGTGGCAGCATGTAATGTTCACACATAGAGGCAGATGGACTCCTACCAAAAATTTCGTCCATATGTTGAAACTAATGATGCAACACACACACCAAGAGAGTATGAAAAGTTGTTATTTATATAATTGACAACTCTGGAGAGCAGGGCAGTCTTCTTAAGCAGGCCTTGAATGGCTTGAGCAAACAAGGAAAGGAAACTGGACTGTTTTTTTTTTTATCATGGTTAGAGGGTGGGTCAGTGAGGGTCTGTGCGCAAGGTGGGGCTTGCATGGTTTAAATACCCACCCCCCTCCATACCTAAGGAAGAGGCACCTAGACATCTTATCAATTTATCCAGTTATATGGCACACAGGGAAACAGAAGAGGTGAGGCATAAAAGTTGTCAGCAGGCATAGAAGAGTAAAACAGGAACCTGAATTCCTTCAATACTTCCTTGTATTTATCATAAGAAATTACCCTCAGATAGCACTGGTATATGTCATGGAATGCATTCATCAAGTTAAATAGTATTCCTGGCATCCCAGGGAAATTATAGCTCTAGTCAATCCTCTACAACGGTATTTCTTCTCTTCTTCCTTTATCTTATTTCCTTCCTTCCCTCTTTCCTTCCCTTGATTATTCTCCCTTTATTCTTTCTTTTGCTGTTTTTCTTCATAAACAAATTTACTTTTTTCCACAGTGATATGGTAGAAATGGTAAGAAAATAATGTTTACTTCATAATTTAGTAGTTTCATATTAAACATGCATGATGATTTGTGAAGTAAGCACTAGGGAAAGTTGTTGCCTTATGCTTTGTCATCTTACATTTACATTGCTCTCTAGTGGGATTATAGAATACAGTTTATTGATGACACTCAGATATTGGGCTTATTTTTTATTGAAGAAAAACTTAAAATGGCATCTAACATTCTAAGAAATTATATCCAGAGTATAAAAAATATTCATATTTGGTGATAGTTATCTTGTTCCCTACCTTGCAAACTTTATCAAAATAGGTTTTGACTGTTGTTATATTGGTCTGGTTCTAATTTTTAGCTCTATATCATAAAGGAGCCTTTGGGCATGTTTCATAGTTATTTTTAATTTTAATTTTTTAATACATGAAAGTTTCTTCAGGGCTATTTTATAGGATTATTTCCCTCTTCCCTAATAAAACATACATATATTATCCAAACTAATTTATATTCTGTCAGTTCAATTTAACAAGCAATTTCTGTATGCATATTTCTGGATCACTGTAATTTCATAAGAATGAAGAGAGTAAGGCAAAGAGATTGAGAAAGGGAGCTTTTATTCCTTACTGTACCTAAGGTAATTATTAATACATTAGGAAGCTTAAGATTTATGCAGATAAAAAAATTTTAAGTGATGGTACAAACTATAAGCTAATTAAAAATGTTAGTAACAAAATTATGTTATTTTTAGGAGTTTTCGTATTCCTTGACTGAGCTATTTTTATGTTTTACATTCCATCTCATGAAGCAGTTGTATACGAGATGTTCAGTTCTTGTTTCTCATAGTGAGTTAATGAATAATAAAGATGATAATCATTCAGCTCAGTCGCTCAGTCGTGTTCAACTCTTTGTGACCACATGAGCTGCAACATGCCAGGCCTCCTTGTCCATCACCAACTCCCGGAGCCCACCCAAAACTCATGTTCATTGAGTCGGTGATGCCATCCAACCATCTCATCCTCTGTCGTCCCCTTTCTCCTCCTGCCCTCAATCTTTCCTAGCATCAGGGACTTTTCAAATGAGTCAGCTCTTCACATCAGGTGGCCAAAGTATTGGAATTTCAGCTTCAACATCAGTCCTTCCAATGAACACTTTAGGATGGACTGGTTGGATCTCCTGGCAGTCCATTGTAAATAAATGAGGAAAGACTATTAGCTAATAAGAAACAGAGGCTTAATAAAAGATTTGAGACTTAATAAAAGATGGAACAGTATCTGGAAAGGTATAGGTTTGAGTGTATTCCTAATGTAATCATCGTACACAAGTTAATAAGAGCATGGGAGGGGATGATCTTGATATATAAGAATAGATGTTTGGCATTAAAATAAAATGTAAAAGAAGACATTGTCATAAAATAGTGGATTTTGAAGGTGGCTTTCAAAACTGCCACCAGACTGCCTGAAACTTCAGTTTTACCTAAGAAATTTGAACACAATCTTATGAACAATGATTATTCAGTATAGATAATTAAACAGAGCAAATTTATAATTAAAACAGTATTCTGATGATTATTATTATGTGCTACATGGCAAACATTGGAAGAGTTGGATATGAAAAGCCAATGAAAATCTAGCAATGCTGAAAGGTGAGCCCTCTGGAATATAGATTCTTAGATGACAATTAGCATATGAGAAATTTATTGGAACACATTCACAGGACAGTTACTCATATGGAGAAGAAAAAGAACAAGAAAGAGCAGAAGGAGAAATTGGACTATAATGGAGTCATTCATCCTGTATGAGTGTTGAAGTTAGAATAGTCCATTGGAATTGTCCTAAGTTGTGTGGGGCTTGGGTGTGTCACAAGTTGATATATGAGGGCTGGAACTTTATGCTTCTCTGTAGATTAGTCATTGAATGAAAGCTATCTTTGGATAGAGAGACTGTTTTTGTTGTTTAGTCGCTCAATCATGTCCAACTCTTTGTGACCCCATGGACTGCAGCACATCAGCCTTCCCTGTCCTTCACCATCTCCCAGAATTTGCTCAAACTCACATCCATTGAATCAGTGATGCCATCCAACCATCTTCTGTCATCCCCTTCTCCTCCTGCCTTCAATATTTCCTAGCATCAGGGTCTTTTCTAATGAATGGGCTGTTTGCATCAGGTGGCCAAAGTATTGGAGCTTCAGCATCAGTCCTTCCAATGAATTTCAGAGTTGATTTCATTTAAGGTTGATGGATTTGATCTCCTTGCAGTCACTGAATGAAAGCTAGCCTTGGCCAGAGACACTGGTCTTGTGCAAAATGGATCTCTCGAGCTGAGGACAGCTTATAAGGCAAGCTGAGAGCTGAGGGATGTCACTCAGCAGCACTCTCAGCCACTGATGGAACAAGCCATTCAGCTCTGAAAAGGTCATCAGGGTAGCCTAGCATGAGGTCCATTATAGTTTACCTGTTGTACTGCTTAGATCCTTTTTCCTTTAAACTTTTTAGAGCGGTGTCTCAAAAGGTCATGGTGGCCTCTTTTCCTGGGATCCTATAGCAGAAACCTTAGTGAGAAAAATAAAGGTCCTGCTCTACCAATTTTCTCAAAGCTGAAACAGATACTAGTCATTACCCTCCTCTTTATCCATTCTAGATCTCTCTCTTGCTGACACCTCTGCTGTTCTAGATATCTTACCCGGTATTATAATTCAGGCTGCTGCTGTGGCTCAGTGGTAAAGAATGCACTGACAATGCAGGAGACCCATGTTCAAAACCTGGGTCAGAAATATCCCTTGGAGAAGGAAATGGCAACCCATTCCAGTATTCTTGCCTGATAAATCCCATGAACAGAGGTGCCTGGTGGGCTACAGAATATGGGGTCGCAAAAGAGTCAGACACAACTTATTTACACAACATCATAACTCAGAGCTCAATGTCTGAGTGTCTGAAATCCTTCAATAGTTCTTTCACCATGAAAATTGGTCAAGAGAGTGTCAAAATCTCTCAATAGATCACCAAGGTAAAAAATTATTCCTCCTCATGTCAATAGTGTAATAGCAACTAACCAAAATGATCTTTATATTTCCCTCAGATTGACTAACCTTTAGACAGGTTGCTTTCTGACAGAAACCCCTTGTCTCCCCTTTCTTAGAATATTTAATATAGAGAAGTTGCTATTATATTTCCTTTATCTGCCTCATTGAAATATATATATATGTAATATATATCTATGCTATGCTAAGTCGCTTCAGTCATGTCCGACTCTGCGACCCCATGGACTGTAGCTATTATCTAATAAATATATATCAGTGCTAAGTTGCTTCAGTCGTGTCCGACTCTTTGCGACCCTATGGACTGTAGTCCGCCAGGCTCCTATGTCCATAGGATTCTCCTAGCAAGAATACTGGAGTGGGTTGCCATTTCCTCCTCCAGGGGATCTTCCCGACCCCAGGATCCAGCCTGAGTGTCTCATGTCTTCTGTATCGACAGGCAGGTTCTTTAACGCTATCGCCACCTCGTGTGTGGGTAGTCGCTCAGCCGTGTCCAACTCTTAGAAACTCCATGGACTGTAGCCCTCCAGGCTCCTCTGTCCATGGGATTCTCCAGGCAAGAATACTGGAGTGGGTTGCCATGCCCTTCTCCAGTGCCACCATTATATATATACATAAATCTCCTCCCAATCTTTTGCCAATATTACAACTTAGGAATTAATTCGTTGTCAAAAACCTGGAAATTATCTCTTTGAAATGTAAACATCAAAGGATATAGTATGTTTATCTGCTAATGTCTTTGAGAAGGTGGAAACTTGACTTCAATGGGTGTCAATTAGCAAATACAGATGTCACAGAAAAAAAAAAAAACATTTTCAAACAATAACTCAGTGTACTAGGCACATCCAATTGATCCATCTCACCCCTTCAAAGTCTGTCAGTATTTTTCCACTAGCTCATCCTAGTGCTTAAAAATCCTCCTGTCTTTCTTTTTAGTGAAACAGTGTAGCGTGTTTTCTCTGTTGCAATAATCTTAAATAAAGTCTTCCTTACCACTGTTCTATGAGCAATGGATGAGCAACTAAGTGTTGGATTTAGCAATGGACATCACTGTGATCTTTACAAATGCAAGCTCTATGAAATGGAAGGTAAAAGCCAGACTGGAGTGATTCAAGAGAGAAGAGAATGAAATAAATTAGAGGTAAATACTAAAGAAATTCTTTCTGCATGTGTGTGAGAAATAGAGAAAAGAAATAAAGCAATTGACCAGTCACTGGAGGGAAGAGGGGTTAAGACAATTTTTTAGAGACAAAACAATAATTGCAAGATTAAATGCTGATGATAATATTCAGAGGATGGGAACTAAAAATAATTCAGGATATCATGGGAAAAACTTTCAGGAACAAAACACTTGAGAGCATGATATAGAATGAGTGCAGAGTAAAACCGAATATATGGTTTTAGATTAGATGAAAGACAGTCAATTCATAGTAACAGAATGGAGGTAGTATACTCATACAGATAGGTAGCTGTGTTAGGTTTAGATTTCATGTGTTCTAAATTCTTTTGGCTTCCTAGTGAACTAGGAACTAAAATGAGGATGGTAGGAGGTATTTGAAACAAGATAAGCCATTTGAATTAATCCTCTAGGAGAGTGAGTAAAATGAGGAAATATAGTAGGACTGTAAAACAGTCCTAAGGAACAATCTGAGATTAGACCACCATATATTTAAAGAGCAGTAAGCATGCTTTTTAACCCCTTTAGCAGGCTTAACTATACAAACATAAGTGTAGGAAAATGGTATTTAATCAAATATTGTTTTTTTCTGTCAAGTGAGTACAAAGGTGGGGGATGGTGGCATGGGAGTTGAGATAGGTGCTTCAGTGTAAGTAGGAAAGAGAATGGAGAACGTAAGAATTGGATCAATGGAAGATAGATCTCTACATATTGATATATAGATTCTGGTAAGGTTGGAGGATTGCTGAAGTTAGCCTACTAGAAAGCATGCAATGGAAAAAACAGGAGATGGTGCCTTAAATGTTAGATATTTAAAACCTATATGTTGAAAGTTTGTAGTTATTGGTAATAATTAGATCCAATTTATGGCCATAGGAATGAGTTGGTAAGGAAGGGTGAAAAAAACAGTTCACTGGAAGAGTTTAAGTATCTGACAGGTCAGTGTTTAAAGGGTTACCTACGTTTAGTGAAACAACTTCTTTACTGAAAGGAGAGCATTGATAGATGGTGGGTGTTAGTCAAATGACATCAATAAGTAGTTCTGATTGGGATATATTTGTCAAAATGTTTTTATAAATCCTTAACATGTAGTTCTATCAAAACGTTGAGAGTCTTTAGGAACTAGATCACCTCATTAGAATTTCTGGAATAATTTATATTAAACTTGTGCAAACTTGGTGATTTTGTGTAGGTGTGCTACTCTGCTTTCCATTTTCTTTTGTAAAAAAAAATAACCATTATATTTATAATAAAATATGAAGAGTTTTGTAAGTTATTATAAAACTTTTTAACCTAAAAATTAAACTTTTAACATTTTTAACTGTATTACTCAATAGAGAATTAGGAAATTTTAATTGTTAATATTGTTAATATAACAGTGTGGATCACAACAAACTGTGGAAAATTCTGAAAGAGATGGGAATACCAGACCACCTGACCTGCCTCTTGAGAAACCTGTATGCAGGTCAGGAAGCAACAGTTAGAACTGGACATGGAGCAACAGACTGGTTCCAAATAGGAAAAGGAGTACATCAAGGCTGTATATTGTCACCCTGCTTATTTAACTTGTATGCAGAGTACATCATGAGAAACTATAAGCAAGGTGAAAAGACAGCCTTCAGAATGGGAGAAAATAATAGCAAACGAAGCAACAGACAAAGAATTAATCTCAAAAATATACAAGCAACTCCTGCAGCTCAATTCCAGAAAAATAAACAACCCAATCAAAAAGTGGGCCAACGAACTAAACAGACATTTCTCCAAAGAAGACATACAGACGGCTAACAAACACATGAAAAGATGCTCAACATCACTCATTATCAGAGAAATGCAAATCAAAACCACAATGAGGTACCATCTCACGCCAGTCAGGATGGCTGCTATCAAAAAGTCTACAAACAATAAATGCTGGAGAGGGTATGGAGAAAAGAGGACCCTCTTACTCTGTTGGTGGGAATGCAAACTAGTACAGGCACTATGGATAACAGTATGGAGATTCCTTAAAAAACTGGAAATAGAACTGCCATACAACCCAACAATCCCACTGCTGGTCATACACACCAAGGAAACCTGTATTGAAAGAGACACGTGTACCCCAATATTCATTACAGCACCGTTTACTATAGTTAGAACATGGAAGCAACCTAGATGTCCATCGGCAGACAAATGGATAAGAAAGCTGTGGTACATATATATAATGGAATATTACTCAGCTATTAAAAAGAATGCATTTGAATCAGTTCTAATGAGGTGGATGAAACTGGAGCCTATTATACAGAGTGAAGTATGTCAGAAAGGAAAACACCAATACAGCATACTAACGCATATATATGATATTTAGAAAGATGGTAACGATGACCCTATACGCGAGACAGCAAAAGAGACACAGATATAAAGGACAGACTTTTGGACTCTGTGGGAGAAGGCGAGGGTGGGATGATTTGAGAGAATAGCATTTAAACATGCATATTACCATATGTGAAATAGATCACCAGTCCAAGTCTGATGCATGAAACAGGGCTCTCAAAGCCGGTGCACTGGGACAACCCTGAGGGATGGGATGGGGAGGGAGGTGAGAGGGGGGTTGAGGATGGGAGACACATGTACACCCGTGGCTGATTCATGTCAATATATGGCAAAACCACTACACTATTGTAAAGTAATTAACCTCCAATTAAAATAAATTAATTAAATAACGAATACAATTTAGGAACATCACAATTTAGGCAAAATAATACAATGTATTTATAGAAAATAAATGTTAAGATAATTTTGTGAGTTGTGATGGCTAGCTTAAGAACTAGAGAATTTGAAGGATTTTAAGTGAATCAATGATGTCAAACAGTAACATATCCAGGTAGCTATTAAAGAAATATCAGTGCCTAATTCCATTTCCAGAGGTGTTTTTTTTTTTTTTTGGTGGGGGTGGAGTGGAGTAGCTGGGTTGTTTTGTTGGTTTTGTTTTTGTTTTCAGTTTTCTTTGCCATCCACTTTTTTCTAATGTGCAGTCCTGGTTGAGAACCACTTTGGTAAACACTCAAGGTCTTAAGAGGAGAGATTTACATCTAAAGATCTCTACAGTAAAGTGCCTTGATTTATATCATTGTAAAAGTCCTAGAAATCCTCAACTAGTAGATAATATTAACTAAAATTAGCAAATAGATGAGTGAATTCTTCAGGAAAGGCAGTAGTGATTTTTTTTTAATCACTTAAGAAAACACAGAATACCTTCAAGAACTTATTTTTTTCCTGAAAACCTTTTGTGAAGAATCTAAAATGTTCTAAGCCAGAGGTAATAGTCTGATGCTGTTACGAATAAATGTATAGGTTGAGATCTAAAGTGTTCTGATGCTGAGTTACTTAGAAGTTAACTGCAGAGAAGAAAGAAGAGCACTGAACTTGAAGCAATAAGGAGATAAACTGGACTGATTTTCCACACTGTTAGTCTTACAGAGATATAATTTAGTATAGCCTGAACTAAGCAGAAGTGGAGGTTAGCCTTGGGGTAAAGAAAATGCAAATACTTGCTGTTCTGATTATTCTTGTTTAAAATCTTCCAGGCATGCCACATTATCCTCCAATCTCTCCTTCCCCTTTTCTAGCTTGCTCTGTGCCTGAGAAAGCTGGCCTCTGTGGAAGACAGGTCCTGGGTTCTCCTCCCTGTTTCTGGGATTTTTAAAGAATGAGGTTTGCAGACGTAGTGACAAGAATGTTTGGGACAGTTATGCAGAAAGACCTCTTGGAACAGGCAGAAAGCATGAACACTTGTTCATCCAACATGAATGCACATTAAAGGGCATCTAATGCAAATGGAGCTATCACTGATGAGGCAGCTATTTTACAGTTGTCAATCAGGATCCTTCTTTAATCAACATGGTACTTGATCTAAAAACTCATATACAGAATGGCATGGCAACAGGGATGGCAGAGACAGAGTATGTGCTCAAAATCCTGGGCTTCCTCTTACCAAGGCTAATCTGATGATTAATTCTGCCAAGTGCTCAGCATACTAATATCAGAGGCCAGTGATAATAGCATCCCTCCTGGGGCAGGCCAGCAAGCTTCTTGATGTTAGGATGATTATACAGGTCTCTTCCATCAAAAAGGGGAATAGTGCTTTGTTCTCATTGTAACAAATGTTCTTGTTTTAGTCACTAAGTCATATCTGACTCTTTTGCAACCCCATGGATTGTAGCCCACCCAGTCTCCTCTGTCCATGGAATTCTCCAGGCAAGAATACTGGAGTGGGTTGCCATTCCCTTCTCCAGGGGATCTTCCCAACCCAAGGATCAAACCTGAGTCTCCTGCATCTGATGGCAGATTCTTTACCACTGAACCACCAGGGAGGTCCCATGGTAATAAACAGGTGTCCACAAAATGGATTTTCCTTTCCTGTCTGCAACAATTCTTCCAGTACCACCCAATGTGAAGGATTTACAGAATATCTTATTCACAGTCATGCTATCTATGCAACTTCATTTCAGATCAAGGGACTGAAGTTTAAGGCCTCTTAACTGTCGTCACTGCCCTCAACACATACTTAATTATTGGAAAGATACTGGAATAACAATGTAATGAAATGGCCATTAAATGCTTAATAGTGATCCCACATAGGGGTTTTAAGTTCTGTTCCATAGGATGTAGTATCTCCTTTTGATCGGTAGTCAATATATAGTGCTGTTTCTTCCATAGACCAACTATTCATAATCTGGAAGTTCCGTTTTCACTATCACACCTAAAAATTCCCTTACAGAATGTTTGTATCACCTCCCTGCAAACTTGAGCTTGGTTAGATTCAGTGCCATTGTTCCTAAAGACAAAACATCAGGGATGAAGCACACCTATTCAGAAGCTAAGATTGTTCCTCAGTAGAGAACATCTCTTCTTATCATTAAAGCCACACTCAGAGAAAGGAACTATTACATGAGCTTCAGTGATTTGTTCCAATTATCCAGGGGAAATTGAGTGGACATTGGCCAGTGAAGGCAGGCAGACCTTGGTCTAGAACCTGCAAGTTTCAACAGGGCCCTGCATAATATTACATGTTCAATAATTGAACTCATTCAAAGACTGTGACTACTCCCATTGAGATAAGATTTCTAAAGACCTTTGGATAATGTGCCTGGTAAAAAAAATCCTGATAAAGTGCTTGAAGAGTATACGGAAGGAGTTTCTAATTCTCATCTCAGCCTTAAATTAGCTATATAAACCTGGACTGTGGCAACTCTGCATATTTTAAGTTACTCAATTATTTCATTCTTCCTCTTCTTTTCTTAGTAGTAGTGGATAGTACACTAAGTGACAGTATGACAGATTGACATACAGTTGTTGCTCAGTCATGTCCAAATCTTGGCGACCCCATAGACTTCAGCGTGCCAGTCTTCCCTGTCCTTCCCTATCTCCTGCGGCTTGCTTAAACTCATATGGATTGAATTGCTGATGCCATCCAAACCATCTCATCCTCTGATGCCCACTTCACCTCCTGACCGCAATCTTCCCAGCATCAGGATCTTTTCCAATGAGTCAGCTCTTTGCATCAGGTGGCCAAAGTATTGGAGCTTCAGCATAACTCCTCCCAGTGAATATTCAGGGTTGATTTTCTTTAGGATTGACTGGTTTGATCACCTTGCAGTCCAAAGGACTCTCAAGAATCTTCTCCAGCACTATAGTTCAAAAGCATCAGCTCTTGAGTGCTCAACCTTCTTTATGGTCTGACTCGCACATCCATACATGATGACTGGAAAAACCATAGCTTTGACTAGATGGACCTTTGTAGGCCAAGTGATAGCTCTCCTTTTTAATATACTGTCCAGATTTGTCATAGCTTTTCTTCCAAGGAGCAACCGTCTTTTAATTTCATGGCTATGGTCACCATCTGCAGTGATTTTGGAGCCCCCCAAAATAAAGTCGGTCATTGTTGCCATTGTTCCCCCATCTATTTGCTATACAGTGATTGGACTGGATTCCATGATCTTCCTTTTTGGAATGTTGAGTTTTAAGCCAGGTTCTCATTCTTCTTTTCACCATAATCAAGAGGCTCTTTATTTCCTCTTCACTTTCTGACATTAGGGTGGTGTCCTCTGCATATCTATGGTTATTTGTATTTCTCCCAGAAATCTTGACTCCAGCATGGGCTTTATCTGGCCTGGCATTTCACATGATGTGCTCTGCATATAAGTTAAATAAACAGGGTGACAATATACAGCCTTGACATACTCCTTTCCCAATTTTGAGGCAGTCTGTTATTCCAAGTCTGGTTCTAACTGTTGCTTCTTGACCTACATATAGGTGACTCAGGAGGCAGGTAAGGTGTTTTGGTATTCCCATGTTTTTAATAACTGTACAGAGTTTGTTGTAATTCACACAGTCAAAGGTTTTGCATAGTCAATGAAGCAGAAGTAGATGTGTGTTTGGAATTCCCTCGCTTTTTCTATGATCCAGTGGATGCTGGCAGTTTGATCTCTGCTTCCTCAGCCTTTTCTAAATCCAGTTTGAACATCTGTAAGTTCTCAGTTCGTGTATTTTGAAGTCTAGCTTGAAGGATTTTTGAGTATTACCTTGCTAGCATGTGAAATGAGTGCAATTGTGCAGCAGTTTGGACATTCTTTCGCATTGCCCTTCTTTGGGATTGGAATGCAAACTGACCTTTTCCAGTCCTATGGTCACTGCTGAGTTTTCCAAATTTGCTGGCATATTGAGTGCACACTTTAACAGCATCATCTTTTAGGATTTGAAATAGCTCAGCTAAAATTCCATCACCTCCACTAGCTTTGTCCATAGGGATGCTTTCTAAGGCCCACTTGACTTCACACTCCAGGATGTCTGTCTCTAGGTGAGTGACTGCACCATCATGGTTATCCAGGTCATTAAGGCCTTTTTTGTACAGTTTTTCTCTGTATTTTTGTGTGTATTCTTACCATCTATTCTTAATATCTTTTGCATCTGTTAGGTCCTTACAATTTCTGTCCTTTATTGTGTCCATCTTTGCATGAAATGTTTCCTTTGTATCTCCAGTTTTCTTGAAGAGATCTCTGGTCTTTCCTATTCTATTGTTTTCCTTTGTATCTTTGCATTGTTCACTTAAGAAGGCTCTCTTATCTCTCCTTGCTATACTTTGGAACTAAGCATTCAGATGGGTTATCTTTCCTTTTTCTCCTTTGCTTTTTGATTCTTTCCTCAGCTATTTGTAAGGCCTCCTCAGACAACCATTTTGCCTTGTAGCATTTATTTTTCTTGGGAATGGTTCTGGTCACCTGTACAGTTTTATGAACCTCTGTCCACAGTTCTTCAGGCAATGGTAATCCCTTGAATCTATTTGTCTCTTCCACTGTATAATCATTAGGAATTTGATTTAGGTCATACCTGAATGGCCTAGTGATTTTCCCTAGTTTCTTCAATTTAATTCTGAATTTTGTAATAAGGAGTTCACAATCTGAGCCTCAGTCAACTCCTGGTCTTATTTTTGCTGAGTGTACAGAATTTCTCCATCTTTGACTGTGAAGAATAGAAGCAATCTGATTTCAGTATTGACCATTTGGTGATGTCCATGTGTACAGTCATCTCTTGTTTTCTTGGAACAGAGTGTTTGCTGTGAATTTTCTTTGCAAACTCTGTTAGCCTCTGCCTTGCTTCATGTTATACTCCAAGGGCAAAACTTGCCTTTTATTCCAGGTATCTTTTGACTTCGTACTTTTGTATTCCAGTCCCCTATAATGAAAAGGACATCTTTTTTTGTTGTTAGTTATAGAAGGTCTTGTAGGTTTTCATAGAACCAGTCAAATTCAGCTTCTTTGGCATTACTGGTCGGGGCATTACTTGGATTACTATGATGTTGATTGGTTTGCCTTGGAAAGGAACCAAGATTATTTTGTCTGTTTTGAGGTTGCACCCATGCATTGCGTTTTGGACTCTTTTTTTTTTCTCTGAGGGCTACTCCATTTCTTCTAAGGGATTCTTGCCCACAGAAGTAGATATAATGATCATCTGAATTAAATTTGCCCATTCCAGTCCATTTTAGTTCACGAATTTCTTAAATGTCTATGTTTACTCTTGCCATTCCCTGTTTAACCACTTCCAATTTACCTTGATTCTTGGAACTAGCATTCCAGGTTCTTATGTAATATTATTCTTCACAGCATCAGACTTTACTCTCACTACCAGACACAACCACAATAGGGCATCTTTTCTGTTTTGGCTCAGCCTCTTCAATCCTTCTGGAGCTATTTCTCTGCTCTTCTCCAGTAGCATATCAGACATCTACCAACCAGGGGGTTTCATATTTCAGTGTCATGCCTTTTTGCCTTTTCATTCTGTAGCCTCCCCTTATCCACAATTTCACCTTCCATTGTTTTAGTTACCCACTGTCAGCCAGTGGAATGATGGAAGGTGAAACTGCAGATGAAAGGAAGCATCTGTAGGGTTCAGTATATCTGGGCTTCAGGCTTCTGCTTGGTCTTTTGGAACTTATCTCTATGGGTAAAGGGGGCTAATTTTACCTGTGATGACAGTGGTTGAAGGTCTGCTGTTTTCAAGTTCATGTAGATCACTAATTCATATGAAAGGAAAGAAAGTGAGACCAAATGGCAAATATGGTAAACTGGTCTGGACAGTTTGTTTACCCTCAAGATGTGTTCATCCTTCTCTGTGCTGAGTGAAATGAAACCTACAGATTTCATCATCCATGCTCTCTAGCTCACTGTTAACCTTTAAGACAAGTTAATTCTGACACTTCCCATGATTTTTCCTTATTTTTGACCGCATTCTCAATTTGTATTACTTTTCTCAATTAAGTGTTAGAACCAAAGAGACATTGGCAGTTTGTTAGTCAGAGCTCTGACAGGAGAGAGAATACACAGTGTTCTGAATATTAATACTTGCTCTTCAGTGTGTGATTTGTTTCATTGAAATGTATGCTTTTAGAATAGAGCCATAAGAAAGACAGTGAAAATAGAGGATTTAAAGAAAACATGTTAGACAGGCACAGAGGTATTGCCTTTTATGGTCAAAGCCAGCTTGTATCTCCAAATTACTTGAATAAATAAGCACTGATAAAGGAACTATTAACAGAAGTGTTGATGGTGTTCAGTAAAGTACATCTTTTTAAGGTAGAATACATATTTTATGACTGTGATTCTTGAGGTCTTGATGGTCACCAGAAAATATGAAAACATGATGAACCATAAATTTTGACTAAGAAATTTGAACTCAATATTATAAATAAAGGATATTTGTTTGAAGTTGTTGAAAACAGGAATGAAAAGGTAGGATGAGAAATATCTATCTGATTGCATTTTGTAAGCAAAATGAATAGAAAGGGAATCTAGGTAAACCAGAAGGCTGTTGAGATTGGTAAGACATAGTAGAGCACAGTGGAAAGGACTCAGTCAGAACTTGGAAATTTCAGGCTTTTCCTTAACTTCTCAAAGCAGAAGTTTAATCACTACTTAAGCAAAGTAACAAGGTCTACCTGAAACAAAAAATGGTTGTACCATTAAATAGAGTATTGTGTGAAAATGTTTTGCAAATTGAAAATATTGTGCAGTATATGTTGTTATTCACCCTCTATTAGATTTGATGTCTTGGTACTAGGCCAGTATGGTGGAAATTAAAATAGAGAAGAAGGTATGGATTGAAAATTTTCCAGGTAGGAATACTTAATAAAACATAGTTACATTGAGTAAGGAACAACAAAGAAGTAATCAAAGCTATAACATGTTTAGAACTTCAGGCCTAAGGCAAAAATGCTGCTACTGAGAGAAATGTAAATTGAGAAAGGAGGCAAACTTTGATGACAACATTCCTTTTAGTTGAGAAATACAGCAGGGAATTGATTTCTAAATCTTCTATTCCCCCACATTTTTTGCCATAATAGTATTTAGTGCATTTTTCATACCACTCACAGTTACTTACCAAAAAAAATTGACCTTGTCAAACAATTTTTACATATAAAATCATGTCTCAAATGCTTAGAGCTTGGATTCCCCCAAAATAAAAACCAAGCTCCTTAGTTTGTTGTTCAAGATCTTGCAAGATCCAACCCCCAAGTCACTCTAGTTGTTGTCTTTCTCACATCCTATGTATGAGATTTATTATTTTTTCATGATTCTCGCTTATATCCAGCCCTATCAGGCCTTCATGCCATTAATTTTGCTATCTCAATCCTATCTAGAATCTATTGCCCATCTTTATTTCTCCAACTCCTATTCATCCTTTGAATTTTATATACAGGATGGTATTTACAATTTCCCCATGACAGTGAGATATGAATCTTAACACCATTGACACCTAAGAACATTGTATTATATTTCATCAGTGTTCGTATTTGTCTCTTACATTAGACTACTCACACATTCTTGGTTTTCTGGTGTATTTTTCAGTTCCCATAACAGATTAAAACTAACTAAAGTTTTAATGAATTAATGCATAAAAAAAGAAATGCACTGAGAATTGGAGTTATAAAATTTTAGCTAAAAGATACTCCACCTGGATATAATTTAGAAGCATTTCAACTAATACATAATGAGAATCTATAATACGCAAGACACAGTGGTATTGAGTTATCACTTAAAATAATTCTACAAAATAAATCCTCCAAAATTCAGTGGCTTAGAACAATGGCCATTCACTTAGTTCATGAGTCTAAATTGTCTTCATGGTTCTATTACTGTTGTTGTGTCTCATTCTATACCTGTAGTTGGCTAAAGATCAGGCTCTAGTGACATTGACAGGACTCGCATATATCTGGCAATCAAATGATTGTTGCCTGGTCTAGGATGACTTTAGAGAGAAGACACATCCCTGTTCCATGTGATTTATCCTTCAGCAGTTGAACCTGGGCATGCCCTTATAGCAGAGCTAGATAGATAAAAGCAGGCAGGTAAAATTCACATGATCTCTTGAAATATAAGCTTAGAACTGGTACAGTCACTTATTCCATATTTCACTGATCAAATCAGGTTAAAGATCAGTCCAAAATCAAGAGGAAGGAAATGGACCCAGTCTCATTATATATGTATATATATGTATGTATATGTATATATATATGTATGTATATAAAATTCACATGGAAATGATGAAGATAGACAGTTAAAGACATCTGACCATTAATGAAATCAACCTGCCACAATGAGGCTATCAATTCATTAATTAATTCATTAAATTACAGAAAATATTCTTTGAGTGTCTATTCTGGGTGCTGGGATAAAGTAATAAACAAAAAGATTTCTCCTTAATAGAATTTATATGTCAGTGATTAAGATCAGTAAAAAAGTAAACAACAAAATATCCATTTGTGATTAATGCTGTAAGAAATACAGCAGAGTGATAGGACAGAAATGTATAGGTGAAAAGTATGTTAGATTGGGTGTTTGCTGGGGACTTGATATTTGGACTAAAGCAAGAATCAAAAGGAGGAACCCTTTGAAGATAAGGGGAAAGAACACTGAAGATAGCAGGAAGAACCACTGACAAGGTCATGAGGTGCAAAAGATACTGGTGTATTTGAAGACTGGAAAGGAGGCTAGTGTTGTGAGAATCTAGAAACCAAAATGGTGTTTGATATGAGATTATAGAATCAAGTGAGAAATACCTCTTAAGCCTTAAGCCTTGAGGCTGATCATAAGGGCCTCAGATTTTCTGGTGAGATGAGAAGCTATAAAGAGTTTGACACAGAGAAGCATTTTTCAATTATTGTGTATTAAAAATATATAGTTTTGAACTTTTGGCTTCCAGTTTGGCATGTAAAGAACCTGGAGGTATACAGTTGAGCAAACAGGGGAAAGTATGTAAGCAAGCAGAAGCCCTTCTTAGATTTCCCAGAGAACTGAGGTCACAGGGAATTCTGCCCCCCCAAATTGGAGAGATAAGTGGATATTGGTTGTCCAGTTGCTAAGTTGTTTCTGTCTCTGCAACTCCAGGGACTGCAGCATGCCAGTCTCCCCCATTCTTCACTGTCTCTTTAAGTTTGCTCAAATTTACGTCCGTTGAGTCAGTGATGCCATCCAACCATCTCATCCTCTGCTTCCCCCTTCTCTTTTTTACCTTCAATTTCCCAATATCGGGGTCTTTTCCAATGAATCAGCTCTTAGTATCAGGTGGCCAAAGTATTGGAGCTTCAGTTTCAGCATTAGTCCTTCCAATGAATATTAAGGGTTGATTTCCTTTAAGGTAGACTGGTTTGACCTCCTTGTAGTCCAAGGGACTCTCAAGAGTTTTCTCCAGCACTAAAATTCAGAAGCATCAGTTCTTCAGTGTTCAGCCTTCTTTATGATCCAACTCTCACATCCATACATGACTACTGGAAAAACCATAGCTCTGACCATACAGACCTTTGTTGACGAAGTTGGATTAGATGGTAAAATTGTCCTGTATATGCAGTTGAATTATGGGACACATGTTAGTAGAGAAAGTTATGTTTTCTTTCATCCAGAAAAAATCCAGTTCTCAGAATGATTCCTTAATTTTAGTGAATCAACAACTAATCTGCAGTTTTAATTTAGGGTGTTTAGCAGCACATGGAGATCCTCAAATCATGTCTCAGTCATTCCTGACATACTTTTCATACATTAAATGCTAATATTCTATTTAAAAAGATTTTAAAAATAATAAATTTACTACCTTAGGCCTCTATGAAAAAAGAGCACATTAAGTCCAAATGAAGAATAAAAAAAAATAACAAAAATTAGAGCCAGCATCAGTGAGACTGAAAATAGGAAGTCAGTTAAAAAAATCAGTAAAACCAAAAGCTGGTTCTTTGAAAGATCAATAAAATCAGCAAGACTCGAGGAAGGCTAACTAATACAGAGAACATAATTTACTAGTATCAGAAATGAAAGAGGAGACATCACTACAGAGCCCATGAATATTAAAAAGATACTAAGGGATACTATGAGAAAATCTATGTCCACTAATTTGGGGAAAGATTAAATCAATTTCTTAAAAGATACAATCTCTCAAAACTTACACAAGGAGAAATAGATAATCTGATTATGCTGAAGTCTACTAAAGAAACTGAATTGAAATAATATCTTAGAAAACATCAGACCCAAAGGAATTCACAGATTAATTCTACCAAACACTTAGGGAAGAAGTTTTACTAATTACCTGCAATCTTTCCCAAAAGACAGAAGCAGAGGCCATACATCCTAATTCATTTTATGAAGTTGGCAATATACTAATACCAAAGTCAAAAACAGTAGAGGAAAACTACAGACTAATATCTCTCATAAATATAGATGCAAAAATCATCAGCAAAATATTACCCAACTGAACCCAAAACTATTTTAAAAATTATACACCACTGCCAAGTGAGATTTATTCCAATTTTGTAAGGATGACTCAACATTTAAAAAGCCAATTAATTTAATCCATTACATCAACAGTCTAAAGAAGAAAAATCATATGATTATATCAATAGATGTGGAAAAAGCATTTGACAGAATACATCTATTCATGACAAAATCTTTCAGAAAGCTAGGGAAACTTTCTCAATTTGATAAAGAGTATCTATAAAAAACCTACAGCCAACATCATACTTAATGAGAAGCTAAAAGCTATCTCACTAATATCAAAATAAGACAAAGATGTCCCCTCTTACCACCCCTGTTCAAATGTACTGAAGGTTTTAGTTAATTCAATAAAGAAACAAAAGGAAATAAAAACTACATCTATTGGGAAGAAAGACATAAAGATTCAAAGATGACAAGTTTATCTTAGAAAATCTCCATTAATCTACAACAAATACATCCTAGAACTAATGGATGATCATATTATGCTGCAGGATACAAGCTCAATACATAAAAGTCAATTACTTTCCTACATACCAGCAATGGACAATTGTAATCTGAAATTTGAAACATAGTACAATTTATAATAGCATTCCCCAAAATGAAATACTTAGGTACAAGTCTAACAAAATGTGTGTAAGATATATGTGAAGAAAACTAAAAACCTCTGGTAAACTAAATCAAAGAAGAACCAAATAGATGGAAGATATTCTTTGTTCATATGTATGAAGATTCAATATTGCCAAAATGTCAGTCCTTCTCAACCATTCTCTATACAATGTGATCCCAATCAAAATTCCAGAAAGTTAATTTATAGGTATCAACAAACTTATACTAAAGTTTATATGGAGAGGCAAAAGACCCAGGGTGGCTAACACAATACTTAAAAGTGAAAAACAAAGTTGAAGACTTGGAGCCATCCAATTTCTAGACTTACTATAAAGATACAGTACGCAAAGAATGTGATATCGGTGAAAGAATAGAAAGAATAGATCAGTGGAACAGAATAGAGAGCCCAAACATAGACCCACACAAATACAGTCAACTGAAAGTAGACAAAAAAGCAAATACAATAAAATGTGAAGGAGAAAATCACTTTAATAAAAGCTATTGGATGAAGTAGACATCTACACACAAGGGAAAAAAATACATAGAGATTATACCTTTATATCATAGAGATTATACATAGAGGTTATACCTTTATACCATGTAAACCCATGGCTGAGTCATGTCAGTGTATGGCAAAAACCACTACAATATTGTAAAGTAATTAGCCCCCAACTAAAATAAATAAATTTATTAAAAAAAAAAAAGATAACCCCCAAATGCCTATAAACCTAAGTGTAAGATGAAAAATTACAAAACCCATAGATGATAACATAGTGAATCTAGATAACTTTGATCTGGTAATGATTTTTTAGAGACAACAATAAAGACAACATCTATGAAAGAAATGCTAAATAAGCTGGACTTCATTAAAAGTAAAACAAACCTGTGCTAGGAAAGACAACGTCAAGAAAATGAGAATACAAGCCACAGACTGGGAGAAAATATTTGCAAAAGAAATATCTGATAAAAGACTCTAATTCAAATTGTTCAAATAACTCAAAATTCAACAAAAAGAAAAGGAACAGTCAGATCAAATAGACAAATTATCTGAACAGATACCCCAACAAAGAAGACTTACAGATGATAAATGTAAGCATTTGAAAAGATGCTCAATATCACATGTTTTGAGGGAATTCCAAATTAAAACAACCTACCTTTTACTATGGCTAGATTCCAAAACACTAACACCACCAAGCATTTGCAGTATGCAGAGCAACAGGAATGCTCATTCATTGATTGTGAGAATGAAAAATGATGGTCATTTGCAAAACTCTGGCACTTTATCACAAAACCAAACATACTCTAACTGTATGATCTAGCAGTCACACTCTTCCATATTTACCCAAATGAAGTGAAAATGTATGTCCACATAAATACCTGCATGTGGTGGTTTGTAGTGGCTTTATTCATGGTTGCAAATACTCAGAAACAATGAGATTTCCTTCACCAGAGGAATGGATAAATAAACTCTGGAATATCCAGATAATGGACTATTATCCATCAATGAAATAAATGAGCTGTGAAGCTATGAAAAGACATGGAGGAAACTTATATGGATATTACTAAGTGAAATAAATCATTCTGAAAGACATACACACTATATGATTCCAAAGATACAACATTCTGTAAGAGGCAAAACTAGGAAGGCAGTAAAAAACGGTGATCAAGGATTTAGGGGAAAGAAGGGAAGGATGAATAAGCTGAGTACAGAGGATTATGATGGTAGTGAAACTATTTTTATATTGTTCTGTAGTGGTAAAATATATCATTCCACAGTCATTAAAACCCATAGATTATACAATACCAGGAGTAAACATTATTGTAACCATATATGGCCTTTGGGTGATAATGGTGTATCAGTGTAGTTTCATAGATTATAACAAATGTACCACTCTGTGTGCTATGTGGATAGTGGAGGAAGCTGTGTATTATGGGGGTATGGGGTATTTGTGAACTGACTTCCCATATTTTCTGCTCATTTTTGCTGTGAATCTAAAAATGTTGTGAAATATAAAGTCCATTTGAGAAACATCATTCTGGATGCTGTGTGAGTAAATGGATACACATTGGTCAGAGATGATAGGTCCCACTGTCTTTGGAAATATTAGGCAAGACAGATATAGAGATATAAATGAATCAAATAATTAAATTCAAATTAATACAAGTACTGAACCAGGACACATGTAGGATGTTGAGTGAGGCCAGAGGAAAAAATATTTCATTCTGACAGGAGGAATCAATGAAGATTTCTTAGAGATCATAGCACTTGAACTAAACATAGCATAATAAATAGAAATTCAATATGATGGAAAGGATATGAAAGGTATTCAAGGCATGAGACAGTAACAACTAAAGGATTCAAGTTTAAACATTCATTTTGTGCCCAGGTGTTATTTAGGCAAACTGTAGGAAATTTTGAATGCATATAAGAATATAAGTTGTGTTTTATTTGTGGCAGAAGTGACAGATTGTCAAGAATAATCTTAACATTTCATTTCTAGACTTGTTGAAAAAAATTGTGATTTATTTAAGAAGTGCTATGATTTTTTTTCATCCTAACTACAGTGTTAGAATTGTTCATTCATAAGGATTCCAAGGAAACATCTATTTTGTTACAGTTACCAAACTGTAATTGTAACCGTAATATATTTCAAAGAATAAATGCTAAAATGACAAAAACACGTCTGTGCATAAGAATGAAAGGATCATATTTAAGACTTTGAGGGGAAAGAAATCATTAATTGTTTGGTATATCCTATATGAGGGCAGGATATCTAAAATATCTCCAAAGAATTTTTAATATGTATTGTCTAATCAGGCTTCCCTGGTGGCTCAGCAGTAAAGAATCCACCTGCAGTGCAGGAGACATGGGTTTGATACCTGGGTTGGGGAATATCCCCCGGAGAAGGAAATGGCAACCCACTCCAGTGTCCTTGCCTGGGAAATCCCATGCACAGAGGAGCCTGACGGGTTACAGTCCATGGGGTCGCAAAGCAGACATGGCTGAGTGACTAAATCACAACTTTCAAATCAGAGGAACATACTTTAAGTCAGGATTGCTTCATTTATAATATTTGGGTGCTTTGAGTTTTCTTTTTTCTTCCTTCTTTCCTTTCTACCCATTCTTTTATCTCCTTCCGTCTTCCTCTTCTCCTCCATCTCCTTCTCTTTTTCAATTATTCAGGAATCTCCTGCTTAGCAGTAAATTTCCCTATACCTTTAAGCCTATTTGTTTAAACAACATTCTGTTCTCATTGGTACTTAACAATGACCATAGGTCAAATTTTATGATTCCATTTATTGTTTTCATAATGTCCTGTTCTAGTGGAATAATTCTTCCAAATTAATAAAATTAATAACTACTGAAATTTAACAGAATCAGCAAATTTAATATTAAGTGTAAAACTCAAAGAATATACATCTTGATATTCATGTGCATGGAATCAAAATATATCCTCTTCTGTTTATCTGTGAAAATATTCTGTGTTATTATTGTATGTAGCTGCAGATCAATTTCTATATTTGCATAATACACCATTTTATAATTATACCTCATCTTTGTTAGATGTGTCAGAGTTGTCAAAAATTTTAATTGTTTCCAGTTTAGTATTTTTATTGTTTTGGCTATGCCACACAGAATGTGTGATCTTAGTTCCCAGTGGAAGCAGGGAGCTCTAACCACTGGTTATTGTTCAGTCACTCAGTCATATCTGAATCTTTGTGATCACATGGATTGCAGCACACCAGGCTTCCCTGTCCTTCACTATCTGCCGGAGTTTGCTCAAATTCATGTCCATTGAATCAATGATTCCATCCACCATCTCATCCTCTGTTGCCCACTTTTCCTCCTGTCCACGATATTACCCAGCATCAGGGTCTTTTCCAGTGAGTCAACTCTTTGCATCAGGTGGCCAAAGTACTATAAGAACTTCAGCATCAGTCCTTCCAAAGAATATTCAGGATTGATTTCCTTTAGGATTGATTGGTTTGATCTCCTTGTAGTCCAAGGGACTCAAGAGTCTTCTTCAGCACCACAGTCCTAAAGCATCAATTCATCAGTGCTCAGCCTTCTTTATGGTCCAACTTTCACATCCATACATGACTACTGGAAAAACCATAGCCTTCACTATAGAGACGTCTGTCAGCAAAGGGATGTCTCTGCTTTTAATATGCTGTCTAGGTTGGTCATAACTTTTCTTCCAAGGAGCAAGCATCTTTTAATTTCACGGATATAATCACCATCTGCAGTGATTTTGGAGCCATTGAAAATAAAGTCTGTCACTGTTTCTATTTCTCCCCCATCTATTTGCAGTGAAGCAATGGGACCAAAAGCCATAATTTTAGTTTTTTGAATGTTGAGTTTTAAGCCAGGTTTTTTTACTCTCCCCTTTCACCTTCATCAAGAGGCTCTTTAGTTCCTCTTCACTTTCTGCCATTAAGATGGTATCCTCTACATATCTGAAGTTACTGATATTTCTCCTGGTAATCTTGATTCCAGTTTGTGCTTCATCCAGCCCAGCATTTCTCATAATGTACTCTGCATATAAGTTAAATAAGCAGGGTGACAATATACAGCTTTGACGTACTCCTGTTCCTATTCGGAACCAGTCTGTTGTTCCATGTCCAGTTCTGATTGTTGCTTCTTGACTTGCATACAGATTTCTCAGGAGGCAGGTCAGGTGGTCTGGTATTCCCATCTCTTTAAGAATTTTCCACAGTTTGTTGTGATCCACACAGTCAAAGGCTTTGGCGTAGTCAATAAAGCAGAAGTAGATGTTTTTCTGAACTCTTGCTTTTTCGATGATCCAACAGATGTTGGCAATTTGATCTCTTGTTCCTCTGCCTTTTCTAAATCCAGCTTGTGCATCTGGAAGTTCTCAGTTCATGTACTTTTGAAGCTTAGCTTGAAGGATTTTGAGTATTACCTTACTAGCATGTGAATTGAGTGCAATTGTATGGTAGTTTATACATTCTTTGGCATTTGCCTTTCTGTGGGATTGGAATGAAAACTGACCTTTTCCAGTCCTGTGACCACCACTGAGTTTTCCAAATTTGCTGGCATATTGAGTGCAGCACTTTGACCGTATCCACATTTAAGATTTGAAATAGCTCAGTTAGAGTTCCATTACCTCCATTAGCTTTGTCTGTAGCCATGCTTCCTAAGGCCCACTTGCTTTCACAGCCCAGGATGTCTGGCTCTCAGTGAGTGATCATATCATGGCAGTTATCTGTGTTACGAAGCCCTTTTTTTGTATAGTTCTTCTGTGTATTCTTGTCTTCTGTTGTTAATATCTTCTGCTTCTGTTGGATTACCAAAGAATTTCCCCATTTAGAACTGTTAAAATCATAAATTTAATCATCAGGAATAATAGCCAAACTGCTGGGTCTTGGAGCAGACCTATGAGTGTCAGTTGATACCGCCGAACATTTTTTTGTTGTTGTTATTTTACCAACTTACACTGTGACTAGTAACATGAGTTCTGCTATCTTCACATTCTGGCATTTAGAATCATTGTGATTTTAGACATTTTGTTGAATTTTAAAATTTTTATTGTTGTGCTTTATGTGTTGTGCTTTTAAATTTTTAGTGTTGTGTAATGCTTTGCATTACTCCAATGACAATTTAAGAAGCTTTCTACATGTTCGCTGTCTATTTGATAGTTCTTTTTTTGTAAAGTGCCTGTTCAAATATTTCACCTATTTTTAAATTGATTTATCTGAGTTTCCTATTGAGTCATGTAATTTTTTATGTATTCTGCATATAAGTCTTTTGTTAGGTATATTATTGCAAATACCTTTTCTAAGTCTTTGGCTTAATTTTAATAAAATTCAATTTATCAAAGTTTTACTTAATGAGTAATTGTGATACATTCCCCAGACTTGAATATTGTTCCGACTTGTATGAACTGATCCATACTTTGCTAAACACTGGAGGAGGACTCTGCAGACCTCTGGAGTTTGCTTTTTTTTTTTTTTCCTGGGGAGCTCCCTTTTCACTCTTCTTCTGTCCTAACTTTGGTCTATTCTACCCAGCTGCTTGAGTTTCCAGGTGGCTCACTGGTAAACAACCAACCTGCCAATGTAGGAGATACAAGAAATGTGGGTTCGATCCCTGGTTGCAGAGATCCTTTGGAAAAGGAAATGTCAACCCACCCCAATATTCTTGCCTAGAGAATTTCATGGACAGAGGAGCCCAGCAGGCTACAGTCAATGGGGTCGCAAAGAGTTGGACACAACTGAGTGACTGAGCACAGGCACATCCAGCTGCTTTGGTCTCCTTAGACACTCGACTCCATCTTATTTCAAGGAGTTCCCTGGGCCATGAATTAATCTCTCCCCATTGTACTCTGGACCAGAAAATCTCTTAAAGTAGTGAGCTGGGACAATTATAGGGATCACCTAGATTGTACTCTCAGAGATCACTGCTTTGATGTTTGATATTGAAAACCAGTGTTCTCTATAGTTTGCCCCTGTTATTAGTTGATTTAGATAGGAAAATATATTCAGTCTCTTTTTTTCTATCTTTGCTCAATGCCAAAGCAGAAGAAAACAGAAAGCTACCTCTGCATAGAGATAAAATAAAGATATTTGTTTTTGTACTAGCAATAAGATATAAAGAAAAACCATCTCAAATTGGGGTCCTTGCATATTTACTGATTCTAATAATAAGACTTTCCGCACTAGGGCTGAGTGTTCCCAGGGAACTCATCAAATATCTGTGGAAGGGTTTCAGCCATCCTCCTTGCCCAGAGTTCTTCACCTGTCTCAGAAAGTGTTTCTGGGACACGTATTTAGTATTTCTGCATTTTTCCAATTAATAAGTCTTATAAATAGGTAGTTATTTTCATAGAGATATACCATCTACATATTTTCTCTGATTATTATGTCTTTACAGGCTTGCATATAAAACTTGTCTTCAAAGTCTGGCACTCTATTCAGACATATTTCCCAGGATCCCTCTACATAAATATCTACCCAATGAACTTAAGCCTTTTGGAAACTGCTTCTCTAGTTCCTGAAATCATACTTACTCCAGGTCTATTCCATGCGCCCTGTTTTGATTACATTTTATGTGATCCTCAAAGTATCTTGGATATATATATATGTTTTATAAATAAAAGTTAGTATATAAAGTTTTAATCAGTTCAGTTCAGTCACTCAGTCATGTCCAACTCTTTGCGACCCCATGAACTGCAGCATGCCAGGCCTCCCTGTCCATCACTAACTCCCGGAGTTTACCCAAACTCATGTCCATTGAGTCGATGATGCCATCCAACCATCTCATCCTCTGTCTTCCCCTTCTCCTCCTGCCTGCAATCTTTCCCAGCATCAGGGTCTTTTCAAATGAGTCAGTTCTTTGCATCAGGTGGCCAAAGTATTGGAGTTTCAGCTTCAACATCAGTCCTTCCAATGAACAACCAGGACTGGTCTCCTTTAGGATAGACTGGTTGGATCTCCTTGCAGTCCAAAGGACTCTCAAGAGTCTTCTCCAACAACACAGTTCAAAAGCATCAATTCTTTGGTGCTCAGCTTTCTTTTTGGTCCAACTCTCATATCCATACATGACTACTGGAAAAACCATAGCCTTGACTAGATGGACCTTTGTGGACAAAGTAATGTCTCTGATTTTTAATATGCTGTTTTAATAGAACTAAGGATAAAAAGTATTTCTTTTCAGGTAATATATGGCTCATAGTAGGAAGAGATACATCTTTGCAAAATTTATTTTAAGAAACTAGTCTTGCATGAAATTTCTTTCACCTGTTGTGACTAAGCCAGTGTTTATGCTTTGAAAATGCTGAAGCTGTTTTTCTTGGGGATTAGAATAAAATTTACTTGTTCTTGAAAATGAAGATTAATTTTTCAGTGTGAGAAGAGAGAATAGTGGCCTTCTTTCAAATTCTACATTTATAGGTGAATAGATGTGGCTATGGAGAAGGCAATGGCACCCCACTCCAGTACTCTTGCCTGGAAAATCCCATGGATGGAGGAGCCTGGTAGGCTACAGTCCATGGGTTCGCTAAGAGTTAGGTACAACTGAAGCGGCTTAGCAGCAGCAGCATCAGATGTGGCTAGGAAGAGTTTTAAAAGTTCCATTGCAATGCACCATGGTAAACTGCATTGCATATTCTGATGATATGACAGGTTTCTCATTATCTTTGTTCACCAATATAGGAAATGTGTGAGATGTGCTGAGATTCTCCTGGACATCTACTGTTGTTGAGATAAAGTTTCTGAGAGGAGGAAAAAGTCTGATATCTGCTTGAGGAGACATGGGTTCCAGTTTTCATTTTGCAATATGTATCTATACTGTGATATAGAAATGTCAGTTATGTATGTCCATTGATGACAGACCTTACTTATATCCATAACTGAAGGAAATCTCAAACTGAAGGAAATGTTTCTCTTTAAGACCTAATCTCTTTATATGCCAAGCTGGAATAAAACAGGGAAGTTAGGAAGGTGATTCTCCTTTGTTTAGGGAAATACCAGTGTCTGTGTGTGTGTATGGTGGTAGTGGTAGTGATCCTGCTCAAATTTTTACTAGAAATTACCTTTGTCCATTTTGAAATTAATTAGTAACTACTATTTCTATTATTTTCAAAACAATAGAAATTGAGATATCTAAACTTTAAGTAGAAGTAGATGATAGATACATGCACAGGCATATTCAGGAAGAAAGTAGTTTGGCTATAAACCACACAAAATCAAATGTCTTTGAGTGGCCCTCCCATGTACAGGACAATACACTGTGAGTAATTGTAGAGATTGTATGGACTTCTGTGTTCTTTGAATCCTCAGTCTCACTGAAAAAATAAAATATCTTGTCTTTTGCTTCTTTTACCTCGACTAAATTAATGTATTCACAGCTGCAACCCTAGATCTAAACACTACATATTGCTATGTTTGTTAGTTTAATTTTTTAACTTTTAAATTACCTTTTTGCTTACTGTTTGAACATACTTGCCTTTGAGCAGTGTTTTTTTTTTTTTAACTCTGAAATAGCATGTTCTTCTGTGATGCATTCAAGGTCACAGTCTCTCTACCCTTGCCTGCTATACATAGGCAGAGCAATAAAACAGGTAATACTCTTACTCAATTGAGGTGCAGATCTCATTTCGGCCGAACATCTGTGCAGTATGAATCTCCACATTATACCCTAAACACCAATTTTTTGGTAATATTATCGACTTTACCTCTTTGCATTTTTATTTATATTGATATGGCTCAACTGGGATATGCCATTGTTGAGGAATGCATAATTTTTAATGATATAAAATGTAGGAAAAACCATACTACTATCAGGAAAATGTCAGCTTTAAGCAATACAATTTCTAATAAGAAACAACTTAGAGAGGCGCTAAATATTAGAGAATAGGCCACTTCACTAGTTGGAGAATGACACTTAGGGAAGAAAAAGATTGGATCATAATATTAGAAATGAAACTACATCATGTTCTGTGATAATATTATATAGAATAGTACTTTCTTTTCAGCTTTTATTCTATCCTACTCAAAGATTTCATTGTACAGCAATGTCGATTTCTAAAACAAATGAGTTAGAATTATGTAAATCTAAGGCAATGGACATCGATGATTACCAAAAAATAGCAAGCTTAGCAACATGCCTATTATTATTTTCAGACTGAAAGATGTTTCAATTTGGGGGGGATTAGAACTTCTTTATATTCAAGCACAGAACCTTCAGAAAATCAGAAGAATGAAGCATCTCTAATTTATTCATGTTCTCTTTATTGATGATGAGTCTAAGTAAGTATTTATAGTAAGTTCAGGGACACAGATGAAATGGCTAGCTGTATCAAACTCCCTGAGTATTTGCTGCATTAAATCCCACTGCCCTGTTAACTGGATAAGTAACTGATTCCTTGATTGTTTATCTAGGAGTAGAAAGGGTGTGCAAAAGCCTCAGTAAAAAGTCATTCTTCTTAAAATACTATTTATATAATATGTAGTTCATGGTCCAAAAAGAAAAAATAATTTTCCTTGATCTCTTGTCCAATAATATTTTCTGTATACATATACTCACACACACCATCAGAAAAAGAGGAGTTACATTTTAAAAGAATTGCACTCATACAAAGAAGAAATGGATTTTTAAATGCAATGATATATTTCCTTTAAGGTAGCACTTTGTGTAAATCTTTGCAAACCCCTTCATACTGAATTGATCTCTTTCTGTGTTCCCATTAATTCCTAACAGTAGTTCGACATAACCCTTATTAAAATTAGACATTACATGTCCTCCTGCATTCACAGATTTCTAGTTCCTTACCAGATGGACAAACTTCTTAATTCCTAGTAGAAACTAAACACTCAATAAATGCTTTCTAAATAAGTTACCTGGATCCATGTTATATAATGGAGAAAGATATGAAAACTTCATAGTGTATAATAAGCTAATGATAGCACGGTGTTGCTTTCACTTTAGATTCTGCTGCTTACCTAAGATATGGAAATCTTTGCCAGAGAACAGCACTAGAGGTAATTATAAAATTGGAAATGAAATTCCTATGAGAAAAGTCTAATGTAATCGGTAACTGTGTTTTAGTGAGGATAACTACAAATATGTGTGAGGGCAAGGTACTTAATAATAATCTGTTAATGTGAAGGAAGCCCCTTGGAGATAGACCACATGTTTGCAGTTTATATTTTCTTGAGCCCTCGTGAGAAATAAATCAGTATTAAGTAACAATTATCCAGTATAGTTATTTCCATCTATCAAATTAAAAGTTGTTAGGTTTTCATTTACTCTGGGCTATAAAACCATCGATTGTATTATACCCATGCTATTAAAATTGTGTTTTAATTTTAAAAGACTATCTTTTCTTCTCTTTGAAGCAAGTATGTAAGATGTAAAATAGTCTTTTTTTTTTACTGTTGGGGATTCTGATTATCATTCTTCCATGAACTGCTTTTTATGGTTATGCCTTCAAAAGCTATTTAAATTTTACCTAAATAAGGGGGAAAAATTTTGAATTTGTTTCTTGCAAAGACATTGAGTAAGATAGTGAGATATACTACTTATTCATCAGCTGGAATCCTTCTGAAAGTGTGGTGGCCAAAACAAACAAAATATAATAGCAAAAATAATAAAAAAAAAACCAGATAGATCCTACAATTTACCAATATAGCGTGATAAAAATGAGAATTAAAGGAAGAGTCTCTATAGACCCTGTCTCCACCAAAACAAACAGTCAAATCCAGCTGTGATCACTGACATTTTTCAATATTACAGGCTATTTTCCCATGCTTAGAGAAAAGGTTGGATTTTTTGAGTAGAGATGTTTGTAGATTTTATGGAATAATTAAATATTCAATGACTAGATTATAAAGCCCTTAATAAAATTTTACAAGCATATAAATACCGAGAGACGTAGTCTATTGGGAAAAGGAAACACACAAGCACACCCTTGACCTCTAGCAGCTTTACTGATCTTCTTTTGGGAGAAGGAGGGAGGGGCTGAGGAGGTAACATGACAAAATAGGAAGGAAAATGCAGGTGTGATCCTTGGAAACTATTTGCACCCTTTAGGAAAAAACAGAGATAATTATTGCTTTTTTTTCCCCCAAATGACTTAAGTACCATGACTTTCTCTGACAGCTCATCTATATTGTAAATATTAAATAATGACTGAAATCACTAGTTAACATTTTCTTTAAAGAGAACATTATTTTAAAGTTACAGGCCGTTGGTGTAAAATTCTCCTTCATCCTATTTTGATCTATCTCACTGACATTAGTTTTATCTAAGACACATTGTCTTTCATATTTCCCCATGGCTTTTATGCCATTTACTGGAAATGACTAATGACAACTGAGTGAAAAATCTATGGTTTGTTCTTGTATTTGTGTAAATAACATTAAAACATATAAAAATTGCTGAAGTTTGTATGTAATGCCAAGAATACATGTTTCACATGCAGAGAAAACTGCCCAGGGAGCAGGAGATTGCAAGGTACTTTGCAGAGCAGAATGTCAGAAGGGTGGCAGACAGGTCCTTTGAAGCTAATGTACTCAAATTTCCTGGGGCTGCTGCTGTCTTCCACAGGAGCGGCCTCTGAATGAGAAACATTTCTGTCTAATCCCGCGGAAGACAGATAAGTCTGCCAATTGAAACTGTGAAGTCCTGACAGCCAACGGCATTGGTTTTGTAATAGCAAAAGACTGATGTCGAAATATCAGAAATGGAATAGCATTCTCTGACAGCAAAAAACTAACATGTTTGACAAGAAATTGTAACCATGATTATTCCTAGTCAAACAAGATGTCTGTTCATTCAAAGCATCACATTTACCTTCATTGCCAAAGTTCAAGATTCATTTCATCACTGACATATTCTTTTTCTTCCTCCTTATCAAGTTTAAAAACTTAGAGGTACATGGGTTTGATATATTTTACCAGGTAACAACCTTTGCTATTTTCTTTTTAATAAGGACCACAATAAAAAGAAAAATACAATGTTCCCCCCCACTGTGTTCAATCTTATCTCTATACTCATTTATAAAATCTGCTCCATTTAACCATCAAGTCTCTGCACATTTCAGATTTTAAAGAAGTTTTTATTTCAGCATCTATCAAATTTGAGCCCCTTTCAGATCTCTTTTTTCCCTATTCAATCTCATAGCCTATCTAGTTGTTACCCATTAGCCTTAAATACCTTTTTGATAGATTAGACTATCTGGATTGGCCTCATATAAACCAGAAAAGAAATGTCAACATTTTAAAATATGATATCAGAAAATTAACCAAACTATAGTGAGTAAAAAAAATAGAACTTATCTATTATTCCTTTAGATATTAAATGTAGGTAGGTAATACTTAATCTCCTGACTTTGGGTAATCCCCTTGGATATTTTTCTCCAGGTTTTAGAAGCCTGCAAAATAATTTATCAGAACCAAAGTAGCACTTTTCAGAGCAGAATTTTGTTGTGTGGAAAGGTTTAGAGATTTTTTCCAATGAATTTTAAGAATAATTATAAAACAAGGCCAAATGAATAGCAAACTTCATTTTAGAAATTTTTATATTTAAAAAATAAATTTCAATACAGTTTTCTCTAATGAAAATATACCTTCCAAGTATATATAAATGTAAAGCATTTTATAAGCTATCATTGAGTGAAGGTTTCAAGAGGCATAAAATATTCTTTCATTTTAAAGATAGTTGTCTGAAATATAAGCATGTTTGATGTAGCTGCTGTTCAAATATTTTAGCGGAAAAGCAAAAAAACTTAAAATATATAGTACATGGTTATTTTAATATTGTTATAGTGAGTGACAATTTTCTGTTTTTAGTTTGTCAAATATCTCTAAGTCAAAAACAGTTTAAAATGTGTCCCAGTTAACTACACCTTTAATAGTTTCTTAAAAATGATTTAAAGCCTGATAAATATTGTATGTTATGAAAAATAACAAAAGTTATCACAATATAGAGCCGTGTAGCCACACATTTTGCCAGGATGCAAATTCACAGTATATTTTAAATAAAACTTATTTCACATGTTGTTCTGAATTGTGGCAATGTTATATAAGCTATGGAAACATGAACCACTGATTCAGAGTCTGTATTTCCCAAATTATTGATGTTAGCTTATTACACTCTATTGTGGGCCTATTTTGTATGACAAATCCCATTGCATAAATGCAGCATTTTTTTTCTGAAGTGATTTGCTGTCATGGAGCCTATAAAATTTGCATATGGCTTATACCCTTTGAGACTAAATGCCTTTTTTGCCAACAGAGTTGCTAGGTATACAGTTTGAGAAGAAATCAGGAAAAGTGTAAATCACTAAAAATTGGGTATATTTTAAGAATATCGTTTAGTTCTAAATGACATATTCTACAGATAAAATTTGGGCTTTCACTTTAAATAGTATAATAAAAAAATCAAGGCTCTATAATTTATTATTTATCTAGCTTTTTACAAGTAATGACTTATCTAAATTTCATTTCCCCATCTGAGAAATCCATGTGTTGATAGTTCAGCTTGAACCTGATCTATATCCACCGTTGGGATTTACAACGGTATGGAATTGTAGCATGAGGAAGGATAGATCCTAGAACACTAGATACCTAGGCTTAGTTACCATGGTTATAACCAGAAAATGGTGGCTTTGACACTTTTATTGTCTTTATGCTGATCTTCTTGTCCAGCTCCCCTGACAGTTCTCCTAATTCTGATCACCCTGTGATTAGCTTTAAGAAAATAGGAAAGATCTGAGTTATATACAAATCATTAAACTACTCTAAGCATAAAATGGCAAAACTTTGGGACCAAGGGTGAGGTAAAAGATTCCTGAACTTTATTCAAGCTGTTTCAGTTATTCACATCTTTGGTTAACTCTTTCAGGAGAATATTCAGGTTTTCTTCTTCACTCAACACTTCTTTGGCTTGCCTATTTGAAGTCAGGCAATGTGCTTGACGTTAAAATGTATACAATTGCATAAAATACAGGACATGTGCTTTAGTAAACTTGTGGGACAATAGCTCCTGATTTAGCTCTTCCTTATAATTAGTATTTTATTTTTGTTACTTATACATCACTACCACCATTGCTGCTAATGATACTATCTTAATAATATGAATTATTTAAACAAAGTTTCTGTTGGACTGTTTTTCTTTTCTAAAGTCTCAAAGCCCATGGTTCACTTAAGGATTTTCCATGAGTTTCTACGGTTTGTTATCACCACTGATTCCCAATGTTTTATCATCCATTTGAACTCCAGATACATATTTCAGGCTGTATACTGGTTACCACATAGATGTACCATAGGCATTTCCAACTCAGGATGTCCCAAATTGAATAGATTATTCATCATCTTTTATTCAACCATACCCAGTCTGTTACCTAGTTGCGTCAAGTATATTTTAAATATATATTTTTATTATCTTTTCATATTCCCTTTTATTTATGGAACACCAGATTTTATCATTTTTACCTCAGCTATTGCAGTATATTTCCCATTTACTCCAGTTATTATAAAAAGAAAGTTTTCTAATTCCCATATGGTTAATTGGCTAATTTCCTTTTAGGAATCTGTCTCCTAGAGTGGGATATGAGGTCACTTCACTTTGAATCTCTTATCAGACTATATCCTATCTATGCATGTGTGTGTATGCTAAGTCACTTCAGTTGTGTCTGACTCTTTGTAACCCTATGGACTGTAACCTGCCAGGCTCCTCCATCCAAGGGATTCTCGAGGCAAGAATACTGGAGTGGGTTGCCATGTCCTCCTCCAGGGAATCTTTTGTAGCCAGGGATAGAATCCATGTCTCTATGTCTCCTGCACTGGCAGGCAGGTTCTTTACCTCTAGAACCACCTGGGAAGCCTGGATTCCTCAAATCATCATTAACAATGATCACACTCTTCCATAATCTTGATTTCTAGCACACAGATTCACATCCACTATTTTACCAGGTGACTTCCTCTCACAGTCTGACTCCAAGGATTCTTTGACCCTATCAGGACAAGTAATTTATCCCCTCTTTATTCCCCTCAAGTCTTTAGGTTTGCTCCTTTTCCACCCTAAATTATTATACTCAAACTCATTGGCAGTCTCTCCATTTTTATAACTTTCCTGGCAAAGTCCCAACTATGGAAAAATAATCAATTTTGCCTGTTGTAAACCTCTACCATCAGCTGAATGTAACTAGAGAAAACGCACACATACTCAGCCGTTCTATCTGTTCTTTCTTAGCATTAAGACCACCAACTTCAAATGGACTTTAGTCCATTAACTCTTCCATTCTGTGTATGACTATTTCATAGTTTCATATCCTGCTCAATCGTTCAATACCTTCTCCCCCTTTGTTGCTTTCCACTGATTATGTAGATTCTATTTTAAAGTTACAGTAGAAGTAACTTCAAAAAGGCCTTCACAAGCTCCCACCATCACATGTACTTACCTGTGTCAACATCTAAATACTCTCCTTCTATTTCTATTGTTATTTAGTCACTCAGTTGTGTCCAACTAATTTGAGACCTCATGGACTGCAGTCCCCCAGGCTCCTTTGTCCGTGGGATTTCCCAGGCAAGAATACCAGAGTAGATTGCTATTTCCTTCTCCAGGGGATCTTCCAGATGAGGAATTGAATCCACATCTCCTGCATTGCAGGTGGATTCTTTTACTGCTGAGCCACTGGCCAAGTCTTCAGACTGTGCTTCTACTTAAGGCCAACAGTTCCATTTGTGTACTGCATCCTCTTGCCTATTCAGGGACATCTTATCATCTACTGTCACCTCACTTGCATCATTATTATTTCTCTATGTTGGATAATTTACATCAGCATTCAAACATGCTTAAATTTCTTCTTTGGTAACAAAAATCATCTCTATTCAACATCTTGTATAGGTAACTACTTTCTTTTATTAGAGCAATCTTCAGAATTGGTCAAGGTGTAATTTCCCCCCACCATTATTTTTTTTTTATATTTATTTATTTATTTTTGGTTCTGCTGGGTCTTCAGTGCTGCACAGGCTTTTCTCTAGTTGTGTTGAGTGGGGACTTCTCTGTAGTTGTGTTGCACAGGCTGCTTATTGTGGTGATTTCTCTTGTTGTGGAGCATGGGCTCTAGAGTGTGCGTCTTCAGTAGTTGTGGCTCAAAGATTCTAAAGCACAGGCTCTCATTAGGTGTGCTGTGTGGGCTTAGTTACTCTGCAGCATGTGGGTTCTTTTCGGACCAGGGATCGAACATATGTCTCCAACATTGGCAGACAGATTCTTTACCACTGAGCCACCAGGGAAGCTGTCTCATTCTTTCTTGCAAGCACTTTAATTGGGTTTTTGCTCCCATTGCTACATGTAAACAGTTCTTGACAGGCTCATCAATCTCTGTGGTATTCAATCCTAAGGTCACTTTGAAGTCCTCATTTATTTGATCTCTCAGCAGCATTGAAAACACCCTATTTTGAAGCACTTCAAACACTCTGCTTTCTAGCGTGTATATTCCCTTTTGTGGCTCTTTCTTGTATCTCTTTTCCAGTTTCTTTTTTTCCCCCTTATTTCCTTGCTAGAGTTAAACTTTTCTGTGTGAAGACTAGCAAGAAAATTCTGTTTTGCACCCTCTCCTGGTGATCTTATACAGTTTCATAACTACATATAACATCCGCATACTGAGAACTCTCAAATTATATAGAGAGAGCAGATCTTTTCTCCTGAACATCACATTGTGATTTTTGCTGCCTATTTGGCATCTCTACTTGCATGATAAATAGGCATTTCAAGTATAACATTCCCCTATTATGTGTTGTGCTGTGCTCAGTTGCTCAGTTGTATCTGACTCCTTGCAAATCCATGGGACTGTAGCCCACGAGGCTTCTGTGTCCATGGCATTTTCCAGGCAAGAATACTGGAGTGGGTTGCCATTTCCTATGCCAGGGGATCTTCCTGACCCAGGGATTGAACCCACATCTCATGCATCTCCTGCATTGGCAGGTGGCTTCCTTACTACTGCTCCACCTGTGAAGCACATATTTTGTGTTACTGAATTTTTCTCCCAGTACCACCTGTCCCTCGTGCACTTTTCTTCAACTTGGTTTATGGAAACTCCATTTCTCCCATTTATTTTACCCCAAATCTGCCAAATTATCGCCTTCTTGCCCACCCCATATACAATTCATCCATTTATCACATCAGCTAGACTATATCCTACTCTTCCACTGCTATCACTTGATCCAAGGCAAGTGACCCCTCACTTTGATTATTTTGGTAACAATTCATCTAGTCTCTCTGTGTTATCTTGCCTCTTACATTAGCTTGTTTTCAAAGCAGCAACCTAGATGATTCATTTGAAATACACATAAAATCAAGCTGTAACCAAGAAGGACCCTATGGGGCCTTCCCTAGAGAGACCACCCTCACCCATGTCCTCAGCTATAGCTCCCTAGTGAAGTACCCAGATAATAGCATCTGATGCAGATTTCCTGAGTTGCTTTACATATGCAAAAAATCACCCCCAAATGAAATAAATTACCTGATGACCATGAGCACATAAGCTCCCTTCTGGAGACTGAAGATTGATCTTGTTAACTCCTGTGACACCTCCCTGTTACCTCACCAACCACCAATCAAAGAATTGTGCACAAGCTGATCACAAACCCTGTGACTCCACTCCCTCATCTTGCCTTTAAAAATGCCTCCCTGAAGCTCATCCAGGAGTTTAATTTTTTTGAGCATTAGCTGCCATGGACTTTTTGCTTGATGCCCTGCAATAAATGCTGCACTTTCTTACACTGCAATTAGGTATCGGTAGAATGACTCGATTACACAGACCAGTGAGCAGACCCAAGTGTGACTCAGTAGCAAAGCCACTCCTTGCTCAAAATCATCCATTGACTTCTTATCAAGGTGAGTACCAAAATTTTTACAATGGTCTACCCTGTCTGGCTCCTACTTATTTCTGTGATCTTACCTTCCATCTCTGAGCTTCAATAGCTATATTCTTAACCTTTTGATCTTCACTTACTCTTTAAAATGTTACTATCTCAACAAGGCATTTCCTGACCACAATACTTCAAATTTTAGCCTTACCCACAGTAGCACTTTATACTTTTCTTTGCCATGCTTTTAGCAATATTTTTACCACCTGATAAACTGTATATTTCACTTATGGATTTGTTATGCATTTCATTCCCACCTCCACTGCTTACCAACCATTTGGAATGTAAACTCCATGAAAGCAGGGGATTTTATTTTGTTTGCTTGTGTCTAGAACACTGCTTATAGATAATCATGTAGTATTTATTGAAGAAAGAAATTAATAGATGAGCAGAGTTGAAGGAAAAAATGACACATTCTAATTTGTGAAAAGATCATATGTTTATCTAGCTTTAAGAGTACTTTCCTTGCTCCACTTGGGGAATGAAGTAGAGGCCATGAAAATGCCGAGGTCCAGAGGTAGGAAAGAAGCACACAACGGCACTGCTATACCAGCTTGAAGAAACTAAAAATTGAGTCTTAAGAAGCTACTAACAGGGTAATTGAACCGTTACCATTTTTGCTTAGGAAGTCATCTTACATACTGGTGTTAGTACTTCATGAGGAATGGTAGATTTTCCTGCTTTGTTTTGGATATTAAAAAAATCACTGCAGAAACTGGAGACTGGTTGTTAGGTATTTTTAGGGGACTTTTTTTCTGTGTTTCAGAATGATATTTTCTACCTTCTGTTCATTAATAGAAAATTTAAAACCCAATTTGTAGCTGATCTTCAAGAATACAACACTTCATAAATCCATTTTGTATATATCTAATTCACAAGGGGTTCATTTCAGAAATAAGGCAATGAAAATAGTAACAATTCTTAAATATACCTAAACAGTTCTCAGAATAGCACTGTTTAATTATTTAGCAACATTTGGGGGATTTTGTGGTGGTAGCTCAGTTCAGTCATCCTCCCTGGTGATAAGCAAATGAACCACAATGTGATACAAAGAGATTAAATGGACAACATTCATTTCCCACTTGTTACATAAATGTTCCTAGTGTTCAGTACAATGAAAAAGGAAATCAGCAGTAGGGGCACACAACAGGGTGAACCGCAGGGCCAGATTAAGCTATTGAGATGTTCTGGGGAAATATAATAAGAATTTCTGATTTTGAATATGAGGGTAAGCTCATACAGACTACAGACTCTGTTTTTAAATTCTAAAATTTGAGATGTTCAGAAGAGTATCAAAAGTTTGATGGGTCTAAGAACTATGTGTAGCAACTAATACAAACTGAGAAATGTTTGGAGAGTGGTGATGGTCCACAGCAGAGGGCAAAGTCCTGGGCAGAATCCAGGGGACTGTGGCTGCCTGGTGCAGGAGAGCTCTGGGGCCGATAGAGGAGGAAGGGGGAGCCAAGTACACAAAATAAACAGGGGCCCGCTTAATCTATATTATGTTCAAAGAACTTGGCTTCCTCATTTCTCTCAAGCCTGGATTTGTTAATTTCCTATTTTCCAAAAGTCAGTTTATGAACACATGAATTTAGGGAATGTTGGCAGAATCCCAACACTTTTTTCCAGCCTTATAGCTGTATCTAGCCTGTAGTTACAGACATAACCTATACATTTTATTGAGGATAAACAACTTTTTAACAAATGTTTTAAACACAAGGAAAAACATTTCAAAACCAAATGTTCATAGCAAAAATTTACCTCCACAGAGTGAGTGTGGAGCAGACTTTCAATCACCTGTAGAAAGGATTTTGGTTCAACACTCTCCTCAACGATCTTTCCCTCTCCCATGAATGCCTCCACGTGTGGAACTTTTAAAAATAAATTTTAATTTGTTGATAGACTCTTAGTAACTTGTAGGAAAAAATCACACATAACAAATTTAAATCATTAAAATTAAAAAATGTGTTTATTTTAAAAAGCAGAAGATTTTCTTAAGCAGAGTAAAAATAGATTATTTGGTACATTCAGTGTAGCATTTTAAGTCACGTGATGCCTGCACTTTTGCTGATGACTCAGACACTTTTGATGAATTCTGGATATTCCCCTCACTGTCCCCCAGTTTCTGTTTTCATTCGTTCCCCCAGTGAAACAGACAACATCATCACTTCAGTATTTACAACCTGGGCTGTGACTCTCCAATTACAGACAATCAGAATTGAGATCTGTGTTTGCAGAGCTCAGGGCAAGAGTGCCAATAAAGGCTCACATCCTGTATTTCTAAATAATGAAAAATTCAAACCTTATGACTTCAGCAAACAGTTCTTCACATCTAGAAGAAGGCCAGGTAAAAATATATAATTTCAGACTCAAGACTTTTTCACCAGGGTATGACAGCAGAAGGAGAACCAGTTCCCTGTCTCAAATGTGCTGTCCTTATCTTCCAGCTCCTCACTCCATCTTGACCACTGTGTGCATATCCATATTTATGTGCATGGCTATGGCTGCCCTGTTTGTGCAGTCCTAGCTCTGTCAGATACTCATGCAAGTACCTACTTTATGCTTAGTGATTTGAATATTAGAAGTGAGGAGGCACTGGGAGTAGAGTTAGTGTCATTTAGACAAGGACTTTTGGGATCCCATATACCTGGGATATGGCCTAAAGAAGGAGGCATGGGATACAAGTGGAAACTTCCTTTAGAGCTTGAAACTCTTTGCTCCTACTATATTATTATTACTGAAATTTATGTAGTATCTTTAATGTTTAAAAATTTTTTAACAATTTTACTGAGGTATCGTTGCTGTTGTTGTTCAGTAGTTAAGTCGTGTCTGACTCTTCGTGACTCCATGGACTGTAGCATGCTAGGCATCCCTGTCCTTCACTATCTCCTGGAGTTTTCTCAAATTCATGTTCCTTGAGTCAGTGATGCCATCCAACCATCTCATCCTCTGTCACCCCCTTCTCCTCTTGCCCTCAATCTTTCCCAGCATCAGGTCTTTTCCAATGAATCAGCTCTTAGCATCAGGTGGCCAAAGTATTGGAGCTTTAGCACCAGACATTTCAATGAATATTCAGAGTTGATTTCCTTTAGGATTGACTGGTTTAATCTCCTTGCTGTCCAAGAGACTCTCAAGAGTCTTCTCCAACACCACAATTCAAAAGCATCAATTCTTCAGTGCTCAGTTTTCTTTATGGTTCAACTCTCACATCCATACATGACTACTGGAAAAACCGTAGCTTTGACTAGATGGACATTTGTTGGCAAAGTAATGTCTTTGCTTTTCAATATGTTGTGTAGGTTGATCTTTGTTGGCAAAGTAAAACACTGTCTAGGTTTGGCATTGCTCTTCTTCCAAGGAGCAAGCATCTTTTAATTTTGTGGCTGCAGTTACCATCTACAATAATTTTGGAGCCCATGAAAATGAAACCTTGCACTATTTCCACATTTTCCCCATCTATTTGCCAAGAAGGGATAGGACCAGGCACCATGATCTCAGTTTTTTTCAACGTTGCATTTTAAGACACCTTTTTCACTCTTCTCTTTCACCTTCACCAAGAGTCTCTTTAGTTCCTCTTCACTTTCTGCCATTAGGGTGGTATCATCAGCATATCTGTGGTTATTGATATTTCTCCTGGAAATCTTTATTCCAGCTTGTGATTCATCAAGCCCGGCGTTTCACATGATGTACTCTACATATGTTAAATAAACAGTTTGACAATATACAGCCTTGACGTTCTCCTTTCCCAATTTGGAACCAGTCCATTGTTCCATCTCCAGTCTAGCTGTTTCTTCTTGACCTGCATACAGGCTTCTCAGGAGGCAGGTAAAGTGGTCTGGTATTCCTAGCTCATTAAGAATTTTCCACAGTTTGTTGTAATCCACACAATCAAGGGCTTTAGCATACTCAATGAAACAGAAGTAGATGTTTGCTTGGAATTCCCTTTCTTTTTCTATGATCCAGCATATGTTGGCAATTTGATCTCTGGTTCCTCTGCATTTTCTAAATCCAGCTTGTACACATGGAAGTTCTTGGTTGCCATCCTGCTGAAGTCTAGCTTGAAGAATGTTGAGCATAATTCTTGCTGGCATGTGAAATGAGCACAATTGTATGGTAATTTGAACATTCTTTGGCATTGGCCTTCTTTGGGATTGAAATGAAAACTGACCTTTTCCAGTCCTGCAGCCACTGCTGAGTTTCCAAATTTGCTGGCATATTGAGTGTAGCACTTTGACAGTATCATCTTTTGGGATTTGAAATAGCTCAGCAGAATTCCATCTCCTCCACTAGCTTTATTCGTAGTGATGATTCCTAAGGCCCACTTGACTTTGCACTACAGGATGTCTGGCTCTCGGTGAGTGACCACACCCACATGGTGATCTGTGTCATTAACAGCTTTTTTGTACAGTTCTGTGTATTCTTGCCACCTCTTCTTAATCTCTTCTGCTTTTCTGCTAGTTATTTGCCATTTTTCTCCCTTTTTGTGCCTCTACCTACATGAAATGTTCCCTTGGCATCTCCAGCTTTCTTGAAGAGATCTCTAGTCTTTCCCATTCTATCGTTTTCCTCTATTTATTTGCATTTTTTGCTTAAAGCTTTCTTATCTCTGCTTGGTATTCTCTGGAACTCTGCATTCATTGGAAATATCTTTCCTTTTCTCCTTTGCCTTTCATTTCTCTTCTTTTCTCAGCTATTTGTAAGACCTGCTCAGACAACCACTTTGCCTTCTTGCATTTCTTTTTCCTGGGGATGGTTTTGGTCACTACCTCCTGTAAAATGTTACAAACCTGTCTGTGGTCTTCACGCACTCTGTCTACCAGATCTAGTCCCTTGAATCTATTCGTCACCTCCACTGTATAATCATGAGGGATTTGATTTAGGTCATATCTGAATGGTCTAGTGGTTTTCTGTACTTTCTTCAAATTAAATCTGAATTTTGAAATAAGAAGCTGATGATATGAGCTACAGTCAGCTCCAGGTCTTGTTATTGCTGACCGTATAGTTTCTCCAAGTTTGGCTGCAAAGAATATGAGTGAGTGAATGAAAGTCACTCATTCATGTCCAATTCTTTGTGACCCATGGTCCATGGAATTCTCCAGGTCAGAGTACAGGAGTGGGTAGCCTTTCCCTTCTCTATTGGATCTTCCCAACCCAGGGATTGAATCCAGGTATCCCGCATTGCAGGCAGATTCTTTACCAGCTGAGCTGCCAGGGAAGCAAAGAATATAATCAATCAGATTTCAGTACTGATCATCTGATGATGTCCATGTTAGAATTGTCTCTCGTGTTGTTGGAACTGAGTGTTTACTATGACCAGTGCATTCTCTTGGCAAAATTCTATTAACCTTTGTCCTGCTTAATTTTGTACTCCAGTGCCAAACTAGGCTGTTATTCCAGGTATCTCTTGACTTCCTTTTGCATTCCAGCCCCCTATGATGAAAAGGACATCTTTTTTTGGTGTTAGTTCTGGAAGATCTTGTAGGGCTTCACAGATCCTTTCAACTTCAGCTTCTTCAGCATTAGTGTTTGGGGCATAGACTTGGATTAGTGTGATGCTGAATGGCTTGCCTTGGATATGAACTGAGGTCATTCTGTCATTTTTGAGATTGCAACCAAGTACTACATTTCAGACTCTCTTGTTGACTACGAGCACTACTCCATTTCTTCTAAGGGATTCTTGTCCACAGTAGTAGTTATAATGGTCATCTGAAGTAAATTTTCCCATTCCTGTCCATTTTAGTTCACTGACTCCTAAAATGTTAATGTTTACTCTTGCCATCTTCTGTTTGACCATATTCAATTTAACTTGATTCTTGGACTTAAAATTCCAGGTTCTTATGCAATATTGTTCTTTATAGCATCAGATTTTACTTTATCCACCAGATACAACCACAACTGGGCATCATTTCTGCTTTGGCTTGGCCTCTTCATTCTTCCTGTAGCTATTTCTCCACTCTTCCCCAGTAGTATATTGGGCATCTATTGACCCAGGGAGTTCATCTTTCCGTGTCATATCTTTTTGCCTTTCCATACTGTTTATGGGGCCCTCAAGGCAAGAATATTAAAGTGGTTTGCCATTCCCCTCTCCTGTGGATCAAGTTGTTTCAGGCCCTAACTCTGGGACATGCCCTTCATGTGCTCAATGTAGCTGGATGATATGCCTGGTGCCCTGGATGTCCCACTGTTAGCCCTCATTGAGCATTTAAATCTTTATTGGCCATCAGGTGTTGGCCAGTGTGCAGCCAGGTATTGAGGTAAAGGCCTTGCTGGAGAGGCTAGGCAGTGGGTCTTGGGAAGGCTGGAGCTGATGTTGGAAGACTCTCAGGAGCAGACGTCATCCCAGCCTCACCGCTGCCACTGGCTGCCCTGGAGCTGCTCTGCCACCCAGGAGCTGCTCTTTTTGAGGTATAACTGGTATTTTAAAAAATTCCTACATGTCTAACGTATATAATTTGAGTTTGGGCATATGCATACATCCATATTGTAGAAAATACAAATTTTCTCTATAATATATAAATAGATAGATAAATATCATATGGGTTAGATACTAGTTTTGTAGCTCTAGACGATTGCTCTTATTTTTTCCCTTTATCCAAGTTCCTAAAATCCTTCTCCTCATGTAAAAATGTCACTGAGTGAGGGATATTGATAGAGCATTCATGAAATGTGACTGGTAGAGTAATTGAATCCACACAATTCATTTAACTGGTAAGGGGACTCTAATAGTTTCCAGAGGGACTTATATATGTCTTTTTCTTATACAAGTGCTGGATTTGGTTACTTCATCGAATGAGTAGGGATGTTATATAATTTAGCATTAAGGAAAAAAATTCTTTTTTTATCTCAGTGAATTACTTCTCTAAAGTAACAGCTTAAGGGATGTTTTGATGCTACTGAAAAGTTAAAAACTTCACTAAAATTATGAAATCTAAAAATTACAATCATAGAATCTAAGTTTAGTTTTCATGCCATTTAGATTCTCTTGTTAAATTCCTCATTACAGTAGAATATTGGTTTTGATCTAGCAAGATTACATGAAGTTATCAAAATGTTCTAAACAATTGACTTTATTCAGAAATGACTTATGTCTTCTGCTTTGTTCAAAGTTGGATCAATATGGTTTTACTCAGCATGTGTATTATTAAGTCCAGGTTTTGCTCATTATTTAAATAATAATTTAAAACTTAATTATAATTATAATGTATTTACTTCATTTTTATTGATATATAATTGACATACACCACTATATAAATTTAAATGTACAGCATAATCATAATCATATTGTGAAGTGATTACCATAATAAGCTTAGTTAACATCTGTCATCTCACAGATAGAAAAAACAAAAAAGAAAAATTATCATTTTTGTTAATATTTTTAAAAGGTAAGCTGTCCCACAGCATTAATATTACAAGGAAAAGAACTGGGCAAAATTAAATTTGTGTATGTCACATGATGGAGGAGGACTCAAAATAGTGAGATTGCAGTTATTTGCTTTAAACAACTTAATTATACTTGGACATCCCTGGTGGCCCAGACAGTGAGGAGTCCACGTGCAATGCAGGAGACCAGGGTTCAATCCCTGGGTTGGGAAGATTCCCTGGAGTAGGAAATGGTAACCCTCTCCAGTATCTTGCCTGGAGAATTCCATGGACAGAGGAGCCTGAGTGGGCTATAGTCCATGGGGTCACAAATAGTTGGATGTGACTGAGATACTTTTGACTTTCATGGTCATGCAGAAACACTTTTGACTGCCTTCATAATGGGAAACAGTTTACAAAACTCTTCTTGTGTACAAATCATACCTTGGATACTATCAAGGGAAAATACTGTCCATTCAACTGTGTGAGTTAATTGACAATGTCAAATGCAAGTATTGACCATGTAGAAATTGCAGATAATAAATAAGGAAAAAATGAAAATCAGTTATTCTAAGGTGGAAGAAAATGCATATTATACCTGGTGGCTTTGTTTAATGAAAACTGAAATAGCATGTTAAAAAGTCATATGCAAAAGAAGCGAAGTACACAGGGAGATGGATTGGCACCCAGATTTCTCCCCTAATTAGCATCCCTTATTGAGATCATATGAACAAGTTGTAATGGGAATAAGGAGTTAAGTGCTGTTAGATTATAAAATTGTGGTCAGGAGTATGTAGTTGATATGAAGTGTTAATAATGAGGTGTAGGTAGAAGAGAGGCAAGGAAGTCAGGGCACTGTGAAGTTAGTGTATTAAATGTGCTATTCACTCATTAACACGGGGGTTCTCAATTCTGCCTGTATACAAGTACTTCAAGAACTAAATGCTTTAGTTCTACCCAAATCAATTTAATCAGACTCTCTGGTAGTGGTTTCTGCATAGTTTTGTGTTTTAAAACTCCCTGCAGCCAGGTTGAGCAATATAAATTTAGAATTATGATAGAAGCAGGAGAGGGAGAGTTGTCACTGAGAAAGATACCTAAGTCTTCAAAAAAAAAAAGTGCAGCTGTTACTAAGATACAATTAGTCAACAGATTATTATGTACCCACTAACCAATCATAAAGTGGAATAATAAAAGCAGAATACAAAATGTTTTATATTCTAGGACTATAACCTTAAATACAAATACCATATACTAAGTCCATTTTAAATATAAAAATGTAGACTTTTTATAGTTAACATGATAGAATTGTGGGATAAAATATTTCATTTTCTTTAAAGTTACCACCATGGTGCTCTAATAATTGTTCCTGAAAATAAAATTTAAGATGTCACTTTTTAAAAAATTGGTTTACCAACATGAGACATCTTCATTTATCTTATAATCAAGACTCCTTGGTAACCAAACTCATGGAAAGGAAACAAAAATCATTTCTGTAGGGAATGATCTCATTTATTCATTAAAAAAATAAAAACAAAAACTGGCTAGATTTCCTTTACTTCCCTCTGGGAAATGCCATTGTCATTACTACACCTGTTCATCCAGTAAAACTGACTCTCCAAGTTCCTTCTTCCATCTCAAATCCTTCCTGTATTTGTACTTCTCAATGCAATCATGACAGGAGGCAACTCTATTTAACAACCAAGTTTTTGACCAACCACTGCCCTACTGTGTTGTGGACATTCTTAAAGATACAAGGGATAATAAGACTGAAAGGTCAATATTACAAGGTTATGAAAAACACAAAATTTGGACTCATGTGAGCCTGAGTTCAAATATTACTCCCATCTTTAACTGCCAATATACAACAAACACCACTCACGCTGTTCAGCCTTCCTTGTCCTCCATTACTCATTTAATGTGTTTAATGTCTCTCCCCCATCACTGTTATGCACTACATGGTTGACAATAACTTTTTATTTCTTCGTTCACTGCTTTATTCTTAGTGTCCAGAGCATTTGGTTTACAATAGGCTCGTGGAAAGGTGCTCAATAATATTTATAAAATAAGTGAATTCAGAAATAGCATTCTAGTGTCATTTTGACTCCCTACCACTTGCCATTTCTATGATTTTGCCTAAGGTCACAGATTGGTAAGTTACAGAGACAAAATTTGAACACTACGTTTTTGTGAGTCCAGATTCCATGGTCTTGTTGACTTCTAGGCAAAAAGACATGATTTTATCTTAAGACCTTTGCATTTCCCTTGAATGCTTTTCTGGCAGGTAACAGGATGCCTTTTTTCCCTCATTCCCCTCAGTTCTTCTCTCAAATACCAGAATATCAAGACCAGTGTTACTAAGACAGAGTGACTAGACAGGCCTTTTCTCTAAGTGAGATGGGAAGTCATTGTAACAAATAATGCAATTATCTGGTTTATGCTTAACTGTAACTAAACTATAGGAGTTTTCCAGGTGGCACTAGTAGTGAAGAACCCACCCCCTATGCAGGAAACATAAGAAATTCAGGTTTGGTCCCTGGGTCAGGAAGATCCCTGGAGGAGGAAATGGCAATGTATACCAGTACTCTCACCTGGAGAGTCCCTAGGACAGAGGAGCCTGGGGGGCTATAGTCCATGGGGTCTACAAAGAGTCGGCCATGACTGAAGTGACTTAGCAGGCACACATGACTAAACTATGGGGACTAGGCCAAAACAGGAAATGTCAGAGCCATATCATAAATTCCTGAATTAATCAAGGAGACAGACAATTGGACAAGAGTCATAATATAGGTGTGAAGTGATTGGAGCTTGGTTATATGTTGACTATAGAGGTAATACATTTTACTGTTAAAGTAGATAGGGTATAAGATAAAGAAAATGAATCATGGTTAATTCTTAGGCTTCTGATTTGAGGAACTGGAAAAGTAGGGTTGTAATTGACTCTAATCCAGAAAAGTACAGTGGAACCAATTTGGGGTGGAGGAGAGATCATGGAATCTAGTTCTATTCATGTTAAGTTTGATATGCTTTTAAAGTAATTGTGGCGAGTAAACAGTATGATACACAAGTGTAGAGTTCAAATGTTTAAATTAGGAAGTTATCAACATATAATATTTAAAGTGACAATTTGAGATTATCAAAGGCATGAATATAAATTGAGAGAAAAAAAATGCATTAGCACTGAATCCTGGGCACCAATGTTTAAAACATGGAAGATATCCAGAGAAAACAACAGGCATACTCACAAAAGAACATCTGGAGTTGAAGGAGTAATACCAGGAATCTATGGTGTCTAAAAGTTCAGTTCCCAGAAGAATGAAATGATGAACTGAATCATAACCATTTACAAATCAAGAAAAAGGAATTCAGAACTGAGTATTGGATCACATTCTCCTTCTTTCCACATGTTAGTTGAGTTTTCTCATACTGGCATCCTCCATATGACTGGAGACGTGGTCATTAGAATGTACTACACTTCATAATTTTTCTACCATAGAGACTAAAGAAGTTCTCATGTTTCAGTTCCAAAGTTCTGAAGAAGGTACTCACTTCCAGGTATATAAACTTTGGCTCATGAGAATTGTGCCAGATAGAATGCCGGTTTGGCTTTTTCTCCATGGCCACCCCCATATCACAGTTATAAACAATAAAGGAACATTTTTAGGTCAAAATTACAGATTTTCACTGTAATCATTAGTTACTTAATAAGATTTATATTTGTTTTCTTATTCTCTCAGAAGAAATAAGAGTAGATTAGGCAGTTTTATATTAGTGCTTCTGTAAGGCATATAAGTTAGTTCTCAGCACACAGGTCTTTGGGACAGTACTGCACTTTAACTGCCTAATAATCCTTGATGTTTCTCCCTGAGGATTAAAAGAAAAATTATCAAGAACTCTCTTAATTTCTCTACTTGCTCTACCTAATTTAAACTTGCATTTTTATTTCACAGAAATTCTGAAAGGTAGATGATGTTTTTACTAAATTAAAAATAAATCAACAAACACACCAAAAAATGCAAAAAAAAAGAAAAAGCAACTTAACCAAAGACAAATAGCTAATAAATGTCAGGATTTAAACATAGGTCTGTCTAAATAAAAAAATATATATATGCTTTTATCAACCTTGACACATTTATTTTATCATGTTTGACTCACTAAACTTTGTATGCTATTGTTAACATCTGGTGTTGTCTCTCTTCCATAAAGCTCACTTCTTTACCTCATGTTTCTTACTAACATGGAATCAAGATCTAATATTAACTGTGTGATACAAGAGTTATAAGAGGTCTCATGACATAGGGGAAAGACCAGTTTTAGAATGAGACAGACTGGGCTCAAATCTTAACAACTATTTCATAGTTGGGTATAATTAGACATAATATTCTTGGGCTTCCCTCTGAGGGTAAAAGCGTCTGCCTGCAGTGCGGGAGACCTGGGTTCAATCCCTGGGTTGGGAAGATCCCCCTGAAGAATGAAATGGCAACCCACTCCAGTACTCTTGCATGGAAAATTCCACGGACAGAGGAGCCTGGTAGGTTACAGTCAATGGGATCACAAAGAGTCGGACACGACTGAACGTCACTTCACTTCACTTCAGACATAATTTTTAACTTCTATGACCTTGATGCCCTCATTTGATACATGAGTAGACTGTTGTACCAACCTCATGAAGTTGTTTGGGAATTCACTGAGATAACATATAAAGTATCTAGTGCAATTCCTTGGAGAAGGAAATGGCAACCCACTCCAGTGTTCTTGCCTGGAGAATCCCAGGGACGGTGGAGCCTGATGGGCTGCCGTCTATGGGGTGGCGCAGAGTCGGACACGACTGAAGCGACTTAGCAGCAGCAGCAGTGCAATTCCTAGCATAAAATGTGTGCAAAAAAGCATCAATCACAAGAGCTACCAAAAGGAAGAAGAGAAGCTAATGTCATACAAGGTCTGGAGAATTGAATTAAGCTGAATGGCTTATTACAAGAGAAGAGGATCTTAGAAGTCTGCAAGTTAATTTATAGAGAACTAGCATAATCCAAGTTGTCTTAATAAACTCCAGCGGATAGAGATGGAAGTGAGGATGAGTTGGAAGTATCAAGATCTTTAACATAGTATTGGCTCTTGCTAAGAAGCAAATTGCGTACTCACAGTAACACTGGAAATAGGAATTAGTGTCTTGGTGGACTGAGAGCTGGGCTTCCCTGGTAGCTCAGCTGGTAAAGAATCTGGCTTTAATGTGGGAGACCTGGGTTTGATCCCTGGATTGGGAAGATTTCCCAGAGAAGGGAATGGCTACCCACTCCAGTATTCTGGCCTGGAGAACTCCATCGACTGTATAGTCCATGGGATCACAAAGAGCCAGACACGACTGAGTAACTTTCACTTCTTCACTTCCCTTCTCACTGAGAACTAGTAGGAACTAGGCATAGGAATATAGTTATGAGCAAATCTCTGGTATATTTTGCAGGACTCCAGTATTTATAGTGAAATAAAGACTCCAGTATTTATAGTGAAATAAAGACTCCAGTATTTATAGTGAAAATTATACTCCAGTATTTATATAGTGAAAATTTGTGGTTTACAGTAAGAGGTGGTTATTTGGATTGGCCTTTTACTGTGGAAGATTTGGAAAATGAGCTTTATCTCCAAGATTAAATGAGTTCCATAGGAACAGTCCTATGGATTCACCTTTGGTCAAATGGAAGAAAATTATTCCTGGTTTTCACTAATCTGTACTATACACTGGACTTTCTTGGTCCTGGATTTGTAATAGCTGAGCCTAAAATTAACAGATTAATTTTCTTCATAAATGGGCAGGTTAGAGGAAAAGTAGAAGGGGATAATAGCCATTCGTCTTGATTTCTTTCATTCATGTGCATAAACATATCAGAATCTTTAGATGCATTGTGGAATAAGTCACATAATATGGGGGAAGTTACATTTCAGGAGAATGAAGTGAAATAAACCAAATTATTTGATATAGATGATTGACTACGTTAAAACTGAATAGCTTTTGGGTTGTCTGGAAATTCCAAGTCTCTGGGGTTTATGTTTACCTTAATAGTAGAGAGCATGGGAATCCTGGTTTTCTGCTGAGCATAGAAGATTGAAAACAGTGAAAGACATTTTACTCCTTTCATTTCTGCTGCCATGCACTAGAATCAAACTCAGTGAATTAATTTTCTCCTATCCATGATTATTCAATTGCAAAGAAAGTAAAATATCTTGTATCATCAATTAAAGATCATGTATTCAGCTAGAAATTATTAATAAGACTTTGTTCTGTGCAAAAATTCAACTGCTGGTGACCTTGAATATTTTGTTTCTAGAATATCAAAGGTGTTTACTGTTCATATTCCTGAGAATTAACTATCAGAAGTATTAATTAAACAAACAGTGTACTGTGAGTCTGATTTCTAAAATCAGATAAATTATATTATTAGCTAATAGTTTTTTAATGCTATAGAAATATTTTCAATTAGACATTCTTAACGTGAAACTTGTATAACCTCTAATTTATTAAAAATCCATCACACAGCATAAAAGGTATATCAGATATTTTAATTCCAAACAGCTTAATATCATACCTTTGGTAACTAGAAATAACTCTGAAAATCAGTGAAAATATATTGAAGTAGGCCTTCTTAAATAATCACTTTCTTGAATGTGAAAGTTGCTCAGTCGTGTCTGACTCTGTGACCCCGTGGACTGTAGCCTGCCAGGTTCCTCTGTTGGTGGAATTCTCCAGGCAAGAAGGCTGGAGTGGGTAGCCATTCCCTTCTCCAGGGGATCTTCCCGATCCAGGGATTGAACCCGGGTCTCTTGCATTGAAAGCAGATTCTTTTACTGTCTGAGCCACCAGGGAAGCTCAGGAATCAACAAGTGAACTTAATTCAGTATACCATGCCATTTCAAGGATAAGTTCAACTACGCTGAACATCTGAATAATGGGAAAAAAAAAAACACAAAACACACACACTCACAAAAATAACACAATAGAGAACAGAGTTAAATACAAGTGGAAGAGATACTGAGTTGTTGAAATAAACAGTAGAAAGTAAATTCTATGGAGATCCATTTCTGGCAGTGGAGACAGACTGTTTCATATAGATTTTTCCATGAATAAAAATTATAAACTATAGTGAAAATTTTGCTTGAAGGCAACAGAGAGTAGAGAAAAACAGGTAGCAATTTGAAAGAATACAATCCTTAAAGAAAACCATACTGGGTGATATTACTTTTATGTAGATTTCTTTCTGAGAGCATTGTCTTTTCTGAAAGCAATTGGGTAGCTAGAACTCAAGCAGTAAAGCACAATCTTTTTGGCTTGAAGTGAAAGAAAATAAACTTTGAGATTGTCTGGGTGGCTAGAAATTGAAAAGTGAGGAATAATGTAAGAAGGAAACCATGGAAATGGAGTACCAAATATCTGCAGATAAAGGCATCTCAAATACTTGAATGACCTCTGAACTACATACCTCCATGTGAATGGGAGAAACTCCAAAGAACCTGGTAGAAAAACATTTGGGACGTTAAAAAAAAAAAAGGGGGGAGAAATTTCCATTTTTGCCATCAAAGGAAGCAGAATTTGGAATCTGAGCTCCTCAGAAGAGCTTGGTAAATATCTTGGTATTCCTAATAACTGATACAATCAAGAACAGACTGCCTACTAGAATAAAAATACACTTCAGAAGAAGATGCCATAATTGAAAAATCGCCAAAACGTTAGGCTTCATTCTAAAATATTCAGGGCTTCCCAGGGAGCACAGCGGTAAACAATCCTCCTGCCTCCTGCAGAAGTTGAAGGAGATGTGGGTTCAGTCCTTGGGTAGAGAATATCCCCTTGAGTAGGTAATGGCAACCCACTCCAGTATTCTTGCCAGGAAAACTTCATGGACAGAGGAGCCTGGCAGGGGTCCATGGGGTCGCAAAGAGTCAGACATGACTGAGTATGCACACCACACCAAAACGTTCAGTGTCACACAAATATTTGAAATGGGAAGGAAAGGAAATTCTTATATTTAAGAGAAAATGAAACATGCTTACAGATGACTTAGATATTGGATTAGCAGACAAGAACTTTAAATCAGCTAAATTATGTTCAAGGCTTAAAGAAAAAGCTGAATCCCAATGGGGAATCTTAGTGAAAAGGAATGCATGGGGAAAAAACAAAAAAAAAAGACATTCAAAAACTAAAAAGTGCAGTCTTGTTTGAAAATTTCACCTAATAGGCTTTACACCAGATTGGAGGTGGCAGAAGACAAATACTGAGCTTAAAAAGGTCTAAATAATGTCTGGGACAATACTAACTGGTATAACATCTATGATATTTGAGTCTTGGAAACAGAAGGGGAAGAGAATAAGTGAAAAAAAAAATACACACACACACAGGAAAAAAATAAACAACCAAAAACCTGAAAACACTCACAATTTGGGGAAAAACATGAGCCAAGCAGCTTAGAGCCAGAAGCTTACTTAGCAGACCCAAGAAGGACAAACAAAAAACCATACACAAGCACATTGAGTCTAGGTGCTTAAAACTAAAGATAAAAGAGAAAAACCTTGAAAGAAGCCAGATATAAAGAGCATATTCAAAACAAAGGAACAATGACACTAATGAAATATGTTGGTAAAGACATACTGTGACTTTTTAATAAGAAAACTGACAGCTTAAACCAAGTTTATAACATTGTATTTTGGGGTTTAAAGCATTTGTAGATATGAGATATATGACAACAGTAGAATAAAATTGTGGGTTGCTAAGTGGAAATATACGATACAGTTCTTATGTTTAATTGTAATGATAAAATATTAACTATATGAAGACTGTGAAAGATACTGATGGCTATTTTAATCCTTTGACTAACCACCAAAATTAAGTTTACTTGAAAGTTAGTAGAGCAATTAAAATGGAATGATTAAGAATATGTAATATTCTGGAAAATCCTGTGTGTACAAGTCACTGTTAATGCAATGAAGAGAAAGAAAACTACAATATATATTGACAAAAGACTTGTAACTAAAATGTATAAAGCATTCCTAGAAATCTATAATAAACATACTCTTTGACACTGTCTTAAACTTTTGCATATGCTTATCCCATGAGCTTGTAATTCCATTTAAATATTTACCCAAGAGAAGTGAAAGCATATTTCCATAAAAAGTCTGGCATCTTTATACAGCTGTACACATAGAAGTCACACTTTTCAAAATAACCCAAATTCTATCATAAAGAGATGGATGAGCAAATTGTGGTATATGTTTACTCAATGGAACACTATTCCATAATATTGGGTTGGCCAAAAAGTTTGTTCAAGTTTTTCCATAATGTGAATATCCAAATGAACTTTTTGGCCAACATGATAATAATGTACTACTGTTCTGACAATATTAATAAACTGAAAAAATGTTTAGTATAATAGTTCATACTATTTGGTTTCATTTTAGTGAAGTTCAAGAATAGGAAAAATGAATATTTAACAAATAGAATTTGGAGAGTGGATGCCTATTGGGGCTGGGGATTGACTGGATGGGGAAATGTGAATTTTATGAGGTGATGTAAAAATTCTCTGTTTTGATAAGGATTTTAGTTGACAGGTATACATAATAAGACTAATGGAATTGTAAAGTGTGGACCCATTATTTCACCATATGCCAATTTTGCCTCAATGAACATAAAAGTGAACCTTGCAGTATTATTTGACTTGAAGTTTTCTATGCAGTTTTTTTTTTTCTGCTAATATTCCTGTTCGGTTAAATAATTTTTAAACTTGTTTCTCATCAGTTTAGAGCTAGTCTCATACATTCTATTTCAATATTATTGCTTTCATTTATTATTTATAAAGCGTCAATAATTAATGTGATAGTCTGCAAATAAAGTTCACATTATCAAAGGCCTTGCAATTCAAAAAAGAGGGAGAGTTTGACACTAAGAAGTGCTGTGTTATAAATGTAAGCTAATGTAAGATTAGGCTACATCTGTTTTCTTGTTTCTTTATCTTTTGTTATTCTCTCTGTAGTTTTTTCTCTATTGTATAAGGAAAGTAAATTGCAGAAATTGGTATTTAAAGAGCTTTAAGAAGAAAGTTCACAAATGACAAGAGATGCATGTAGGCTTGCAGCCTACGGGATTTCAAAGTGGATAGCTATTTAAAGTCTTTTTCAACAGATAAACACAGTGGATCCAAGTGAAAAAAGTCTTCGCATCAAATTCACTAAAAGATGGTAATAGGAAACACATGTTAACATTTGCTCTTATATTTGCTCTGAACAGCTTTCTCAAAGTGTGCTCTCTCTCTTGCTGCATATATATATATATATGTGTGTGTGTGTGTGTGCCTGTATGTATAATACATATTTTATATCATGTATATATACATATGCTTATGTATACAATGTGTTTATATATAAAGATACATATATATATGCATATATTCATATTTTCATAGTTTCTATTCTATGTTTTCAATTAGTATTTTATAAGGCATGTTTCATCTTCCCGACTCAGGTATCAAACCTGGTCTCCTGCACTGAAGGCAGATTCTTTACCATCTAAGCCACCAGAGAAGCCCACTATAATTTTCACTGAGTTAACCTGAATTTATAAATTTATTTAATATTTGAAAAGTTAAAACTAAAATCTCTTTTCAGATTTTCTATGTATGTAATGGAGATAATGATAGAAAGTATTGCATAATGTTGTTATTTATACTTTGCTAGAAAGATTGACACATTACAACCCTACTCGTTTTCTATTATTCAAATTATTAAATTCTTATTAAATTTTCAACAATATGACTGTTTCTATTGTATGTTGTTTATGTAAACAATTTCTATTTTTTTCTTACTGCTTGTGGCCCAGAAACTTAAAAATAAGCCTTTTATATCAAATTCATGCTTACATCCACAGGAATAATTCCATCTATATAACAGTAAACTTTAAAAAAAAAAAAAAGGAGAAAAAGGAGTAAGGGAAAAAAAGAATTTCTGTCTGGTATTTTCCTTTTAATCTAAGAAGAAATATGTCCTCTTTTGTTGTGAGCTCAGGAGGAAGAATCAGTTGAGAAATCATAATAACTCAGAGCTTCAATAATTTATCAATTCTTAAAAAGAAACAGATAACATAGACAATATATATTTACAGTGGATTAAAACTAGGTAGGGCTTCCCTGGTGGCTCAGACAGTAAAAAATCTGCCTCCAATGCAGAAGACCTGGGTTCAATGCATGTGGTGGTTAGGAAGATTCCCTGGAGAATGAAATGGCAACCCACTCCAGTATTCTTGCCTGGAGAATTCCATGGACAGAGGAACCCGGTGGGCTACAGTCCATGGGGTCGCAGAGAATCAGACATGACTGAGTAACTTATACGACTACTAAGGCATTGATACAGCGAACCAAAAGTATGAGAGCTGTATTCTCCTTTTTGTTTATTTAATTATCTTGATCTCACTTAAACAAAGAGATGAAACAGCCTACAGAAAATTTAGGCTGGAGAATATATTCTATAAATCATGAAGTACCTCGCAGGACCAGGCACTTTTATTACCTGCATATCATAAGCCACTTCTGGTAACAAAGTGAGTTTACAGAATTTTTGAACACCTTGAGGCCAGATAATTCTCTTCATGGTCTATGAAATTGAGAGCATGGTCATCATGGTCATTAGCTCAGATGGAGAGAATTAATGTCTTTATGTCTCCTAGTGACAACATCATATTCTGCAGGTTGCCTATGATTTGTTATGTGGAATATCATATTTACTGATTTGTGTATTTTGAACTACCCTTGTATCCCAAGGATAAATCTCAGTTACTCATGGTGTATGATTCTTTTAATGTTTAATGTTTAATGTTTAATGTGTTTAATTCAATTTGTTAGAATTTTACTATGGATTTTTTTCATCTCTATGCATCAGGGATATTTGCCTGTAATTTTCTTAGTGTCTTTGTCTAGTTTTGGTTTCAGAGTGATACTGGTTTCCTAAAATTAGTTTGAAAGTGCCTTCCTCTTCAAGTTTCTGGAAGCTTGAAAATTTGTTGTTCAGTCACTCAGTCATGTTCAACCCTTTGCGACCCCATGGACTGCAGCATGCCAGGCCTCCCTGTCCTTCACCATCTCCTGGAGTTTACCCAAGTTCATGTCCATTGCATCAGTGATGCCATCCAACTGTCTCATCTTCCGTTGCCCTCTTTCCCTTCTACCTTCAGTCTTTCCCAGCATCAGGGTTCCTTTGTTTTTAACCAATTAATTAATTTCTTCCTTCTGGTTCTTCTTACTTGTTCTTAGCTTAAATGTTACTTCCCACAGAAGCCTTCTCTGAACTGAACTCAAGTTCTCCTACATAAATGTTTTATTATTGCTTTTACATTTTCCTCTTAGAATTTGTCACAGTTTAAGATTAATTTACAATTACATATTGTTTTTGTGATTATTTATTCAGTGTCTGTCTTTAACACTGGTCAGGAAGGCCCATGGGGGTAACAACTATGTCTTTCTGTTCACTTTGTGTCCCTAGATTCTAATACAATGCCTCAAGAGAACAACATGGACATGTGGACGTGATTGGAAGGGGAGTCAGGGGTGAACTGAGAGTTGGGACTGACATATATACACTACCATGTGTAAAATAGATGGCTAGTGGGAGCCTGCTGTATAGTACAGGGAGCTCAGCTTGGTGCTCTGTGATGACTTCGAGGTGTGGGATAAGGGGAAAGTGGGAGGGAGGCTCAAGACAAAGGGGATATAAGTCTACATATAGATGATTCATGTTGTTATATGGCAGAAAGCAACACAACATTGCAAAGCAATTATACTCAAATAAATTTAAAAAATATACAGATATATTTGTTGAAGGAAATAATTTCAAACTAGGGATCTGTGGCAGTTTTGCCACTTGCCCACTGAATAATCTCACACAGCTCGCATTTGTTATTAGTTTTGACTGAACAGTGGCTGAACACCTTTCTGGGTCTGAAATTTCCAAGTTGAGAAATTCTCAACATTTTCTGTCTTGCTGGGGAGCAGCAGGGGAGAAACAATGTGTCTTTGAAAACACGTTCTCTTGATGTAAAAGATACCCAAAGACCAGCTATTGATTTTCTCAGATGGCCTTGCAGCTAGAGTGCCGCTGTGACCCTAGGTTCTGGCCATAGCAGCCTGTACTGGGGAAGGGCAGGAAGATGACTCCCAAGGATTTGGTTTACAGCAGCAGTAGTTTCTATATCAGAACCAGTTCAGGTGATAGTTTTGTATTGTTTCTGTCTCCTTGATTCACAGGTGGTGCAGTGGTAAAGAATCTGCCGGCCAATACAGGAGATGCAAGAGACGCAGGTTCGATCCCGGGGTTAGGAAGGTCCCCTGCAGGGGGAAATGGCAACCCACCCAATATTCTTGCCTGGAGAGTCCCAGGGAGAGAGAAGCCTGGCGAGTTACAGTTCATAGGGTTGCAAACAGTCAGACATGACTGAGCACACACACGCTCACACTCTGTCTGCTTGGCCCCAGTTCTAAGTATCTTAACCAATACATTCCCTTTCTGTCTCACTCAGTTTAAAGTCCATTCTGTGTCTTGAAACTTAGACTATTGAGTGATTCACCTTGTGAAAACCACTTAGTCTCTTTGAGCCTTAGTTTTCTCATCTGTGAAAGAAGGTGGAGAAGAAGAATTCAATGATATCTAAGCTCCCTTCTAAAACTCTGAGGTTCTATGAAAATTGCTAGCGTGGCTGAGTTGTTTAAAGGTCTACAGAAGTAGCTTTTATTACTAACATCACTGGGCCTTTGGGCTTTGCATTTGTTGCCCTCTAAATAGCAGTATCCCCACCTCAAAGGCCTCAGTTCATCTATAATGAATAATGATGTCCTTCTTGTTTTGTTGAACTAGGTATTTATAAATCTGTGTGTTCTGTTCTGTAAGCCTGCGAGGGAATATTATGTTCAGTTTTAGACCAAAACCCCCAAATACAGATGCACAGAGTGGCATGCCCTAACTTACATCCTCTGCTTCAAGTCACACCTTTTGCTTGTTTATGGAGTAGCAGTATTTCAAGATTTGAGAAAACTGCAATTAATTGGGAAGTGAAGAATCCTTCTCTGTTTTCTTTTTTTTGAAAGTATGAATTAATATTTTCTAGTTGGATCACAACCAGGGCTAACATATAATAGAGGTGCTGGGCTCTCAGAAAATTTTTTTTATCAGTGTATGAAGGTGGGCCTGAGACGGTTGGCTTTTTTCATCATTGTGCTTAATAAAACAGAAGAGGAAATCTCAAACTAGACAGGTTTGGAGTAATTGAATTACTTAATTTCTTAAAGGTGGTGTGAAAGTGATATACCACTCCCCCGTTTTTAGATAGATGAGGGAACAGAGGGCCAAGGAAGGCAGGTCCTTGTTGTCCAGCTCCCTCCATGCCCTATATTGGTAGCATCATCCAACGACAGGCTGTCCACATGTAGTGGGTTGTAGTCTTACAACTGGCATTTAGGACTGCTATGCTATCATTTAATATCTTTTTCCCCTCTAGTTGGGAACAAATCCATATACTTGCTGGCTAGAGCCAAGACAGAAAAACTAAATCTGCTCCTGCCTGTGCTCCTGCCAACTATCAGCTTTCTGTAGGCAGGCAGGACCCTCTCCCTGCCCCATCTTTCAATGCGCAGGTGTGAAGATCTCTCTTCCTGTGACCTGATCTCATCCCAGCCACTGAAATATCTTTGTTATCGGTAATCTAGCTTGTTCTGGAGTGTGATTCAGCTTCATTCGTGGTGGGGAATTTATCCCCTCTCTTTGGCCCTGACTTTAAGCCTTGACTTCCATATCAGTCATCTTCTCATCTATTATTGGCATTAATTTTCAAATATTTTGTAGAATAACCTGTGAAGTGACCCAGCTCTATATTTTTCTTTGTTGGCAGACTTTTGATTACTGATTTGATCTCCTACTAGTTATTGGTCTATTTGTTTTCTATTTCTTTATCATTCAGGCTTTCTATGTCTCTTTACATTATCATTAGCATTTTTTTCTAGGAAGAACAACATAAATCTTTAACTTTTCTCAATATACGTAGTTAACATTATATTACTTCAGATAGCATACAGATAGTATACAGAAATCTTTTAGCTTTTTGTTTCCGTTTTACCCCCCACACAAATATTTAACGCTATTATTTGTCCATGATTTCATTTTTTCTGCCTCTTTCTTCTTCATCTGAATTTCTCATTATATGCATGTTGATCTGCTTCATATTGTTTTATACGTCTATGAGATTCTCCTGAACTGTCTTTAACCCTTTTCTTCTCTGTTCGTTGGATTCAGTAATTTCTATTAATCTTTTGTATAGATGTCTGTTTTTTCTGCCATCTCCATTCTAAATTTGACCCAACTGGTAAATTTTCATTTCAATTACTTCACTTATTAGCTTTAGAACATCAGTTTTAAGTTTTAGTTTATGTTTGTATACTTTTTGTATACATTTTCAACTCATTATTTAAACATATATCTACTTAACTCTTTGATATCTCTTTTGAGCTCTATCTGCTCAATCTAATATCACACCCTCTCCCAAAGTGTTGGCTATGGGTTGCTTTTTTTTTTCCTGAATGTGGTTTACATTTTAACAAAATAAACAGGTTAAAACTAGACATTGTAAATAATAAAGTGCAGGAAATCTTAAGTTCCTTGTGATCCTCTGCAGAATTTCTTTCCAGAAGAAGTTGAATTGCTTAGATTCAAACTGAATTTTTTCTCACCCAAAATATCAATTTGCTCTATTTTTATAGTTTCGCATTGTTATTTTCTTTTAAGTTGACTTCCAGGAGTCTCCCTTGTACCTTTATATATTAGTATTTAGAGAAGAATTTGGATAATATTGGTGATTACCCACTCCATAGTTCTTACCTCTAGGGATCCCTCTAATTTTCAGATGTTGTACTAGATTTGAAATCAATTTTCTGATGCTTCAAATCTGTAAGTCTTGAGCTTTTTGCTGCCTAAGGTGAATGCAGTTGGAAAATGCACTTATTTTAGAAGCAACAGATTCCCATGCACCTTTGTTCATTAAAAGTGGATTTTTGTTTTCAGACTGTTTTCTTAGGCTCTTTAGATTCTTTCCCATACAGTCTGTCACGTATTTGGACAAAGTTATTATAGTATTCATATTTTTGGGGTCTCACTTCTCCAGTTTCTCCATAGTCTTGCAAACAATGTCATAATCAGGATTTTTAATTTCAGATATTGCAATATGTGTGTAGTTGTTGCTTATAGTTTTGTTTGGTATCTTACTAGTGATTGTTGAACACTTATTGATGTAACTATTAGTCATATATATATATATATATATATATATATATATATATATATATATTTGGTTAAATGTCTATCAAACATTTTGCCAATATGTAGTAAATTTTAATATACATATTTTTTGTTTATATACAATGTATCTTGGCACCTTGTAAAGTTAAGTTTTGTCTTTTACCTTAAATTCCTTACTCTGAAATTGATTTCTCTGTATTTTATCTAGTAGAAATCTTATATTATTTCTGATATGACTAACCAGTTGCCTTAGTATCACATTGGACTTGCCCATATTTTTCAGTCTTTTGATGCCAGTGTGACATAAATCAAGTTTCTATACATACTGGTCTGTTTCTAAGCTCCTAAACTCCCTATTCTCTCAATAACTTTATCTCTGTATACAAAAAGCTACTATAGACTTTCTTAATAACCATATAAATACACAACATGATGTGTGTGTATGCCTGTGTGTATGTATGTGTGTGTGTGTGTGTATATATACACACACAGTAAAACCTTAAGATATGGTAAAGCAAAACTCCCCATATATACATCTTCAAAATTGCCATTCTGGGCACTTGCTTTTCTACATAAATTAAAGTATCTTTTTTAAGTCCCATGAAAAAGACTTTGATATTTTAATTAGCATTACAAAGGATTAATAAATTAAATGCATAACTTGAATTGAGAGAACATTGTCATCTTTATGATATTTTGATTTCCATTCTTGAATATGACTTTCGTAATGAGTTTGAAAAATATTTTGTTATACCCCTAATGTTTTTGCATATTTATTAAATTTAAACCTAAACTTCCTATTGTTTTTGTTGCTATTTTGTTGTAAATGGTATCCCTTGTTTTCCTTACAGTTATATTATTACAAACATTAGATGTCAGTATATAAAAAAGAAATTAGTTTATATATATATTGATTTTACCATTGCTAATGTCACCTATAAATTTATAGTAAACCTTTTTGTATTTTCAATATAGACAAGTAGATCTTCTGAAAATAATTGCTTTACTTCTTATATTCTAGTCACACAATTTTTTTTTCATTTTTCCTTATCTTTTTTTTGCCACATTTTTATTTTTTAATAAATTAATTTATTTTAGTTGGGGGCTAATTACTTTACAATATTGTAGTGGTTTTTGCCATACATTGACATGAATCAGCCATGGGTTTACATGTGTTCCCCATCCTGAACCCCCCTCCCACCTCCCTCCCTATCCCATCCCTCTGGGTCATCCCATTGCCCCAGCCCTGTGCATTTGTCTCATGCATCGAACCTGGAATGGTGTTCTGTTTCACATATGATAATATACATGTTTCAATGCTATTCTCTCAGAATGTCCCACCCTCACCTTCTCCCTCAGAGTCCATAAGACTGTTCTGTGCATCTGTGTCTCTTATTCTGTCTCGCATATAGGGTTATCGTTACCATCTTTCAAATTCCATATATATGCATTAGTATACTGTATTGGTGTTTTTCTTTCTGGCTTACTTCACTCTGTATAATGGGCTCCAGTTTCATCCATCTCAATAGCACCGATTCAAATGTATTCTTTTTAATGGCTGAGTAATATTCCATTGTGTATATGTACCACAGCTTCCTTATCCATTCGTCTGCCGATGGACATCTAGGTTGCTTCCATGTCCTGGCTATTATAAACAGTGCTGCGATGAACATTGGGGTACACGTGTTTCTTTCAGTTCTGGTTTCCTCAGTGTGTATGCCCAGCATTGGGATTGCTGGGTCGTATGGCAGTTCTATTCCCAGTTTTTTAAGGAATCTCCACACTGTTCTCCATAGTGGCTGTACTAGTTTGCATTCCCACAAACAGTGTAAGAGGGTAAAACAGAAAGAGAAATTAAGGAAACAATACCATTCACCATTGCAACAAAAAGAATAAAATACTTAGGAATATATCTACCTAAAGAAACAAAAGACTTATATATAGAAAACTATAAAACACTGATGAAAGAAATCAAAGAGGACACAAACAGATGGAGAAATATACCGTGTTCATGGATTGGAAGAATTAATATAGTGAAAATGAGTATAGTACCCAGGGCAATCTATAGATTCAATGCAATCCCTATCAAGCTACCAACGGTATTTTTCACAGAACTAGAACAAATCATTTCACAATTTGTATGGAAATATAAGAAACCTCGAATAGCCAAAGCAATCTTGAGAAAGAAGAATGGAACTGGAAGAATCAAGCTGCCTGACTTCAGGCTCTACTACAAAGCCACAGTCATCAAGACAGTGTGGTACTGGCACAAGGATAGAAATTTAGATCAATGGAACAAAATAGAAAGCCCAGAGATAAATCCACACACCTATGGACACATTATCTTCAACAAAAGAGGCAAGAATATACGATGGAGAAAAGACAATCTCTTTAACAAGTGGTGCTGGGACAACTGGTCAACCACTTGTAAAAGGATGGAACTAGAAGACTTTCTAACACCATACACAAAAATAAACTCAAAATGGATTAAAGATCTAAACGTAAGACCAGAAACTATAAAACTCCTAGAGGAAAACATAGGCAAAACACTCTCCAACATAAATCACAGCAGGATCCTCCATGACCCACCTCCAAGAATACTGGAAATAAAAGCAAAAATAAACAAATGGGACCTAATTAAAATTAAAAGCTTTCCCACAAGAAAGGAAACCATAAGCAAGGTGAAAAGACAGCCCTTGGAATGGGAGAAAATAATAGCAAATGAAGCAACAGACAAACCATTAATCTCAAAAATATACAAGCAGCTCCTGCAGCTGAATTCCAGAAAAATAAACGATCCAATCAAAACATGGGCCAAAGAACTAAACAGACATTTCTCCAAAGAAGACATACAGATGGCTAACAAACACATGAAAAGATGCTCAACATCACTCATTATCAGAGAAATGCAAATCAAAACCACATTGAGGTACCATCTTACGCCCGTCAGAATGGCTGCTATCCAAAAGTCTACAAGAAATAAATGCTGGAGAGGGTGTGGAGAAAAGGGAACCCATTTTTCCTTATCTTAATGCAATGCCTAGAACTTCCAGTTCAGTCTTTGCTAAAAACTATGACTGTTAGTATTCTTGTCCCTTGTTTCTGACTTATAAGGAATTACTTACTATTGACTTACTTGGGAAATGATTTATAGTTGTCATTTCATTTCTTCCTCCTACTGCTTCCTTCATCACTTCTCTGCCTCTCTATTGCCTCTTTCTTCTTCCCTGCCTGATGTTCTCATCTTCCTCCTATTTCTCCTTGCTCTCATGGTTCTTTTTTCCAGTTCCTTCTTATCTTACTCTTCCTTTTTAGAGTTTTAGCTCAATTTAAAACTGTTCCTTAAAGTATAAATATAGAAAAGTGAGACAATAAGGGTAAAACTCTGTAAAGTCTCATATCCCTAGGACATTTGGTGCCAATTTCATTAAGAATGTCTTTTCAATGGAATAGTTCTTTTAACTTAGCTTTTTAAGATGATAGTCATGGAGTTTTACATAGCAACCTCTTAGAGTTAAAAAAATTCTACTCCTGTCTATTTTTTCTTGTTGTTGTTACAAATTGTTTCTGATATGTGTTTTTCTTTGTTTTGTTTTGGTGTTTTTGTTTGGAATTTCTTTTCATTTTTCTCAGCTAGATTTGCAATGTTTGGTATTTTTATTTTTCTTCCCAAAGAACTGGCTTTTTTATTTTATAAATCAAACCCATTTAAACACTTTTCTACTTTGTTAACTTCTACTGTTTAGTCACTGATGTATGCCTTCTATTACTTTACACTTACATTTCACCATATCTTTTTGCCATTTTATTAATTTTTTGTGTGTGATTTCTGATTACAGTACACAGTTATTAGCTAGTGCTTCTAGGATCTAGTTCCTGAATGCTAATTTAATGTACAGTCAAGAAATAAAGAAAGTTGCATCTTTAACCTTAACTTATTAGGCCAGGTATATTTACCTGCCTACATTCCACATGTATAACAATTAGATACTTCTCAAAATCCATTTATTAAATCATGTATCCAGAATATTTCAAGAAACTGTCATAAATATGGCAGAAAAATACATGCACCTCACTTTCAAAGATCATACAGCTGAGTGGAAGAGAGACAAACAGTACTTATAAAGGGTAACACTTGTGCTTGAGAAGATGTGTATTTTTGTCAGAGTATGGAGAAATTTGAGGTAAAAATAAAGTCTATAAGACTGGTATAGATAGTGAATGGGTATAGGAAGAAATGGGTGGTAAAGACATCCCAGTAAAAAGTGATTCATTTAACAACCGTGGGGCTGGCAGAGAAAATAAAGCCAAGGGAAATGACATAACCTGCAGAGAGCACCACTTTCCCAAAATAAGCAGTGCAGCTCAGAATGTCTTCTTGGTTGTCCTGACTACTTCAGAGCATAACACAATTACTAGCCAAACTTCAGCAGCTTGGTAACTCTCACATCCTAGCAAATCACACTAAGTGACAACAAAGCCACTACGGTTAAGTAATGCCTTTACACATTGGAAAAAATAGTAATGTGTACTGCTTAAGTAGAGAAAATATGACAGGATTTAGATGTTGAATCCTTTCTTCATGGACAAGGCTGCTTCTAAAATCTAAAACTGTCAGTGACTACCTGGGATTTTCTTCTTCCTTGAAATAATTTGGTGACTCATATCAACCCCCGCCCTCATTCTGCCTCTCCAGCTCCCTTTCTGGATTTCACTTAATATTAAGGACTCAATATTCGTGGTCTGGATTTCATGTTGAATTCTTTTCAATTTCTTTATTGTGATAGAAAGACTTTTGGTAATTAAATGAGAGTTTTCCCTCTAAAGTTTATATATCTCTACACTGGATAATTTCAGATTCTCTTTTCTTCCTTATGTTATAAGCAAAAGTCAAACCATGACATTCATTACCTTCTCAGACAACTGAAAACTAATTTCTGATATATCAAGAAGTCAGTAGGAAGATGTTAAATTCCATTAGTAAAATCATCAAATTATACTGGGCTTTTCACTGATTTCATGTTACACTAATCATTAGACTCACACTCAACCAAGGAAAAAAGGGCTTCAGTTGTAAATATTAAAATGCAAATAAATTTACATGCAATTGAGATTTCTTGTTGTTGTTCAGTCGCTCATTCATGTTCAACTCTTTGCAACCCCTTGGATTGTAGCATGCTAGGCTTCCCTGTCCCCCATCTCCCACAGCTTGCTCAAACTCATGTCCATTGAGTCGGTGATGCCATCCAACCATCTTGTCCTCTGTCATCTCCTTATCCTACTGCCTTCAGTCTTTCATAGCATCAGGGTCTTTTCCAGTGGGTTGGCTCTTCATATCAGGTAGCCACAGTATTGGAGTTTCAGCTTCAATTCCTCCAATGAAAATTCAGGATTGATTTCCTGTAGAATTGCCTGGTTTGTTCTCCTTGCACTCAAGGGTCTCTCAATAGTCTTCTCCAAAACCACAGTTCAAAAGCATCAATTCTCCAGCACTCAGACTTCTTTATGGTCCAACTCTCACATCCATACCTGACTACTGGATAAACAACAGTTTTGACAATATGGACTTTCTCAGCAAAGTAATGTCTCTGCTTTTTGATATGCTGTCTAGGTTTGTCATAGCTTTTCTTCTAAGGTGCAAGCATCTGTCACTGTTTCCATTCTTTCTCCATCTATTTGCCATGAAGTGATGGGACTGGATGCCATGATCTCAGTTTTTTTGAATGTGAGTTTTAGGCCAGCTTTTCCACCTTCACCAAGAGGGTCTTTAGTTCTTCTTCACTTTCTTCCATAAGGGTGGTGTCATCTGCATATCTGAAGTTATTGATATTTCTCCCAGCAATCTTGATTCCAGCTTGTGATTCATCCAGCCCAGCATTTCTCTTGATGTACTCTGCATATAAGTTAAATAAGCAGGGTGACAATATAGTCTTGAAATACTCCTTTCCCAATTTTGACCAGTCTGTTGTTCAATGTCCAGTTCTAACTGTTGTTTCTTGACCTGCATACATGTTTCTCAGGAGGCAGTTAAGGTGGTCTGGTATTCCCATCTCTTTTAAGAATTTTTCCACAGCTTGTTGTGATCCACACAGTGAAAGGCTTTAAAGTAGTTAATGAAGCAGAAATAGATATTTATCTGGAATTCTCTTGATTTTTATGTGATCCAACAGATGTTGGCAATTTGATCCCTGGTTCCTCTGCCTTTTCTAAAACTTCCTTGAATATCTGGAAGCTCTTGGTTCACATACTGCTGAAGCCTAGCTTGGAGAATTTTGAGCATTACTTAGCTAGCATGTGAAATAAGCACAATTGTGCAGTATTTTTAACATTCTTTGACATTTTCCTTCTTTGGGATTGGGATGAAAACTGACCATTTCTAGTCCTGTGGCCACTGCTGAGTTTTTTAAGTTTGGTGCATATTGAGTGCAACACTTAACAGCATCATCTTTTAGGATTTGAAATAGCTCAGCTGGAATTCCATCACCTCCACTAGCTTTGTTCATGGGGATGCTTTCTAAGGCCCACTTAACTTCAAACTCCAAGATGTCTGGCTCTAGCAGAGTGATTACATCATTGTGGTTATCTGGGTCATTAAGAACATTTTTATATAGTTCTTCTGTGTATTCTTGCCACTTCTTAATATCTTCTGCTTCAATTAAGTCCGTGCCATTTCTGTCCTTTTATTATGCCTATCTTTGCATGAAATATTCCCTTGTTATCTCTAATTTTCTTGAAGAGATCTCTAATCTTTCCCATTCTATTGTTTTCCTCTATTTATTTGGATTGATCACTTAATGAGGGCATTCTTTTCTCTCCTAGCTGTTCTTTGGAATTCCACATTCATATGGGTATATCTTTTCTTTTCTCCTTTGCTTTTATCTTCTTTTCTTCTATTAGCTATTTGTAAGGCCTCCTCAGACTGCCATTTTGCCTTTTTGCATTTCTTTTTCTTGGGAATGGTTTTGATCACTGCTTTCTATACAATGTTATGAACTTCTGTCAATAGTTCTTCAGGCACTTTCTCTATCAGATCTAATTCCTTGAATCTATTTTTGACTTTCACTGTATAATAAAAGGGATTTGATTTAGGTCATACCTGAATGGCTTAGTGGTTTACACTGTTTTTTTCAACTTAAGTCTGAATTTTGCAATAAGGTTTTCATGATCTGAGCCAGTCAGCTCTCAGCCTTGTTTTTTCTGACTGTATAGAGCTTCTCTGCAAAGAATGTAATCAATCTGATTTCTTATTGACCTTTGGGTGATGTCCAGTGTAGAGTTGTCTCTTGTTTTGTTGGAAGAGGATGTTTGCTATAACCAGTGTGTTTTCTTGGCAAAGCTGTTAGTCTTTATCCTGCTTCATTTTGTACTCCAAGGCCAAACCTGCCTATTATTCCAGGTATCTCTTGATGTCCTACTTTTGCATTCCAGTCCCCTGTGGAATGCAAAGGACATCTTTTTTTGGTGTTAGTTCTAGAAGGTCTTGAAGGTCTTCATAGAATCATTCAACTTCAGCTTCTTCAGCATTAGTGGTTCAGGCATAGACTTGAATTAATGTGATACTGCCTTGGAAACAAATAGAGATCATTCTGTCATTTTTGAGATTGCACCCAAGTACTGCATTTTGGACTCTTTTTTTGACAATAAGGGCTAATCCATTTCTTCTAAGGGATTCTTGCCCACAGTAGTAGATAAAATGGTCATCTGAATTAATTTTGCCCATTCTGGTCTATTTTAGTTCACTGATTCCTAAGATGTCAATGTTCACTCTTGTCATCTCCTGTTTGACCACTTCAAATTTCCCTTGATTCATGGACCTAACTTTCCAGGTTCCTATGCAATATTGCTCTTTACAGCATTTGACTCTATTTTCACCACCAGACACATCTAAAACTGTGTATTGTTTCTGCTTTGGGTCAGCCTCTTCATTCCCCTGAATCTGTTTCTCCTTCCTTCTCCAGTATCATAATGGGTACCAATGACCTGGGGAGTTCATCGTTCAGTGTCATATCTTTTTGCCTTTTCATACTATTCATGGGGTTCTCAAGGCAAGAATTCTGAAGCGGTGTGCCATTCCCTTCTCCAGTGGACCACATTTTGTCAGAACTCTCCACCATGACTCATCCATCTCAGGTGGCCCTACACAGCATGGCTCATAGTTTCTTTGAGTTACACAAAGTTGTGATCCATGGGATCAGTTTGGTTAGTTTTCTGTGATTGTGGTTTTCATTCTGTCTGCCCTCTGAAGGATGAGGATAGTAGCTTGTGAAAACTTCCTGATAGGAGGTACTGGCTATGCAGAAAACTGGATCTTGCTCTGGTGGGCAAGGACAAGCTCAGTAAATCTTTAATCCAATTGTCTGCTGATGGGTGGGGCTGTGTTCCCTCCCTGTAGCTTGGCCTGAGTCCAAACTATGGAGGGGTGCACTGTTGACCCACACCTCCACTGAAGATGCCTGTGTGTCTCTTGTGGGGTCACTGCTCCTTTCTCTTGGGTCCTGGTGTGCACAAGGTTTTGTTGTGCCTTCCAATAGTCTGTTTCTCCCGTTCTGTAATCAAATCCCATTGGCCTTCAAAGTCAGATTTTCTGGGAGTTCTCAGTCCCTTTGCTGGTTCCACAGGTTGGGAAATCTGTTGGGCCCTAGAAATTTTGCAACAGTGCAAGAACTTCTTTGGTATAATTGTTCTTCAGTTTGTGGGTCATCTACTCAGTGGTTCTGTAGTGGGATTAATGATGACCTCCTTCAAGAAGACTATGCCATATGCTGCACCTCCCAGGTCTGCTGCAGCCAAAGCCCCTGCCCTGGTAGCAGGCCACCATGACCCGTGCCTCTGCAGGAGACACTCAAACACTCAAAGGCAGGTCTGGCTCAAGCTCTTCTGGAAGTCATTGCTCCTTTCCCTGGGTCCTGGTACACATGAGGTTTTATTTTCACACTCCAAGTGTCTCTGGCAATTGAGATAAATATTTTCAAAAAAAGAATATGTGTATTTTCATGAAAATCACAAAAATTACAGATACTTTCCCCTCTGGACTTAAAGATAAGTCTTTAATTATTATAATTTAGACTTCCATTATCATAGGCCTTTATTTTAAGATGAAATATCTTGGGGATGCTGATTTTGCTTATGTGTATATTTACTGAGTTCGTTTTTGTGGAAAAAGTTGGCTGACTCTGCTTAGAATAGTTAATTGTATTGCCCTGAAAGAAGAAATGTCTTGCTGAGAGAACTATGTAGTTATATTAAAATTTTAATAGAGTGAATGAAGTCTATCAGTAGAAACAATCACAAAATAGAGATGTGTATAATGAGTGGGGGCTCATTCTGTGCTAGACACTATTGTGAGCATCCTACACTGAGTTGATGTATTAATATTTCTTGAAAACATGCTCTATACAGTTGTGTATACCTTGAAGCAGAATGCATCACTAAAAGTGTAGTGGGAGATATCAGTAGAGATTTCAGAAAGGGCTTGATATTTAAGATTTTGTAAAAGATGCGTGAGGATTTATTTTTCCTAACAATATTACTTATGTGCTACTGGTGTTACTTTAAAATAGTATGTCTGTAGACTTGGATTCTGAAAAGCATCCAGATCCTTATTTTGAATACACTTAAATGAGTCATTTGACCTTGATGAACTTCATGTTTTAATGTGCAAATTAAAGATCTAATCAAGAAAACTGCTAAATTCTTTTTCATATTTATATTTTAATTAGATCCTCTGAAATTTTTCATGTTACCAACTACCATGTCACCCTAAATCTCTATTTTGAGTATTTACTTCCATTGATGTGTGCTTATTCAGTTTGTCTGTGAATTATAAACTGACCATAGCCCCAACCTCTCTGTCTCTTCCTTTCTCTCTCTCATCAACAAAATTTTAACTCAGTATTACAAAAGGAAGTTTAACTAATAATTAAAGTAATCTCCTCATAATCCTGTAATATTCATTTCTTATTTTTTAGTTGGCCAGGAAATCCTTCTGCAGCCATAACACTCTGCAATGCTGCCAAGTGCTCTCAGTAGATACAATTTCTCTCCAAGTTCACCAACACTCATTGAGCATCCCTATCAATGATTTATTTCTCTTCTGTACAATTACTCACCTGTTGATTGCTATCTTTATAGCTACTTGCTTTCCAGAAGTACCTAGAACATGCTCTAAAAGTAGAGCAACCTACAACTTCAAATATTGCAAGAGCTAGTCTTAATGGTTAGGTAATAAATTTCCTGTTACAATCTATAGCAGAGTTTCTCGATGTGTGCAATCTTGAAGCTTGGGGGGTAGATTTTTCTTTATTATGAGAGGATGTTTAGAAGTATTCCTGGCCTCTACCCTGGAGTAGGAAATGGCAACCTACTCCAGTATTCTTGCCTAAAAAGAGATCTCATGGACAGAGAAGCCTGGCTGGCTACAGACCATGGGGTCACAAAGAGTTGGACACAACTGAGTGTTTGAGCATGCGCACACGGCCTCTACTCACAAGATGACAGCAGCACTTCCCTCCTCAGTTGTAACAAAAGTGTCTCTTGTGGTGGTGGTTTAGTTGCTAAGTTGTATCCAACTCTCCTGGCCCCATGGACTGTAGCTCACCAGGATCCTCTGTCCATGGGATTCTCCAGGTAAGAATACTGGAGTGGGTTGCCATTTCCTTCTCCAGGGGATCTTCCCGAACCTAGAAATCAAACCTGGGTCTCCTGCATTGCAGACAGATTCTTTACCGACTGAGGAAAGCCCCAAATCTCTCTGGACATTATCAAACGTCCTCTCTGACCCGTAGGGTTACCAGATAAAGTGCAGGATACCGACTTAAGTATTAGTTTCATATAACCAAAACAGTTTGCTTTTTAAAAATTTAAGCATATCTCAAAAAATGCATAGATCAGAGTTATAAAAAATTTATCTGAAATTCAAACATAACTAAGCATCCTATATTTTTATTTTAAACTGGCAATTCTACTTGAGTTGGGGGGTGGGGACTCACATCCCCAATTGAGAACCATTAATCCAGAATTATATTAAAATGTAAAATAAAAATGTAGTGTTTCAGGCGTAATTTTGATATTTTCATGTGTTAAAGTATTTAGCTAAGTGGGCTATTATTACTATTAATAAAATTATTTTGGTATGCTCAAACATGCACAATAATGGAAAATAAAGCAAAATGTATGCCTTAGTTTCATTATAGGGTCTCAGTTCATATGGATTTAGTGCCTTGACTGATGGCTATAAAGACAAGTGGCTCCACTGACTTCAGTTTCTACAGCATTCATTAGGTTGGAGGCAGGCTTTCTTCAGATATAAGTGATGGATGGAAGTCCGAACCTGATAGTTATTCTCGTGGTACCATAGACATCAGGAATATGTGTTTGCCCTCTGAGTGAAGCTCACACGTTCTGCTACATAAATTCCCAAGTGCATAGATGTTGAACCATTTAATCTGCTCAGGGCCTATGTCGCCTAATCCTGCAGTTGATATAATCATCTTCCAACACTTTACAGGTCTCTAGACGACACAGCTAAGGAAGATAAAAAGACAAGGTGAACTTGTATTTGCCCTCTCATTAAATTTTGCAAGCTGCTATGTTTAAGTTTCTATTTTATGGACCACTTAGGCAACTATTAACCTTTAAAAATACATTAGCATTTTTATTTCAGACTTTCAAGAAGACACACACGAAAATAGAAATAAATGATGATGGGGAATTCTGACTTACAAATTGATATTCAAATGTTCCAAACATGTTTTTCCTCCTACCACATTAAGGCAATGTTCCAAATAATCCACCTAATTCTAGTCCTCTTTTAAAATTGGCTATACTGTTGGTACAAATTAATCTGATGGCAGTAAGCACCTGAGGTTTATTGAAACAACGTTAGAGAAGAACTACTGATATCATATTACTTCTAAATTAAAAGATGATGAAGATTTAAATGAGCAGAGAGAGACTCATATATGTACAATAAAATCAAATATATTTGCCTTATAAAATGATAATTAAATAAAATTTTATTAGAGCTTTTAAATTTTCATTGGCTAGAAACTTTCTTCTATAACATGGGTACTTCAGGCAGATAATTATTGAAAAATATAGATACTATGATTTTGTTTCAACATCATTAAACTAGTTATCAAAATGTTATTTTTGCTGGCAGAATTGAGAAATATTGTATTTTTAAAATTAGTCTTTGAATATTCAAATGTTTCTAAAATACATGAACATCATTTTTAAGGACATGTTTCTGGCCTCTTGATTTTTTTTTTTTTACTTTATTTTTGTAAATTTGGTGCCAATCTTAGATTTTGGACACTAAAAAGAAACTTGCAGTTTTGAATAGTTCATTACAGACTTTAGGATTAAGAATCTATTATATACCAGGCTAACAACACAGGGAAGAGGAATGAAATCAATTGTGCTGTGCATCCTTCTAAACCAGCACTTTCACGAAGGTTATAATAAGCATGAAATGCAGCTTCAAATTTAAATATAAAATTTCTAACCACAACTGCCTGCAATGAACATGATTTGTTCTATGTGCTTGTGATACAAATATGACTAAAATAGGGTCCTATTGACTGAAAGTTTTGGAAAAAGAGAGAAGGAATTTGAAAGTCTACTTTTCTGTCTATTAATGCGTGGTTGGAAACAGGAAATGAAGAATTGAATAGAAAGTGCCAGAGAGAGGAAAGAAGACTAAAAAAATATATAGGGTGGTTCACTGCATGCTTATAGTATATATTTTATTTCTTAAAGCAAGATGTGAGAGAGTCAGAGGTATTTACTCTGCAAGCTATGTTTCCATTAGGAAATTTGATGGCAAAATATGACACATTGCCCAATGTTATGGTTGAAGCAAGAGATAAATAAAAAAGGAGTAATTGCCAAGTAATATATATGATGAGAAAGGACTAATTCTGAAATAAACAGCGAGGTATTTAAGCTAGTTATAGAGGTAATGGTTTGGGGTGGGAGGATTCCCTAACACATATAGCTTCATGCAGAAAGAGTCTGTATTAAGAAAAAAGTCAATTGAAAGAAATATTTCCTTAGATGCACTGATAGGAAGCTAAAAGTCCGAGATAGCTGCCAATGATGACTAGGAGCTAGTTTAAGTGAGATGGGTAACTCCTCGTCTTACACTTTTCTGCCCTCAACTCCAGTTAAGTAGTAGCAGGAGATGAATTGAAACATGCCTTTGGCCATTCCAGTGCTAAGTCGCTAACGACTGACGGGTAATAATAAAGTTTGGAGATTCATAGAAAAAATAGCTGAATAACTATCATAAAGGGGAAAAGTGTGATCATAACAAAATGTAAAATATTTTATTTACTCCCTGGAATCAAAATACTGAGTTAGTATGATTTAACTTAGGGGGCCTGTAGCGATTTTGGGTGTGATATTTTTATTTTTACTATATTATTAATACATCCTGAGACACTAATGATTTGTCTGATCATTTTACTTAATTTAGAAGAAATTTAGAGTACTGTGATACAATTAAGATGTCTGAAACTTAATCTGTTTTCCTAAAAGAGTTGATGCAATATCAAATTAAATCACCACTGTCTTAAATTTAGCAAAAGTTCAAGTTTATTTTGACTTAGAAAATATTTCAGAAAAAGTATAAATATTATGTCTACATGTTTAAATTTCTGATTTTGTATCTTCAGTTTTCTTAAGTGTGCTGGATGCTGCCACTTTAGAAATGAGGGCCAAATAGAAAGGGTTTATGAGGTGATGCTTTTTCTCTTTGGAAAGTTTTAAACCTTGAACACAAAAACATTCTGAAAATTTATCATTGTTTAGTTTTGGTCCCAAACATTCAATATGACTTTAATTAGCTTTCAAAGTTTCCAGCACAAAATAGAGTGGTGGCAGAAATAAGTTGTTTAAAGGAAAAATACAGACTGTGCTGAAATGCACAGTCTAATCTTCAAGAAATACGGTATTCCAAGCACAATATAGTGTTGTCTTCATACCGCCTTTACTTCATTTTGATATAAAAATGGGTTTCTTCCATTTTCCACAGAACATAAATAGCTTAAGAAATTTAAGGTTAACTTGGAAAATTGTAGCCAACAGTGCTTTTTATGCAAGAGTTTATATTTGTTATTTAAAGAAACACTGAACTCAAATGTTTATCCCTCATCAAGTTCTTTGATTTAGGGTTTATTTACAAATTATGAGGGACTTCCCTCGTAACTCAGTCAGTAAAGAATCTGCCTGCAATGAAGGAGACCTTGGTTTGATTCCTGGGTCAGGAAGATCCCCTGGAGAAGGAAATGGCAACCCACTCCAGTATTCTTGCCTGGACAATCCCATAGAGGAGCCTGGCAGGCTACAGTCCATGGGGTCACAAGAGTCAGACATGACTTAGTGACGAAACCACCAACCACCACCACAAATTATTGAAAGTGTTCACAGATGTGAATCTCCAGTGGGAAAACAGTTCTATCAAGAGGACTGTTGGTTATTTCTACATTGGCTCTAAGGCTCTGCCCAGCCCTAACATGTCTATGCTGAAAGGGCAAATGACAGCGGGATGGGGAAAGTTAAATGAAATTTAAAATGAAAGCAGTTGCTTAGAGGTAGATTTGAAATGTTCTTTGGAAAACTACAGGTTTTGAATGCATTCTCCCTGGAAGTTGATCTTAAAGTAATACTCCCAAGTTAAGTCTGGGATTATAAACTTATACAAATTAATAATAATAGTATCTTATATTTTATCAATACATTAATTTTTACTCACAGAACATTTTTGTAACTATTTGCTGCTGCTGTTGCTCAGTCACTAGGTCACGTCCGTCTCTTTGCAACTCCATGGAGTGCGGCACACCAGGCTTGCCTGTCCTTCACTGCCTCCTGGAGTTTGCTCAAACTCATGTTCATTGAGTTGGTGATGCCATCCAACCATCTCATCCTCTGTTGCCTCCTTTTCCTCCTGCCTTCAATCTTTCCTAGCATCAGGGTCTTTTCTAATGAGTCAGCTCTTTGCATCAGGTGACCAAAGTATTGGAGCTTCAGCATCAGTCCTTCCAATAAATATTCAGGGTTGATTTCCTTTAGGATTGACTGGTTTGATCACTTTGCTGTCCAAGGGACTCTTAAGAGTCTTCTCCAGCACCACAGTTCCAAAGCATCAATTCTTCAGTGCTCAGTCTTCTTCATGGTCCAACTCTCACATCTGTACATGACTAATGGAAAACCCTAACTTTGACTATATGGACCTTTGTCAATGAAGTCTCATTTTAGTCTAATGAAGTACTCATAAATGATTGGCAGTTGTTTTTTTTTGTTTAACAATTTGAAATATGAGAACACTTATGAAAATATATTGGCTAATAAGTCTTCATTAGCAGAAACAGATACTTTTTCTGTATTCTGTATATCCTTTTGTCTATTTTGTCCTATGCATGTGAAAATTTACTTTTGTAAGATGTAAATGTAAAAACAAAACAATTTTCCAGATATGGTAATATAGTAACACTGTTTTCCTCTATAGGTATGAAGGGTATCTTTTCCTGAATCTACATCACTTTCATTACCCATGCTGTAGGTGCTCTCTCCAGGCTCTGCAGCTCAAAGATTCTAGCTTCTAAGAACAAGGTGTAGCAACCATTTTGGTTTCCTATGATGCCAAGTTGTATTGCTCAATCATACAATATTCTAGCCTAGACTCCTTCAAGCCAACAATGCTATTTATGTGATCGTCAGTTAATGACTTTATTTCTCTTTGATTCCCTTTCATTACCTGTAAAGTAATACTTACCCCATGGAGAGTTGTGAGAATTAAATATTCAAAGCTTCTAGAACCTAGTAAGTTCTCAATAAATATTATTTGTTATTGTTTAGTTTCTAAGTCATGTCCGATTCTTTTGCAACCCCATGGATTGTAGCCAACCAGGTTCCTCTGTCCATGGGATTTCCCAGGCAAGAATACTGGAATGGGTTGCCATTTCCTTCTCCAGGGTATCTTCCTGACCCAGGGATTAAACTTGTATCTTCTGCATTGGCTGGTGGATCCTTTACTACTGAGCCACCAGGGAAGCCCTAAGTTATTATTACTAACATTTAATTTAGAAACATCATCTTTACAAACAATCAGAATAGTAACTGTCATTCTCCTTTCAAACATTTACATGAATTTTCTTATACAACCTTCATAATAATCATATTTGTAATTACTAATCCTAATTCCATTTTACAAATGGGAAAATAAGATGATAGAGAAATTCATTAAAATTGTTCAGGATCACACAAACTAGTAAATAATGAAGTCTGTGTCATAAACTCATGGAGTCTGACTTCAGGGCCATAATTCTTAACCAGTATAGATGACTCCTTACATATTGCACATCAGGTTCTCTCTCCCCTTGACTTTTAGACACACACTAAAATCACAATATTTTCTCATATAAATTGTTAAAGGTATTATTTTCTGCATTACTGATTGAGAGAAAATTCTAGCTTGTTTTATATTTCATTGTTCCAAGATATCTGAAGACACGAGCATGCCAACAAACCCAAATTAGACTGGATATTTTGTGACCATATAAATATTAGACAGCCAGATAAATTTCAGAACACATTAACTAGAATCTTCACTACTATTAATTCTTTTAAATTAATTAATTGAATTTCCCTGGTGGCTTAGATGATAAAGAATCTGCCTGCAATTCAGGAGACCTGGGTTTGATCCCTGGGTTGGGAAGATCCCCTGGAGAATTGCATGGACAGAAGAGCTTCTCAGGCTACATCCATGGTGTCATTAAGAGTTGGACACGGCTGAGTGGCTAACACTTTTACAATTATATAATTATTTTTTTTATTGGCCACACCATGCAACTTGTGGGATCTTAGTTCCCCGACCAGACCAGAGATCAAACCCATGCATCCCGCAGTGGAAGCACGGAGTCCCAGCCACTAGACCACCAGGGAAGTCCCAGAAACTTAATTCTTTAATTCATTCAGAAGAAAAGTTCCTTGTTATGATAAACTTTTGTCTTCAAGCTATACATTTGTCTACATAGAATGGTGTATACAACTTTTTCCCCATATTCCCTACTCCCTTAAATATCCTGACAGTCACATGGGAGTATTATAAATTATATATTTTCATAATTGAGTAAAAATCAATATAGTGCATACTTTTACATCTGCTGCACTAACATTAGGGCTTCCCTGGTGGCTTAGATGGTAAAAAATCTGCCTGCAATGCATGAGACCTGGGTTCAATCCCTGGGTTGGGAAGATCCCCTAGCGAAGGGAATGGCTACCCACTCCAGTATTCTTGCATGGAGAATTCCATGGACTAACATTATTTTGGCCAGATATGTGTGCTTACTCTTTTTTTTTTTCAGGTGAAATATAGTTAATACACAATGTTATGTTAGTTTCAGCTGTACAACATAAGGATTTGATGTTTGTATAAAATATGAAATGATCACAAGAATAATCTAGTCATTCTCTGTCCCCTTAAAAAGTTGTCACTGTATTAATCATGTACCTTATGCTGTGTATTACATCCTCATGATTTATTTATTGTATAATTGGAAGTTTGTACCTCTTAATCCCTTTCACATATTTCTGTCATCCCATCATGCCTCTCCCTTCTGAAAACCACTGTTATATTCTCTGTATCTATAAATCTGTTTTTATGTTGTTTTGTTTATTCAGATTCCACAAATAAGTGAAATCATTTACCTTTTTTCTGTCTGATTTATTTCACTTAGTGTAAAGCTTTCTAGATCTACACATGTTGTGGCAAGACGCAAGACTTAATTTTTTATGCCTGATTACTAGTTCATTGTGTATATACACTGTGTATATGTAAGTATATATACATAATATGCATATATATACCTAATTGTCATTCACACACACCACCTCCTCTTTATCCATACATACCTACACATACACACTACCTCCTCTTTATCCATTCATTTATTGATGGCCACTTACAATGTAAGTATAAATGGCTATTTTAAAAAGTGCTACAATGAAAATGGAGTGCATATATATTTTTGATTTAGTGTTTTTGTTTTCCCTGAGTAAATAACCAGAAGTGGAATGCTGGATCATATAGCAATTTTGTTTTAAATTTTTTGAGACATTCCCATTCTGTTTTTTATAGTGGATACACTAATTTACAGTCTCATCAACAATGCACAAGTGCTACCTTTTTCTCCATATCCTCACCAACTCTTACTGTTTGTTGTCTTTTTTTTTTAATTATTTTTAAATGGAGGATAAATGCATTACAATAATGTGTTGTTTTCTGCCATACATAAACATGATTCAGCAATCAATTCAGTTCAGTCGCTCAGTTGTGTCCGACTGTTTGCAACCCCATGAACAGCAGCACACCAGGCCTCCCTGCCCATCACCAAATGCCGGAGTCCACCCAAACCCGTATCCATTGAGTCCGTGATGCCATCCAACCATCTCATCCTCCATCGTCCCTTTCTCCTGCCCTCAGTCTTTCCCAGCATCAGGGTCTTTTCAAACAAGTCAGCTCTTTGCATGAGGTGGCCAAAGTATTAGAGTTTCAGCTTCAACATCAGTCCTTCCAATGAACACCCAGGACTGATCTCCTTTATGATGGACTGGTTGGATCTCCTTGCAGTCCAAGGGACTCTCAAGAGTCTTCTCCAACACCACAGTTCAAAAGCATTAATTCTTCGGCACTCAGCTTTCTTCATAGTCCAACTCTCACATCCATCCATGACCACTGGAAAAACCATAGCCTTGACCAGACGGAACTTTGTGGTCCAGCTTTTTAATATGCTGTCTAGGTTGGTCATAACTTTCCTTCCTGGGAGTAAGCATCTTTTAATTTCATGGCTGCAATCACCATCTGCAGTGAGTTTAGAGCCCCTCTCCCCCAAAAATAAAGTCAGCCGCTGTTTCTACCGTTTCCCCATCTATTTGCCATGAAGTGATGGGACTGGTACACATATGTCCTCTCCCTCTTGAAACTCCCTCCCACCTCCCACCCCATTCTACCCCTAGAGGTTGTCACAGAGCACCAAGTTGAGTTCCCTGAGTCATACAGCAAATTCCCACTATTTATCTATTTTATATATGGTAATATATATGTTTCAATGCTACTCTCAATTTATCCCACCCTCTCCTTCCCTCACTGTGTCCACAATTCTGTTTTCTATGTCTGTGTGTCTACTGCTGCCCTACAAATAGGCCCATCAGTACCATTTTTCTACTTTCCATATTATTCATTACTATATGATATTTGTCTTTCTCTTCTGACTTATTTCACTCTGTATAACAGGCTCTAGGTCATTTACCTCAGTTCAACTGAATCAAATTAGTTCTTTTTTATGTCTGAGTATTCCATTGTATATATGCACCACAATTTCTTTATCCATTCATCTGTCAGTGGGCATCAAGATTGCTTCCATGTCCTTGCTTTTGTAAATAGTGCTGCAATGAACACTGGGTTACATGTGTCTTGGAATTGTGGTTTGCTCCAGGTATATGCCCAGTAGTGGGACTGCTGGGTCATATGATAGTTTTATTGATGATAGCCATTCTTTGTGAGGTGCTATCTCATTGTCATTTTGATTTGTGCTTCCCAGATGATTAGAATGTTGAGCATTTTTTCATATACCTTTTAGCCATCTGCATGTCTTCTCTGGATTCGTGCTTATTCAGATCCTCTGCCCATTTATTAATCACTTTTTTGTTATTGAGTTGTACGAATTCTTTGGATATATCATTTGAAAATATCTTATCTCATTCAGTAGACTGCCTTTTCATTTTGTAGGTGGTTTCCTTTGCTGTGCAAAAGCTTTTTAGTTTGATGTAGTCTCTTTTTGCTTTTGTTTCCTTTGCCGGAGGAGATAAACCCAAAATAATATTTCTAAGACTGATGTCAAAAAGCATGCTGCCTACATTTTCTTCTAGGAGTTTTAGGTCTAACATTTAAGTCTTTAATCAATTCTGAGTTTATTTTTGTATATGATGTGAGAAAGACCATTTTGATTCTTTTTGAATGTGGCTATTTAGTTTTCACAAGACCATTTATTGAAGAGGCTGTTTTTTTCCCCCATTTTATATTCTTGCCTCTTTTACAGTAGATCAATCATATAGGTGTGGGTTTATTTCTGGGCTATTTATTCTCTTTCATTGACATACATGACTTTATAGTGTAGATTGAAATCAGGATGTGTGATGCTTACAGTTTTTGTTCTTCTCCCTCAAGATTATTGTGGCCATCTGGGATCTTTTGTGTTTCCATACAAATTTTAGAATTATTTCTTCTAGTCATATGAAAAATGCCATAGATATTTTGATAGAGATTGCATTAAATCTGAGAATTACCTTCTGTAACAAAGTCATTTAAACAATATTAATTCATGTAATCCATGAGCACAGTATATCCATTTCTTTGTGTCATCTGTAATTTGTTTCATCAGTGTATCGTATTTTTTTGAGTATAGGCCTTACCTCCCTGCTTAGAGTTATTCCTAGGTATTTTATTCTTTCTTATGAGATTGTTTTCTTAATTTCATTTTTAAATAATTCATTGTTAGTGTATAGAAACAACACATTTCTCTATTAATTTTTTATTGACATTTTATGAATTCATTGAGCTCTTAGAGTATTTTGGTGGCCTTTTTAGGATATTCTTTTTATACTATTACGTCATCTGCAGTGACAGTTTTACTGTTTTCCTTTCCAGTTTGGATTCCTTTTATTTCTTTCTTGTTTGGTTATTATCTGCACAGAACTCCCAGTACTACGTTGAGTAAAAATGGTAAGAGTGAGCATCTTATCTTGTTTCTGATATTAGAGGAAAATGCTTTCAGCTTTTCATTGTTGAGTGTGAGTTTGATATGCTGCTGCTAAGTTGCTTTAGTCGTGTCTGACTCTGTGTGACCCCATAGACAGCAGCCCACCAGGCTCCGCCGTCCCTGGTATTTTCCAGGCAAGAATACTGGAGTGGGTTGCCATTTCCTTCTTCAGTGCATGAAAGGGAAAAGTGAAAGTAAAGTCACTCAGTTGTGTCCGACTCTTAGCGACCCCATGGACTGTAGCCTACCAGGCTCCTCTGTCCATGGGATTTTCCAGGCAAGAGTACTGGAGTGGGGTGCCATTGCCTTGTCCAGTGAGTTTGATATATATGATCTTAATTTTGTTGTAGTGTGTTTCCTTTTTACCCACTTTATTGGAGTTTTTATGATATGTTGAATTTTGTCAAAACCTTTTTCTGATTGAGATGATCTTACTTTTATTTATTTAATTTGTTAACATGGTGCATTACACTGATTGATTTGTGGATGCTGAAACTTCCTGGATTTTGTTTATCATAGTGATGCTGGCCTCATAGAATAAGTTCAGAAGCATTCTTTTCTGTTCTATACTTTTGGAATAGTTTGAGAAGGATGGGTCTTAATTCTTTAAATGTTTGATAGAAGCACCTGTGAAATTATATGGTCCTGGACTTTTCTTTGTTGGGAATATTTTGATTGGTGATTCAATTTCAATTCTGGTAATTGATCTGATCATATTTTCTATTTCTTCCTGATTCAGTCATAGTAGATTTTATGTTTCTAGGAACATATCCATTTCTTTCAGGTTGTCCACTTTACTAGTATATGATTGTTCATAGTAACTGTTTATGATCATTTGATGTCAATTGTAACTTCTCTTTCATTTTTGATTTTATTGATTTGGGCCCTCTCTCTTTTCTTCTTGAGGAATCTGGCTAAAGGTTGGTCAATTTTGTTTATCTTCTCAAAGAACCAGCTTTTAGATTCATGCATATTTTCTAGGGATTTTTTAGTCTCTATTTTTGCTCGGATCTTTATTATTTCTTTCCTTATACTAATTTGGTTTTTTTTTTAATTTATCTTTTTTTTTTTTTTACTTTACAATATTGTATTGGTTTTGACATACATTGACATGAATCTGCCATGGGTATACATGTGTTCCCCTTCCAGAACCCCCTCCCAACTCCCTCCCCATCCCATCCCTCTGGGTCATCCTGGTGCACCAGCCCTGAGTACCCTGTATCATGCATCGAACCTGGACTGGCAATTCATTTCACATATGATAATTTACATGCTTCAATGCCATTCTCCCATATCATCTCACCCTCGGCCTCTCCCATAGAGTCCAAAATACTGTTCTATACATCTGTGTCTCTTTTGCTGTCTCGCATATAGGGTTATCTTTACTGATATACTAAATTCCATATATAAGCGTTAGTATACTGTATTGGTGTTATTATTTCTGGCTTACTTCACTCTGTATAATAGGCTCCAGTTTCATCCACCTCATTACAACTGATTCGAATGTATTCTTTTTAATGGCTGAGTAATATTCTATTGTGTATATGTACCACTGCTTCCTTATCCATTCATCTGCCGATGGACATCTAGGTTGCTTCCGTGTTCTAACTATCATAAACAGTGCTGCGATAAACATTGGCGTACATGTGTCTCTTTCAATTCTGGTTTCCTCGGTGTGTATGCCCAGCAGTGGGATTGCTGGGTCATATGGCAGTTCTATTTCCAGTTTTTTAAGGAATCTCCACACTGTTCTCCATAGTGGCTGTACTAGTTTGCATTCCCTCCAACAGTGTAATAAGGTTCCCTTTTCTCCACACCCTCTCCAGCATTTATTGCTTGTGGACTTTTGCATAGCACCCATTCTGACTGGCGTGAAATGGTACCTCATTGTGGTTTTGATTTGTATTTCTCTGATAATGAGTGATGTTGAGCATCTTTTCAAGTGTTTCTTAGCCATCTGTATGTCTTTGGAGAAATGTCTGTTTAGTTCTTTGGCCCAGTTTTTGATTGGATGGTTTATTTTTCTGGAATTGAGCTGCAGGAATTGCTTGTATATTTTTGAGATTAATTCTTTGTCAGTTGCTTCGTTTGCTATTATTTTCTCCCATTTCAAAGGCTATCTTTTCACCTTGCTTATAGTTTCCTTTGTTGTGCAGAAGCTTTTAATTTTAATTAGGTCCCATTTGTTTATTTTTGCTTTTATTTCCAATATTCTTGGAGGTGGGTCATAGAGGATCCTGCTGTAGTTTATGTCAGAGAGTGTTTTGCCTATGTTTTCCTCTAGGAGTTTTATAGTTTCTGGTCTTACATTTAGATCTTTAATCCATTTTGAGTGTATTTTTGTGTATGGTGTTAGAAAGTGTTCTAGTTTCATTCTTTTACAAGTGGTTGACCAGTTTTCTCAGCACCACTTGCTAAAGAGATTATCTTTCTCCATCATATATTCTTGCCTATTTTGTCAAAGATAAGGTGTCCATAGGTGTGTGGATTTATCTCTGGGCTATTTTGTTCTATTGATCTATATTTCTGTCTTTGTGCCAGTACCATACTGTCTTGATGATTGTGGCTTTTAGTAGAGCCTGAAGTCAGGCAGGTTGATTCCTCCAGTTCCATTCTTCTTTCTCAAGATTGCTTTGGCTATTTGAGGTTTTTTTGTATTTCCATACAAATAGTGAAATTATTTGTTCTAGTTCTCTGAAAAATACTGTTGGTAGCTTAATAGGGGTTTTTCTTATTCTTCTTTTTTGAATTCTTATAGGTGTGAGGTTAGATGCTTGAGAATTTTTCTTTTTCCTGAGGTAGGTTGTATCCCATAGATTTTACATGATTGTGTTTCCATTTTAATTTGTCTCCCAGGATTTTTTAATTTCCTCTTTGATTTCTTCTGTTACCCACTGGTAGTAGTACACTGTTTTACTTCCTTGTGTTTGTGGTTTTTGCAGTTTTTTCTCGTTATTTCTGTTTTCATATCTTTGTGATCAGAAAAGATGCTTGTTATAAATAATATGATTTCAATCTTCTTAAATGCATCTTGGAGAGTGTTTCATGCACAGTTGAAAAGAACATTTATTTTGCTGCTTTTGGATGGAATATTATATACCTACTTGCTTTATAGGTGCTTGATCTTAATCAACCTTGTTGTACATTTGTTTTTATCAATGAGATTTTCCTTTTGTAATCTTTACAGTTGTGGTCTTTTCTTTCCCATATAGAGAAGTTCCTTTAACATTTCTTATTAAGCCAACTTAGTGGTGCTAAACTCTTTTAGCTTTTGATGACATGTAAAACTCTTTATCTGTCCTTCAAAGCTGAGTGAGAGCCTTGGTGGGTAGACCATTCTTGGTTGTAAGTTTTGTATTTGTTTTTCTTTTCTTTTTAGCACTTTAAATATATTGTGCCACTTACTTCCAGACTGTAAAGTTTCTGCTGTAAAGTCAGCTTATACACTTACGGGAGTGTACACAACTTGTATGTAACTAGTTGCTTTTCCCTAGCTTTTAGATTTTCTCTTTATGTTTTTGCCTTTTTAATTATTATATGTCTTGGCATGGCCACTTTGGGTTCATTTTATTTCAGACTTTCCTGCCTCCTGGATCTGAATGTCTGTTTCCTTTCCTAGACTAGGGAAAACTTTAACTAATACTATTCAAATAATATTCAGGCTTCCCTTGGTAGCTCAGATGGTAAAGATGATAAAGATGGTAAAGATGCAATGTGGGAGACCCAGGTTCAGTCCCTAGATTGCGAAGATCCCCTGGAGAAGGGAATGGCAACCCACTCCAGCATTTTTGCCTGGAGAATCCCATAGATAGAGGAGCCTGGAGGGCTACAGTCCATATGGTCACAAAGAATCAAACACCACTGAGTGACTAACATTAACTATTCAAATAAAGTCTTTGCCCCTCCTCTCTCTTTTCTCCTCTGGAACTCCTATAATATGAATATTAGTATACTTGATATTGTCATAGAGGTCTTATAAACTCTTTTTATATTTTAAAATTATTATTACTTTTTTGTTGTTGCTGTTCATCTTGGGTGATTTCCACTATTATCTTGAAGTTTGTTCATCTGTTCCTCTTTAATCTACTGTTGATTTTTTTCTCATGTGTTTTCTATTTCAGTTATAGTATGCGTTGGTTTGATTCTTCTCTATATAATATTTTCTAACTCTGTTAAAATTCTCACTGTGTTCATTAATTCTTCTCGAGTTCATTGAGCATCTTTATGATCATTACCTTGAACTTTTTATTGAATTGCTTGCTTATTTTCACTTCATTTAATTCTTTTTCTGAGGTTTTAATCTTCCTTCATTTTGAACCTAATTCCTCTATCTCCTCATTTTACCTAATTGTTTTTATTTACTTCTATGTATTAGTAAGCTTGGTTACATTTCCTGATCTTGGACAACAGTCTTACGTAGAGATCTTTTATGGGGGACAGCAGCATATTTCCCTCTAGGTACCAGAGCTATCTTCTACAATGGTGCCCCCTATATGGGCTGTGTGGGCCTTTATGTTGTGGCAGGGCCAGCAACTGTGGGCATATAAGTACATAGGTCTGGTCTCCAGCCCAGTTGTTTGCCAGGTCCTGCCTTGCTTTTTGGTAGCTACTGGACCAGTAGTGGCTGGGCCAGGGTCCTGACATGACTGGTTTGTGGGACCTGGGGAGAGTGGTGGTTGAGGCTGGCATTGGCTCAGTCATGGATGGGTAAGCCCCACTACTAACAAGCTAGATGAGACCCCCAAATGGCGTTTGCCTGTACCATTGTTCTCTGGGTAGAATGAGCTTCCAGAAATAGCTGCCATTGTGTCTGTATACCCAAGGGCAGTTACGGTTGCCTCCTGCCTCTCTGTGCTGCTGCTGCTGCTAAGTCGCTTCAGTCATGTCCAACTCTGTGCGACCCCAAAGACGGCAGCCCACCAGGCTCTGCCGTCCCTGGGATTCTCCAGGCAAGAACACTGGAGTGGGTTGCCATTTCCTTCTCCAATGCATGAAAGTGAAAATTGAAAGTGAAGTCGCTCAGTCATGTCCGACTCTTCGAGGACCCCATGGACTGCAGCCTACCAGGCTCCTCCGTCCATGGGATTCTCCAGGCAAGAGTACTGGAGTGGGGTGCCATTGCCTTCTCTGCCTCTCTGTGAGTCTCTACCAAAAAGGTCTAACCCAGGCTTCTTTCAAATTACTGTCTTTGAAATGGAACTTGGAGCGTGTGGAAACTCTTTAAGAGCAGAGTCTCTGTTTCCTACATTGCTCCAGCTTTGCTGTATCTGTACCCACTCACCTTCAAAGCCAGATATTCTGGGGATATGGCTTCCTGGTATAGTACCCCCAGGCTGTGGAGCCTAATGTGGGCTTGGACACCTTGCTTCTTGCAGAGAACCTCTACATTCTTCCAATTGTAGGTTACCTCCTCAGGGGCATAAGTCTTAACTACTCTGCATCTCTGCCTTCCCTACCCATCTTGTTTTGGTTGTTTGTGTGTGTGTGTGTGTGTCTATAGTTGTAGAAGATTTTTTCTGCTATTTTTAAGGTCATTCCCATTGATAATTTATCTGTAAATAGTTGGAATTTTGGTGTTCCTACAGGAGGGGATGCGCTCAGGGTCTTTCTACTCTACCATCTTGGTCACGCCTCTGTGCATACTCTGTTTTAACATTAGGTTGTGGCAAGGACTAAAGGGGAAAGTGATTATGACTTAGGAAACAATTTGTGTACATTTCCTTTATTATCACATACAGTTAAATCCTGGAGAAGGAAATGGCAACCCACTCCAGTATTCCTACCTGGAAAATTCCATGGATAGAGAAGCCTGGTAATCTACAGTTCATAGGGCCACAAAGAGTTGGGTGAGACTCACTGACTGAACACACATACAATTAAATCCAGGATAAATTCTTAATATGTCTCTAGAATCGTATCTGACATCATCTAATGTACAAACGGCAAGACATACTTCCTTAAACTGGAAAGCAGACAAAGCTGCTTATATCACTTCTTGAATCAGAACAGAAAGATTGCTTCAATAATTTAACATTTTTTCCTAACTTTAAAGCAAAATGGTGTTATGATGCCAGAAAATTGCATTTAAAAGCCTATTTACATAGTATATGCTAAACATATATTTGAGTTTTATTACTTCATTTAGAATTTCTGGTTTTGAAATTCCTATTAGACTATCAGAGTGCTCAATTCCTTCTACCCTTTTTGCTAACTAATGGGTCCCATAAATATTGAACCCCATCAGTTGTACTGATTATAGTTTCTGTGCTCAGAATTCTTACTCTTAATTAAGAGGTGATGCTCATAAATTTTAGACCATGAATTTTCTAGGAAGTCACAGTTAGAATGTTTATCAGCCAATCAGATCTCTTCATTTTCTTTGTTTTATAAAATGAAATGTTGCTGCTATATAACATTGAATGTGATGGATAAAGAGTGGTTGTTTGTTTGGCCTCCTTTGTTTTGGGAAGCACTAATATTTTGGAAGATAAAGAGTACTTGATGCTTCATTTACTTTGATTGTTTTTAATCTCAAGGTACTTTGGAAAGTTTATTATGCTATAAAGCTTGAGTTAGCTACAGCTTTTCTGTTCTGATCCAAATAAACAACAATCATCAAAATAAAAGTAATTTAGAAACCTTGTGCCATGGATATAGCAACAGAACCATTTCAGAATGAAACTAATTATTGATTATCCCCAGGGCTTCTAAGATCGAGTATGCCTCAGTAGAGTTAATTATGCCCTCAGTTTTGCAGAACTTTGCAATGGCAGGCTCAATTTACTTAGCAAAAGTATTGCTTTGTAAGATTTGCAGATGAGTCAATTAGACAGTCATTAATTGGGTGTCCATTGGAAATGTGGTGGGGCCCAGTTGGGAAATTGTCTACTCCAATGACTAATATATATTAATGCCAGCATTAATGGGCTTTGAGTTTTTTCCCATGTATCTGTGGGAAAGCAAATCAAAGAACCTTTCAAGGAAAAATAGATTTTGCTGAACTGGTATGTTTCTCTTCTCAGAGACTAAGATTGCTTATTGAATGTACCAAAACCAAAAAATTCGGACAACATTAATAATTATCCTTAACTGAATGGAAACTAAGTGCTAGAAAGGTCAGAATTTTCAGTGTTGTATTTTCAATGCTTTTATTAGGTAGGTGGTTTTAATCTCTTTAAGGAAGTATATTACCAATATATAAGAATTTTCAAAATACAAGAATTATATTCGAAATATAAGAACTAAAGCATTTTCCATTTTAAGTAAATTAGATAGATAGATTTGAGTTATTATCTTTATACCTGATAGTTTATCACCAAATAATCTTACTTTCCAAAGTTAAATTTGAAACATAAAAACAAATGAAGACTTTGTAGTGGTTTTAGTCTCAATTTAGTCTTAACTGTAGTTGAATCTCAATCCCTAAGTGCTTAACAGTATGTGATTAGGGCATAGTAGCATAGTTTTATTTCACCTACTCAGCTATCTTTGGCCTTACTCTATTGGTATAAGATGGTTTTCTGTGTATTATTTCTATCTTGATGATTTCCTGAAGCTTACATGCTGCTGCTGCTAAGTCGCTTCAGTCGTGTCCGACTCTTCAGTCGTGTGCGACCCCATAGACAGCAGCCCACCAGGCTCTGCCGTCCCTGGGATTCTCCAGGCAAGAATACTGGAGTAGGTTGTAATTTCCTTCTCCAGTGCATGAAAGGGAAAAGGGAAAGTGAAGTTGCTCAGTCAGGTTGGACTCTTAGCGACCCCATGGACTGTAGCCTACAAAGCTCCTCCGTCCATGGGATGGATTTTCCAGGCAAGAGTACTGGAGTGGGGTGCCACCACCTTCTCCAGAAGCTTACATATTTACTTGCAAATATTTTCTGAATTGACTACAAAGGTGGCACAATTATTGTTGGTTAATTTTGGTATTCTTTCTGGCCTCAGAATGTCAAAGAAAGAGATCCTTACTTTCTCCACTATCTTCCAAAGCGAATGTTGAAAAGAAAAATGAGATTGGCTTTTATTCTAGATCACTCATTATATCTTCATTTAATACTGGATTAGCTCCTGCAAACCTGGCAGTGAATACCAAGTCATTGTTTATACTTTACTTTTTATATTTTGAGTCCCTTTACTCATTTCTCACACCCTCCAACTCTGGCAACCACCAATCTATTCTCTGTATTTATGAGCTTTTTTTTTCATATTCTACATATGAAAGAGATTGTATGGTATTTGTCATTTTTATTTCTCTGACATTTCACTTAGCATAATGCCCTTGAGGAACATCCACATTGTCTCAAATGGCAAAATTGTATTCTTTTTTAATGATTGACTATATTACTTTGTATATATATAACACATCTTTATCCATCCACTCATGCATCAATGGACACTTACTTAGGCTGTTTCCGTATCTTGGCTATTGTAAACAATGCTGCAATGAGTTAGAGTTTTCATTTTATTTGGATAAATACTCAGAAGTAGAATTGTTAGATTATATGTTAGATTATAGTTCTATTTTTTTATCTTTTTATTTTTTTGAGGATTCTCCATACTGTTTTCCCTAGTGGCTATACCAAGTTATATTCACACCAACAACACACAAAGAATTCCCTTTTCTTCACATTCTTACCAATACTTGTTATTTCTTGTGTAACAGCCATCCTAACATGTGTGAAGGTATCTCATTGTGGTTTTAATCTGCATTTCTCTGATGATTAATGATTTCATTAATGTCATTAATGAAAAGATTATTGAGTATCTTTTCACGTACCTGTTTGCCATCTATATGACTTCTATGGAAAAATGTCTGCTCAGGTCCTGTACCTGTTTTTAATCAGGTTTTCTGCTTTTGAATTGTACAAATTCTTTATATATTTTGGATATCAACAACTTGTTAGATATATGATTTGCAAATATTTTCACCCACTTAGTAGGTTGCTATTTTATTTTGTTGCTAGTTTCCTTTGCTATGCAGAAGCTTTTTAATTTGCTATTGTCACACTTGTTTAGTTTTGCTTTTTATGAATAGTATTAAGCAGCTTATTGAATTGCCTAATTTCTCAAAGGTTAACTAAAAAATTAAGAATTTTCTCTTATCCTCTTGGAGTGCATGATAATTAAAATAGTAGAATTATACTGTGTCCTTACTTATGAAATTTACACTGAATTTCTAATACTTTTTTGAGTAAATTGTTATAGCTATATTACTAATATTAATTTGAGTCAGTGTGGAAGTAGCATAATCTGATTTTCAAGAAGAATCTCTGTAATTAGTGTAATCACACTCTAAAAGAACCATATAATCAAAAATTGAATTAGGTTAAGATGTAATTATATCTAGATAAAAATTTGGCCAGTAATGTATGGAAGAATAGACCTAATTTTTTTTTCAAAATATGTTACATTGATTTTGCAAACTTTATTTAAATTTCTTTCTATAATAAAGAGGAATGAATTAGACATATGTGATTCAGCAACCTGATATAAACCTGACATAAATTACATGCACTTGTGGATAAAAAAATTAAGAAAGCATAGACAGCAATGTATGATTAGGTCAATATTCATATCACACAGAGCAATATCTATGCTGAAGGGATACAGAATAGAGATTCACCCGCCCCACACAAAGTCAAGCCTGCAAAATTGGTCTAAGGGCTTTTCCTGAACAGCATCTTTCATAAATTTTCAGAGATTTTTTTTTTCCCCTCCCATGAATGGCATTGGTGACTATAGATTTACAGCAACCCTGGTAAGTGTAGCATCAGCATTTCCTCACATACGTTCCACCGAACAGTATTTTCAGTAATGTTAAATGATGGAAGAAATGTTGTGATTACGTAAGTTTGAGAAACAATGAATTTATAAAATCAAATTTATTTACTAAAGTCTTCAGTATCCCCTGGAGAAGGAATTGGCAACCCACTCCAGTATTCTTGAGAATTCCATGGACAGAGGAACCTGGCAGGCTACAGTTTATGGGATCACAAACAGTTCGACACAACTGAGCAACTTTCACTTTTTCTTTAGACCTATACTTTTACCACTGCCCAGACTTAGAAATCTTTAATTCCATACATTCCCTCCTATTTGTTATCTTATCACATTCCTGCATTTTAATTTTGCATATATTTGAAACCTCTTAAAACATTGAGCTTGTTTTAATCAATGTTTCTTATTTACCCAAACATCTCCTCTCCTTTAGTTTCTCCTCCTGCATTGCCATATTTTCTTAGGATCATTTAGGTTTTGTTTTAGGAATTCCCTTTGATATTTCTTTTCTTTAAGTTCACAGGCAAAACAGTCTTTCAATTTATCTATAAACATCTTTACATAGCTATCATTTTGAAGGATATTTTCCAGAGACTTAAAATCTGGGTTGGTAGGTATTTTCTTTCAAGTCTTTGGAAAAAATCATTCTGTTTTCTTTTGGTTACTGTCCTTCCGATTGAAAAGTTAGCACTCTTCCTAACAGTGTTATGCTTTTATTTTTCTCTGCCTTTAGACCTTTTGTTTGTTGCTGGTTTTCGGCAGTTTTTAATGATATAACTTGATGCAGAGGTCCTTTTATATCTCCTTGCTTTTGTAGGTCTTCCTTAATTTGTTGTTTAATTTTTTTCTGCCAGTTGTGAAAATTCCCAGCTATTTTTCTCATGCTGCTTTCTGCCCCTTCTTTCATTCATCCCATTCAAATATTGCCTTATATATACATTACAACTTTTACCCAAGTCTCACACATTAGGTGTTTCTCGTAATTCTTTTCTGTCTGTGTTTTACATTGCAAATGTTTACTCATGGAAAGCCCAGTTTACTAATTTTGTATTTGCTAAATACATGGTTAAATCTATATGTGAAGTCATTTATTGTAAATATTGTAATTTTCAGTTCCAAAATATGAATTTTATATTTCAGAACAGATTTTACTCTCTGGTGATATTCTCCATCTAGTCATACATTATCACCAACATATTAATCACAGTAATTTTAAAATCTGTGTATGATAACTCCAATTTTTTCTCTTGGATTTGACTATTTGCTCCTGCTTTTTGGTTTGTTTTTTTTTTGGTTTTGTTTGTTTCTTTCGTGGATCTTTTTTATTTTTGCATGTCTCTTACATTTTGGCTAAATTCCAGAGACTGTATTTGAAGTTGCAGGGATTCAGGATGATACTACCTTCCTCAGAAAAAAAAGATGTTATTTCTTTTTTTTTTTTTAAGAATTCCTGTCTGGTAGTTATAGAAGAGTAGACAACCTTGATCCAACAAGGTTTGATATAATTCGTGACTGAATTTCAGTCATCCTGAAGAACTTATTTCCAATTTTCATTTACTCCTAGAATTCCTCCAGAACTTTCAAATAACTTGATTCTTCCAAAATATCCCCTAATTGCTGAGCCCTAAACAGGTTTTTGCTTCTACTCCCTGGGCCTATGCAACTGTTAGCAAATCTGAACTACTATTTTCAGCTTCTTCCATGAAAGTTGACAAATTCCCGAAGGGATAGAATGCAGTGCAGTTTTTCCTTTTTCTTTGGATCTTTGTTCCTCCTCAGATTCTAACTTACAGTTCTCTGATGCTTACAAAAGCAGTGTGTGTTGTGTTTGTGCAGTTTTTAGTTTTTCTTATAATGAGGGTTGTTTTCTGGTACAGGCTGTGACTTCATAGATGGGAAGAATCAGTTTGAGGTATATTTATAAAGAGAATCCAAAGACTCATATTGGTTTGAATGCCAAGTGTGAGAAAAACATAAAAGATGATCTCAATATTTCTAGCTTGAGCCACTTAAAGAACGGACTTGTCATTAAATGAAATGTGGGAAACTATAAGTGCGGCACATTTTGAGATGAGAAATAATTGTAATAACTGAAGCTCAAGAATAGGAAATGGACAAGAGATAGGAATATAGAAGTCATTAGCCTACAAAGAAAATTTAAAACATGTGGCTAGACGAGATCACCAAGAACATAAAATATAGTAAATATAAATAGAGAAGGGAAAACACACATGGACTGAACCTCAGGGGACATCAATTTTCAAAGTTAGGGAGGGCCTCTGTGTGCTCGGCCAGCAGCCCCTAACAGTGCCCACCCCAGTGTCTGGGAGCCTGTCGGCGGGAGCCTGTGGGCAGCAGCACTCGCCGGCAACCCTCCACCACGCCCAAGGGGACAAAAGTAACTCTAAATCCAGCACATGCATATGGAAGCAAGTTTAAAGGATTTAATATGAAGCACAGGAGCATATAATGCTAAAAAGCAAGCAGTAGTTGGTCCACATTTAGTGAGTGGGGAAGCATTCCCTTCTCCCTTTGCAGCTGAAATGGCAGAAATTAGTCAAACTCAGTATAAAATGGAATACACCAAAAGTCTTAGTGACCAAACCAGGTTTGTGGAAAAATTAAAGGTAATGCCACCAAATGCTGACCTGGAACAAGGATTCCAAGCTACTGCTGCTGCAGCTACTAAGTCGCTTCAGTTGTGTCCGGCTCTGTGTGACCCCATAGACGGCAGCCCACCAGGCTCCCCCATTCCTGGGATTCTCCAGGCAAGAACACTGGAATGGGTTGCCATTTCCTTCTCCAATGCATGAAAGTGAAAAGTGAAAGTGAAGTCGCTCAGTCGGGTCGGACTCTTTGCGACCCCATGGACTGCAGCCTACCAGGTTCCTCCATCCATGGGATTTTCCAGGCAAGAGTACTGGAGTGGAGTGCCATCGCCTTCTCTGAGGATTCCAAGAAGTAGTCTCAAGTGCTAGCGTGATGTAGCAGGTGCCAGAGAGAATCGAGAATCATAGCAGAAACTAACGAAGAGATTGCATTTTCAGGACCAGCAGATCTTGACCTTACACAGTCTCTCCCTTTAAACCTCTGGCACTAAAAACACCACCTCGTATGTTGATGCTAACTGAAAGGCCACTAGATTTTCTGGATTTAGAAAGACCTTTTCCAACCCCTCAAAATAAAAAAATATCCACGCAAAGCGTGGGCTAAAAATAAAGTGCTGCTATAAGAGTGAAAATGCTTATCAGAACTTACGCCATATATAGCATTCAAATATAGATAGAAGGATTGAAACAACTTCAGATGACATAATTGTTGTAGATGCAGCTTCCTTAAGACAACAGATAAACTAAATAGACATCTACAACTTCTGTAAGAGAACACAGAAGGTGCTAAAAGAGAATTGATTATGTATTCATTTACTGTGGCATTCTGGCTGCTTAATAGCTGGCTCTAGTTTTGCCACCAGAGGTAACCTCAACCCTCAGAAATACTGTCTCAACAGCTGGAAATATAAAGAATTTTCAAACAAACCAAAAAAAAAAAAAAGGTAGGAGTGGGGAGAATCAGCAAAGAGCCTGAGGATAGTCAACCAAAATGATAAGGGGACGACAATGAAAATGTGGTGTCCAGGAAGCCACAGAACAAAATGTTTTAAGAAGAGAATGAACAACTATAAAATGCTGCTGCTAGGTCAGCAACAGTAGAAACTTAAGCCATTAGATTTAGAAACTTAAATACTGTTGATGACTTTTAGAAAAAATAATTTCAAGAAGAAAGAAAATCCCTCCATTACGGGTTGGTTTAAAAAAGAAATTGAGGAGACTATTTGGAAGCAATAAGTATAGACAACTGTGTAAGGAATTTTGTTGCAAAAAGGAACAAAAAATTATCTCAGTAAAGATATAGAAAAGAAAGTTGGGCTAGAAATAAAAATGTTAGGTGAGTTGTATATCCATCAAAGGGGAAGAGGTTGTCAAGACTGTTAATCCGTTGGGTTTTGTTTGTTCTTGTTTTTATAAACTTTATTTTTAGATCAATTTTAAGTTCACAGCAAAACTGAGTGAAAGTCAATGAGATTTCCCATATCTTCCCCAGCCTACACACATGCACAGCCTCTCCCATTCTCAACATCCTCCACTCTCAACATACCCCACTATCTATGTCCCTCACTATCAACATCCCCCAAAAGAGAGGTACATTTATTACAATCAGTGAACCAACACTGATACATCATTATTACCCAAGTCCGTTGTTTATATTAGGATTCACTCTTGGTGCTATACATCCTATAGATTTGGACAAATGTATAATGACATGTGTCCACCATTATAGTATCATACAGAATACGTCCACTGCCCTAAAAGTCTTCTGCACTTTGTCTATTTATACCTGTGGCTCAGATGGCAAAGATGGTAATGACGATCCTACATGCAGGGCAGCAAGAGACACAGACGTAAAGAACAGACTTTTGGACTCTGTTGGTGAAGGTCCAACATCCAATCCCAAGGGTGGAATGATTTGAGAGAACAGCACTGAAAGATGTATATTACCGTATGTAAAATAGATGACCAGTGCAAGTTTGATGTATGAAGCCAGTCACTCAAAGCCAGGGCTCTGGGACAACCCAGAAGGATAGGGTGAGGAGGGAGGTAAGAGGCAGGTTTGGGATGGGGGAACACATATACACCCATGGCTGATTCATGTTGATGTATGGCAAAAATCATCACAATATTGTAAAGTAATTATCCTCCAATTAAAATAAATTAAAAAAAAAAGAATCTGTCTGAAATGCAGGAGACCAAGTTCAATCCCTGGGTCAGAAATATCCCTTGGGAAAAAAAAAAAATGGCAACCCACTCCAGTATTCTTGCATAGAGAATTTCATGGACAGAGGCTACAGTCCATGGGGTTGCAAAGAGTTGGACACGACTGAGTGACTAATACCCCACTAACCCTTGGCAACCACTGATGTTTTTACTGTCTCCATAGTTTTACCTTTTCCATAAGGTCATATTTATAGCTGGGATAATACAAAATATAGCCTTTTCAGATTGTTTATTTTGTTTTAATGGGAAAAATAAAATATGTGTCAACTAATGGTAGAATAGGAAAATGATCATGTATGGCAGGAGAGAGAAGGGCTGATATAATATTCTTATGAAACCACAATTGGACGTTATTTTCTCATTTAATTCTCACAGAACACTTTAAAGTAGATATTATTACTATTATTACCTCAATTTTATATTTGGAAGGAGGCAAGTTCTGTAATGTAGTCAATTCTACCAATTTTTAGTGGTGTTTATTGTAGTGATTACAATTATTACTCAGTGTGGACTCAAAGCTCCAGTGCTTCTTTACTATCTTTATAAAGAAGATTATAGAGATAATTTTAACTCTTTTCCAAATAGATTTATCCTGCCTCACCTTCTTTCACCAGCTCTTCCTTCTCTATTTTACAAAAATAGTTGCTATAGTTATAGTGTATTTAGCATTGAATGGTGGCTTAGTAATCATATAATCTAGTGCCTCAATGTAATATGTCACACTCTGGAGACTCAGAAATATTGATATGTTGTCCAAGAACATAAACTATTTGGTTTAGAGCTGGGACTGAAACCCCAGCTTGACTTCCAATCCAGTTTGTTTTCCTCTATGCTATGTTTTCTTGTCTCATGTCCTACAAACTGAACTTGACCTCCAAGAGCCCAGCTTGCCTCCAGAGTTCACTGTTTTAAGTCTCTTCTGTCATTGGGCACATTGTCAATTGCAGACATTCTTGTCATGTTTCTTTGTGTTTTCCAGAATCACCTAAATATTCCCTCTATGGCCTCTTATTTTCTTGATCTCATCTTCTACAATGACCTTCTCCTAGACACTATTTTATTCACTTACTTCATGATAGTCTAGTCATTGATAGCTTAATTCACTGCTCAACCCATTATCTTATTCTCAAGTTTTCTAGTCTCTGACAATAGCTTCCTATCATTCCATCTCACAGTCCTCTCACAGTTCTTGACATCACTAGAACCTCCTGGTTAGTGTTCTTTATATTTTTCACTCCCTCTTAACTCCTTGTGCTTTTCTTTCCCTCCTTAACCAACTTCAACTTGATGGACATGAGCTTGAGCAAGTTCCGGGAGTTGCTGATGGACAGCAAAGCCTGGCATGCTGCAGTCCATAGGGTCAAAAAAGTTCAGTTCATGCATGAACTGTACTGAACTCTGTCAATTTAGATTTCATTGTCTAGTCAGTTTCTCAATCATTGCCTCACAATCTGTTTCCTTACACCAACTAAAAAATCTCATCCCTGATTAAATCCAGCTTTACTACCTTTTCCCCAACACCCTAGAAACTAAATCTGGCTGCAGAAACAATACAATCATAGTGCTTGATGACATTTTAAATTATTGGCAGTTAAACACAGGTGAAACCTTAAGTTTGTCCAGCAATGGTGTTACACTTTCCCATCCAAGTGGGAAAAGTCAAAGAAAGAATTTCACATTTCACTCTCTCAGTCTCTAAGAGAACCATTCTTTACTTTACTTTCCCCTGCAAACATCCAGTATGCTTTCCTTCCTCCTCAACATTTATGATCTTGCTTTTTATTACATTGGGAAAAGTAGTAGAAATCAGTGTTTCCACACTCTCCTATAAGCAATCTCAATTTGCATTTCTACCCGTACTGTCTGATCTTTTCCAGTCCTGTGCCCATTTCTGAGTTTTCCATATTTGGCACAAGACTTGAAAAGATCAGTTTTCATTCCAATTCCAAAAGACAATGCCAAAAAATGTCCAAACTACTGCACAATTGCACTCATTTCACATGCTAGAAAAGTAATGCTCAAAATTCTCCAAGCCAGGCTTCAATAGAATGTGAACCAAGAATTTCAAGATGTTCAAGTTGGATTTAGAAAAGAGAGAGGAACCAGAGCCCAAAGAGCCAACATCTGTTGGATCATAGAAAAAGGAAGAGAATTCCAGAAAAGCATCTATGTCTACTTCACTGACTACACTAAAGCCTTTGACTGTGTGGATCACAACAAACTGTGGAAAATTCTTAAAGAGATGGGAATATCACACCACCTTACCTGCCTCCTGAGAAACCAGTATGCAGGTCAAGAAGCAACAGTCAGAACCAGACATGGAAAAACAGACCGGTTCAAAATTGGGAAAGGAGTACATCAAGGCTGCATATTGTCACCCTACTTATTTAATTTATATGCAGAGTACATCATGAGAAATGCTGGGCTGGATGAAGCACAAGCTGGAATCAGATTTCCAGGAAAAATATCAATAACCTCAGATATGCAGATAACACCACCCTTATTGCAGAAAGTGAAGAGTAACTGAAGAGCCTCTTGATGAAAGTGAAAGAGGAGAGTGGAAAAGCTGGCTTAAAACTCAACATTCAAAAAACTAAGATCATGGAAAGCGGTCCGTCACTTCATGGCAAATGGTTGGGGAAACAATGGAAACAGTGACAGACTATATACTGGGGCTCCAAAATCACTGCAGATGGTGACTGCAACCACAAAATTAAAAGATGTTTGCTCCTTGGAAGAAAAACTATGACCAACCTAGACAGCATATTAAAAAGCAGAGACATTACTTTGCCAACAAAGTCCATATAGTCAAAGGTATGGTTTTTCAGTAGTCAAGTATGGATGTGACAGTTGGACGATAAAGAAGGTTGAGCACTGTAAAATTGATGCTTTTGAACTGTGGTGTTGGAGAAGACTCTTGAGAGTCCCTTGGAACCCAAGGAGATCAAAACTATCAATCCTAAATGAAATTAATCCTGAATATTCATTGGAAGGACTGATGCTGAAACTCCAATATTTTGGCCACCTGATGCAAAGAGCCAACTCATTGGAAAAGATCCTGATGCTGGGAAAGATAGAAGACGGGAGGAGAAGGGGACATTAGAGGATGAAGTGGTTGGATGACATCACCAACTCAATGGACATGAATTTGTGTAAGCTCTGGGAGATGTTGAAGGACAGGGAAGCCTTTCATGCTGCAGTCCATGGGGTCACAAAGAGTCAGACACAACTGAGTGACTGGACAACAACAACCCATACTGTCTACCTGTCCTCATCTTCAATTGACAAATATTCCTTGAGAACCTTTCTATCTGCATGCTGAATCTGCACACTTCTGGTATCCTAGAATTTTGCCCTCTTAATATTTCTACATCATCACTTTTTCTCACAACTTGTTAATTCTCGCCATCACCATTACAAATAATGTATTCCTCATCTTCAAGAAAAATTATGTCTTGACATAGATCCTCCTGCAACTATTGTACAAAATGTCTGCTCTTAACATAAAAACACCTTGAAAGATTTCTCTATACTGATTTGTCTGCATTCCTCTTCACATTAACTCCTAATGCCCGGTTGCCTCCAGCACCCCACCAAAAGATTTTTGCCAAATCAGATATAACTTAGATATGGAAACATTCAAGGATAAATTGTCAGTCTGTGTGTTATTTGACCTATCTGCAGCATAGGTCCCAACTTCATGAAGTCCATCTTTATTTGACCTCCAGAATCTCATTCTCTTCGTTCTTCCCACTTCACTGGCTGATGATCACAGTTCCTTCTGATGGTTCTCTTCATTTCTAACTAAATGCTCTGGACTTACTACTTTTTATCTTGTATGCTCCCCACTAAATCAATATTTAAAGAGCAGGGAGGCCGATTTAAACTTCCTCATGTGATGCCAAAAGTCATATTACACCTGCTACCCATGATGGCCAGTTCATCACAGTACCACTGTATTCTTGTCAGGAGTTGGACCAACTGAATATGCTGGGCTTTTCTCATTTTGGAAGCATTTACATTTCTCACTGTTCCCACCCCCTTTTCTGAAAATGAGTTTCATTGGGATAAAGAGCAGACTAAAGAAGTGAAAGGAGAAAATGTGTTAATTCCTTTGCCTGTAATTTTTGTTTTACAGAACTGTATAAATGGATATAGGAAAGATTATAAATTGGTAAGATGGACTGAAAGCTCTACTTAAGGTTCTGAATGATGGGATTTTTCTTTGCAGGCTTAGAAATGTGAGATTTATGATTGCACTCTTTTGAAGTAAGGATGAAGTGTGTACATTCTACATGTGACTGTGAAATAGCTTTTAGTAAGTCTTCTAAGGGAATGATAATTTGTATACTTTGGTGCTCGCAGTGGTCGATGTGGTGCTAAATTTTTTATGATACTGTGCTCACTGTAGCCTAGCCTAAGACACTCAATATATTTTCTTTTAGTGAAATGTTTCTACATAGCTTAAAATTTTAAATACAACGCTTAACTGCACAGTATCTTTTCATGCTTTTTCTGACATGTGGAATATCTGGCATTGCAAATAGTTTCTGTTGAACAAAAGTTTTACTATATAACCTGGTCCTTATTTATCATGTATAACATGAGAAATGTTTGGATGGAATTTGTCTGTGTTCATTATTTAGCTGTTTTTTCTAGGAACACATTTGCTTTTCTCTTTTATTAGGTCTACCTGGTTTTATAATAGCAGGTATAACCACACAATCATGCTCAAATAGACACACATACATATATTTAAATGAAGGAAAAAGTTTTTCACAGCACATATTTCCCAAACCATGCTGATTTCAGTTAAACACATTTGGCTATTGATATGACAGGTCACCATGCAATTTAGAAGCAATTAAAAGGTAACAAATGTGCTAACCTGAAACCTCTACCCAGAATGCTTTTTCTGTGCACATAGATAAAGTAGATAGATTTGTGTGTCTCTATTGTCCCCTCAGTAATGTCCTTAGGCCAAATGGCAATGTCAAAGGCTACAGACAACTGTCTGAAATGGATGAAGGATAATCTTGATTTTTCATTTCTGCAGTGTTTATATAGAGTTATGAATACTTCATTAGTACAACTGCATGAATTATCCTATAGCTAGTAAGCATGGACTAATTTAAAAATCAAATTGCCATTGTAATATCTATTTTAAAAGGCACTCTCATGGTAACATGTTTCACAGTGTTGAATAATGACAGTCTTTGATGGTTTGTGAGGAGGTGCACTGGCAATGTGGATTGAACACTTAGACATTTTCCAAAGACTCTTGCATGGCCACCTGTATGATGAATATCCCCCAAAATGAGGCAGAATAGCTTGTGTGCTTAGTTAGTGGCAATATGCCCCACACATTGAAAAAATAGAAATTATGGGTATGATTTTAGGCATAAAAACACCAGATAATTTTGTTCATATTGAAAAGATGTAGCTAAAGTGTTCATGAAACTCGGGTCCAACTGTTGGTCACTTACAAGCCAATACTCAAGAGCCAAGGTTAGCGGAAAGGAAATTTTACTTTATTCTGGAGGGCGAAAGCTGAGGGAGAGGATGGACTTACATCTGAAGGTAACCTCCCCACTAATAATCAGTGGGCAAGAGCTTTTAAAGGGGAGTTTCAGGGGTGTATAGGCAGGGGGAGGAGATTACATGCAGAAACAGCAGTCAGCTCTAACAGTCATCTTGAAATTAGTTATACAGTAGTCTAATCAGCATCATCTTGATTGTTTTTAAGTACAATTAATCTTCAGGTCCAAGGTCAATTTGTTTCCATTTCTCTGAGACCAGTTTTCAGAATTGTGGCAGCTTATGTCATGGCTACTGTTTGGTCATCATGTAGTTAACTTCTTCCACCTGGTGAGGGTTTCAGTACCTATAAAACAGTTCGGAATATTATTTATAGTCTTTGAAGAAGAACAAAAGTTCCTTTTATTTATTTAAACACTAAACTACTATTATTTGGTCTTCTTGGACTGTTTTCCTTTGAGTCTGCATTTTCTCACGTCTCTGATTAAATTTATTCTTTGACTAAAGTTTTTCTATAGACAAAAGGAAGGCTGAGGACATTGGAGGGGGAGGAGCCTGTCCTGGGAATGCCCCATAGGGTCTGGCTCCATTTCAAAAGTGGTATATTGCTGTTATATTATTTTCAGAAAATGAATAGAGTTTTATTCTAAGAATAATCTTAATTAATCCTATCACTAACTATGTATGCAGTCCCTATCAAGGGTGTGGTTTATTTTATCTGTTCTAAGACAAAGTAGAGGTTTTAAATATAACTAAAATTATTCAGTAACTATGTTGCCAAATTAAGAACTCTCCGTGTAATATCTAACACATGCTTCCAATATTTTTATTTTCATTATCTTGTTTTCCTTATACCCTTAAGATTTGTTGTCCTGAATAATGTTCTAGTCAAGAAAAGATAGATTCTTCCTGAAAAAAAATATGCCATTTCTAGGTGAATTGCTTAAAAAGGCAAACAAGAAAACAACATAAAAGAGCCATTTTAAAGGTCACGTTGCTGACAAATTGCCTATTTAAAATGGAGAGTCTCCTAAACAGTGTCATAGTTCTCCAAGTCCTACTCTAAATTGTCTTTATGACTTTGTACTGCCATTAGACCTGTAACCAGCAGAAATCAATAAACAGAGATAAAAAGTCAAATTATTAGTGTCTATTGATGCCACTTAAAGTGTCCCCTAGAATACATAGTACTAACTGTTGCATTCTCACTTCAAGATCTGTATCCTTCACATACTTTTGACCATTCATTTACATAAACCTCATAAATGTTCAACTAGACAATACCTTAACAAGCAAGCATTTATAGAGAATCTACTATGGGCTGGAGGTACAAATAGGAATTATAGAAAACCATGTCTTTTAGGAACAGGAAATACAGCAGAAATATTTAAGTAATATTTTAACACTGTGCTCTTTTAAATTATGCATAAAAATCTAGTTAAAAGATAACCATTTAAGTCTAAAACTTCAGTTTTCTTAGCAAGTTAGCAAATTTTGGTTGAATTTATTGAATATCATGAAATTCTGGTCTCAAGCAAATATGTTCTATATTTCATAGCAGGAATTGCCTTTAATTATCTGAGTAATAGGAATGGTGACCTTTATAAGTGTTAGAATATGTACAGTGAACTTCTTTATAAACCAGGCAAATAATTCCTCAAATTTGAGTCAGCTTTGAAGAATTATTTCTAGGTGAAAGGACTTTCTATGTTTCATTTTTAACTATTAGTGGACACCAGCAGTCAAAAAACAATCTTATAATTCCATTTCTGATAAATAAAACTAGGAGACATTAGCCTCTTTCAACAATTATAACAGGTTCTTCTGGAATAATGTTCACGGTTGACCTCACTTTGCTTTACCTAAAGCAGAGCCATTTCCTTTAGGTTCACACATTTGCCCACATTTACTATTCAGTTCAGTTCAGTCGCTCAGTCGTGTCCGAATCTTTCCGACTCCATAAACTGCAGCACGCCAGGCCTCCTTGTCCATAACGAACTCCCTGAGTCCACCCAAACACATGTCCGTCGAGTCGGTATGCCATCCAACCATCTCATCCTCTGTCATCCCCTCCTCCTCCTGCCTTCAATCTTTTCCAGCATCAGGGTCTTTTCAAATGAGTCAGCTCTTCACATGAGGTGGCCAAAGTATTGAAGTTTCAGCTTCAACATCACTCCTTCCAGTGAACACCCAGGACTGATCTCCTTTAGGATGGACTGGTAGGATCTGCTTGCAGGCCAAAGGGACTCTCAAGAGTCTTCTCCAACACCACAGTTCAAAAGCATCAATTCTTCGGTTCTCAGCTTTCTTCACCATCCAACTCTCACATCCATACATGACCACTGGAAAAACCATAGCCTTGACTAGACAGACCTTTGTTGACAAAGTAATGTATCTGCTTTTAAATATGCTATCTAGGTTGGTCATAACTTTCCTTCCAAGGAGTAAGCGTCTTTTAATTTCATGGCTGCAATCACCATCTGCAGTGATTTTGGAGCCAAGAAAGATAAAGTCAGCCACTTTTTCCACTGTTTCCCCATTTATCTGCTGTGAAGTGACGGGAACAGATGCCATGACCTTTGTTTTCTGAATGTTGAGCTTTAACCCAACTGTTTCACTCTTCTGTTTCACTTTTATCAAGAGGCTCTTTAGTTCTTCTTTACTTTCTGCCATAAGGATGGTGTCATCTGCATATCTGAGATTATTGATATTTCTCCTGGCAATGTTGATTCCACCTTGTGCTTCTTCCAGCCCAGTGTTTCTCATGATGTACTCTGCATAGAAGTTAAATGAGCAGGGTGACAATATACAGCCTTGATGTACTCCTTTTCCTATTTGGCACCAGTCTGTCGTTCCATGTCCAGTTCTAACTGTTGCTTCCTGACCTGCGTACAGGTTTCTCAAGAGACAGGTCAGGTGGCCTGGTATTCCCATTTCTTTCAGAATTTTCCACAGTTTATTGTGATGTATACAGTCAAAGGCTTTGGCCTAGTCAATAAAGCAGAAATAGATGTTTTTCTGGAACTCTCTTGTTTTTTTGATGATCCAGCAGATGTTGGCAATTTGATCTCTAGTTCCTCTGCCTTTTCTAAAATCAGCTTGAACATCTGCAAGTTCACAGTTCATGTATTGCTGAAGCCTGGCTTGGAGAATTTTAAGCATCACTTTACTAGTGTGTGAGGAGTGCAACTGTGCGGTATTTTAAGCATTCTTTGGCATTGCCTTTCTTTGGGATTGGAATGAAAACTGACTTTTTCCAGTCTTGTGGCCACTGCTGAGTTTTCCAAATTTGCTGGCATATTGAGTGCAGCACTTTCACAGTGTCATCTTTCAGGATTTGAAATAGCTCAACTGGAATTCCATCAACTCCACTAGCTTTGTTCTTAGTGATGCTTCCTAAGGCCCACTTGACTTCACATTCCAGAATTTCTGGCTCTAGGTGAGTGATCACACCGTCGGGATTATCTGGGTCGTGAAGATCTTTTTTGTGCAGTTCTTCTGTGTATTCTTGCCACCTCTTCTCAATATCTTATGCTTCTGTTAGGTCCATACCATTTCTGTCCTTAATCGAGCCCATCTTTGCATGAAATGTTCCCTTGGTATCTCTAATTTTCTTGAAGAGATCTCTAGTCTTTCCCATTCTGTTGTTTTCCTCTATTTCTTTGCATTGATCCCTGAGGAAGGCTTTCTTATCTCTCCTTGCTATTCTTTGGAACTCTACATTCAAATGGGTAGATCTTTCCTTTCTACTTTGCTTTTCGCTTCTCTTCTTTTCACAGCTATTTTTAAGGCCTCCTTAGACAGCCATTTTGCTTTTTTGCATTTCTTTTTCTTGGAGATGGTCTTGATTCCTGTCTCCTGTACAATGTCACGAACCTCCATCCATAGTTCATCAGGCATTCTGTCTATCAGATCTAGTCCTTTAAATCTATTTCTCACTTCCACTGTATAGTCATAAGCGATTTGATTTAGGTCATACCTGAATGGTCTAGTGGCACAGTCAGCTCCTGGTCTTGTTTTGGCTGACTGTATAGAGCTTCTCCATCTTTGGCTGCAAAGAATATAATCAATCTGATTTTGGTGTTGACCATCTGGTAATGTCCATGTGTAGAGTCTTCTCTTGTGTTGTTGAAAGAGAGTGTTTGCTATGACCAGTGTGTTCTCTTGGCAAAACTCTATTAACTTTTGCCCTGCTTCATTCTGTACTCCAAGGCCAAATTTGCCTGTTACTCCAGGTGTTTCTTGACTTCCTACTTTTGCATTCCAGTCCCCTATATGAAAAGGACATCTTTTTTGGATGTTAGTTCCAGAAGGTCTCATAGGTCTTCATAGAACTGTTCAACTTCAGCTTCTTTGGTGTTACTGGTCGGGGCATAGACCTGAATTACCGTGATATTGAATGGTTTGCCTTGGAAATGAACAGAGATCATTCTGTCATTTTTGAGATTGCATCCAAGTATTGCATTTCAGACTCTTTGTTGACTATGATGGCTACTCCATTTCTTCTAAGGGATTCCTTCCCACAGTAGTAGATATAATGGTCATCTGAGTTAAATTCACCCATTCCCGTCCATCTTAGTTCACTTCACTCTTGTCATCTCCTGTTTGACCACTTCCAATTTGCCTTGATTCATGGTCCTAACATTCCAGGTTCCTATGCAATATTGCTCTTTACAGCATCGAATCTTGCTTCTATCACAAGTCTCATTCAAAACTGGGTGTTGTTTTTGCTTTGGCTATATCCCTTCATTCTTTCTGTAGTTATTTCTCTATTGATCTCCGGTAACATATTGGGCACCTACTGACCTGGGGAGTTCATCTTTCAGTGTCCTATCCTTTTGCCTTTTAATACTGTTCATGGTGTTCTCAAGGCAAGAATACTGAAGTGGTTTGCCATTCCCTTCTCCTGTGGACCACATTCTGTCAGACCTCTCCAACATGACCTGAAACATTTACTATTAATGGTATTTTATTGTTTTGAATATTTGCAAAGTATATTTCCCCTAAATAATTTTGAAAAATGAAAAAAACACCACATTTAACAGTCCCAAAGAATATATTAAATAAGGCCAGGAGCAGAAAAACAAGAGAATGCAATAGGAAATTTATAATAGTCAACAAAAAGAAGTAATAATCATAGCATGAGATATAGACAGGTTATCTCTCTATCTATCTACCAGAATTTACAACATAGTTGAAATGAAAAGGAATGTGTTGGGAAGGAGATTCAGGAGGAAGGGAACATATATATATCTATGGATGATTAATGTTGATATATGGCAGAAGCCAATACAATACTGTATAACAATTATCCTTCAATTAAAAATGAATAAATTTTAAAAAAGGAATGTGTCAAGAGGAAAGACTGGGATTGGATAGGCAAAAAATACTGCTTGAGCTGAGAAACGTTGGAATGCTCATTCATTCATTCATTAAGAATTTGTTAACTTTCGCTCTTAGAATGTGTATCCTTGACTGAACATATATATTTCCATATAGAGAAAAATGCAGAGTAATTTTCTTTTGTTTTTGATAAGAATGTGCATAGAATACACTGCTTAAGAACATTAACATTTACCATTCTGAAATAAATCAATTCATATATCAAGTATTTAAATTTCCCAAGTTGAATTTCTTCACATAAAAATAGAGGTAATAATACATATAACTCATCATAGAGTGTTATAGAATTAGATGAGGAAGTATTAATAAGTTACTTTGCTTGTGCCTCATAACTATTATTGGTTCTTTGCTCTTATTGTTTTCCATCTGAAAAAAAGGGTGCACATATCCTTCTGTGATTTTATTATTTCTTCAGACAAGGTACTATCCAATTGTCGAGGATAGCATTTAAGATCCAATAATAGTCAATTTTCATATGTTTCACCTGGTCACTTGTTTTTTTAATGTGTATACCTTCAAAAACAATCTATTAGTTCACTTATAACATGGTCTGGGAAGAAAATGCCTTCAACAACTGACATCTTTTAAGATCCCTTGGAGAGGATACCTTTGGTAGTGGCAATATTTGCATTAGGATATCTAATAATAATATATATATAGGTTGCAAATTTCAAATTCAAGGCGAACAGTTGGTTTTCATGTAGACCTACAAGAAAATACATGGACTCAGTATCTAAATTTTTATACTTTGCTAGGCTGGTTCAATAAAGCACCATACTTATTCATGATTTAAAAATAAGTTGTGGTGGTGGTTGTTTAGTCACTAAGTCATGTCTGACTCTTGCAACCATGTAGACTGTAGCCAGCCAGGCTTCTCTGTTCATGAGGTTTCCCAGGCAAGAATACCAGAGTGGGTTACCATTTCCTTCTCCAGGGATCTTCCTGACCCAGGGATAGAACCTGGGTCTCCTGCATTGCAAGCAGATTCTTTACCAGCTGAGCCTCCAGGGAAGCTCAAAAATAAGTAAGTTACTAAATTTTGAAATTAGTAATATAGTGAATGTTGATTCAATTAACAGAATAGCCTGCATCAGCTTTTTATTCCCCAGAACACTGGCCCTTAAATATAGATACTCAATAAAAACAAACTTTTTCTAACTTAATTTTGGAAAATACTGTATAGTCTATTTCTGCCTTAGCTTCACGAAGTAAATTACATATAAAATCTTCAAAACCTGAATAAATAAAGCATTTAACCTTTACTAACATCCTTAATAACTAGAGGTGGATGGTTTGGAGATTATTGATCTGAATTGAATCATTGAGTTTTGCCTAAATTCTGTTATCCTCAATACCAAACATTCCCCAACTGATGTGACTCTATTAAATTAGTATTTATTAAATAGAGCCTAGAAGTGACAGAATGTATGGTTCAATAAAGAGAGCAAAGGGAAAGTGAAATAGAGGTTTATTACTTGTAAGTCCTGGAGGAGGTACTCTGTACACTTGGAGGAACCAGTCAAGGCAAGGTGCAGTCAGAGATAGGGCAGGACCTGTATTAGGATTTGTGTGTAGAGTTCCTTCGAGGTCCTGGGTCAAGGGTGCATGCTAAGTCACTTCAGTTGTGTTCAACTCTTTGTGACCCTATGGACTGTATCCCGCCAGACTCCCCTGACCATGGGATTCTCCAGGCAAGAATACTGGTGTGAGTTGCCATGTCCTCCTCCGGGAGATCTTACTGACACAGGGATCAAACCCACATCTCTTCTGTTTCCTGCATTGGCAGATGGGTTCTTTACCACTAGTTCCACCTTCTCCAGTGGATCTTCCCAACCCAGGGATCGAACCCAGGTCTCCCGCATTGCGGGCAGACTCTTTACCATCTGAGCCACAAGGGAAGCCCAAGAATACTGCAGTGGGTATCATCTGAGTGAAAGTTGCTCAGTCGTGTCCGATTCTTTGCGACCTCATAGACTATACAGTCCATGGAATTCTCTAGGCCAGAATACTGGAGTATATAGCCTTTCCCTTCTCCAGGAGATCTTCCCAACCCAGGGATTGAACCCAAGTCTCCTGTATTGTAGGCTGATTCTTTACCAGCTGAGCCACAAGGGAAGCCCAAGAATACTGCAGTGGGTAGCCTATCTCTTCTCTAGTGGATCTTCCCGAATCAGGAATCAAACCGGGGTCTCCTGCATTGCAGGCAGATTCTTTACCAACTGAGCTATGAGGGAAGCCTGGGAGGCAGGAGAGTGCTTATCAAAAGGGCATCTTGGGAAAATCATATCAGGAACTTAACATTTGTGTCTTGTGACTCTGTGTCCATTATTTGGGAGGGGCCAGTGTCAGCTCAAGCCCCCATCACCTGGTTGACTGCACAAAAGGGATGCAAAGGCAGCAGTTTTATGAAGCAACTCAGCTAAACTTTCAATTAGGTGTGCTTTACTAAACTTCCTCACATTATTGTTTATACGTCTCTAAGTTAAGATACTATGTTTTTGAGGATGTCAGTTTAAATGCAAATATTTACTTGAAAGGTTTCTTTTTGCAAATATTATTACTGTTGTTGCTGTTACTTTTTAGATGAGAACAAAGCCATTTGAGAATAAAATGCAAGCTTTAAAATATTGACACGTTTTCTTCCCCAAAATAGAAATCTTGGATTTATATATAAGCATTTTTCCATTATCTACTGCGTTCCATCAATGTCCACCTTTTATTGATTGTACCTCAGATATCTCTAGTGTTGTTCTGAAGCTGGCTGATACTAGCTCAGCAGAGCTGATTGTGTACACCTCTTCCCAACTCTGCTTTCAGTGATCACGCAGTTTGAAGTTGGTAAGGCAGTTTGTAATTGGCCATGGTAGGGGCATTTACACACCACAGAATTAGGCCGGTGCTACAAGTCAGGCATTGGTTTGAGCTAGTTTGCACATTTACCAGCACATCTCTGTACTCTGCTCCTCCTCCTCTGCATTCTTATAGTTCAGTGGTAGTGTAGGCCTCCTCATTTCTAATGTGGAATATGGTAACTTTGGCCTCATCATTTGAGTATATTCTCCACATAACTGTCATATATTCCTTCATAAAATATAAATTAATGAGTAAATAAAATATTTCATTTTGATTCCTGCTTGATTCTTCAGTCTCTCTGTTGTCTACAGATAATTTAACTCCTTAGCAGGTCTTAAAAGGCTCCTTTTGATCTGGTAACTCCTCTATTTTCAATTTTGTATTATTATTTATTTATTTATTTATGTTTTAGTGATTTTGAACTTCTTTTTTTGTGGGGTGGGGTTGTGCTAAGTATTTGCTGCTGCTCACTGGCTTTCTCTAATTGCGGCAAGCGGGGGCTACTCATAGTTGCAGTGCATGGGGTTCTCATTGTGATGGCTTCTCTTGCAAAGCACAGGCTCTAGGCACATGGGCTTCAGTAGATGTAGCATGTGGGAGCAGTAGTTGAGGCCTGCGGGCTCACCAGCTTCAGTAGTTGCAGCACACAGGCTTGGTCATTGTGGCTTTTCGGCTCTAGAGTGAGACCTTAGTAGTTGTTGCAACTGGGCTTAATTGCTCTGTGGCATGTGGAATCTTCCTGGATCAGGGGTCAAACTGGTGTTCCCTGCTTTAGCAGATGGATTCTTATCCCACTGCACCACCAGGGAAGTCCTGAACTTCTTTTCATAACTCAAATGGCCTTGTCTAGTGAAAATATTCTCTCATCCATTTTTCTAACAGGTGGGATCCTCATATTCCAAAATATTTGAAATATCTTTTTTTTCTCTGTCAAGTATTTCTGAATAGGCTTTCTTCTTCCACACATAGAATTTAAAATTTTCATATACAACTGATTGCACTGAATTGTAATCATCTATTAATATGACTGCTCTCTCCACTGGATTCTGAGTGTACTGGCACTTGATAGGGGAATATTGAAGAATTCATGGATCTGAAATCAAATATTATTACTACTGATAGTAAACTAGAGGTACAGAGAAGGAATGGTGGGGCAAGCTTTGATAGACCTTCTCTATAACTTTGTCCAGTATCAACTCTTTATAGTATGTGATGAAACACAGAAAGTTTGGATGATCAAACATTCCTTTATAAAATAAGCAATCTCTTTTAAGACATAGGCATTTAAGTTGAGCTTACAAGAGATTGTGAAGTTGGAGTTATTTATGCAGAACCAAATTACTTTAGAGCAGGCACAACAGTGGATGCTTATAATGGATTCTTCTAGTCATATGTCATTTGAAAAGCTCATATTTTCAAGAAGAGAAGGAAGAGTGGGTTGGTGGAAAGATCAAAAAAGAATTTCTCTTTTTAACCTAAGATTAATTCTATTATAGGGTGAGAGTATATATTATAGCACATGGTGGATATTGATTTATAACCCTTTTTAATGTGATATGACACAAACGTTTAAAAGTAATTTTTTTTAGCTGCTTCCAAAAGCTGTCTGAAATCCTATTAAGGAAATGATCTCTGAAGAAATACATCTTACTTGCTGTAAAGGGTTTACAAATACAGGTATCTCAGAGTAATCCTGCCTCTACAACAAATGTTATCTTTAATGCAGTGTTATGCTGAACAGTCATAAGCTGCCTTACCTCCAATTCTACAGAAAATATATTTAGAACACAGTGTATCTGCAACTGTGATGCTTTTGACTAGACAGAAAATTGTGTATGGTAGAGAAGAAAGATCATTATCTAAAGTGATGCTCATTCATCCAGAAAATATTACTTGTCATCCCTGTTAGGCCAGACACTGTTTCTGGCCCTTAGGATAAAACAGTGATAAAGAAGAAGAATTCTTACTCTCTCTGGTAGATAGATATTAAATAATAACAATAAAGATATACTATAAAGGCAAAGTGATTCTTTTCTTCTTTAGTAGGTGTGATATTTATTTCAAACTTTGATTCAGGTATATAACAATGGGTTGTTATTGTTATTCAGATGCTAAGTCATGTCTGACTCTCTGCGAGCCCAAGGACTGCAGTGTGCCAGGCTCCTCTGTCCTCCACTATCTACTGGAGTCTGCTCAAATTCATGTCCATTGAGTCAGTGATGCTATCTAACCATCTCATCCACTGCCACCACCACCCCCCACCTTTCAATCCTTCTAAGCATCAGGGTCTGCTCCAATGAGTTGGCTATTTGTAACAGGTGGCCAAAGTACTGGAGCCTCAGCTTCAGCATCAGTCGTTGCAACGAACATTCAGGGTTGATTTCCTTTAGGACTGACTGGTTTGATCTCCTTGCTGTCCAAGAGACACTCAAGAGTCTTCTCCAGCACCAGAATTCAAAAGCACCAATTCTTTGGCTCTCAGCCTTCTCTATGGTCCAACTCTCACATCAAACAATGATTCTTTAAATGGAAGAATAGATTGTCATAAGAACTGAAACTATTATAAGGGGGGGGGCTTTTTTTTAAAAAAATTAAGTAGTAATAATGTCTCAGGTGGGGTAAATCAGAATGAATGCCAGATAGTAAGAAACTCTGATGTTTAAGTTTCATTGACATCACTATCCAACATCCTGTGTATAGAGTTAGTGAAGTGTCATTTATTTTTTTCCTGCAAATTTCAGGGTGGAGTGTCATTCTCATTGACAGAACACCAAGCATTGAGTTCTATCTATTTAAATGCTTTAGTACTAATATTAGAAAAGAAATATAATTTCAGTCTCTTCCTTTAGTAGTGAATTTAAATTCAGATGACCTTTCATACCTTCAGAAATAGCCTCTGTTATACTTAGCAGGATTATTTAAGCTATATAAATTTTCTTTACTAAGATCTCAACGATGGGAGCTTACAGCTACCAAGCTTTCAACAATTTTTGTGAGGTTAAATGGAGTTCAACTATTTATTCATTAATTTGTTCATTCATTCAATATTTATTGTCAACTTACAATTTTCTTCCTACTTTATTATATAGACTCTAGTGCAAAACACATCATTATTTTATAAGCCACAAGAAATAAAAATTAAATGCTTACAATTATATTTTAAGATTTCATTAAGAGTAAGAATGATTCAGATTTTAATATATTAAAATATGAAAAAGTAGAATAATATAGATAAGATACTCGATCAATAGTATTGATTTCTACAGTATAAAGAACAATGCTCCTGTTTCTGATAAGTGCATAGAAATATCCTAGTTTCAAACTAAGTTAACTTTTTCCCCTCAAAGCCAGAGAGCATAATGAAGAGATATAAAACAAACAAAAAAATGCAAACCCATTTTTAAAAACCTCAGCTTTCCTCCTCTGTGTATCTTCTATACTATTCACACAAATCAACTCACTTCTGGACACCGAATGTGTGGAGAGACTTCCCAATGACTTTTTCTTTAAAGCTAACAAATACCTGTATACTGTATGTTTATGGCCAAGAATGTCTAAGTACAACTGCTTAGCCAGAGAAAACTAAAGAAATAAGATATATTGAGTGAGTCTGAATAGGACAAATATAGGACAGAGGTTAGAAATTACATCAAATATTCACACCCAGAGTGAGATGGCCCAACTCTGATTGAGAGCTGGTATGAATAGGATTAACAGCAAACAGGCAGGGGTACAGGTATGGGAGTAAGGAAAATAGGGAGACAGAGATAGAAACAGAGACAAACAGAATGAAAGTGAGCATATAACATGCATATGAAGCACAAATGTGCATATTTGTTGTACTATCACTATCACTACACTACACTATCACTAAAAAAGAAAGAATTCCTCCTTAGAAAGCAAGGGTAGCATGCCTTGATGTCCATAGGTCAATGGTGAAGAACCTATGGAAATTCAGGGACCTTATTAGGATATATCCTGAGTTGGGTTAGAATCCGAAAATCAGATGGCTTGGCCTCACAGGAGCATCATTAGTAAAGAAGTGATCTCATTGTAGCTCTGCATGAGGGTGCCCATTAGATCATACAAAAATTGAGCAACCTACACTGGTCCTTCATACATTTCTCAGAATTCTTTATTGCTAATATAGGAATCAGCAATAATAGAGGTAAATTACCTAAGAAAGTATAAAGACTAATTCCAATCAAATATACTGTTAATAAGGAAAAAATTGCAGAGAAATAGGAAGAAAAATAAACAAAAGCAGCAAAATATCTTTAAAGATAAGAAATTCTCCCACCTCCCAAAAAATGTGACCCAAGACATTTGTGATCCAAATATACAACACTATATTTATATTAATGAAGCAATTATAACTGTGAAGAAAGATCAGTTATACAAATAAAAATTATAACTAGAAAGAAAGCAGGAAAGGATTCCATAATCACACAAAGAAACTATGACCAGATAATAAAAGATTGTGACCAAATAACAGATGAAGTGAACCAGGAACAGCAAAATTAATTTAGGTGTAAAAGACAGACAATGCAGTACCTGAAGGCTTAAATGGAAGTTGTGCCCAAAATATATCACAGATTTCAAAAGACTATAGAAAGATATAGAAGGAAAGCAATTGATAGAGAAGAGTAGCAAAGAAAATGCAAAATATTCATTGAAAATTGCTGAAAAGATAAAAACACTGAAAAAAATGAACTTTCAAAAGTATAAACAAAAATAAATTTCCTAAAATAATAGAGACTATCAGTGTCCATATTAAATACACACACACATATACACACAGAGTATTCCTATAAAAACTGACCTTGAACTGCAACCTTAGTAAACCAATTCAACTTTCAATTAAAAAAATCCTTTGGTCATCTTAGTAGAAGATCAAGTTACTTCAAATTATCTTAAGGAGAGTAAACATACATTCTGGTTATCCTGGGGCAGTTCTGGTTTATGTCGTATGTACTGTCCAAATTTTCATACACTCTTAAAAGAATTCCCCTTTGGAAATAAATGGTAAGATCAAGTTGGTATTATACTTTTCATAATTTTAAATGTCTGTAGACAGTATGGACCTATTTCTAAGGAGTCAATAAAAGAATGGGCCAAGCATTTTATATTCAGTTCAGTTCTATTTCTAATGTAAAGTCTACACACCTCTTAATTTGAAGTTATAAAAATTTAGGGAACATATTTCCTACATCAACTTTCCTGATCACTTTTCTATATCAAGATCAGCAAATTAGGGCCTGTATGCCAGTGCAGACCTTTATTTATTTTCGTAAATAGCTTTACTGGAGTATCTGTTTACATACCATCTATGGTTCTTTTAACACAACAGAGTAGAGTTGAATACTCATGATAGACATCGTATGGCACAGAAAATCCGTATTATTTACTCTTCAACCTTAATAGAAAAACATTTGATGATCCCTAATCTATACTTCTACAATGAAATGTAGGAATTATTAACTATAATTTAAAAAGACACAGGTACTCATATGTTCATTCCAGCACTGTTTACAACATCCAGGACATGGAAGCAACTTAGATGTCCATTGACAGATGAATGGATAAAGATGTTGTGATACATATACACAATGGAATATTACCCAACCATAAAAAGGAATAAAGTTGAGTCAGTTCTGGTGAGATGGAAGAACCTAGAGCCTATTATACACAGTGAAATAAGTCAGAATTTGTATATTTAAGCATAGGCTTCCCAGGTGGCTCAGTGGTAAAGAATCTGCCTGCAATATGGGAGATACAGGTTCATCCCTAGATTGGGAAGATCCTTGGAGAAGGAAATGGCAACCCACTCCAATATTCTTGCCTGGGAAACCCCATGGACAGAGAAGCCTAGTGGGCTACAGTCCATGGGATCACAAAGAGTCAGACACGACTTAGTGATTAAACAACAACAAAACAAATATTAACACATATCTATGGAATATAGAAAAATGTTACTGATGAAGCTATTGGCAGGGAAGGAATAGAGAAACTCAGACATAGAGAACAGACTTGTAGATACAGGGGGAAAATGAGAGAGGATGGGACTGATTGAGAGATTAGTATTGAAATACATACATACCATACATACATTACCAAATGTAAAATACATGATATTGAATGGTTTGCCTTAGAAACGAACAGAGATCATTCTGTCCTTTGTGAGATTGCATCCAACTACTGCATTTCAGACCCTTTTGTTGACTATGATGGTTACTCCATTTCTTCTAAGGGATTCCTGCCCACAGTAGTAGATATAATGGTCATCTGAGTTAAATTCACCCATTCCAGTGCATTTTAGTTCACTGATTCCTAGAATGTTGATATTCACTCTTGCCATCTCCTGTATACTTATGGCTGATTCACAGTGTTGTATGGCAGAAACCAACATAACATTGTAAAGCAATTACATTCCAATTAAAAATAAAATAAAATTTAGGAATTCCTGAAGTGAGTTGAAAGCAATCCTCGCAAATATCGTTGGCAATTTTGAATAATGAGAAAGTTAACCACTAAACCATAATTTCTACTTTATTAATTTATAAGGATGAGGAGCATATATTAATATTTCCTTAATTTAGTATACTTAATCTCATTTAAAACACTAAAATATTCATTTACCATAATCATACAGAATAGAATTGATTCCTCCTTAATATGTAAACTTGTTAAGCACCTTTTGTAACTCTCTAAATTGGCCAGATAGCTGCTGCCAAATAATAAAAAGCAATTCTTTTTTGTACTCTCACCAATTGCAGGACAAAGAACAAAACTTCTCCAGCCTACTCATCTCCTGCTGGCTCAGGAGTACAGATTACTTTTTAATAGATACCTCCCAGGAAGGCCGCTTTATGCTAGCATCAGTCTGCTGAATCAGCTTCAAAATACACATTTTATCTGGCTCTTGAATTATGTATTTCAGCAGTAGTGTATGAGTAATAATTTAACTTTCCAAAATAAATATCTTGAGCATATCTCAATGCCACAATTTCTTCTTATTTTTCCTTTATGTTTACGATAACAGCTACCAAAAACTAAGCTAGGATCTCCTATTCAAAATTTAGTATTCTTCCATATCTGATTGTGATACATAAAACATACAAGTTGTCAGTATCACAAACTAGAACAACAAAATTTAAGAAATTAGGCAAACGATGTTAAGTAAAGCAAACCAAAGAGATTTATAATCTAAGATAAATTTGGAAAACTCATTGAAAATAGGAATTCTTGGATAAGATCTAGGGTAGTTGTTTTCCAAAATTTATGTTCATATGATCTTTGCTTGAACTTTATGTTGGCTTCTGTTTTTTAAAAGTATAATTGGCTATCTGTGCTCTGTAATTGTTATTCAACTTCTTAAGGTTAATATAAAAATAATTTAAAATAGCTTTCCAAAAGTTTTCAAGTCTCTTTTACAACAAATTGTATTATTTAGAAATTTGGTTCCGTTCATTTCAGTCGCTCAGTCATGTCTGACTCTCTGCAACCCCATGGATTGCAGCGTCCCAGGACTCTCTGCCCATCACCAACTCCTGGAGTTTACTGAAACTCAAGTCCATCGAGTTGGTGATGCCATCCAACCATCTCATCCTCTGTCGCCCCCTTCTCCTCCTGCCCTCAATCTTCCCCAGCATCAGGGTCTTTTCAAATGAGTCAGTTCTTCGCATCAGGTGGCCAAAGTATTGGAGTTTCAGCTTCAACATCAGTCCTTCCAATGAACACCCAGGACTGGTCTCCTTTAGGATGGACTGGTTGGATCTGCTTGCAGGCCAAGGGACTCTCAAGAGTCTTCTCCAACACCACAGTTCAAAAGCATTAATTCGTCGGCACTCAGCGCTCTTTATAGTCCAACTCACATCCATACAAGGCTACTGGAAAAAGCATAGCCTTGACTAGATGTACCTTTGTTGGCAAAGTAATGTCTCTGCTTTTTAATATGCTGTCTAGGTTGGTCATAATTTTTCTTCCAAGGAGTAAGCGTCTTTTAATTTCATGGTTGCAGTTACCATCTGCAGTGATTTTGGAGCCCCCCAAAAATAAAGTCTGCCCCTGTTTCCACTGTTTCCCCATCTGTTTGCCATGAAGTGATGAGACAGGATGCCATGATCTTAGTTTTCTGAATGTTGAGTTTTAAGCCAACTTTTTCACTCTCCTCTTTCTCTTTCATCAAGAGGCTCTTTAGTTCTTCACTTTCTGCCATAAAGGTGGTGTCATCTGCATATCTGAGGTTATTGATAGTTCTCCTGGAAATCTTGATTCCAGCTTGTGCTTCCTCCAGCCCAGCGTTTCTCATGATGTACTCTGCATATAAGTTAAATAAGTAAGGTGATAATATACAGCCTTGACATACTCCTTTTCCTAATTTGGAACCAGTCTGTTGTTCGATGTCTAGTTCTAACTGTTGCTTCCTGACCTGCATACAGATTTCTCAAGAGACAGATCAGGTGGTCTAGTATTCCCATCACTTTCAGAATTTTCCAGTTTGTGGTGATCCACACAGTCAAAAGCGTTGGCATAGTCAATAAAGCAGAAATAGATGTTTTTTCTGGAATTCTCTTGCTTTTTCGATGATCCAACGGATGTTGGCAATTTAATCTCTGGTTCCTCTGCCTTTTCTAAAATCAGCTTGAACATCTGGAAGTTCACGGTTTACGTATTGTTGAAGCCTTGCTTGGAAAATTCTGAGCATTACTTTACTAGTGTGTGAGATGAGTGCAATTGTGCGGTAGTTTGAGCATTCTTTGGCATTGCCTTTCTTTGGCATTGGAATGAAAACTGGCCTTTTCCTGTCCAGTGGCCACTTGTTGCATTTTTCAAATTTGCTGGCATATTGAGTGCAGCACTTTCGCAGCATCATCTTTTAGGATTTGAAATAGTTCAACTGGAAATTTGAGCTACATTTGAAAATTTCGTTACATTTAACCAATACCTTTCTTTATTTTCAAGTCAATCAGTTAAATATTCTCATGTATTTTAAACTATATTGAATAAATACTCATAATACTCAGTACTTTTTCAAGTCTTTGTAAGAGAACCTGGTAGCAAATCTTTGTTTCTTGTTTTCATGTTTAGTTTTATCTAATTCTTGGATAACTTCTTTCAATGTCATATTTTGTATAAACCTGTAAAATCTGCTTTTGTTAATTAACAAAAAGACTCAGTGCTGAGAACTTATGCTTTTTAAAAGTACAGATGGTTAGAAACTTGGCTGTTTAAAATTCTATGTGTAAAAGTGGAATACTGTATCTGACTCTCACCCTGAGGATCTGAGTCACTATGAAAGTGAAAGTGACAGTAGCTCAGTCGTGTCTGACTCTGCAACCCCCTGGACTATATAGTCCATGGATCCTCCAGGCCAGAATACTGGAGTTGGTAGCCTTTCCCTTCTCCAGGGGATCTTCCCAACCCAGGGAATGAACCCAGGTCTCCCACATGGCAGGTGGATTCTAACCAGCTGAGCCACAATGGAAGCCCAAGAATACTGGAGTGGGTAGCCTATCCCTTCTCCAGGGGATCTTCCCAACCCAGGAATCAAACCGGGGTCTCCTGCATTGCAGGTGGACTCTTTACCAACTGAGCTAAGGAGTCACTTTGAGAGATAATCAATTTCTAAACCGTGTTTAGAGATTCAGAAAGGAATTTCAGGATACAATATTTCACAACTATGTAATTTTCTACTGTTTCTCAGTCAAGGTCTGATGGTAACCTTTTTCACACATCACAGTCTTGCTTTGAAACTATCAAAATATGGCTTTGTATAAATTTTACCTGGACTTGACCCTTCTGGCAAATCCTATTAGATAATATCTTCATTCGTAAGATGGAAGATGAAAGGCATATTTAGAGGAATGTCTCTGGTATTTCTATCACTTAATTCAGACCTTGAATAATCTCAATGATATTTAAATTTGATCATTTTCTGAATTATTAATATTTTTCTGGAAACACTATAATACTTATTATTTAGATTACATCCAATGAAACCATGGGGGGCCTAATGAAACCATCCAAAGCCGTTTAGGGTCTCATAACAATGCTAGGACTTAGTAGTTACCAACTACATTCTCCTATAAATGTCATTTCTTCTTGCTTTGAATTGACTGGATCATGTCCTGGTATCAAGCCTTCTAAAATGGATAGTTTGCTATTTATTAAGTTGTTTTAAGGCTTAAAATGTGCACATGTGTCACAGATATAGAAATAACCATGTGCACATTTACATATATTTATATATGGGAGAGATTTAAAGATTTTGATGTGGAATCTATGAATAGTCAAGCATGATATTATTGGAAAAATTAAACCCCTATCTCATAATTTGCTTTCTGATTTTTGTTCTTTTTCTTTTTTTTACCTATGGCAAAACAATATCTCTAGAGGAGATTTTTATATAATAAGGGAGTATGTATTGTAAGGTAGTCTACTGATATCTTATTTTTTTGCTTTGTGCCCTGAATTTAAATACTTTTTAAAATACTTAAGTAACGTTTGTCTGATAGTTCTTCCTTTGATTCTTGCATGAAAATAAGGTATTTCTTATGGGACTGTACAGCGAGCAGAAACTAAAAAAAAACATAGATAAGCCTATGGATTGAGTGAAGTACCCGTTATTGTGCTGTGGATAAAGCTGCATAATAAAAGTAAAATGCCAGGGAGGATTTAGAGAACAACATTATTATTGAATATGGAAGAGAAAAACCAAGCTTAGTAACTGAGAATTATTTCCAGAGCTTTAGGAAGTAGCCATCATGCAGCAAATGTCAGTCACTTTTATTGTTTACAAATGCTTTATTTAAAACTGTCTTAATTATCTTTATGTCCATTATTGATTCATTTTAAACTTATGAATATTTTATGTTTGTCAATTTGACTTTGGCCTGACAAATTCTATATATATTATATTTGTGTATATTTATATAACATATAATAAAACAAAATGTATATGTATTTAGATATACATATATTTCAGATTGGGCTTCTGAGGTGGCACTAGTGGTAAAGAACCTTCCTGCCAATGCAGGAGACTTAGAGACACAGGTTCGATCCCTGGGTTGGGAAGATTCCCTGGAGGAGGAGATGGCAACCCACTCCAGTATTCTTGCCTGGAGAATCCCAAGGACAGAGGAGCCTGTCAGGTGGACTTCTGTCCACAGGGTCCCACAGCGTTAGACATGACTGAAGTGACTTATCACACACACAGGCATATTTCAGATTTGTGGCTTTTATTCTATTCTGTTGGTTTTATTTTGCTCCTTGGAAGGAAGGAAACTTGATCAGGTTTATCTGAATTGTTGGTGTTTCATCAAAGAATACTGATGTGCATTTTTTATTTGACAAAAAATGCAATTCTAACCTTCCTCATTCAGGATTCCATAAACATTCCACAAAAGCAATGAAAGGCCGAATCTTGTCATTGTTACTAGATCTCTCTGACTCTGCACTTTGGCCCTTTAGCTCTCAAGTGTTATCAAATGAACACAATCTAATCCAAATACATTTATAGTAAGATCAGGGTTATAGATAACTTGGAACTATGCATTGCCAGATAACAGGTATTATTTATTTCAGAATTCTGAAGAGTATAGCATGTGTTTGTACAATACTATTGATATATCTGCAGAGTTTATTTGTGTCATATAAAAGAATTTTCCAAGAAGGCTTCCAAAATTTAAAATATATATATACTTTGAATGATTAAAGGTTTATTTCTTGACTTCCTGTGGTTCAGAATATAACCTAATTACACTAACTAGCATGAATAAAAAGTATTTTATTTTCTTAAAGTAACTAATTATGTAAACTCTAAGAATGGCCTAAAATATAATTCACTGCCACATTTTTGAAGCCAAACATATTATTGTTTAAACATTTATTATACTAATCAGTTCAGTTCAGTTGCTCATTCGTGTCCAACTCTTTGCATGGACTGCAGCACGCCAAGCATCCCTGTTCATCACCAACTCCTGGAGTTTACTCAAACTCATGTTCATTGAGTTGGTTATTCCATCCAAGTATCTCATCCTCTATAGTCTCGTTCTCCTCCTGCCTTCAACCTTTCCCAGCATCAGGATGTTTTCAAATGAGTCAGTTCTTCGCATCAGGTGGCCAAAGTACATATTTTTATTTTAGGTAACTAGTTTTAAAAACACACAATCATAGATATAATTATAGCCATCTCTATTATTTAAAAAATTATATATATCATTCCATATATTACATCATGTATATAACATATACGTACATGTTTTTCTCTCTAAATAGTTTCGAGGAGCTATACAAATTTTTTTAATTTTTTCTAAAATTCAGCAGTTAAATGTGTACATTCTTCTATGTCAATAAATATGTTTTTAAACTATCTTTAATCCCATAAAATATTCTCCCTGGAGAAGTTAAATAATAGCCATCATTGCAAAAAAATTTTAACCATAATATAGAAATGAACTCCAGTAGTTCCTTCCTTCCACTAGTTTCTTCCTTACTTCCATATGCTTTTCCATTTTTTGTATTTTATTATTTATAAAAACCTAAGCCTAGCATGAAATTCAAAAGGAAATAAAGGGTAAACATTGAAAACTCTGCCTCAATTCTTTTCCTTAGCCCTCTGTTCTCTTTGCCAGTAGTTGGCACTTTTCCAAGTTTCTGTCTTATCCTTTCTGAAATACTATAAGCAGGCACAGGCATCTACATATAAGGAAAAGAATTTCTCTTATTTGGGAAGGATTGCATAGGAACTAAGAGTATGGATTGTAGAACAAGATTGACTGGATTTAAAGTCAAGATCTGCCACTTTTTAGCTCTTTAAACCTTAGATTATTTACATAACATTACAGGCAATATTTTTTTAGTCTATAATTAGAGTATTATTGATGCAAATATATAGGGGAGGAAGTATAGAAGTTTGTCAGATAATATATAAATATATTATTTTCTAAATTTTATGATCCCTTAGTTTTTACTGGAATTTTGGAAGTTTAAATTTCATGTTTTTTACTTATCTTAAAAATATTCAGTGTTGAATCTATTTTCTATTCACAATTTTATATTATTTTTAAAGGTCTTTCAAATTGCATGAACTTCTGATCCCACAGTTCTTGATTTGTCCCTGACTATATGGTGTTCAAGCTCTTAGCTCTACCCACTGGCACCCAACCCACAGATGCACATATTTAGCTTCTCCAAATAGTCTACATTTTCTGTAGGGACATTTCAATCTCCCATAGGCATAGAACAAAGAAAGCAATCTGTAAAACTATATGCTTCTCAGAATTTTGCCTCACATTTTTTTTTTCCCAGATTCTGAAAATTATTTTTTCTGGTTAAAGTCTGATTATCTGTCACTGCTTTTCCCTGACTCTTGCTGCAAAATGAACTCTCTATCTTGCTTTAGCTTGGTACTATATCCTTCGATAGAAAGAAGACATGAAACCTGAGGCGCTAAACAGTATGCAAATCTTGACAAGAAATCTAGGAAGAACTCAGAATTAATTTGTTAAAATAAGAAATTAACATGGAAAATACTTCACCTAAAATACATAAGACTCACTAACATACAGTTGTTTAGCAATCAGATTACTTAGTTGTTCTCAAACCTAGCTGGGTATCAGAAACAAATTTTTTTAAAACATTAACTCTGTAAAATACTTCTTTTGCCTTACTCTATTGGACCAGAGTGGTTGGAGGTCTAAGATCTGATTTTTTTTAAAGTTTCCTGAAATGAGACAGATGCAGATTGCTCCCATGTATGTCCTATAAATGCTAATCTGGGAGTTCCTTGTCTATAATACAGAGCACTGAATCTCTAGGATTAACCCCTTAGTTGTCCAACTATTTTCTATGATCTGATTTTGTCATTATTGGGACTATAAGGCTCTTACTTGACTTAAGGTTTAGATGATTTTATTTGTTTTAAACTTCCTCTTCTCAACTCTTCTTTTAAAAAATTTTTGAGAAGCTACTATTACTAGATACTGTGCAAGAAGATTTTTATCATATTTTCCTTAAATCCTACTCCATCTCTGTTACAGCTTAAATTGTGCCCGAAAAGGGTATGTTGAACTTCTAAGCCCCAGTAACTTACAATGTGGCCTTGTTAGGAAGTAAAACGGTTGCAAATAGGTGGCACTAGTGGTAAAGAAGCCACCTGCCAATGCAGGAGACATAAGAGACACAGGTTCCATCCCTGGGTCAGGAAGATCCCAAAGAGGAGGGCATGGCAACCCAGTATTCTTGCCTGGAGAATCCCATGGACAGACAAGCCTGGAGGCTATAGTCCACAGGGTCACAAAGAGTCAGACATGACTAAAGTGACTTAACACACACACAAGATGGAGACATACTGAAGTAGGATGGTGGGCCCTTAATTCAGGGTGACTGGTATCTTTACAGAAAGCACAGAGGAAACACGGAGAGACGTACACAGGGAAAATGTGTACTCTGAGGTACACAGAGGTACAAAAGGGAAAATGGATGTACCAACAGAGATGTAGATTGGAGTGACCCATGCACAAGTCAAAGAACACCTAGGATTGCTGCAAACCACGAGAAGCTAGGAGAGAGGCAAGGAAAAATTCTCCCCACTTTGTTTCAAAGAAAGAATGGCACTATTGACACCTTGATTTCACCCTTCTAGCCTGCAGAACTGTAAGACAATGGAAGTCTGTTGTTTCAAGCCACTCAGTTTGTGGTACTTTGTTACAGCAAAGCAAGGAAACTAATACAAACTTGGTGAGAGAGACTGCCATTTTCATTTTACCAATGAAAAACGGGGACAGAAAGTTTAAGTAAATAATCCATTTACTATATAAACAGTAAATAGTATTTTCTGATGCTAAATCCAGTGTTCTTACCACTATATTTCTTACCATTTAAAATTTTTAAAGTGTTTATATAACTCATGTATTCCACTGTGGTAAAATACGCTGAAAGAGATATTCTATAAACATTGCTGAGTGGAATCTTAGATGTAATCTTCTCTCAAGAATAAATAGCATTAGAGTTCCTTTTTTTTTATATAAGAGGAATAAAGAAAGTACTGACATTGTCTGGTGTCTCTAATTGGATGCCATATGTTGAACTCTGTCAACCCAATTCATCCCTCTGCCCTTTCTGACACCCCTTGCAATCAATGAGAATGCTAAAATTAAATCAGACTAGATGTGCTGGAAGAATCATAAAAGCTGTATAATCCGAATACTCTAGCTAATGACCGAACACATGAAAAGCACAGTAGAACTCTATTTATAAAAATCAATACTCGTCCTCATTTGCGGAGGCAACCTTTAATGTCTTTTCTGTTAACATTAGTTTTGAGGAAATGTTTTATATGCATCATTTTTAGAAATGCTCTTCAGCTGCAAGTTTGGAATAGAAATCAAAACATTTTGGGATTGTTTTGCTATGTATGAATGCAGATATGAAATGATACTTAGAAAAAAATGAAAGAATATAGTTTAACAAAATGAGTTTCAGAGAACATTTTATTTCTTTAGGTTCATGCAGTAAAACTCATAAAATAGACATCATTAAAGTAGCATTATTTTGAGGCTTCAAAGAGTATATGGTGATGTCAATAATGTTATAATAAGGTGTCCATAATGCTTAACAAAATCAACAATGGCAATATTAGAATATTCCTGATTCTACATATTTTGACTTCCCTGGTGGCTCAACTGGTAAAGAATCTGCCTGCAACGCAGGCAACCCAGGTTCAATCCCTGGGTCGGGAAGATTCCCTGGAGAAGGGAATGGCAACCCACTCCAGCATTCTTGCTTGGAAAATTCCATGGTAGGGGAGCCTGATGGGCTACTGTTCATTGGGGCACAAACAGTCAGACACAACTGAGTGACTAACAACAACAACAAAAACAACAACAGATCTTCAGTATTTGTCAGAGTAAATTGGACATATAATCTAGCAGTATTAGTTATTTGTATTCTGGACAGTTCATTGAATATTGAATGTTTCCTAAAATAACATGAATACATTTCATGCCTTGATCACATATCATCTCCTGAAAGAAAATGAAGTCCCATGAATAATATAATCATCAAAGAAAAATTGTAATACAATTGCATCATTTTAATTTTATATTCTGCTATTAATATATCTCTGAGATTTTTTAATAAAAGCTTTGCATCTTCTAAAATTAAATCTTATCAATTTACCTTTAATGCATTCTAAAGTGAAAAATGCCAAGTGAATAGAAAAACAGCAACTAAGTCTGCAAGTGCATATAGAAAGATCGGCTGGACTGAGGGAGACTTTAGAAGCCAACTGGCTTTACCAAATGCAAGGTGCTAAGTTAAATTTTCAGCCTGATAGTCCTACCTTATTGTTCACTGGAAGAATTATATTTAAACTAAGCTAACCCATTTAATGCAGTCCATGGGGTCACAAAGAGTCAGACACGACTGAGCGACTGAACTGAACAGAACTGAACTGAATCCATTTAATGTTAAAACAAATGTGATAAATTGTATTCTTTTAACTGAGAGGAAAAAAAATTATGTAACATAATTAAATGTTATGACTTCATGGAATATGCTATAATTGTAGACCTGGTTCATAGTACATTGTCTAATGAAACAAAGATATTTTCTTCTTTTGAAGTTTTAATGCATACATACTAACATATCCTTGCCAGGTATATATCTTTTGCATTGCTTGTTTTCTGTTTAAGCAACATTTAATTATTATTTAAGCAACCTTTAATTGTGCTTAAGTGTTTATTTTCAAATGTTTTGAGCCTGCTCAAGTCCTTTATGGTCTAATCTAGCTGATGTAAATGTGTTTGCGTGTTCAGTTATGTCTAATTCTTTGTGACCCCATGGACTGTATCCCGCCAGGCTCCTCTGTCCTTGGGATTTCCCAGGCAAGAATACTGGAGTGGGTTGCCATTTCCTTTTCCAGGGGATCTTCCTGACCAGGGATTGAGCCTGCATCTCTTGTGTCATTGCATTGCAGGGGTATTCTTTACTCCTTTAGCAATCTGGGATGCCCCAGTGGAACATATTCCTAATTCAAAATTTGTTAAGTAACCTCAGGTCGAGAATCACATTGATATCAGGAGTGGGTACAAAACTCTTGCTTACTGCTGCTGCTGCTGCTGCTGCATCTCTTCAGTTGTGTCCGACTCTGTGCGACCCTGTAGATGGCAGCCCACCAGGCTCCGCCATCCCTGGGGTTCTCCAGACAAGAGTACTGGAGTGGGTTGCCGTTTCCTTCACCAGTGCATGAATGGGAAAAGTGAAAGCGAAGTTGCTCAGTCGTGTCTGACTCTTAGCGATCCCATGGACTGTAGCCTACCAGGCTCCTCCATCCATGGGATTTTCCAGGCAAGAGTACTGGAGTGGGGTGCCATTGCCTTCTCCTCTTGCTCACTAGTTGAGGTTAATTCTAAATGTAAACGGTGTTTTTGTACTCATAAGTCAGTTGATATCTCTTTATGTACTCTTTTATGTTAAAAGATTATCTAAATTCTCATATTTTTAATCTTCAGCAATTATTCTGGTAAGTATCTGGCAATCCACAAGGGATACATGTTTCTTAAGGGAAAGCCATCTTTACCAGTTGTTTTGTTGGTCAGTAGCTAAGTCGTGCTCAACTCTTTGCAACCCCATGGACTGCAGCACACCAGGTCTTCTTGTCCGTCACTATCTCCCAGAGTTTGCCCAAGTTCATATACATTAAATTGGTGATACCATCCAACCATCCATTCTCTGTCACCCTCTTATTCTCTTGCTCTCAATCTTTCCCATCATCAGAGTTTCTTCCAGTGAGTCAGCTCTTCACATCAGGTGGCCAAAGTATTGGAGGTTCAGCATCAGTCCTTCCAGTGAATATTCAGGATTGATTTCCTTTAGAATTGACTGTTTGATCTCCTTGCTATCCCAGGGACTCTCAAGAGTCTTCTTCAGCACCACGATTCTTCAGTGCTCAGCCTTCTTTATGGTCCTGCTCTCACATCTGTACATGACTATTGGAAAAACCATAGCTTTGACTATACAGACCTTTGTCTACCAAATGATGTCTTTGCTTTATAATACACTGTATAGGTTTGTCACTGCTTTCCTTCCAAGAAGCAAGTGTCTTCTAATTTCATGTCTGCAGTAACCATCTGCAGTGATTTTGGAGCCCAAGAAGAGAAAATCTCTTATTGCTTCAACTTTTTCTCCATGTTTGCCATGAAGTGATGGGACAAAATACTGTGGTCTTAGTTTTTTCAATGTTGGCTTTTAAGCCAATTTTTCACTCTCCTCTTCCACCTTCATCAAGAGGCTTCAGTTCTTCTTTGCTTTCAGCTATTAGTGGTGTCCTCTGCAGATCTGAGGTTACTGCTATTTCTCCTGGCAATCTTGATTCCAGCTGGTGATTCTTCCGGCCAGGATTTCACATGATGTACTCTGCATAGAAGTCAAATAATCAGGGTGACAATATACAGCCTTGTCATACTCCTTTCCCAATTTTGAAGCATCAACTGCTCCATATAAAGTTCTAACTGTTGCTTCTTGACCTGCATACAGGCTTCTCAGGAGACAGGTAAGATGGTCTGGTAGCCCCATTTCTTTAAGTTTTTCCACAGTTTGTTGTGATCCACACATTTTGTGTAGTCATTAAAGCAGAAGTAGATGTTTTCCTGGAATTCCTTTGGTTTCTCTATGATCCAATGAACATTAGCATTCTAATCTCTGATTTCTCTTCCTTTTCTAAACCCAGCTTGTAAATCTGGAAGTTCTCGAGTCAAGTACTGCTGAAACCTAGTTTGAAGAATTTTGAGCATAACCTTACTAGCATGGGAAATTACTGCAGTTTTCCAGAGGGCTGAACATTCTTTAGCTTCTTTACCAGTAGGATCCCTTAAAAATATCCACATATGTGGGATATTTGGGTGTAAGTAGGTTGGTTTATGCTGTAGGTATCACTTGAAACTGGATTTAACTAAACTCTGCAAAGGGCCAAATTTTGCTTTATGATTTTGCTTAAAGGAAAGGACAGTGAGGCATCTGTAGCAGAAGGCTGCACAAGGGCATCATCATTACTGGGTAGCAGAGTTTCTACTACAAAATATGTTCTCACAACTTTCATAGTCACTTACTCCTTTTACTAATAATAAATTGGAAATATAAAGGGAATGTTTTAGGGATAATTCAGAGACGAGGTATTTTTGTTATTTATTTTTTATTTAAGGATTTTCATCTTATACTTTAATTATTTTCAGATACTTTGTGCATTCTCATTTATGTTTTGTGTATGTGTTTCTTAGTTTTCCCATATAATAGAAAATTGCTTAATGGAGATTTGTCACCATACTGCCAATGAACTGACGTGTATTTCTTTCTGAGAATCACATGTTGTCTAAATCAAACTTCCTTAATAATGGCAAAAATAATACAGGGAATTCCAACATGCCTCAAACACAGTTCACCCTATTTTTAGCATCTTACATTAGTATGGTACATATGTTATAATTAATGAATCAGTGTTGATACATTATTATTAACTAAAGACCACACTTTATTCATATTTCCTTTATTTTTACTAAATGTCTTTTTTTCTGCTCAAGAATCCCATCCAATACATTACTACCACATTATAGACTTCTCATATGTCTTTAGACTCTTCTTGGCTGTGGCATTAAAGAAGCTTTCTTCTCTTTTCCCTCTTCTATTCTCATGATCTTCACAATTTTGAAAAGTACTTGTCAGATATTTTGCAATTGAGATTTGAATGATGTTTTACTTACTATTAGAATGAGGTTTTATACTTTTTGGAGTAAGACCAAAGAGGTAAAGAGCCATTCTCATCACATTATATCGAGTGTATATATTAACTGCATGACTTATCTCTGAGCGAGGTAGTGTTTGTCAGATTTCCCCATTCTGCAGTTATTAATATTTTCCCCCTTTGCATATTATACTCTTTGGAAGGAAGTCACTATGTACAATCCACGCATAAAGAGTAGGGAGGTATGCTGCACCTCCTTGAGGGCATGCTATCTAAATACATTATTTGGAATTCTTCTGTATGGGAGACTTGTCTCTACTCACTATTCATTTATCTACTTGTGTACTTTCATCAGTATGGACTCATGGATACTGTTTCAGCTTTGGCCACTGAGATTTCTTACAGTGGTGGCTGTGTTCCTGTAACATACTCCCATCATTGCTTCTTTCTTGTTTGTTTGCTTTTTGTCAAGTTTTTAGTATGTCCTTACTTACTAAAAGATGTCCCAGGCTCATATTGTATAATTCTTGCCCCCATCCCAGAATCAGCCATTTCTCCAATGAACTCAAATTCATCTAATTGGAGAATGGCATTGAAAACTAAGTTTTAGGTACTGTTATATTACTGAGGCTCCAATTCTTGTAGATTTTCTCAGCTGATATACCAGATATACACAAATAAATGTGTGTGCTTGTGTGTGTATACTAGCCTGTGCATATATACATATCTGTAAATATTTGTGTTACTAATTTATTTACATTAAGCTAAACAAATTCATACTGATATCTGACTCTAATCAGTCACTGCATGGATTGTTCCACCCTCTTTCATTTGCTGTTTTGTAACTTCCAACTCTAACAGTAAGAAACTTCTTCCATCTCACATCCATTTACTTAACTGTTCAATTCCTATATACATTTAGAACGGTATTAGAATTTTTAATCCAACTCCCATGGGAAAGTATTCTTGTATAGTTTCTTTTGCCTTTAAGCTTACAAATTCTCTTTCATTTCCAAAGTTACTTTTTCCTTCAACCTTCTTCAGTGGGATTGCTTCATACATTTGTTTTACAGTTACACTGTTTTGTCATATTCTACAGTCCATGCTAGAGTCATCAGATCTCCTCTAAATGATATTTTTAAAATTTCCATTCATTAAGGTTTATTTTTGTGCTATAAAATTTGATAGAACTTTACAAATTCATAGTGTCATATATCCCTAATAACAGTATATTATAGATACTAAAAATAATTCATTATGCTTCATGTATTCAGCCCTGCCTCCCTAACCCACACCGTTGGTAGTCACTGATTTTTTTTCTATGATCCCTACTGTTTTGTTTTCCAGAATTTTATGAAATTGGAGTATACACTGTGTATACATTTAAGACTGGTTCTTTTTACTTAGCAATATGCATTTGACATAATTCATGTTGTTTCATTCACATTATCTCATGTTTAATGCTGTATAATACTCCATTGTATGGTTGTACCACAGTTTGTTAATTCATTCACCTATTAAAGGATATCTTGGTTAATTCCAGATTTCAACGAAGTGGAAAAATTTGCAATAAACATTTGCATTTTTCTGTGGACATAAGTTTTCGAAATAGTTGAGTAAATTCAGAAAAGCCCAATTACTGGATCATGGGGTAAATTATGTTTAACATTGCAAGAACCTGTAAAACTCTTTTCCAAAGTAGCTTACAATTTTTGAATCCTACCAGTAAATAATGAAAGTTCTTCTAGCTCTACCTTCTCACCAACATTGGCTATAGTCAGTTTTTTGTACATGAGACATTCTAATAAGTATATATAGTATCTTGTTTTCATTTTCAGTTCTTTAATTACAAATGATTTTGAGCACCTTTTCACATGCTTATTTGCTATCTTTATATCTTCTTTTAAATGTCCATTCCAAACTTTTATCCATTTAAAAAATTATGTTATTTCCTTACTGTAGAGTTTTGAACACTCTTTGTATATTTTGGATCCAAGTACTTCATCAGATATGTCTTTTATAAATGTTTTCTCTTATGTTGTCTGTTTTCTCATCTATTTTCTTAACAGTGTCTTTTGCAGAGTACAGAAGTTTTAAATTTTTTATCTTGTTTTTATTGAAGTATAGTTAATTTACAATGTTCTGTTAATTTCTGGTATACAGCAAAGTGATTGTGTTATACAAATACATACATATATATACCTTTTATATTCTTTACATTATGGCTTATCACAAGATATTGAATATGATTTCTGTGCTATACACTAGGACCTTGTTGTTTATCTTTTTTATTTAAAGTAGTTTGTATCTGCTAATTCCAAACTCCTAATTTATCCTTCCTTCCCCCTTTCCTTTTGGTAACTATATGTTTGTTATCTAAGCCTCTGAGTCTCTGTTTTATAAACAAATTAATTTATACCAAATTTTAGATTCCATACATAAGTGATATCGTATGATATTTGCCATTCTCTGATGGACTTAATTCACTTAGTATGACAATCTCTAAGTCCATCCATGTTGGTGCAAATGGCATTATTTAATTATTTTTATGGCTGATCACTATTCCATTGTATATATGATATATATACACGTGTATATAAACCACCATTTCTCTATCCATTCGTCTAAAGATGAACATTTATGTTTCTTCCATGTCCTGAACTGTAAATAGCATGCTGTCAACATTGGGATGCATATGTATTTCTGAATTACAGGGTTTTTTGTTTTGTTTTTTTTGATATATGCCCAGGAGTGTGATGGCTGGATCACAGGGAAACACTGTTTTTCTTTTTCTTTTTAAGTTTTTCAAGCAACCTCTATACTGTTTTCCATAGTGGCTGTACAAATTTACAGTTGCACCAATAATGAAGAGTACCCTTTTCTTGACACCCTCTTTAGCATTGATTATTTGTAGTCTCTCTAATGATGGCCATTCTGACTGGTGTGAGGTGAGCCCTCATCATAGTTTTGATTAATAATTAGAGATGTTAAGCATTTTTCATGTGCCTGTTGGTAATCTGGATGTCTTCTTTGAAGAAATGTCTATTTAGATCTTCTGCCCATTTTTTGATTGGGTTATTTGTTCTGCTGTTGTTGTTATTGAATCATGTAAGTTATTTGTATATTTTGGAAATTAATCCCATTACAATCACACTGTTGGCAAATATTTTCTCCCAGTCCATAGGCTGTCTTTCTGTTTATGGTTTCCTTTGCTGTTCAAAAATGTGCAAGTTTGATTCAGTTTCCTTTCTTTACTTTTGTTTTTATTTCTTTCTGCCTTGGGAGACTGATCTAAGAAAACATTGGTATGATTTATGTCAGAGAATGTCTTGCATATGTTCACTTCTAGGAGTTTTATGGTATCATAACATAAGTCTTTAAGCTACTTTGAGTTTCTTTTTGTGTACAGTGTGAGAGAGTGTTCTAACTTAATTGACTTGCACACAGCTATCCAGCTTTCTCAACAACACTTTTTTCCATTACATATTCTTACCTCCGTAGTTAAAGATTAATTGCATGAATTAGGTGTATGAATTTGTTTCTGGGCTCTCTATTCTGTTCCACTGATCCATATGTCTGTTTCAGTGCCAATACAATGCCATTTTGATTACTGTAGCTTTATAAGTATTGTCTGAAGTATCAGAGGGTTATGCTTCCAGCTTTGTTATTTCCCCTCAGAATTATTCTGGCAATTCCAGGTCTTTTGTGGTTCCATATAAATTTTAGTATTATTTGTTCTAGTTCAGTGAAAAATGTCATGGGTAATTTGATAGGAATAACATTAAATCTGTAGTTTGCTTTGGGTAGTATGGCATTTTAACAAAATTAATTTTTCTAATCCAAGAGCATGGGATAGCTTTCCATTTCTTTGAATCATTTTCAACTTCCTTTGTCAATATTTTATAGTTGTTAGCATATAAGTCTTTCATTGCCTTGGTCAGGTTTATGTTAAAATATTTTATTTAATCTTTTGATGCAATTTTAAAAGGTTTTTTTTTTTTACTTTTATTTTATTGTTCATGTAAAGAAATGCAACCAATTTATATACATTAATCTAGCATCCTGCTACCTTGCTAAATTTATCTGTTCTGGTACTTTTTCTGTGGGTTCTTTAGGGTTTTCTATATATCATTTCATCTGCATATAATGAAAATTTTACCTCTTTCCTGCCAATATGGATTATTTTCACTAATTTTTCTTGTCTTATGTCTGTGGCTAGGAATCAATATGTTGAAAGGCAGTGGTGGGAGTGGGCAACTTTGTTTTCTTCCGTATTTTAGTGGAAACGGTTTCAGATTTTCACATTGCATGTTATGTTGGTTGTGGGTTTGTCATAAATAACTTCTATTATCTTGAGATATGTTCTCTCTATACGCAGTTTGATAAAAATTTTATCATGAATGGATGCTTAATTTTATCAAAACCTTTTTCTCCATCTACTGAGATGATTATGTGGCTCTGTCTTTTCTTTAATTAATGTGGTGTATCATATTGACTATTTTCATATGTTGAAACAGCCTTGTGAATGTGGGATAAATCCAACTTGATCATGGTTTATGATCCTTTTTATATGTTGTTGGATTCAATTTGCTAATATTTTGCTGCAGATTTTTGCATCTATATTCATCAAATATAATGGATTATAATTTTCATTTTTGGTAGTGTCTTTGTCTGGTTTTGCTATCAGGATGATGGTGGCTTCATAGAATGACTTTGGGAGTGTTCCTTCCTCTTCAATATTTTGGATGAGTTTAAGAAGAACTGGTACAGCTTCCTCTTTGTATGTGTGGTAGAGTTCCCCAGTGAGGTCATCTGGTACTGAAATTTCCTTTGCAGGGAACTGTTTTGTTTTTGTTTTTAATGGATTATATATCAATTCTAATGATTGGTCTGTTCAAATGATCTATTTCTTCTTGATGCAGTTTGTGGATCTGTGTTTTTAGAGACCTTTCCATTTCTTCCAGGTATTCAAGTTTATTGACATATAATTGTTCACAGTATTCTCTTATGGGTTTTTATACTGGTTATTTCTCTACTTTCATTTCTTATTTTGTTTGAGTCCTCTCTCTTTTCTTCTTGGTAAGCCTGGCCAGGGATTTGTCAATTTCACTTATCCTTTCAAAAAACAGGTTCTTATTTTTATTGAGCTTTTCTATTTTTTTAATCTTTATTTTATTTATGTCCTCTCTGATCTCTGTTAGTCATTTCCTTCTACTAACTTTACATTTTCTTTTTTCTTCTTTTTATAATTATTTTAGGTAGTAGGTTAGGGTGCTTATTTGAGATTTTTCTTGGTTTCTGAGGAAGGCCTGTATCACTATGAATTTTCTTCTTAGAATTGCTTATGCTGCATCCCATAGATTTTGCATGGTTGTGTTTTCATTGCTATGTGTCTCAAGAAATTTTTTAACTATCTCTTGACATACCAAATCATTGACCCATTTATTTTTTTTGTAGAATATTATTTAGTTTCCATGTAATCATTTTTTTCTCATTTTCTTTCTGTATTTGAATTCTAGTTTCATGCCATTGTGGGTCAGAAGAAATGTCTGAAATAATTCATGCCCTCTCTTAAATTTGTTGAGGCTTATTTTCTATCCTAGTATGTGGTTTACGCTATGGAATGTTCCATGTACACTTGAAAAGAACATGCACCCTGGGTTTTATTGGATGTAATATCCTGAAAGTATCAATTAAGACTAACTGTTCTATTCTGTCATTTAGAATCTCTGTTGCTTTATTAATTTTCAGCCTGGAAGATATGCCTAGTGATGTCAATGGAATACTGAAATCTCCTACTATTATACTATTCCCATCAAATTCTTCCTTTATTACTATTAGTATTTTTTTATATATTTAGGTGCTCCTATATTTGGTGCATATATGTTAATGAGTTTAATACACCTTTTTTTATTGATTCTTTTATCATTATATAATTTTCTTCTTTATTTCTTCACAGCCTTGTTTTAAGGTCTATTTAGACTGTTATGAGTATTACTATCCCTGCTTTCTGGTCATTTCCATTTGTGTGAAATATCTTTTTTCCATCCCCTCACTTTCAATCTATATGTGTCCTTCACCCTAAAATGGGTCTCTTGTAGGCAGCATATTGTAGGCTCTTATTTTTACTATCTGGTCTGCCACTCTATATTTTTTGTTTTTTCAAGATTCTAAGAAAATTGTTCTATTTATTTTCTTTTATTTAATTGATATCTTTTTATTTACAGTGATTCAGGTATATGGCAAAGTGATTCAGATTCTTTTGCATTATAGGTTATTAATTCTCTGTGCTATAAAGGAAATCATTGTTGTTTATCTATTTTATATATAGTAGCAGTACTCTTGCCTGGAAAATCCCATGGACGGAGGGGCCTGGTGGGCTGCAGTCCAGGGGGTCACTAGGAGTCGGACACGACTGAACGACTTCACTTTCACTTTTCACTTTCATGCATTGGAGAAGGAAATGGCAACCCACTCCAGTGTTCTTGCCTGGAGAATCCCAGGGACGGGGGAGCCTGGTGGGCTGCCATCTATGGGATCGCACAGAGTTGGACATGACTGAAGCGACTTAGCAGCAGCAGCATGTATCTGTTAATCTGAAATTCCCAATTTACTCCTCCCCTGCCTTTCCCCTTTGGTAACCATAGGTTTGTTTGCTGTATCTATGAACCTATTTCTGTTTTGTAAATAAGTTCATTTGTAGCATTTCTTTAGATTCACATTTAAGTGATAACATACAACATGTTTCTTTTTCTGACTTACTTCACTTAGCCTAATAACCTCTAGGTCCATCCATGTTGCTGCACATGGCATTAATTCATGCTTTTTAAAGTGACTGAGTAGAATTTTGCACTCAGTCACTTAAAAAATTAAATCTTTATCAGATGGATATGGTGTTATAAAATGTTCTAATTTCATACTTTTACATGTAACTGTCCAGTTTTCCCAGCAACACTTGTTGAAATATCTGTCTTTTCTCCATTCTAAGGTCTTGCCTTCTTTGTCCTAGATTAATCAACCATAAGTGCATTTGATTATTTCTCGGCTTTCTATCTGGATCCATTAACCTATATGTCTGTTTTTGTGCAAGTACCATGTTCTTTAATGACTGTAAGTTTGTAGTATAGTCTGAAGTCAGGAAGCATGATATCTCCAACACTATTCTTCTGTCTTAAGGTTGTTTTCACTGTTAGGGGTCTTTTGTGTTTTCATACGAATTGACAATTTGGAGAAGGAAATGGCAATCTACTCCAGTATTCTTGCCAGGAAAATCTTGTGGATAGAGGAGCCTGGCAGGTTACAGTCCATGGGATTGCAAAAGTGTCAGACATATTGGCAACCAAACAACAAACAACAAATTTAAACATTTTGGGGTTTTTTTGTTGTTGTTCCAGTTCTGTGAAAAAATGTCATTTGTAATTTGATAGAGATTATGATGAATCTGTAGTTTGCCTTCAGTAGTACCTTCATTTTAACAATACTGATTATTCCAATTAAAAAAAACAGTATATCTTTTCATCTATTTGTGTCATCTTTATTTCATCATTATCTTACAGTTTTCAGAGTACAGATTTTTTTGCCCTCTTAGGGTTATTCCTAGGTATTTTCTTCTTTGTGATGTGATGGTAATGGGATTGCTTTCTTAATTTATCTTTGATATTTCATTGCTAGTGTATAAAACTACAACATATTTCTGTATATTAATTTTGTGTTCAGCAACTTTACTAAATTCATTGATGAGCTCTAGTAGTTTTCTTGTAGCTAAAGAAAATTCTATAGGATTTTCCGTGTATAGCATCATGTCATCTGCAAACAGTGACAGTGTTAATTCTTTCTTTCCAAATCAGATTTGTTTTTCTTCTCTGATTACTGTGTCTATGGCATTCAAAACTACGTTGAATGAAAGCAATGAGAGTAGGCATCCTTATCCTGTTCCTGATTTTTGACTGCTTTCAGCTTTTTACCATTGAGTATGATGTTAGCCACGGGTTCCTAACATATAGCCTGTAGTATGTTGAGGTATGTTCCTGCAATGCCCACCTTATGGAGAGTTTTTGTCATAAATGGATGTTGAATTTTATCAAAAGTTTTTTCTGCATTTATTGAGATGAGCATACATTTTTACTTTTCAAGTTGTTAATATGGTGTATCACACTGATTGATTTGCAGATAAGGAAAATTCCTTGTATCGCTGGGGTAAATCCCACTTGATCCCACTTGGTGTATGCTCATTTTAATGATTTTAATATATTCTTGAAATGAGCATACCAGTGCTTTGTTGAGAAAGTTTACATCTATGTTCAAGAGCAATTTTGGTCTGTAATTTTTGTGTGGTATCTTTGATTTGGTATCAGGATGACGGTGGCCTCATAGAATGAGTTTGGAATTTTCTGTCCTCTGGAATTGTTTGGAATAGTTTCAGAAATACAGGTGTTAACTCTTCCCTAACTGTTTGACATAATTCACCAGTGAAGCCATCTGGTTCTAGACTTTTGTTTATAGGGAGTTTTTACAATACTGATTCAGTTTCAGTACTGGAAATTTGTTCATATTTTCTATTTGTTCCTGGTTAAGTCTTGGTAGTCTGTCTATTTCTTCTAGATTGTCCATTTTACTGGGGTATAATTGCTCACGATCCTTTATATTTCTCTGTGTTGGTTATACTTTCTCCTTTTTCAAATCTAATGTTATTGATTTGCCCATCTCCCTGTATTTCTTGATGGATCAGGCTACACGTTTAACAGTTATTTTTAGCTTTTCAAAGAATCAGTTTTTACTTTCATTGATCCTCTTTTTTTTATCTTTTAGTCTCTATTTCATTTATTTCTGCTCTGATTTTTATGATTTTTTTCCTTCTACTAATGTTGGGTCTTGTTTGCTTTTTCTCTACTTTATTGACAGATATGCATTTACTGCAATTTTAAATCGTGTTTTCCAGTCGATTTTGTATTTTGTCTTTATTTATTTTATTTTTATTTTGTGGTTTGATGGCTTTCTTTTGTACTATGGTTAAGTTCTCTTCTTTTTGGTTTTGTGAGCCTATTATATGTTTTTTATTTGTGGCTACCCTGTTTTTCAAGTATGTTAACCCATGACAATACCTGCTTGTTTTAGACTAGCATTTATATAGTCTCAAACACATTTGAAAAAAAAAAAGTATACTTTTTCTTATTCCTCTCCCCCACATTTTATTATTTTAATGTCCTGCTGTACATCTTCATGTTTATGCTTTTGCTATTAATTGTAGCTCTTATGGATTTCATATTTTTTAAATTTTTTTAGTGTGTGTACTGGCTTATTTAATTGATTACTTTACAACTGTTATATTCTCTTCCATATAGGATCTAGCTTCTTTTCTATTTAGAAGATACTTCAATATTTCTTTTGGATTAGGTTTAATATTGCTGTATTCTTTTAGTTTTTACTTGTCTGAGAAATTATTTCTCTCTCTTTCTATTCTGTATGATAATCTTGCTTAGTAGAGTATCCTAGGTTGCAGGATTTTCCCTTTCAGGATTTTGAATATATCTTGGCATTCCCTGCAATGTTGCAAATGCCTGTAACATTTCTGAAAAGAAATCACCTGATAACCTTATGGGGGGTTCTCTTATGATCGATTCTGTTTCTGTCTTGCTGCATTTAGAATTTGCTCTTTAACTTTTGTCATTTTAATTATAATATGTCCTGGTGTAAGTCTTGTTTGGTTTCATCTTGTTTGGGATCTTCTGTGCTTCCTGTACCTGGGCATCTGTTTCCTTCTTTCATTTTGGGAAGTTGTCAGTCATATTTCCTTTAAATTCATTTACAATCCCTTCTTCTCTTTTTCTCCCTCTAGATGCCCCATCATGTGAAGATTGGCAGACTTCATATGATCCCATAGTTCTCATATATTGCTTTCACTTTGTCCTATTTGTTTTTCTATATCTCCTATCCTGACTGAGTGATTCCCATTATTCTATCTTCCAGATCATTTATTTGTTCTTCCGCATTATTTAGTTTGGTATTTATTGCCTTTAGCTCAGTTTTTATCTCAGTAAATGAGTTTTCCAATTTTGATTGGCTACTACTGTAATTTCCAGTTCTTTGTTACAGTGATCTGCATTTGTATCAATACTTTTTAATTGCTTTAGTATTCCTATTGCCTTCTTTCAAAACTCAAGGTCTGATAGACTGTAGATGTCTGTTTTACTCTTTTCATTGGGAGTAGTTCCTCCGCTTCTTTATTTTACTTACAGCTCTCTGACTCTATTAATTTAGGATAAACACTTTTCTACTGTGGGGCCTCCTCTTTGTTCTGTGGTTGTCACAGCCCTGCTGGGGAAGGATGTGCTCCCTAGTTGTTGGAGTGGAAGCCCTCCTCTGGAAATGGTTCTGGATCTGTGAGGTGGGCAGGACTGGAGCACTCCTGCTAGAAAAGGAGCCACTGAGTATTTCTCCATAGGAGCTGTCCATCAGGCAGTATGCTCTGTGGTGTCACCTGCCCACTGTTGTGCATGTTCACAAAGTACACTATTGTCGGCACTGCCTTTAGCCCCATCTCAGTGGTAGAAACATTGGCAATAGGACAAAACGTCCCTCAGGCACTGTGCTCAGAAAGTCACCTTAGCAGATTTGCCAAAGTCTGGCACCCAAACCTGATTTAGTTGTGCATCTGGGCAAACTGTCAGAGCTATGGGAATCACCTCTGAGCCCAGCCTTGTTTTCCTATGTACACACCCACAAAACCCACCTCTGCTAACTCTGTACCTCCCAGAGCCACGGGAGCACCAGTAATCTGCTTGAATCTCATGCAGGTGCTGTGCTCACAAAGCCATCAGTGGTAGAAATCTGAAGACACACTGCTGCTAAATATTGACTCAGATTATAGCCCCACATCTGCGTTTGGACAACCCACTGACACTTTCACTCCCCCAGAGCTCTTAGAGGCAGAGCTATGCCCACTGTGAGCACCCTGAGAATAAGGTTGCTTTGTCAAGCATTAACAATGCTACTTCTGTGCAGACCTGAGCTCAAAATGCACATATCCCCAGTTGCAGTGGGACCACAGTGTAGCCCCTTTGGGCTTTCTCCAGGCATCTAATCCCAGTCGTCTTTCTGAGGACATTTTTTTAATGTAACAATGATTAATATTTCTGTTTTCACAATGAACCATGTTGAATAGGGTGGGAAGATAGATAACTGGAATAGAAAACACTTCTTGCATTTTATACAAAACAACTTTTGTTTTAATCTATTAATTAAAATAAGTAAGAAAGGATAGAAGTTTTGCGCATAAATATAAGTGAAAAATTGGTAATTTGAAATAACAAATGGAATTTGCTACAGGCTAGAAAAAGCATGTTTCACATCATAAGAAATAATTTGCGATATTGTTATACTACCAATCCTCTGAGATAAAGACTTAGTGGATATTCAAAGAAAGAGAAAGAATATGAATAATCCTGAACAATACACTTTACTTAAGGAATCAAAAGCAAATTTCTATCATTCAGAATGGTAAGTAAGGGCTGGCTGGGGTGTTGTTAAAGGAGAAAGAACAAAGAAGGAAATGACAGAAGTCAATGCCAGGGATAGTTTTCATATATAATAAAATTCATTCACATAATTCCACATACCAGTGCTAACAAGTCGCCAACACTCATTTTTATGGTTCAGTATTTAGAGAATGAACCAACAAAAACATTTACTTTGTAATCAGAAAGACAAGTCCATCCTTATTAGAATATTGAAGAAAGAGGTTTTGAGATGTTCGAAGTCCATTCTGAGTTTTATGACAATTACTGTCCTATTATTTACATTTTTCACCATCATTTACAATGACTAAAAATTAGAGATGAGATATTTTTCAGGATGAATTGTCATAAGCCTAATGGCTTAAATTATATATTTTTCCCAAAATACAAAAGTATGTTATTTGCAAACATTTACATCAAGGAAGTCTAAAAGTTGCCTTACTTTCTGAACACTTTGAGATATTCCTAGAACTTCCTAGAAATATTATTTCTAAGAGAAATGTATAAGAATCATAGCCACTTTGAAAATCAATGCTAATGTCCTAGAAAAAGGAAAATGTACAAGTTAAAAAAAAAGATGAATTTTAAAGGTCATATCTAAGGACTAAAAATATTTTTGTGCTGCTGCAACAATAGTGATGTCCCAGTTTTTATGTAACTTCCACATTAACAAAATAGGTTCTATCTATGAAGTTTATACTCTGACACACTATGTATTTGTAGATCTCAAGACCTGATGACAATTTAAACAATTTTTTTCTTCACTGAAATTTATATTGTATAGATTTCTATTTCCAAAATTCATTATCTTGGCAAAACTTTATAATTTTACACAGAACCATTTTCATACTATTTTACATCTATTTTTCACTGAATAAAACTATTAAACACGAGTTTGTATAATAAATACTACAGAAATTCTGCTCCTGGCAATGGAAGAATAACTTATCTGAAAACAACTCTTCCAGAAAGGATAATAACAAAACCTACATTTAAACAAAACAGATCAAACTCCTCTAATTGAAGCTCATAAGATAGCACAGATGTGAGGTAACAAGACTGAGGAATGATTAGAAGCCTAGACAAATTTTAACTTTCCCCTTGAGTTACTTGTAAATTCTAAAACAGATGCTGAGGGGCAAAAACTGTCAGAGCTTTTTAGTCTATTGGTCTGGGTCCAAAGAATTGGAGTTCTCTATATAAAGAGGACAAAGATGATTCTTAAGGCATTGGAAGAAATAGACGTCAGTGGTGGCAATAATGTAATTATCAGCAAACTCTCTGATCATCTCAATCCCTAACTTGTTAGTTTCCTTTTTCTAATTTACCTTCAAAAAGCAAGAAGAGTAAATGCCTTATAAAGGAAAGTAATATAATTGAGAGACTAAAATCGTCATGATGTTTTAAAACTCAGTATCTGGTATTTAACAAAGATATGTGGAAATAACAAGAATTGATATGAAACAAAGAGAAAAAGAAAATTATTCTGACGGGAGAAAAGTTTTTTATCTAGATATTTGAGCTGTCATATATAAGCTTTCAAATAAATGTGATTGATATGGTTAACATTTTTAAGTGACAAGGTGCAGAAATAAGGATAAAAAGAAGAAATCAATGTAAATATTATAACTGGAAAACAAAAGTTAACATTAAGATACAATATGGATTTATATGACAGATGAGACAAATTAGAGGAATGTTTGAATTGTATCATATGTCAAAAAACTTCAGAATGAAGCACAAAAATAAGAGAATGAAACAATGTATCAAAAATTACTTTTATTTCAATGCTGACATTTTAAAGGCCTCACTCTTTTCCTTATAAAAGTAAAGCACTGAACAAAGCAAAAGTCAATTAATTTTTAAAAACCATCAAAAAACTGAGTTTGCAAAGGCAAATCCCCACCCAAAATCTGGAAGGAATAAGCAAATTCAGAGAGTCACAGCCAAGATTTGATTACATAGAGATGAAACCAGTGGATCCAAAAACTGGTAGAAACACTAAGATGATCATTTTGATAAATGCTGGATGTTGGAACCCTATCAGGTTTGCAGACAATATCCAGAATGATCTTGTGACTCTGGCAAATAAACTATAAAAATAAACATTGCAAAATATACCTGGAATATCCTCTATTAAAAAGGACTTCTTATCTCTAGGAGTATATTAAACACACCAACATTCTTATTATTGGGGCCCCAGGAGAAGAGAAAGAACTTGAGAAAATAGTTCAAGAGATAATAGCTGAAAACTTCCCTAACATGAGATAGGAAACAGTTACCCAATTCCAGAAAAACCAGAATTACAGCTAGGATAAACTTTAGAAGGAACACACAGAGAAATACAGTATCAAACTGACAAAAATTAACTACAAGGAGAAAATATTAAAAGCAACAAGGGAAAAGCAACAAATAACATACAAGAGAATTCTGATAAGCTGATTTTTCGGCAGAAACTCAACAGAACAGTGAAGAAAGTTGTTCAGTTGTGTCCGACTCTTTGTGATCCCCATTGACTATACAGTCCATGGAATTTTCCAGACCAGAATACTGGAGTGGGTAGCCTATCCCTGCTCTAGGAGATCTTCCTGACCCAGGAATTGAACTGGGGTCTGTTGCATTGTGGGCGGATTCTTTACCAGCTGAGCTACCAGGAAAGCAATGAATGGGAAGAAACTATAACCAAGAATACTCTGTTACCAAGGCTTTCATTCAGATTCCACAGAGAAATCAAAAATTTTACAGACAAGCAAAAGCTAAGAGAACTTAGCACCACCAGATCAATGAATGCTAAAGGAACTTCTCCAGATAAGAAGAGGTCACAACTAGAAACAGGAAAATTACAAATGGAAAAGCTCACTGGTAAAGGCAAACACAGTAAAGGCAGGAAATCATCCAAACACAAATATAATAGTAAAACCAATAATTGTGAGCAGAGTACAAATGTAGGATATTGGAAATACATTTCAAATTAAAAGACCAGAAACTTAAAACAATCTTGCTTATATATAGACTGCTGTATCAAGACCTCATGGTAACTGCGACAGACACACACACACACACACACACACACACACACACACACACACACACACACACACACACACACACACACACACACACACACACACACACACACACACACACACACACACACACACACACACACACACACACACACACACACACACAAAGAAGGAATCCAAATAGAACAGTGAAGTTTGTCATCAAATCATGAGAGGAGAGAACAAAAGAGAAAAGGAAGAAAACAGACCTATAAAAACTAATGGATAACAAAATAAAAGCAACTATACACCAATAAAATGATCAACCTAGAATAAATAGACAAATTCTTAGAAGGGTACATTCATCCAAGACTGAACTGGGGAAAAAATAGAAATATGAACAAACATGCGCGCGCACACACACACACACATGTATTTCTGATGTACAGCAAAGTGATTCACAAATATAGATATATATATATTCAAAATTCTTAATCACTAAATGTCAATAAAAACTAAATTTATTTGAACAATTGTGCTAAGAGAATTTAATACTGCTTTTGTTTTAAGCCAATAGAGAAAAAAATACTAAATATCATATAACTTTAATCATCTAACAAAAAAGCATACCTCTTAATGGTGTTCTTCTTTTTTATTCTGGAAAGGATATGTATTCTGAGAGGAAAGTGATGATCTACTTTGTATTCTGGAAATAAAACCATTATAAAAATGAATCATATCAGCTCTTATCTTTACAAAAACACTTTGAAGTTCTATGTGCATTACACTTCTTAAATAAATCTTCAAAAAAGGTTGATTCTGTTGTTATCATAGTCCTATGTGGGTAATCAGTTCAGATCAGTTCAGTCACTCAGTCGTGTCCGGCTCTTTGCGACCCCATGAATCACAGCACGCCAGGCCTCCCTGTCCATCACCAACTCCCGGAGTTTACCCAAACCCATGTCCATCAGGTCAGTGATGCCATCCAACCATCTCATCCTCTGTCATCCCCTTCTCCTCCTGCCCCCAATCCTTCCCAGCATTAGGGTCTTTTCCAATGAGTCAACTTTTCGCATGAGGTGGCCAAAGTATTGGAGTTTCAGCTTCATCAGTCCTTCCAATGAACACCCAGGACTGATCTCCTTTAGGATGGACTGCTTGGATCTCCTTGCAGTCCAAGGGACTCTCAAGTCTTCTACAACACCACAGTTCAAAAGCATCAATTCTTTGGTGCTCAGCTTTCTTCACCGTCCAACTCTCACATCCATACATGACCACTGGAAAAACCATAGCCTTGACTAGATAGACCTTTGTTGGCAAAGTAATGTCTCTGCTTTTAAATATGCTATCTAGGTTGGTCATAACCTTCCTTCCAAGGAGTAAGCGTCTTTTAATTTCATGGCTGCAATCACCATCTGCAGTGATTTTGGAGCCCAAAAAGATAAAGTCTGACAGTGTTTCCACTGTTTCCCCATCTATTTACCATGAAGTGATGGGACCAGATGCCATGATCTTAGTTTTCTGAACGTTGAGCTTTAAGCCAACATTTTCACTCTCCTCTTTCACTTTTCAGTTTCACTTTTCACATTTCAAGTGATGCTAAAGAAAGTCAAATTCAGTTACAAATGTGGAACTGAGGTTAACATGAAGAGGAGAGGGATCTAAACATAGTCACCACAAGAGGGTTAAGTTTTACCTTGAGGCATGAACAGAGGCTTCTCAATAAAAGCAACCAACAAGTAAAATGGCGCAAATGAGGTTAAGAGCAGACAATTAAATTGGATAGATTTGAGGGGCATTTTCAAGCTGAAGTCAGAAACTAAGGCAGGAAGACAAATTAAGGGGATGATAATACATTTGCAGTTCACTCTTTAAATACTTGCAAACATTTATTTGGTACCAGCAAGGATTCTCAAAACATCGCTAACCCTGGTTCTGGCTTGGGTTCTTTTTGTTATTATTTGCTGGTATATTTGCTTCTAAGCTGATAAATAAAGCTTATACAGGGTTGGCTAGAGAACTACAGTTTTTGAAAAGTTTTCATCTTAGATCTTGCTTCAGGGCAATGATTATAGAAAAACCATGGAAATCTTTGCTCAGAATTCAAGGCAAGTTGATAAAAACAGACCACTAATTGATGGGTCTCAAATGGGAGGTTGTTTAAAAATGAGCACTTTAGCTCTTTGTCACTGAAGACTTCTTAAAGGTAGAAATGCAACAAATGCTATGGTTCCAATTACATTTATCTTGGTTATATTCATCTTGATTTTTTTAAATATTAATAAGAAAGGATTTAAATCATTTATATCAACTATAATCCAATAAAAATTAATTAAAATTTTTTAAAGTCTTGGAAATAATTTAAAAATTAAAATAAGCTAGAAATGACAAAACTTTCCTTTATTTCATTACTTAGGACTTTCACTTAAGATTTGATAATTTTTGTATTTTATGTATAACTCAGGATTGCAACTTTTGGAAGTATATGTTAAATTCCAAACTGATAGATTTTAATTTAACTCCTCATACATATATGATACTAATTACTTCACTGTTTATGCATTATTTGTATATGTTATTAAATAAAATAGATGTTACTCTAACTTTCTGCTCTTCCCCTTGCTGTTTTTGAGTAACTTTTATGTATGTTATGCCTACAGGACTACAGGATGTTACAGTTCCAAACAAAAGCAAGGAAACGCTCTTTCTTAGATGCTAAATCATTTCAAAATAAAATAAATGATTGCTATTACCTTAATATCTAAAATACTGTGGGCAATCAATATTTTTCAGATAACAGATTTCAATATTTTTTATCATTTAAATCAGTGATAATGCTTATTCTTATTCACCAGTACTGAAAAAGATGTTGACAATAGGGCACAATTATTGTAGCAGTAATGTTTTTGCACTCATAAATATACTAACAAGTTCTGATAACCCTCATTTGTTCTATTGCGTTTTTAGTTTACAAGAAATTGGTGCAATTCTAGCATACTGTCAGTAAATAGAAGCCTACAACAATTTTCTCATATATATTTACATGAACACAGCCTGTTCTGTCTTACCAGCAAGAAGTGTATAATTGATAAGCCCCTGCATTTTTACCTCACTGGAATACTTTTAATGTGAAATGACTTCTGACATAGATTTCCGATTCTTCTGGAAATTGCTTTAAAAATAACTAAAAGAATTAATGATTTCCTGTAGATTTACCAATCAGGGTGTTGCTGGTTTAAAAGAGAGGCCTTTAGAAGATGATTAAAATAAATTATGGTTCTACACATAAGCAAACAAAAATGAAATAAAAGACTATCTTAAATAATAATTTCTCATTTTGATGAGCATACCATGAGCTCATCAAATATCTGTGAATACAGATCCTTCAGATACAGAGGCCCCACTGGACTAGTCATTTTACATAAGGGACTTGAGCATTCATAGAATTTGGTATCTGCTGTGGTCCTGGGAATGAATCCTTTATGGATACCTAGGGATGACTGTCTTAGGTCATAGGGATAAGAAACAATTATCTAGTCTATTGAGCTTCCTAGTTACATATTTTTATTACACTGATTTCTGTGAAAAGAACCTTTTATCTGATAAATTTTGAGTCATGTTGACTGCAGTTACATTCATATCATTTTTTTTATTTAAAACACTTTCACATATTCCTTCTCATTGCATCCTCTACTCTAGACTCTACTAACATCCTAACATAATAAATGAGACTATGGCACTTGAGTTATATTGTTTTGGTTATTAAACTGCTAAAAAGGAATTTGCCTACCAATGCAGGAGACACTGGTTGGATACCTGATCTGGGAATATCTCATATGTCACTGAGCAACTAAGACTGTACTGCAACTATTGAGCCTGTGCTCTAGAGCCTGGGAACCAGAACTACTGAGGCCACAAGTAGCAATAACTGAAGCCTTCTGCAATCCAGAGGCTGTGCTCTGCAACAAGAAAAGCCACCACAATGAGAAGCCGACATATTGCAACTACAGTGAGAGTAACCCCCAACTCACTCCAACTAAGAAAAGCCCACAAAACAACAAAGACCACACACAGCCAAAGGAAAGTAAAATTTTAAAAAAATATTCAAAATAAGTGTCATGTACAACTGTAATTATATTCACAATATTTTACAATTATTTTTCTAATTATTTAATATATTTTACTTTATCTAACTCAACTATTCAATTATTTGTTATTCTAATATTTTTTCTAATATTTTGTTGCCCGTTTTTCAGTAACGTTTACAGTACTTTTTCAATTTATACTGATTGTCTTTCTTTCCTAAATTTTCTACAGAAAAGGTTTTGTTTTTCTTTTATTTTCCATAAATATCTCCTCCTTGCTGTGTTCTCTACTTTCTGTTTCTAGTTACTTTGGTTTCTTGAAAAATAGCATAGAGATCTAAACATGAATTCTCTCTTAAATTATCTGCTTCCAGTAGATAAGTATTCTTATAATATTCATTTTTAAATCAACATATGCAATAGATTATTTCTAAATGATTATATTACTTTTTAAGTAGCATATTATTTCTTATAAAAATAGAGTGCAGCAAATGAGGTATATAGGTAGATACTATTACAGGCAAAAACCAATACCTTCTATTATCTAAGTCCTAAAAGTGTTGTTCCATGTTCCATAACTTTCTAAAGTCACTGTGTTTTTATCTGGAGATTGACACCACCCTCATGTACATATGAAAGAACATGAAATCAGAAATTCTAAGAATTTTCTCTATATTAGACAGATATCATAAAGTAATAATAACAAAAATTGTTTTTGAATTAATTGATAAACACTGGAGTGACTGACATTTATTAAATTTGTTAAAATTAATTTACTATGTTAGAGAGAATGTTTACTTGTTAATGATAACAACTATATTAAAGTGTTATAAATGAAAAATCAATAGAAGTTATAAATTCTCACTTTTATTGTAATCAAGTTCAGTAGAGCATACCTTACAATAGATTAAAAAAAATTCTGTAAGTTGAAGTATGTATGGCCACAAATAAGGAAAGCTTTGATTTATTCATGCTCTGAGCAAATGGAATAGGAAGAAAATACTAGTGACTCTGCTAGAGTGATGGCTATACTGAAACATAAATGTATGTTGTACATATGACTTGTACTGCCTGTAACAGGAATGGTTTCTATAAAACCAAATAAAGTTTTCTTGTAATAATTAGTTTTGTCTATGAGTTTAAACTATTTACAATTCAAACAATAACAGATTAAATAATAGTCTCTTTCAGTTTGGGCTTGCTCAATAAATGAGAGCTGGCCATGAGGTGACAAAGTGTATGTTGGAATTCGTGTCACATTCTATTGACATAATAATATATAGAGGTTTACAAGGATAAACTGACTTGGTTAAACCAAGACTTACCTGTTTAACATAAACAAGTATATGTGTTTTATAGAAATTTTCATAAATAATTTCTCATAACTGTCTTCTGACCATATGTGTTTTTAAAGCACACTAAAAAACAATGCTCAATGAAAGATAAATACTTGTGAATATTTCACTATTCTTTACCCTAGTAAATTCAGAATAAACCCTTATTGCAGAAAGCAAAGAGGAACTAAAGAACCTCTTGATGAAGGTGAAAGAGGAAAATGAAAAATCAGGCTTAAAACTCAGCATTGAAAAAAACCAAGATCCTGGCATCCAGTCCCATCACTTCATGTCAAATAGATGGGGAAACAATGGAAACAGTTACAGACTTTATTTTCTTGGGCTCTAAAATCACTGCAGATGGTGACTGCAGCCACGAAATTAAAAGACGCTTGCTCCTTGGAAGAAAAGCTATGACAAATCTAGGCAGCATTATTAAAAAGCAGAGACATTCCTTTGCTAACAAAGGTTTGTCTAGTCAAAGGTATGATTTTTCCAGTAGTCAGGTATGGCTGTGAGAGTTGGACCATAAAGAAGGCTGAGCACTGCAGAATTGATGCTCTTGAACTGTGGTGTTGGAGAAGACTCTTCAGAGTCCCTTGGACTGCAAGGAGATCAAACCAGTCAATTCTAAAAGAAATCAGTCCTTCTCTGGGGCTGTGATACAATATTGTATAGTAAAAAAATATATAAATAAATTTAAAAAAAAGATAAGCATTTTGTAACCAATCAAAAAAAAAAAAAAAAAGAAAGAAATCAGTCCTGAATATTCATTGAAAGAATTGATGCTGAAGATCCATTATTTTGGCTACCTGATGCAAAAAGCCAACTCATTAGATAAGGCCCTGATGCTGGGAAAGATTGAAGGCAGGAGGAGAAGGGGATGACAGAGAAGGAGATGGTTGGATGGCATCACCAACTCAATGGACATGAGTTTGAGCAAGCTCCGGGAGATGGTGAAGGACAGGGAAGCCTGGAATGCTGAAGTCGATAGGATGCATAGAGTTGGACACAGCTGAGCAACTGCACAACAACAACAGTAAACTCAGGTATATTTGCTTTCAATCATTTTAGTTTTCTGTTTATCCAGTTTTGATTGTTTTTAAAGATGTCTATGTTGGTCATTTTTATAGATGTAATAGCTGTTATGTAATAGATATTATATATGCTATGTGTGCTAAGTCTCTTTAGTTATTCCTGACTCTTTGTGACCCTATAGGCTATAGCCTGCTAGTCTTCTCTGTCCATGGGATTCTCCAGACAAGAATACTGGAGTGGGTTGCCATGCCCTCCTCCAGGGGATCTCCCTGAACCAGCGATCGAACCCACAACTCACGTCTCCTACATTGGCCAGTAGGTTCTTTACCACTAGTACCACCTGGGTAGCTCCAATATATAGTATAGTTAATGCAATTGATGTTAGATATGGTACAGTTATACATTATATATTAATGCATATATTACATACAGTATATCATATCATTTAGTATAACATATCAATATATAAGGTCAATACATATTAAAATTTTACAGTAAAACGTAAGTGGAAAACATGAATATTATTACAGTGAAACTAGGTTAGATCATTTCTGAAAATGAAAACTGAATAGGGTCACAATTTAACAAAACAAGCTGAGACAATGTCCTGGATATCTATTTTTCTAGTCTAAATTTTGTCACAGTTGTATTAATGATATAATTTTGTCCTCATTGTCAAACTGTATAATTCTGGCCAAAGCAATTAGCACTGGAGCTCAAAATATACTGCAGGAAAGTCTGAATTAATAAGATAGCATCTTTTTTTGTATTATCTTTTAAACATATTAGATAAATCTCTCCTTTACTGTTCTTTGGCTTGGGGCATTTTCATTAACCATATTATATTATAACTTTTGATTTATTATTAGCTTAAACTTTTCCAAAAACATTTTGCTGAAATATGGAACTTTCTGTGAAACTAAATAAAGCCTTACTTAAAAGCATTAGAAATTTATAGAGCAGTGCAACAAAATGATTTTGACTATATATTTGCTTTTATAGTGGAGTGTTTATAAAAATGCTTTCTTGTCATGGAAAGACAGATTTCAAGTATATCGTTGTCATTTTCAATTACAATGATAAAATAAGCATTTTAATTTGCATGGCTAGTGTACCATTTCTGACAAAGCTTCTGTACTCTATGCCCACACCTGAAATCAAGAATAATCTAGGAAGCTTTGAAATAACTGATTCATTGTTTGTTTTGTTGTCTCTTTCAAAGCAAATTTTAAGAAGAACAGTTTTCTAGAAATAGATCAGCTCATAAATTGTTGGAAATAATGATGAAATAAGTATGTGAATCAGATGATGTTCCGTTTTGTTATTTAAATTATTTTTTAATGACAGTAGGAATCATGCTATAAATCTGAGTTTTAATAAAATATTAAATATAGCAAAATGTTTCATATAATTTAGTGTGTACAAGTACTAATACACACAAATTCATATTTTTATTATATTTACCTTGTGAAAATACACCTGACTGTCCCATGTCCTTTAATGTCTGCTTACATTTGCTTCACTGTTATTTAATTCTGTATTTTCCCTCCTCCTTCCATTGAGATTTAACACATTCATCAGTATTCACCTCAGATATCAGCCCCATGGAAGTTTCTATTGACCTTCATGATATTAATTCTCCCATTTGACTCAATTCCTCTTGAATTTTAAAAAATATCTCTATTACAGAATTTATATTGATCTTGGTTCAATACCTGTTTTCCTTACCATAGTTAATCTTGAAGTCAAAAGACCACAACATACAATATACACTGAATAAATATTTGTTGAAATTAAGTCAAACCAATACCCTTCATTTATTTTACAGATAAAATGCTAAATTCCAAAGATTTGCAGTTGATCTGTGGCTTAACTAGGAACAGAAACAGAATTTAGGTGTGTTAGCCTCTTTCTTGTTATTTTTTGTTACACTGAAGAAGAGAAATATGTTTGCTTTGTTCTTACTTCACCCTGTTTTTTAAAATTTAATGTAGAAATATTTTCTTTAAAAAGTGTTGAAAATTGGCATTCTATATTCAGAAAGCTTGTACTTTGAGTCACAGAGTCACAACAATGAAGTGGGTTAGCAATAAAATTAATAATTGATCAATGAAGCAAAAGAATAATTTGTACTTGAATTAAGTTTACTTATCTCGCTAATGGAGAAAGAGTGTCATAATTGAATCTGGAGAACTTGACAGTATCTCTGCCCTTCTTTGCTTCTATCTTTATAGTATTACACTATTAATATCTTTGGCCAAGGCTCTCTGGACCAAGCACAATGATTATTCAAAGTTGGTTAAATCAGCTTTTATTTCCTAGATATTTAGAAATGAAAGAGGCAAAGTTACTTATTTTAGGTCAGGGCCTGAGATGGGGATTCAAGTGCACATAATTTATTGAGACTGTAACCTCAAGAAATAGGGAGTAGGGAAGTAGGACAGGAATTTATAATTTTAGTTGGAATGAGACTGGCTTCATCAGAATTCCATGATGAACTCTGGAGGAAAAACTGCACCTTGGACAGAGTGTATTTTACCTCCTAGGAAATAAAGCTACCATTCAGCTAAGGGTAATCCTTCAGAAAAAGGAAGAGCTGTGGACTATTACAGACCAACACAAAAGCTGAGCATGAGTGCAAAGGCTGGCTTAAGGGACTATGAGCAGGGCATTATTAGTATCCATGATTTTGTCTGGCTTTTGAGCACTTGAAAATAATATTAGAATCCTTCAATATAGATCATTGTACAACTGAGAAAATGTTCACAGGTATTAGTGCATTTCACTTATATATTTAAACTTCTCAAATTATGTTTTAGATCTGAGAAAGAAATTTTTACCATTGTCTGCCAACTTGTAACTTAAAGAAATGCTGAATTGCAGATATTTGGCAATATTTTCACCTTTAAAAAAGTATTTATTTAGCCATTTGTTCTGTTAAATGTTGTACTTATTTTATTACCTGAATTACTGTTTACTCTCTTTTAAAAAATTATTTCTACCTTTGTATATTTAGATAAAGACAGTTTGGTTATTACTGATGAATGTTCAAAACACAGGAATAATTTCTTATTATTCATGACTATGAGAGAAAATAGAGAATTAAGATAATGCATGAATTTACAAGTTAAAAACCTAACATTCTCAAACATTCAAAACCTAATATTATTACATATGTTTTAGGCTTTTATATTTAAACTTAATTTCCATATGACAAATAGATTGAGTTGGCAGAGTTGATTGAGGCTAGTAAAATTGATTGAGGGTGGTATCCTAGTTTTAGAAGTTCTGATTTTGATTGTGATAGGTAATGTTAAGTGTATCTGTTTCTGTGGACAGCATACAAACTCAGAATAACATTTCAAAATTTAAATTCAATGAAGAACTGTCAGTAGAGTAAGGAATTATTGTTTGAAAAGTGAAGGAAAATGTGGGATCCAGAAATTTAAATGGGTTAAGGAAACATCTGAATTGAAAAACTTTTCTAATCCTACCTCAGCTCTCCAAAGGGGTCAATGAAACTCATGAAGTTGCAGCTTTTTCCCTTAGAATAATTGGAGTAGTATTCTTTCCAACTCTTCATATCCTCAAGTGAGAATTTGACCCAATAGTCATTGCTTTAAACATGTTTAACATCTGCTATTAAATCCAAGAATGAAAGAGGAACTACACCATCAAAGCTGATATCTGAGGTTGATTAAAGATGAAAAGGGAACACTGTAAACAATTGTATACCAACAAATTAGGTAATCTAGATGAAATAACTTGGTAGAAAAGCAATAAAATTGACTTAAAGAAAATCTAAATAGACCTATACAAGGAATATAGATTGAATTACTGATCAAAAACTTTCTCACAAAACCCATACCAAAATAGCTTCATAAGAGAATTTTACCAAATGCTTAAAAAATAATTTACAATAAAGCTTTACAAAATATTCCTAACTTAGAAAAGAGGAAAGAACTCATTCCAAACCATTCTATGAGGTCAGTATTTCCTCACACCAAAACCAGACAATGCTATCACAAGAAAATAAACTACTAACCAACACATTTTATAAATATAGAAGCAAAATCACAACACAGTACTAGCAAACTGAATTCAGAATATTACTAAATTTTTTTAGTTCAACGTAATGAAAACCAGTCAATGTAATGTACTATTTTTCCCCTTCCTGGATCACAGACTTGCTGTGATGAAGGGGCTTGCATAATTAAATTAAGCTATGAACCATGCCATGCAAGGCCATGCAAGATGGATGGGTCATAGTCAAGAGTTCTAACAAAGCATACTCCACTGGAGAAGGAAATGGCAACCACTCCAGTATTCTTGCCTGGAAAACCCCCATGAACAGTATGAAAAAGAAAAAGATATGACACCAGAAGATGAACGCCCCAGTCAGAAAGTGTCCAATAACTACTAGGGAAGAATGGAGGGCAATTACTAATAGTTCCAAAGAATAAACCAGCTGAGCCAAAGCATAAATGAAGCTCAACTGTAGTGAAGGTAGTTTGATGCTGTAAAGAACAATATTGAATATGAACTTGGAATATGAACTTGGAATGTTAGGTCCATTGCCGGAGTCCAGCTCCGGCAGCCAGGGAATCACCCTGAAGGGATGAACGGGGTCGGCGAATGATGCAGCCTCTCACTCATTTGGACTGCATCTCAGCAGAGAAAATGATGCAGTCTCTCGCTCAAAGCACTGGGCTGCATGTTTATTTTAAGCATCAGGTTTTCTTTTATACTTTTACAAAAGCATTAGGTCAGAGGTATGACATCTTCAGTTTCCCCTCACCCATATTTACTGTTTCCATAAATCATTGTTGTCCTTCAGAGTTCCCTCTTAAGTGTCCTTGTGATAACATTGTAACTCAAGTTTGTCTCTGGGCTGTATATCACATTCCTCAGTTTATTTCTTGTCTCTTTAAATCCTGTTATCCCCTAGTAACTTAAGCTCATTATCTCCTAAAAAGGCTTTTAGCTATTAGTATCTCTAAAATACCTAGTTTCCATAAGCTATAGTAAAATATGCCAACACTACGACATACCTTAAACTTTTAGCTTCTAACTATTCTTAATTATTCCTAACCCCTAAACTCAGCAAACTTGTTTTGCCATAAACATTCCCCTTACAGGCAGGTTTCAGATAACAATGTTTCCCATGGTCTCAAGCTGCAGCCTATGTGCTCATCCTGGAGCATTCTTTGTAAAGATACTTGAACAAATGTCAATAGTTAACTTTATGGATTATAACATTCTTTCCAGCCAACTCAACTGGAGGAAGGAAAGGACAAGACAGAATCACAAGACCTAACTCCTTCATCCTGGAACCGTGCCTGCGGGATGAGGAGAGGGGGTTGGGGCCGTGCCTCCATTTTGTCAGTAATGCCTATGGCGGCTCCCGACAGTCCATGAATCTAGGTTAATTGGATGTGATCAAGCAGGAGAAAGAAAGACTGAACATCAACATCTTAGCAATCAGTGAACTAAAATGAATGGAAAGGGTGAATTTAATTCAGATGAACATTATATCTCTTAATACTATTGTGGAAATGAATCCCTTAGAAGAAATGGAGTAGCTCTCAAAGTCAACAAAAGAGTCTGAAATGCAGGACTTGGGTGCAATCTGAAAATGACATAATTATCACAGTTCATTTCCAAGGCAAACTATTCAACAACACAGTAATCCAAGTTCATGCCTCAACCACTAATGCCCAAGAAGCTGAAGTTGACCAGTTCTATGAAGACCTACAACACTTCCTAGAACCAACAAAAAAAGATGTCCTTTTCATCACAGGGGATTGAAATGAAAAAGTAGGAAGTCAATAGATACCTGAACTAACAGGGAAGTTTGGCCTTGGCCTACAAAATGAAGCAAGGCAAAGGCTAATAAAGTTTTGTAAAGAGGGCATGCTGGTCATAGCAAACACCCTTTTCCAACAACCCAAGAGACGACTCTGCACATTGACATCCCCAGATGGTCAATACTGAAATCATATTGATTAATTTCTTTGCAGCCAAAGATGGTGAAGCTCTATATAGTCAGTAAACAAGACCTGGAACTGACTATGGCTCAGATCATGAGCTCCTTATTACAAAATTCAAGCTTAAATTGAAGAAAGTAGGGAAAACCACTAGGCAATTCAGGTAAGATCTAAACCAAATCCCTTATGATTATACCATAGAGATGAATATATTCACGGAATTAGGTCTGGTAGACAGAGTGCCTGAAGAACTATGGATGGAGGTTCATAACACTGTATAGGAGACAATGGCCAAAACCATTCCAAAGAAAAATAAATGCAAGAAGGCAAAGTGGTTGTCTGAGGAAGCTTTACAAATAGTTACGGTAAGGGAGAAAGGGAAAGACATACCCAACTGAATGCAGAGTTCCAGAGAATAGCAAGGAGAGATAAGGCCTTCTTAAATGAACAGTGAAAAGAAATAGAGGAAAACAATAGCATGGGAAAGACTAGAGATCTTTTCAAGAAAATTAGCAAGATAGAGATAGCAAGGTAAAGTTTCATACACAGATGGGCATGATTAAGGACAGAAACGGTAAAGGATCTAACATAAGCAGAAAAGGTTAAGAAGAGGTGGCAAAAAAACAACAACTATACAGTAAAGGTCTTAATGACCTGGATAGCCAAGGTGGTGTGGTCACTCAGCTAGAGCCAGACATCATGGAATGTGAGTCAAGTGGGCCTTAACAAGCACTACTATGAACAAACGTAGTGGATCATGCATAAAACAAGGGAATTCATAAAAATATCAGTTTCATTGACTAAGCTAAAGCCTTTTACTGTGTAGATCACAACAAACTCTGGAGCATTCTTAAAGATATGAATACCAGATAATCTTACCTGTCTCTTTAGAAATGTGTATGTAGGTCAAGAAGCAACTGTTAGAATAGGACATTGAACAACTGACTGACAAAATTGGGAAAGGAGTAAACAAGGCTGCATATTGTCACCCTGTTCATTTAACTTCTATGCAGAGTACATCATGAGAAATACCAGGCTGGATGAATCACAAACTGGAATCAGGATTGCTGGGGGAAATATCAACAACCTCAGATATGCAGATGATACTTTAATGGCAGAAATTGAAGAGGAACTAAAGAATTTGTTAATGAAAGTGAAAGAGGAGAGTGAAAAAGCTGCTTTAAACTCAACATTCATAAAACTAACATCATGGCATCCAGTCTCATCACTTCATGGCAAATAGAAGGGGGAAAATTGGAAACAATGAGAGATTCATTTTCCTATGCTCCATAATCACTGTGGAAGGTGACTGCTGCCATGAAATTAAAAGACACTTGCTCCTTGGAAGAAATGCTATTACAAACCTAGACAGCATATTAAAAGCAGAGACATCACTTTGCTGACAAAGGTCCGTATAGTCAAAGCTATGGTTCTTCCAGCAGTCACATATGGATGTGAGAGTTGGACCAAAAAGGCTGAGTGCCAAAGAATTTGTGCTTTTGAATGGTAGTGCTGAAGAAAACTCTTGACAGTGCCTTGGACAGCAAGGAGATCAAACCAGTCAGTCCTAAAAAAAATCAACCCTGAATATTCATTGGAAGGACTGATGTTGAAGCTAAAGCTCTAATACGTTGGCTACCTGATGCAAAGAGACATCCCATTGGCAAAGATCCTCATTCTGGAAATGACTGAGGGCAGAAGGAGAAGGAGCCAGCCAAGGATTACGTGGTTAGATAGCATTAGCAGACTCAATGGACATGATTTTCAGTAAACTCCAGGAAATAGTGGAGGACAGAGGAAACTGGCAGACTACAGTCTATGGGGTCACAAAGAGTCAGACACAACTTAGTGAATGAAAAACAACAATATACCATCTTAACAGAAAAAAATAACAAAACATTATCTTCACAATAATTAGTGACTTTCTTCACAAAATCCTACATTGTTCTATGATAAAAGGACTGAAAAAATTAGAAATAAAATAACTTCCTCAATCTTAAAAGGGCATCTATGAAAATCCTACAACTAACATCATTCTTAATCATGAAAGATTAAGCTTTCTTCAAATCAGGAACATGATAAAAACTCAACAGTCTATTCAAAACTGAGATAAAAGTTTCAGCCAGAGGAATTAGGCAAGGAAAAGAAATAAATAATAGATAAAGAAATAAAGATATCCAAATTAAAAAGTTAGAAGAAAACCTGCCTCAATTTAAAGATGACAAAATATTTTATATAGTACATCCTAAAAGTACAGATACATACACACACAGAATTAGATTTCATGGAATAATTCAGCCAGGTGTTAGAACACAATGTTGATACCAAAAATTCAGTTTTATTTTTGTAGAATTATGATGAACAATCTGAAAATGTTAGAAAAAAATAAAGAAAAAAAGGTAAATTTAACAAATCAAGCGCAAGATTTGCATTTGTCAAAGCAAATACACTAAAACCTATAATACATCATTGGAAGAAATTAAAGAAAATCTATGTAAATGAAAAGATATGTCACATTCAGGGGTTGGAAGACTTAATATTGTTAGAATATCAATATTCTAACACAATATATACATATAGATTCAACACAATCCCTGTAAAATTCAGCTGACTTTTTGCTGATCCTAAATTTCATACGAGGAGTCAAGTGACCTATTATAGCCCAAATAATCTTGAAAATTTTCAAATAATACATGACTCGTACATCCCAATCTCAAACTGTACTACAAAGGTAGATTAACCAAGACAGTGTGAAACTGGCTAAGCACTGACATATAAATCCATGGAATAAAATTGAGAGTCCAGAAATAAAACTTTATGGTAAAAGTTTTAAGAATTGGCATGGATGTCAAGACAAGTGAGGAAAAGGGTAGTCTTTTGAATCAATCGTGCTGAAAAGTCTGGATGTAAAAATAATGAAAGTTTAATTCCCACCTTGCTCTAAATACAAAAAAACCCAATATCAATTACTGACATAAATTGAACAACTAAAACTATAGAAATATGGAAAGAAAACACATGTATAAATCTTCCTAATCTGGGGTTGTTGTTGTTTAATCTGTAAATTGTGTCTCTTTTGCAACTCCATGGACTAGAGCCCATCAGTCTCCTCTGTCCATGGGATTTCCCAAGCAAGAATACTGAAGTGGGTTGCCATTTCCTTCTCCAGGGCATCTTCCCAACCCAGGGATTGAACCATTCGGCAGTAATTTCTCAGATATGACAACAAAACACAAGCAACACAAAAACAATAAATAGTTAGATCTTATCAAAATTAAAATTGTTTTGCTGAAAGTGACACTACTAAGAAAGTGAGTGGAGGGGAACCCACATAGTGGGATAAATACTAATCAGATACTATTAAGGAAGTAGTAAGCAGGATATATCTAGAAGTACTTTACAACTCAACAATAAGCAACAACAGAAGTTCAAAAGGCAGAAATTATTTGAATCGAGTTTTCTCCAAAGAAAATATACAAATGGCCAGTAAGCTGGTGAAATTTAACTAAAAGGAAAATTCAATTAAGAACCACAATGAGATGCCACTAACACACAGTGGGAGGTAAAATTTTAAAAAGAAAACAATAGACAATAATAAATGCTGGTGAGCATGTGGAGAACCAAAGTGTTCATACATTGCTGATAGGGATGTAAAATGGTACAGCCTATTTGGGAAACAGTTGAGCAGTTATTTTAAAAGTTCACTTCTAGGTATATACTGATAAGAAATGAAAACATATATCCTTGAAAAATTTATACAGAAATGACCATGGAAGCATCATTCACAATAGCCAAGGAAGGGAAACAATCCAAATGTCTATCATTCAATAAATGTATAAGCAAAAATGTGTTATATATACACCATAGAGTATTATTTCAATTATAAAATGAATAAAGTACTTTTATATGCTACAACATGGACGGACCTTTAAAAAATTAAATGAATTAAGCCAGATATAAAGGACCATATATTGTATGATTCCATTTATATATCTCCAGAAAAGGCACATTCATTAAGATATTAAGTATATTAGTTGTTCCCAGGGGCTGGTGTAAGTGGGCAGAAAATTAACATATAAATGTAAAACATCTGTTCCAGTACTTGGTTAACAGAAAGCGCTTAATTAACTATGCTTAGCTTTCTTCTTTAAAAAATTAAATAATACAAATGCAAGCAGTAAAAATAATAAAGTTATTTCACCAAAGAAGTGAATTAAGCACATGAAACTATCATCAACATTATTCTTTACTATAAAAATGCAAGTTAAAAATAAAATATCTATTAATGTGGCATAATGGTAAAGAATCTGCCCACCAATCCAGAAGATGCAAGAGACACAGGTTCAATTCTTGGGTCAGGAATACTGTTCAAAGCTTAAGATTTTTCTCACTTCCATGTTCCTATAAGTGATAATATTTTGAAATATGTAAAACAGCTAAAACTGATTTCTTTGATCTAATAGAATATTATTGAAAATATATTACATATATGTATTGAATATACAGTATCCACTGAATATGTTAATACATTTAAAACCATTATACACTTTAGGTGGGTGAACTGTATGATATAGGAATTATTACTCAAAAAATCTGCAATAAAAATGGCATACCAAATATGTCATGCTAATTAAATTAATTACAATAAGTAAAATTTTCTAGATTATTATCACAAAAAAATAAGTGAAACTCTTCAAAGGAATAAAAATAGATATACCTTAAAATGATCATAACATGGGAATTTTTCTCAGTAACACTTTTCTAATTGTTGACAGCCTTATATGACACATTAACTGATCTACAACTAAATTGAGAGGGAGACCTAAGGAAGAAAACAGTGACTAAATTTAAATTTGCTCATAATTGATATCTATCCTCATTGTTCTACTTTCCCGTAGTTTTCTGAAGAAAATCATATTATGACACCAGTAATTAACATTTCAATCTATACATTCAGGGTTTTTCAAGTAAGTTTTCTTTATATAAATTATTTTTAATCTGAAAAGTTGTCTGCTTTAAGGAGAAATCTGCAAGGATTCTTCTCAAACCTAGGGATCAAACCCAAGTTTCCTACATCTCCTAGATTGGCAGGTGGATTCTTTATCACTGAGAAGTGGATTCTTTACTACCTGGGAAGATCCAGTTCCAGAGACAACCATAATTCAAAAAGATACATGCAGGGGCATATGGTAGATTTATTCCTATTTTTTTAAGGAATCTCTATACTGTTATCCATAGTGACTGTATCGATTTATATTCCCACCAACAGTGCAAGAGGGGTCCCTTTTCTCCACATCCTTTCCAGCATTTATTGTTTGTAGACATTTTGATGATGCCATTCTGACCACTCAATACTAAAGGAAATCACCCTGAATATTCACTGGAAGGAATAATGCTGAACCTGAAGCTCCAATACTCTGGCCACCTGATATGAAGAGCCTACTCATTGGAAAAGATCCTGATGCCAAGAAAGACTGATGGCAAGAGGAGAAGCGGGCAGCAGAGGATGAGATGGTTAGATAGCATCACTGACTCAATGCACATGACTTTGAGCAAACTCTAGGAAGATAGTGAAGGACAGGGAAGCCTGGCATGCTGCAGTTCACAGGGATGTAAAGAGTCAGACACAACAGAGCGACTGAACAACACCATTCTGACTGGTGTGGGGTGATACATCATGGTAGTTTTGATTTGCATTGTCATGGTAGTTTTGATTTGCATTCCTTTAGTAATGAGTAATATTGAGCATCTTTTCATGTGTTCATTGGTCATTTGTATGTCTTCTTTGGAGAAAATGTCTGTTTAGGTCTTCTGCCCATTTTTTGACTGGGTTGTTTCTTTTTCTGGTATTTAGCTGCATGAGGTACTTATATATTTTGGAGATTAATTCTTTGTCAGTTGCTTTATTTGCAATTATTTTCTTCCATTGTAGCATTGTCTTTTAATCTTGTTTATAGTTTCCTTTGCTGTACAAAAGCCTACTGGGCATACAATCAGAGATAATCATAATTCAAAAGACACATGTACCCAATGTTCACTACAGCACTATTTACATTAGCCAGGGCTTGGAAGCAACTTATATGTCCATCAAAAGATGAATGGATAAATATGTTGTGGTATATATACATATACACAATGAAATATGATTCAGACATAAAAAGGAACAAACTTGAGTCAGTTGAAATGAGGTGGATTAACCTAGAGCCTGTTATACAGATTGAAGTAAATTAGAAACAGAAAAGCAAATAATATACTAATGCATATATATATATAGAATCTAGAAAAATAACAGTGATAAGCCTACTTTTGGCAGGAATATAAATGCAGACATAGAGAATGGACTTCTGGACACAGCAGGGGAAGGAGAGGTGGGATGAATTGAGAGCGTTGCACTGATATATATACACTACCATTTGTAAAATAGATAGCTAGTGGAAAGTTGCTGTGCAGCACATGGAGCTCAGCCCAGTGCTTTGTGATTACCTAGGGGGGTGAGATGGGGGTAGGTGGGAGCAGGGCTCAAGGGGGAGGGGATATATATATATATATTTATGGCTGATTCATACAGTTGCATGGCAGAAACCAATACAAAATTGTAAAGCAATTATCCTCCAATTAAAAATAAACTTTTAAAATACACGCACCCCCATATTCATTGCAGCATTATTTCCAATAGTTAAGACATGGAAGCAGCCTAAATGTCCATCAACTGGTGATTGGATACAGAAAATGTGTACACACACACACACAAATAGAATATTACTCAGCCATAAAATAATGAACTGATGTCATTTTTAGCAACATGGATGGATTTAGAGATTATCCTATTAAGTGAAGTATATCAGACAGTGAGAGACAAATATTGTGATATCACTTATAAATGAAATCTATTTAAAAAAATGATACAAATGAACCTATTTACAAAACAAAACTAGACTCACAGACATTTAAGACAAACTTCTGGTTACCAAAGGGACAGCAAGGGGTGGGGGAGATATATTAGGATTTGGGATTAGCATAAGCAAGTATACTTGCTCAGTTGCTACCTCCTGTCTGACTCTGCAACCCCATGGACTGTATCCCATTAGGCTCCTCTGTCCATTGGATTTCCCAGGAAAGAATACTGGAGTGGGTTGTCATTTCCTTCTCAAGGGGATCTTCCTGACCCAGGTATGGAACCTGTGTCTCCTGCATTGCAGGCAGATTCTTTACCATTGAGCTACCTGGGAAGCCTGGAATTAGCATAGACATACTACTGCTTCTACTGCTGCTAAGTCGCTTCAGTCGTGTCTGACTCTGTGCGACCCCACAGATGGCAGCCCACCAGGTTCCTTTGTCCCTGGGATACTCCAGGCAAGAATTCTGGAGTGGGTTGCCATTTCCTTCTCCAATGCATGCATGCATGCTAAGTCACTTCAGTTGTGTCCAACTCTGTGCGACCCCATAGACGGCAGCCCACCAGGATCCTCTGTCCACAGAATTCTCTAGGCAAGAATACTGGAGTGGGTTGCCATTTCCTTCTCCATACATACTACTACTATATATAAAATAAACAAGGACCTACTGAATAGCATAGGAAGCTATATTCAATGTTTTATAACAACCTATACTGGAAAAGGACATCAATCACTTAGATATACATATTAACACATGGTAAATTGTCAACAAACGTCTGTCTAGTCAAAGCTATGGTTTTTCCAGTAGTCATGTATGGATGTGAGAGTTGGACTGTAAAGAAAGCTGAGCACCGAGGAATTGATGCTTTTGAATTGTGGTGTTGAAGAAGACTCTTGAGAGTCCCTTGGGCTGCAAGGAGATCCAATCAGTCCATCCTAAAGGAAATCAGTCCTGACTATTCATTGGAAGGACTGGTGCTGAAGCTGAAACTCCAATACTTTGGCCACCTGATATGAAGAACTGACTCATTGGAAAAGACCCTGATGCTGGGAAAGATTGAAGGCAGGGGGAGAAGGGGATGACAGAGGATGAGATGGTTGGATGGTATTACCAACTCAATGGACGAGTTTGAGTAAACTCTGGGAGTTGGTGTTGGACATGGAGGCCTGGCGAGCTGCAGTCCATGGGGTTGCAAAGAGCTGGACATGACTGAGTTACTGAACTGAACTGAAATTACCAATAATTCAATTTAAAAAATGGTTTAAAAAGATGTTTGTCTACATCTCAAATATCAAGTCTAAAAATTAAATTGCTCTCATTTTGATACTTATTTTAAAACCTGTATTTGTTGCTACACATAAAAGTATTTTCTTCTAGGTGTAGGAAAATCTCACAGTTCTAAGAAACTACAACAGTGATAGACTCAGATGATCATTACTCTGTGATGATTCAATTATCCTAGTTGCTATCATTAATCGATAAACAAAGTCAGTGCTATCAAGGTAGAGCTGTCATTAGCTTATCTATTTTTAACTCCCTCTGGCGAGACTGGTATCAACTTAGGAGAACATAATTGAAGGAGAACATCTTTGCATGAAGTTATACCACTAATGTGGCCACTGAGAAGATGACTTTTGTTGATAATTTAAATGTTTTACCATGTTTAAAGTGTTTCCCTGGTGACTCAGATGGGAAAGAATCCACCTGCAATGCAGGAGACTGGGGTTTGATCCCTGGGTTGGGAAGATCCCCTGGAGGAAGGCATGGCAACCCACTCCAGTACCTTTGCCTGGAGAGTCCCCATGGACAGAGGAGCCTGGCATGGCTGCAGAGCATGGGGTTACAAAGAGTCGGACATGATTGAGCGACTAAGCACAACATGTTTAAAATAGATGACTGGCACTTATTTCTTCAGCAAAAAAGAAAAATGTGTTTTTTCACAACTGCAAAGAATTCCAATTAGGAGGATCATTAACTATGGTAAGCCAAGTGTAAGTGTTCAGCAGAAATAAAGAGAACTCTTTTATAGAGAGGGGAGGTACGATGGGAGGGCTATAGTGAACAAAAGGTCAATGGTTTTTCACTGGCTGGGTTGTGACAAGTCTCTCATTGGCTGACTCTTTCCAGTAAATTAAAATATGTTAATTAATTTCTTATAAATACTTGCAGGATTAAATGTCTTCAGTACCAAAGCACATTTAGATTATAATTATCAATAAACCACCTGAATTCATTTATGTCTCACTGAAAATCAAATTCAGAGCATAGTGCTATTAATGTCATTCTCACTCATAATAACAAATGCCCATAATTTTAAATTAATTTTACAACAAAAGCTTCCACAAGCCTCTTATCCTCATACAACAGAGGGCAGACAGAATAAAAACCACAATCAGAGACAACTAACCAAACTGATCACATGGATCACAGCCTTGTCTAACTCAACGGAACTATGAGCCATGCCATGTAGGGTCATCCAAGATGGACACGTCATGGTGGACAGTTCTGACAAAAAGTGGTCCATGGAGAGGGAATGGCAAACCACTTTAGTATTCTTGCCTTGAAAACCCCATGAACAGTATGAAAAGGCAAAAAGATATGACAATGAAAGATATACTCCCCAGGTCAGTAGGTGTCCAATATGCTACTGGAGAAGAGTGGAGATATAACTCAAGAAAAAATGAAGGGACAGAGCCAAAGTGAAAACAACACCCAGTTGTGAATATGACTAGTGATGGAGGTAAAGTCCAATGCTATAAAAAGCAATATTGCCTAGGAACCTGGAATGTTAGGTCCATGAATCAAGGCAAATTGGAAGTGGTCAAATAGGAGATGGCATGAGTGAACAAGTGAACATCAACATTTTAGGAAATCAGTGAACTAAAATGGACTAGAATGGGTGAAAATAATTCAGATGACCACTATATCTACTACTGTAGGCAAGAATCCCTTAGAAGAAATGGATTAGCCCTCAAGTCAACAAAGGAATCTGATATGTAGTACTTGGGTACAATCTCAAAACAACAGAATGATCTCTGTTCACTTCAAGGCAAACCATTCAATATCACAGTAATCCAAGTCTGTGTCCCAACCAGTAATGCTGAAGAAACTGAAGTTGAATGGTATTATGAAGACCTACAAGACTTTCTAGAACTCATACCAAAAAATATGTCCTTTATATCATAGGGGACTAAAATGAAACAGTAGCATGTCAAGAAATATCTGGAGTAACAGGCAAATTTGGCCTTGGAGTACAAAATAAAGCAGGACAAAGCCTAACAGAGTGTTGCCAAGAGAACACACTTGCCATAGCAACCATCCTCTTAAAACAACACAAGAGACAACTCTACATATGGATGTCACCAGATGGTCAATACTGAAATCAGACTGATTATTTTCTTTGCAGCCAAAGATGGAGAAGCTCTATACAGTCAGCAAAAACAAGACTAGGAGCTGACAGCAATTCAGATCATGAACTCCTTATTGCAAAATTCATCATAAACTGAAGAAAGTAGGGGAAACCAAATTCATTCAGGTATGACCTAAATCTGCTGCTGCTGCTGCTGCTGCTAAGTCACTTCAGTCGTGTCTGACTCTGTGCGACCCCATAGACGGCAGTCCATCAGGCCCCCCCATCCCTGGGATTTTCCAGGCAAGAATACTGGAGTGGGGGGCCATTGCCTTCTCCTGACCTAAATCAAATCCCTTACAATTATACAGTGGAAGTGACAAATAGATTCAAGAGATTAGATTTGATACACAGAGTGTCTGAAGAACTATGATGCAGGTTCGTGACACTGTACAGGTGGTGGTGATCAAGACAATCCCCAAGAAATATAAAGGCAAAATGGTTTTCTGAGGAGGACATAAAAATAGTTGAGAAAATAAGTTAAAGGCAAAGGAGAAATGGAAAGATATGATATACCCATCTGAATGTAGAGTTTCAAAGAATAGCAAGGAGAGATAAGAAAGTCCCCTCCGTGATCCATGCAAAGAAACAGGAAAAAAATAGAATGGAAAAGACTAGAAATCTCTTCAAGAAAATTAGATATCAAGGAAACATTTCCTGCAAAGAAAGGACAGAAATATTATGGACCTAAGAGAGGCAGAAGATATTAAGAAGAGGTGGCAAGAATACACAGCACTATACAGAAAAGATCTTAATGACCCAGATAACCATGAGGGTATGATCACTCATCTAGGGCCAACATCCTGGAGTTGAAGTCAAGTGGGCCTTACGAAGCATCACTACGAACAAAATTAGTGGAGGTGGTGGAATTCCAGTTGAGCCATTTCAAATCTTAAAAGATGATACAGTTAAAGAGCTGAATTCAATATGCCTGTAAATCTGGAAAACTCAGCAGTGGCCACAGGACTGGAAAATTCAGTTTTCATTCCAATCCCAAAGAAAGCCAATGCCAAAGAATGTTCAAACTACCACACAATTGCACTCATCTCACAGACTAGCAAAGTAATCCTCAAAATTCTCCAAGCCAGGCTTCAAGAGTATATAAACAAAGAACTCCCAGATGTTCAAGCTGGATTTAAAAAAGGCAGAAGAATCAGAGATCAAATTGCCAACATCTGTTGGATCATAGAAAAAGCAAGAAAGTTCTAGAAAAACATCTATTTCTGCTTTATTGACTATGCCAAAGCCTTTTACTGTGTGTATCACAACAAACGCGGAAAATTCTTCAAGAGACGGGAATACCAGATGACCTTTAAAAATGTGTATGCCTCCTGAAATATCTGTATGCAGGTCAAAAAGCAACAGTTAGAACTGGACATGGAACAATGGACTGATTTCAAATTGGGAAAGGAGTACGTAAAGTCTATATATTGTCAGCCTGTTTATTTAACTTTTATGCAGAGTACAACCTGCAAAATACCAGGCTGAGTGAAGCACAAGCTGGAATCAAGATAAAAAACGTATTAAAAAGCAGAGACGTTACTTTGCCAACAAAGGTCTGTCTAGTCAAGGCTATGGTTTTTCCAGCAGTCATGTATGGATGTGAGAGTTGGACTGTAAAGAAAGCTGATGCGCCCAAGAATTGAAGCTTTTGAACTGTGGTGTTGGATACTCTTGAGAGTCCCTTGGACTGCAAGGAGATTCAACTACTTAATTCTAAAGGAAATCAACTCTGAATATCCATTGGAAGGACTGATGTTGAAGCTGAAGCTCCAATACTTTGGCCATCTGATGCGAAGAGCTGACTCATCGGAAAAAGTTCCTGATGCTGAGAAAGACTAAAGGCAGGAGGAGAAAGAGACAACAGAGGATGAAATGGTTGGATGGCATCATCATCTCCATGGACATGAATTTGAGCAATTCTGGGAGCTGGTGATGGAAATGGAAGTCTGGCATGCTGCAGTTCATCTTGTCACAAAGAGTCAGACATGACTGAGTGACTAACTGAACTGAATATCAAACACTGATAAATAGTTTCAAGAGAATTTAAGGCAATATATATTTTCTTTCAATATTAAAAACATTTGGACACATATAAAAGATACCAATCCAAATTAATTTCTATATGCTTTATAGATATTTAGGTTTAGGTTCCTTGGATGACAAAATACTAGAAATTATTAACATCTTTTACAAGTTTGCCTTATTTTTGCTTTAATTTATAAACTTTATTCTAGAATATTGTACTTGAATAAAAAAAGAGATACTGATGAAAGCTAACTTTATAATTGCTAAAATGTATATATATATGACTAATTTATTTTAATGCCTTATATCACTTAAAATTATAAATTATAAATTACTTAAAACAAAAAACTTATATCACTTAAAATTTTATAAAGCAGTATAATGAGTCTCTACATATCCACGAAAGATCTTAAGCAACAAACATTTCCAATATAGTTGTAATCTTCTTGTACCCATTTCCTATTTTATTCTACTCTCTTATCTTCAGAATAAAATAGTATCCTTAATTAACAGCTTATATTCCTGATTCATTTATCTGTACTTTTATTGTTATATAGAGATGTTTGGGATATTTTAATTCTCTTTGACTGTGTGGATCACAACAAATTGCGGAAAACTTTTAAAGAGATGGGAATACCAGAGAAACTAAAGAGCCTCTTGATAAAGGTGAAAGAGGAGAGTGAAAACACTGGCTTAAAACTCAGTATTCAAAAAACCAAGGTTATGGCATCTGGTCCCATCACTTAATGGCAAATAGAAGGGGAAACAATGGAAACAGTGACAGACTTTATTTTCTTGCGCTCCAAAATCACTGCAGATGGTGAGTACAACCAGGAAATTAAAAGCCACTTGCTCCTTGGAAGAATAGTTATGACAAACCTAGACAGTGTATTAAAAAGCAGAGACACCACCTTGCTGATGCAGGTCCATATAGTCAAAGCTATGGTTTTTCCAATAGTCATGTATGGATGTGAGAGTTGGACTATAAAGAAGGCTTTGTGCCAAGAATTGATGCTTTTGAACTGTGGTGTTGCAGAAGACTGTTGAGAGTCCCTTGGACAGCAGGGAGATCAAGCCAGTCTATTGTAAAGGAAATCAGTCCTAAATATTTTTTGGAAGGATTGATGCTGAAGCTCCAATACTTTGGCCATCTGATGTAAAAAGCTGACTGAAATAGACCCTGATCTGGGAAACACTGAGAGATTGAGGAGATGATAGAGAATGAGGTGGCTGAAAGGTATCATTGACTCAGTGAATGTGAGTTGCAGCAAACTCTGGGAGATAGTGAAGGACAGTAAGCCTGGCAAGCTGAAATCCTTAGGGTTACAAGGAGTCTGACACAATAAGCAACTGAACAACAACAGAATCTCTATAGTCATTGGTTACATATTATATGTGTTCCCTTTCAGATATTTTTTCCCAAAATATGCTTGGGAAATTCATCCTTGTTACTTATTTTAATTGCTTCATAATTTTGAGATTATAAAAACACTGCTACAAATTCTTATGTAAACATCCTGTGCAATATATAAATATTTTTATTGATTCACTTGGAAGAAAAAATTAAACTATAAATTGATCCTAGATCTAGAAGTAAAACTTGAGTCTATATGAGTCCTGGAAGTAGAAAAAATTTTTGACCTTAGATTAGGCAAGGATTCAGCAGATACAACTTCAAAAATACAACCAAAATAAAGAAAACAATAAAAAGATAAATTAGACTCTGAATATAAAAGCATTTGCTATTTAAAGGACTCTCTTTATAGAATGAAATCACCAGTCTCATACATGTACAGAATATTTAGAAATGTACATCTCCTAAAGTGATTGTTTCTACAGTATATCAATAAATCTCTAACTCAGTAATTGGAATATAAATATCCCAGCTTAAAATTGGCAAAATATTTGGATAAAGCAACAAAGAAGATATGCTTTTGGCAAATAACACATGAAGAAATTCTCAATATTATTTGGTTTTAGAAAAACTTAAAACCACTAAATATTAATATTACAGCATACCAATTAGAGTGATTAAAATTCAATTTTTAAAAAATGTGACAATACCAACTGCTGGTGAGAATGCTGGTATGGGTGTAGAATAGCATTGTGACTCTGGAACGTTTTTGGTGGGAATGTGAAATACTTCATTTAATTTGGAAAACACTTGATAGTGCCTCATAAAGTAAAGAATCTACCCGCCAATGCAGGAGATGTGGTTTCAGTCCCTGGGTTGGGAAGATTCCCTTGAGAAGGAAATAGCAACCCACTCCAGTGTTCTTGCCTGGAGAATCCCATGGACAGAGGAGCCTGATTGTCTATAGTCCTCAAGATCACGAAAATTTGGACACGACTGAAGCGACAGAGCATATTAAAATAAAACATATTTATCATAAGACTTAGGAATCTTATTCACTTATCCAAGCAAAATGACAAATTATATTCATATAAGGACATGCATGATAGCATTTATATCATATTATTCAAATTGATCTCTTATGGATTGATAAGAAAAGTATTATCCATAAAAGAGAATACTACTCACCAAATAATAAAATACAAACTCTTGATACAAGGGACAATTTGGCTGAATAACAAATATATACTACTGAAGGATAGAAGCTAGACTCAAAATTCTACATACTGCATGATTCCATTTACATGAATTGTGGAAAAGGCAAATCTATAGGGAAAAAAACAGACTCTGAACTGCCTGGGACTGAGGGATGCTTGACTATACATAGGCACTAGGAAAATTTGAGGAGCCATAGAACTGTTCCTCATTTTCATTATGGCCCTTGTTATATAACTGTATATGTTAATCAAAACATTCAGAAAAGTACATAAATTATATTGTAATATTAGGAGAGCCACACAAAAAAAGAAGAGATAAAATAGACATATTTTCAGATAATAAAAAACAGAGAATTTATCTCCATGAGCTTTTACTATGGGAGATGCTAAAGGAAGTTCTTAAGCTTGAAGAAAAAGCCCAGATATCCAGAAAGACATGTATAGTTATAGAAATGTAAATATGTATTCAAATATAATACACCTTTAATTGTTATATTTTGAAAGAGTTAATTTCTTGACTGGTTAAGGAAAAATACCAATATATTGTGAGGTTTATAAATTATGGAGAGGTAAAATACATTAAAATAGGAGCACAAAATGAGGATGAATGGAAACGACTCTGATAAAGATATTATAATTTTTGTAAAGTTATAGTATCATTTTAAGGTAGACTATTATAAGTTAATGATGCACATTCAAAGTGCATTTAAATCTCTAGTTTAACCACTTGAAACTAACACTGGCTAAAAAGATGAAAACACAGGATTAAATTGAATATATTTTAAATGCTTAATTAATTTAAGACAGGAAAACAGGGGAAAAGAAACAAAACCAGACAAAACAGAAAGCAAAGGGTAAAATAATAATCTAAAACCAGTAATCTCAATATTCACATTAAGTGTAACTGCATTAAATCCTCCATACTCCAGTTAAAAGACAGATTGTCAGGCTCCATAACATTGCATAACCTTATAACATGCTGACTAAAGAAAGTGTTTTAATGGTAAAGATGCTAATGGGTTGAAAATTAAATGATGAAAAACAATATAATGTGCAGATAATATGCATGAAAAATACTAGTATTACTCTTTTAATTTCAAAAATAGGAAACTTCAAGAGGAGAAATATCCCCAAAGGTAATGATAATTAATAATGAAAAGTATATCCAATCATTAAGAAAACTAAAATATTCTGTTGTTTAGTTGCTGAGTCCAACTCTTTGCAGCCCTATGGATTGTAGCCCACCAGTTTTCTCTCTTCATGGGATTTTGCAGGCAAGAATTCTGGAGTGGGTTGCCATTTCCTTCTCCAGGGGATCTTCCTGACACAAGAATCGAAACTGCATCGCTTGCATCAGCAGGCTTATCTTTTTTACCACTGAGCCATTTTAATTGTATACAGATCTAATTTTAAAATTTCAAAATTCAGGAAGTAAAAATTTACAGAACTAACATACAATGGAATATTACTCAGCCATAAAAAGCAATGCATTTGAGTCAGTGCCAATGAGGTGGATAAACATTGAATCTATTATGCAGAGTGAAGTAAGTCAGAAAGTCGTTATGTATAATGGCAGAATAGAAGGATGTATGCTCACCTTCTGTGAGAACACCAAAATCACGACTAGCTCCTGCACAACTATCAATAGGAGAATGTTGGATCCCACCAAAAAAAGATAGCCCACATCCAAGGGCAAAAGAGAAGACCCAACAAGACAGTAGGTGCAGCAAAATCATGTTTAGAATCAAACCTCATACCTTCTGGAGACTCTCAGAGAGTGCAAACAAAACCTTGTGTGCACCAGGGCCCAGGAAAAGGAAAAGTGACCCCCACAAGACACTGAGCCAGACCTGCCTTTGAGTGTTTGAGTGCCTCCTGTGGAGACATAGGTCAGCAGTGGCCTGCCACAGGAAGGGGGCTCTCGCTACAGCAGCAGACCTGGGAGGTGCAGCATGTGGCATAAGTCTTCCTACAGGAGGTCACCATTAGCTGCACCAGAGATCCACTGAGCAGATGACCCACAAACTGGAGAACAATGGTACCAAAGAAGTTCTTGCACTGTTGCAAAAGTTCTAGGGCCCACAACAGATTTCCCAACCTTGGGATCTGCAAAGGGACTGAGAATGTCCAGGGAATTTGAAGGCCAGTGGGATTTGATTACAGACCCTCTGGACTGAGGAAACAGACTCTTGGAGGGCACAACAAAACCTTGTGTGCACCAGGATCCAGGAGAAAGGAACAGGAACCTCACAAGAGACTGAGCCAGACTTGCCTGTGACTGTCTGGGAGTCTCTGGTGGAGGTGTGGGTCTACAGTGGCCTGCTACAGGGCAGGGGCACTGAATACAACAATTCTGGGAGCTGCAGAGAGCTGGCATAAGTCCTTTCGATGGAGGTGGCCTCAGGCCAAACTACAGGGAGGTAACACAGCCCCACTCATCAGAAGAAAATTGGATTAAAGATTTATTGAGCAGGCCCCGCCCACCAAAGCAAGACCCACTTTGCCCCACAGCTAGTCCCTCTCATCAGGAAGCTTCCACAGCCTCTTATCCTCATACATCAGAGGGAAGACAGAATGAAACCACAATCACAGACAACTAACCAAATTGATCACATGGATCACAGCCTTGTCTAACTCAATGAAACTATGAGCCATCCCATGTAGGGCCATCCAAGATGGACAGGTCATGGTGGACAGTTCTGACAAAAAGTGGTCCAATAGAGAAGGGAATGGCAAACCACTTCAGTATTCTTGCCTTGAAAACCCCATGAACAGTATGAAAAGGCAAAAAGACGTTAACAATGAAAGATAAATTCCTCAGGTCAGTAGGTGCCCAATATGCTACTGGAGAAGAGTAGAGAAATGGCTCTGGAGGAATGAAGAGGCTGTGCCAGGGCCAAAACAACACACAATTGTAGATGTGTCTGGTGGTGAAAGTAAAGTCCAATGCTGTAAAAAACAATATTGCAAAGGAACCTGGAATGTTAGATTCATGATCAAGTTAAATTGGAAGTGGTCAAATAGGAGATGGCAAGAGTGAACATTGACATTTTAAAAATCAGTGAACTAAAATGGATCAGAATGGGCGAATTTAATTCAGATGACCATTATATCTACTACTGTAGGCAAGAATCTCTTAGAAGAAATGGAGTGTAGCCATCATAGCAAATGAATCTGAAATGCAGTATTTCGGTGCAATCTCAAAAACAGCAGAATGATCTCTGTTCATTCCCAAGGCAAACCATTCAGTGTCATAGTATTCCAAGTCTATGCCCCAATCAGTAATGCCAAAGAAGCTGAAGTTGAATGGTTCTATGAAGACCTGAAAGACTATCTAGGACAAACACCAAAAAGAAATCCTTTTCATCATAGGGTTCTGGGATGCAAAAGTAGGGCGTCAAAAGATACCTAGAGTAGAGGTAAGTCTGGCCTTGGAATACAAAATGAAGCAGGACAAAGGCTAACAGAGTGTTGCCAAGAAAATACACTGATCATAGCTGCCACCCTCTTCCAGCAACACAAGAGCTGACTCTACACATAGTCATCACCAGATGGTCAATAGTGAAATGAGATTGATTATACCCTTTGCAGCTGAAGGTGGAAAATCTCTATACAGTTACCAAAAGGAAGACCAGAAGCTGACTGTGGCTCAGATCTGCTGCTGCTAAGTCGCTTCAGTCGTGTCTGACTCTGTGCGACCCCATAGACGGCAGCCCACCAGGCTCCGCCGTCCCTGGGATTCTCCAGGCAAGAACACTGGAGTGGGGTGCCATTGCTTTCTCCGTGGCTCAGATCATGAACTCCTTATTGCAAAATTCAGACTTAAGTTGAAGAAAGTAAAGGAAACCACTCAATCATTCAGGTATGACCTAAATCAAATTGCTTATGCTTATATAGTGGAAGTGACAAAGAGATTCAAGGGATTAGATCTGGTAACATATCTGAAGAACTGTGGATAGGTTCATAGCATTGTACAGAGGTGGTGATCAAAACCATCCCCAAGAAAAAGAAATGCAGAAAGGCAAAATGGTTCTGAGAAGGCCTTACAAATAGCTGAGAAAAGAAGGGAAGGTAAAGGCTAAGGAGAAAAGGAAAGATATACCCATCTGAATGCAGAGTTCAAAAGAATAGCAAGGAGAGATAAGAAAGCCTTTGTCAGTGATCAATGCAAAGAAACAGAGGAAAACAACAGGATGGGAAACACTAGATATCTCTTCAAGAAAATTAGGGATACCAAGGGAACACTGCATGCAAAGATGGGCTCAATAAAGGACAGAAATGGCATGTACCTAACAGAAGCAGAAGATATCAAGAATAGGTGGTAAGAATACACAGAAGACCAATAAAAAATTATCTTAATGACCCAGATAACCAGGATGGTGTGATCACTCACCTAGGGCCAGATATCCTGGAGTGCAAAGTCACGAGAGCCTTAGGAAGCATCACTACCAACAAAGCTAGTGGAGGTGATGGAATTCAGTTGAGCTATTTCAAATCCTAAAGGATGATGCTGTTAAAGTGCTACACTCAATCTACCAACAAATTTGGAAAACTCAGCATTGGCCACAGGACTGGAAAAGGTCAGTTTCCATTCCCACCCCAAAGAAAGGCAATGCCAAATAACATTCATACTACTGCACAATTGCACTCATTTCACACGCTAGCAAAGTAATGCTTAAAATTCTCTAAGACTGGCTTCAACAGCACTTGAACCAAGAACTTCCAGATGTTCAAGCCGGGTTTAGAAAAGGTAGAGGAACCAGAGATCAAACTGACAACATCCACTGGATCATAAAAAATACAAAAGAGTTCCAGAAAAATATCTACTTCTGCATCACTGACTATGCTAAATCCTTTGACTGTGTGGATCACAAAAAACTGTGGAAAATTCTGAAACAGATGGGAATACCAAACCGCCTTATCTGCCTCCCGAGAAATCTGTATGCAGTTCAAGAAGGAATAATTAGAACCAGACATGGAACTACAGACTGGTTCCAAAATGGGAAAGGAATACATCAAGGCTGTATATTGTCACCTACTTATTTATCTTGTATGAAGAGTACATCTGTGGAATGCCAGGCTGGATGAAGCACATGCTGGAATTAAGATTGCCAGGAGAAACATCAATAACCTCAGATATGCAGATGACACCACCCCTATGGCTGAAAGTGAAGCTGAACTGAAGAGCCTCTTGGTAAATGTGAGAGAGAAGAGTCAAAAAGCTGGCTTAAAACTCAACATTCAAAAAACTAAGATCATGACATCCAGTCCCAACACTTCATGGCAAATAGGTGGGGAAACAGTGGAAACAGTGAGAGACTATTTTCTTGGGCTCCAAAAACACTGCAGATGGTGACTCTAGCCATGAAATTAAAAGATGCTTGCTCCTTTTAAGAAAAGTTATGATAAACCTAGACAGTGTATTAAAAAGTAGAGACGTCGCTTTTTGCCAACATCTAGTCAAATCCTTGGGTTTTCCAGTAGTCATGTATAGATGTGAGAGTTGGACTATATAGAAGACTGAGCGCTATAGAATTGATGCTTTTGAACTGATGTTGAAGAAAACTCTTGAGAGTCCCTTGGACTGCAAAGAGATCCAACCAGTCCATCCTAAAGGAAATCAGTCCTGAATATTCATTAGAAGGACTGATGCTGAAGCTGAAGCTCCATTACTTTGGCCGTCTGATGCAAAGAGCTGACTCATTAGAAAAGACCCTGATGCTGGGGAAGATTGAAGGCAGGAGGAGGAGAGAACAACAGAGGAGGGGATGGTTGGATGGCATCACCTATTCAATGGACATGAGTTTGAGCAAGCTCCAAGAGATGGTAAAGAACAGGGAAGCTTGGTGTGTTCCAGTCCATGGGTTCACAAAGAGTAGGACTTGGCTGAGTGAGTGAGTGAAGAACAAAATCAGAAAGAGAAAAACAAATGTCATATATTAATACCTATTTATGGAATCTAGAAAGATAATACTGATAAACCTACTTACAGGGCAGCAATGGAGATGCAGACATAGAGAACAGACTTGGGTGGAGTGTGGTTAGGAAGGAGAGGCGGGGAATGGAGAGTTAACATGGAAACATATACACCAACATATAGAAAATAGAGAGCCACTGGGAATTTCTGTTTGACTCATGGAACTCATACCAGTGCTCTGTGACAACCTAGAGCGGGGGATGTGGTGGGAGGTTGGAGGGAAGGGATATATGTACACCTATGACTCATTCATGTTGATGTATGCCAAAAAGCAACACAATATTATAATTTTCCTTCAATTAAAAATAAATAAAGAAAAAGTTAAACTTGAATACAAAACAACATAATTTATAGAACTAAAGAAAAAATATATAAATACCCACAAAATTACCCTACAGTACTTAGTCGTACTAATGAAAATAAGTATAACAGGCTTAGTAATATACTTTCTTTGTCTTTATTTTTACTGAAAAATACTTTTATTCTTATTATATTTTATAATAGTTATACAGTTGAGCTATTTCAACTCCTGAAAGATGATGCTGTGACAGTGCTGCACTCAATATGCCAGCAAATTTGGAAAACTCAGCAGTGGCCACAGGACTGGAAATGGTCAGTTTTCATTCTCATCCCAAAGAAAGGCAACGCCAAAGAATGCTCAAACTACCACACAATTGCACTCATCTCACTCACTAGTAAATTAATGCTTAAAATTCTCCAAGCCAGGCTTCAGCAATATGTGAACCATGAACTTCCAGATGTTCAAGCTGATTTTAGAAAAGGCAGAGGAACCAGAGATCAAATTGCCAACATCCACTGGATCATCAAAGTTCCAGAAAAACATATTTCTGCTTTATTGACTATGCCAAAACCTTTGACTGTGTGGATCACAACAAACTTTGGAAAATTCTGAAAGAGATGGGCATACCAGACCACCTGACTTGCCTCTTGAGAAATCTGTATGCAGGTCAGGAAGAGTCCTGGCTGTTCATTGGAAGGACTGATGTTGAAGCTGAAACTCCAATACTTTGGCCACCTCATGCGAAGAGCTGACTCATTTAAAAAGACCCTGATACTGGGAAAGATTCAGGGCAGGAGAAGAAAGGGACGACAGAGGATGAGATGGTTGGATGGCATCACCGACTCAATGGACATGGGTTTGGGTGGACACCGGGAGTTGGTGATGGACAGGGAGGCCTGGCGTGTTGCGATTCATGGGGTGGCAAAGAGTCGGACACAACTGAGCGAGTGAACTGAACTGAAGTATATAAACTTTGTTTCCTTTTTATCGTCTGAGTTACAATAATTTAAAATAGTTGACGACACTGTTTTATGGAAACATCAATTATCATTTCCTATGTTGGGTTGTTTAGCTTTGATATTTGTCAATTAAACTAACATGCAGGCTTTTTTCTTTTTTTTTCATTTTGTGGTTGCATTTAATTATCATTAAAAATTTCTAGAAGGACAAAAAAAATTCCTAGAAGTAAAATTCCTATGATTACTATGTAGTAACATAAAGGAATTTTCATCAAATTGAACAATAACTTATTCAGTCCTTTCTGAAAAATAATATTATCAAATCTAGCCTGGATTCAAATAATACTGCTATGAACTATTTTAATACTGTTACTTTTTTGTTACACTCTTATTTCCTTTCTAGTTTTATTTCTTAAACTTTCCACTGATATTCTTCCTTACTATAATTTTGTTGTTGCTGTTATAGTTTTAACCTGTAATTTTTTAAACTTTTGTTCGTTAATTTTAGGTGTGTTAAATATTCATTTCTAATGTAATGTTTTGTTTCCCCCATCCCCCCGATTATGTCTCCTGCGATTCTTTTATAGCTGGTCTGTCTTCTCTCCCTGCTTTTGATGTCCATGTAGCTTTTTGTACATTTATTTCATTCTGCTTGAGATACTATTTTTCTAGACTATGGTTTCACACTTTTCTCATTATTTGTTGATTATTAACTTAAAATACTGTACTTTTTAAATTTTTGAGGAAAAGAACAGCCATACTTTTCAATTCTAATGTTTTTAATCTGTTCTATTGATTGAATTCTTTCTTTTTCTCTTCCAGAATTTGCTGTACTTTAACATTTAGTTCCTTACTTTTGACTGAAATCTTCTCTCTTGTACTCACTAGTTTCTCTGCCCTAATATATTTTCAAATTTCCTCCCAGGCTTTCTTGATAGCTCTAAAATTTAAAGGGAAAAAAACAATCCTTTACCATCACCATATACACATATTGCTCTTAAAAAATATTTATTCATGCACTCTGGATTTTCCCCCCGCTAACAAAATAACCTTTTTAAAAACTCTCTAGTAGACAAATCAAACAAGTTTTGTTTAGTCTTCAAGTATAGAGAATGCTCTTGAGGTAGTATTTGGCCCCTCTTTCTGATTTTGCTTTCCACAAACTCACTTCACGCTTGACTTTTGTTGATCAAAAGCCACTTTCTTGATTCTCCCGTCTCTTTAACTACTTATGTTCTCCGTTGCCAGTCCTTCCATGCTGCGTTGTTGTTGTTCAGTCACTCAGTCGTGTCCAACTCTTTTGCAATCCGTGGGCTGTAGCCCACCAGGTTCCCCTGTCCGTGGGATTATCCAGGCGAAAATACTGGAGTGGGTTGCCATTTCTTTCTCCACTATTATGCTATATGTCCTCCTATTATCAGCCTGTGTATTCTTTTATATGTCACTATGTTGATGACTACAATCCGAGTTCCAGCTCTGAGTTGCAGGCTCCGGGTAGATAGCTGTATCTTTGTCTTGCACATATTCTTTAAGACTGTAAGAACTTCACTAATTTTAACAATTTGAATCCTTTAGGATGGCAAATTCCTTCTCTTACCTTCATCATTCAAATAGGCAATCAATTTGTACTGGACCATGTTTAGAACATTTATGATTTTTTTTTTTTTCTGATCAGTGTTTGTCTCCACGTATCAAACTCCCTAGACATTCTTGCCAACATGTACGTGGTTGAGACTGGCCTAATAGAAACCTTCTCTGGGATTTTTTTTTTAAGTGGATATAGGAGGAAAAATAATTTTTTTTTCCTTTTATTGGATGAAAGTCTTTAAAGAGTTAAGCTCAAAGTTTCTGGTATAACCTAACTCACAGAATAAAACGTTAGGGTGATATTGCAGGGAGAGGATAAAGATTAAGTCTCTGGTTCCAGTCATCCCTATGACCACTAGCCTCTGCAATTTTTTTTTATTTGGTGAATAAAATACATATTATCTCTATGCAATTAAGGAATTGAGAAGAGAGCTTTTAATGCAAAGAAATAATGCTCTAAAACAATAAGAAGTTCTAAATAATAAAGGTTTTACTGAGATCCTAAAGAAAATTCTCTCTTCTTAAAAAATTACATACATATAAAGGTGGGAGGGGGGTTCAAGATGGGGAACACATGTAAACACATGGCTGATTCATATCAATGTATGGCAAAAACCACTACAATTTTCTAAAGTAATTAGCCTCCAACTAAAATAAATTAATTAATTAAAAAAATGAAAAAGGCAGAGAAAGACAAAAAAAAATATTGCTATGTAATTTATAACCATTGACTCCCAAATTTAGCACTCAAATTAGAAGTCTATCCTATACTTCATACCAATTCTAAAATGAAATATGATACACTCATTTGGTGATGCCATAGAGGCAAGGCCACTTTATTAACCAACGTTTATGAAGCTGCCACTTGTACTTGTCACTAATCTAGAAATAAAGCATTGATTTACATGCAGTTATAAACAAGTAAAAATTTTGGCTCGCATTCCCAGGGACAGTTTGATTGTCTTTTCCAGAAATTATATTGGCATTTCTATTGCTAAAACATTAAGCACTGGTTTTCAGGTGTCACTCTAAATAGAAATAAATTCTTCCTGCCAACAAGGATTTTACAACCTCCTTCTTCAATGTGTTAGTTTATGAATTTGGAGCTGACTTGCTTTCCAGACACAATGCAGCCCATGTGGCCAGTTCAAAGGGAAGAGAGCTGTAGTATCTAAAAGCCATAGCTATTATCCTGCAGAAAATATTGGAGAAAGAAAAGCTTCTCATAGAAGTCAATTAATAGCTTTGGTAAATTGATCTTTGAGCATGTGCATGTACAAAGACCAAGACTCACAATCAATGTCCCCAGGTAGGAAGCAGATTCCACAACACAGAGTAGAACTAGTAAAAAAATAGGGGAAAAAAAAAAAGTAAAACATAGGTATGTGTGTGTGAATTTATCTAGAGCTATGTTTTTATTTTTCTCTGGAGATTGTCACATTATTTCTTATGGGGGAAACCAAAGACTTCAATTGGAAGACAAACTCCATTCTCTAAAAATACACAAATATCATGGACAGTAAATCATTTTATTTCTTTAACAAGTCTCAAATTTAAATATCCTACTCTAGATACTGCCATGTCTCTGAGCTCAGTAGAACCAAATTAAATTCATAGTGGCTTGAATAAGAAAAATCAGGTAAATAATTTCCATTTTATAATTTAATAGGATTTTTACAAGTATAACAACTAGTGCTCTGAAACTAAAAACATACAAAAATGGAATATCTTGGCAACTGTACCAGAAAAGGGGACTTTAGATTGTTCTTACATCCGTTTTATCAAGCTCTCTACCAGCTTAATAAAAGTGCTGCATGTCAAATGTTGATGCATTTCAAAGCATTTTACAAAAAGAAAAGAAAAAAAAAAGGACAGAGTTAAATAGATTGCATATTCCAGCTCATTTTCAACACAAATGCAATAAACAAGATATGTGAGCAATAATATCACCATCACTCATTGAATGGCAAAGTTGGAGATTTTTTAAAGGGGGCTTGGCTTTTGAACAAGTTTAATAGGCTTCCTAGGAGCTTTAATTAGCTAGAGATCCAAATATGAGCTGACAGCTAGCAGAATCTCTTTTTGAGTTAAAGTCAAACTAATTAAATTCCAGAAGAGAAACATTTTCTTTCTAGCACCCTTAACCAGTCATTCTTGCTTAGCAAAAAAGAGAATAATAAAATATGGGATCTCTTGACTGGCCAGAAATATAAACAGGAAAATCTGTAGCTGTGAAACAATGATGAGCCAATTTTTCAACAAAGGAATTTTGAATGTTTCAGTACCACTGTAAATCATATACAGTTTTGCTTAATAATAATATGTTTTAGGCCAAGAAAAGCTCAAGGAATTCAACAGACTTTTTGGCTGGTTTTAAAATTCTAGCTTAATATTGGTGACTTGGCTGTATATTTTCTTCACATATAAATTAAAAAATAATATCATATATAACTATAAATATGTTCTTAAGCATTAAACTTACATCAAATTTTCTGGATTTCCTTTAAAATACCATATCAAAGATGATGGCTCACATTAATAGTATTTATAATATCCATGAAATATTACAAACATTTAATACAATTACTTAAAACTATCTGAAAGATTCCAGCTGCAGGACTGGGAAAGATCAGTTTTCATTACAATCCAAAAGAAGGGTAATGACTGTTGGGAGCCGTTCTGGAACTACTGCCGGATGACAAAGTCACGGCACCACTCAAGAAGAAACTGCAAAGCAGTTTCTTTCCAGGATCGGAACCTTCCCTCCTTCCTGTTTCTATGCTTCTGTTGTGGCTATCTGTGTTTCTTTTTTTCTGTTAGGAGCCGTTCTGGATCTACTGCCGGGTGACAAAGTCACGGCACCAATCAAGAAGAAACTGCAAAGCAGTTTCTTTCCAGGATCAGAACCTTCCCTCCTTCCTGTTTCTATGTTTTTGTTGTGGCTAATTCTGTTTCATTCTTTGATGGCTGGAGTTGTAGGGGCTTCCATGATGAGGTCATGAGAGTCCAGGAAAAAGAAAAATGATCCCTTGCTCCAGAGAAACACTTCAAAAATGATTAAACCTACTGAGGCCCGACTGGTGGGTCCCTAACATTCAGCCAGGGAATAAGGCCATGATCATTTGGAAAACAAGCCCTAAGCCTATTGTGACCTGGCCTCATGAGGAGATTGATATTGATGACCGGAAAACTTGGGTCATGTATCAGGGAAAATTACAGAAACTAAGCCTATTGTGTTTTCTCATAAAGATTGGGACACTAGAGATGTTTGTGCCCCTCAGAATCTAAGTGTAAAAGGAAAGAAATATGTGAATTGTATTGTAAATAGTTTCTAGGTAAACTGCAAAAGACTTGCCCCTGCCAGAAATAGTCTTGTGGTATGTGGGTAAATGGTAAACAAACCACCATTGACAATGGCTGTACTATGAGAAACTTTCGCCCTTAGACATCGCTATAGTACTTATTCACTGAAGCAGGACACTGTATTCGCTGTAGTAGCAGGCTGTACAGAATAAGTAGGTGGAATAATATGATTTATAGAATAAAAATAGGTTTCGGGGTAAACATGTAACCAAAACGTGACATAGGATTAGGAAAAAACTTTTAACACATCTTAGAATCAGGAGATGTTGATCTGAATGGAAAAATATTGTAAGAATCATTACATAGAAGAACATGTGCTATATAAATAGAGACTAAAGCAACAAAGATTATGGTCCTTGGGCCATCAAAAACTCTGTCTCCTTTCTTTTCCTTTCGCCAACGCCGTTCATCCCTTGGGTACCCCTGGACCAGCTGGAGTGGGACTCCGGCAAATGACAGAGAATGTTCAAACTACAGTACAATTGCACTCATTTCACATGCTAACAAGTAAATGCTCAAAATCCTTCAAGCTAGGTTTTAAGAGTACATGAAATCAGAACTTTCAGATGTACAAGCTGGATTTAGAAAAGACAGAGGAACCAGAGATAAAATTGCCAACATCCATTGGATCATAGAAAAAAGCAAGGGTATTCCAGAAAAACATCTACTTCTGCTTCATTGACTATGCTAAAAGCTTTGATGGTGTGGGTCCCAACAACCTGTGGAAAATTCTTCAAGAGATAGGAATACAAGACTACCCTACCTGCCTCCTGAATAACCTGTATCATGTAAAGAAGCAATAGTTATAAGCTGGACATGGAACAACAGACTGGTTCCAAAATGGGAAAGGAGTACATCAAGGCTGTATATTGTCACCCTCCTTATTTAACTTCTATGCAGAGTACATCAAGTGAAATGCCAGCCTGGATGAATCACAAGCTGGAATCAAGATTTCCAGGAGAAATAACAACTTCAGATATAACTTCAGATGATACCACTCTAATGATAGGAAAAGCAAAGAGAAACTAAAGAGCCTCTCAAAAGGTAAAAGAGGAGAGTGAAAAAACCTGGCTTAAAACTCAACATTCAAAAAACAAAGATCATGGCATCTGGTCCCACCACTTCATAGCAAATAGAAGGGGAAAAATGGAAACAGTGGCAGATTTTATATTCTTGGACTCCAAAATCATTGTGGATGATGACTGCAGCCATGAAATTAAAAGAAGTTTGCTCCTTGTAAGAAGAGCTCTGACAAACCCAGACAGTGTTTAAAAAGCATAGACATCACTTTGCCAACAAATGTGTGTATATTCAACTATGATTTTTCCAGTAGTCATGTATGGAAGTGACAGTTGGACCATAAAGAAGGCTGAGCATCGAAGAATTGATGCTTTTGACCTACGGTGCTGAAGAAGATGCTTGAGAGTCCCTTGGACAGCAAGGAGATCAAACCAGTCAATCCTAAAGGAAATCAACCCTAAATATTCATTGGAAGGGCTGATGCTGAAGCTCCTACTTTGGCTACCTGATGTGAAGAGCCGACTCACTGGAAAAGACCCTGATGTTGGGAAAGATTGAGGGCAGGAGGAGAAGGGGATGACAGAGGACAAGATGGTTGAATGACATCACTGACTCAACGGACATGAGTTTGAGCAAACTCCAGGTGATAGTGAAGGACAGGGAAGCCTAGTATGCTGCAGTCCATTGGGTCACAAAGATTTGGGCACAACTTAGAGACTGAACAAGATTTCAAGTAAAAACTTCTTAAACTATGAAATTCATATTTTCTCTTATTTGCTTTATAGAATCACTTGTAAATAAAGAGGAAATCCTATATTATTTAATATTTTATAAAGATCCACTATTAAAATTAAAAAGTATTATTTTGCTGTGAAAAATCTTCAGCAATCATTTTCTTCATGTGTGTATAAGTATGTGTGTATACATATATAATTTTTTTAGAGAAATGCCAATGTGTTTGTGGGATTCTGCTCTTTTAAGCGCTGTCGTGAGAAGCGGGATTCAGGGCCCCACTGCTATAGCCACCATACACCAAGGAAACTTGCTTTTTTGTAAATTAGGATTTGTAGTTCAGACAGTCTAGTTGTGATACAGAACTAGAAATTGATATAAAACTAGAGTTATGAAAGTCACATTGTAAGGGAAAACAAATCAATAACAGCAAAATGATGTGCATAGGAATAGAAGAATTACACAGGCATATGAATCAAACAGGAATTAGACAGTGGTGGTGAGGAGATGGGTTGAAAGAGTAACATTTTAATCATTATTTTTTCCAACTCTTTAGGACTGTTACTGCCTTTTCTTTTTCTCTTTTTTTTTTGAGGGGAGGGGGCAGTTTCAGCTCAGTACTCATTATCTATCATCTAATTGTATACATCTTGGTTTTATATCCTTCTAATTTCTGCTCTGTTTAGAAAAAAAAAGTTTAAGGACACATACGGACAATGTTTCTGTTGTTATTTACATTCTAGTCAGACTAAATAGTCCCTTAAATATTTGTTTCCCCTATGGTTAATGATCTTGATTATTTGAAAATAAAAGAACCATTGAGTACTACCATATACCATGAATTGACTAAAAAAAAAAACAATTAGAAATACAGTCACAAATAAGACATTCTCTGCCTTCTGAGTTTGGATTCCGCCAGAATAGAGCCTAACACAATGACTGGGATGTAGGTAGTTTATTTGAAAGATGATTTCAAAGATGGAGTAGAAAGTAGGCAAAGTGATACAGCTAATAAAGAACAGCAAAAATAATGGTATACAATGTTGAAATATTTGGGCTTCCAAGGTAGTTCAGTGAAATTCTTAGTTCTGCCAGTTTTCCCCAAACTTGTGTATTCTCTTATCAGAAACATATCATATATCTGTTGTTTGTTCCATGTACGAACTGCATTATGAGGACTACAATCTAATCTCACAGAGTGTGTCATACCTAACCTAAAACTTGAGTCTTTAATAGACTATTTCACTATTTTATTAGAATGAGTGCTTCTGAATGGTAATGGACAGGATCACTGGATCCTGTGGTTATGCTTAGTTTTGCATCTTCTTCATCATGAGATGTCTCCTTTGATTAGTAATTTTATCATATGTTATCCCTTGAAGGTAAGGCAGGACTTTAGCAGAGAAATTGTAGGCAGAGAATTGTATCAGAGCATATGTCAGTTCCAATAAAGATGAATCACTGAATCCTCCAGGACTGAAGGAAACAGACATAATTAACTTTCCACTAAATCACAGGCCGTTCTTTTCACAAGATGGTATCCTATGAAAGAATTGGCATCATTCATTGCTACCAACCAGATGAACACTCAACAGCAACAGTGGTCAAATCAGTCTTGGTGTCCGAGAAGCCCTTCTGTTGAACACTTACACGGCCTCTATCCTTGCTACCATGCGGCACCATTAGCAGCCTCTTGCAAAACATCAGTATAACTAAGAACAGAGGTTAACAGAAGGCCACTGAGAAACAAATCTCATCTACCTGGTGTTGAAGGCTTCTTCTGGAGTGGATGCTCTCTGGTGGGATTTGATAGTGAGACAAAAATATCTACAGACTCACTTCCATGGGTCAATTCCTTTGTTTATTACCTAGACTCTTTGTGTATGATCTTTCTACTTAGAGTTATGTGCCTTTCAGAAGCCTGATCCATCAGCCAAGCCATTTATTATGGCTTGGATTTGTATTGATGTATTTTCTTATCTCAGGCTACTTCTTCCTCCATACACAGTGGAAGTAGCACATGCACTGCTTGTATGTTTCTCTGTCCATTTGAATGATTTCCACTCCTCGCTGTTCCTTAGGAACACTGAGTGTGTTGCAGAGAAGAACCAGTTTTGACTCGATGTTGGAACTGTTTCTTTGACTTGTTATTCATTACTTTTGTTATTATAATTATACAGAAAGCCTGCCTCAGAGAATCCAGCCCCTCTGCCTGACTGTTAAAGTGCCTTTGTTCAGAACCCTATCCACATGTAGATGGCAGGAATGAACAAATTAACACATCTCTTGCCTGAGTCTTGCCATTCTAGGAGATGTTTGTAAGAGTAATGATCTTTTTACTTTGCTTCCTCACCACCCCCCATCTCTGATCTATAAAAGAACCTGGCATCCAGACCCAGAGAAGATGGTTATTTTGAGGTGCTAGCCTGCCATCTTCTCAGTCAGTCAGCTTCCTGAATAAAGTCTCTTCCTTGGTTCAATCCCTTCTCTTGGATTCATTGGCCTGTCATGCAGCAAGCAGAGAGTGAGTTTGGACTCAGTAACAAGTGAGGCTCTAGTGTGACAATATTTCATTTTTAGCAAATTCCTACATTTCAGGCAAATATATATATATCTCTAAACCAGGGCTGGGTTTTTTTTTTTGTTTGTTTTGTTTTGTTCTCCCTGCCTACTGGTCATGTGAAAACTTCCACAAAGAAAAAAGCATTGAGTTGAAAGAGAGGCATTAGCACAACCAGAGTCAGAGAAATGGTTGTCTGGGTCCACCTCTTTGTATAATTTACTCGTGAATCTAAAATTGATTAAGACCAATGCCAAATACACTCTTATCATTGGAGAGTTGTATGTTTTATATCTATTAAACCTTATGACATACTGATTCTGAAAATATCCACCTTAAGAAAGCCAGTTAATTTTACAGTTGGCCAGTGTCCTCTAGCCAGATTCTTAAGTTTATAATGGGTCCCAGAAACATACCAGGAACTGCTATTTAAATAGTACTTCTTTGAAACAGAAGATATGTTTTATTTCCAAAACCATAGGAGTCAGATTTGTGACTTCTATCATGGCTTGCTGAAGACTTCACAAAGAATTTCTAGCTTCTATGGATTCCTCCAGAAACACTGGGTCTTCTAGGTCATATAACCTGAGCCAGAGCAGCAGGGAACTTTACATCAGAGTCTAGCAAAGCTGTGAAACTATTTTATTCTGGAGCTCCCTTAATCTTACAGCCTTCTAAGTTACCCAATAAAGGAAGTGGAGGAGTATTTTCCATGATTAATTTTTGTAGACATTTTAATCTGACTCCAATACCAGGGTACTAATTTTCTTTTCCACTGAGCCATAATTTTATTTAATTAATTCTTCCCTTTTATATTGTTTAGTAACCCTAGTAAGTGGACAATTTCCAATATTTAGTTGATGAGAAATAAAAAAATATTATTTATTCTACTTTATATAAAAGTCTAATTTATTCTGGCAGTCTCAAGGAAATATTTCTTCCTAAGAGTTTAGCTTAAAGTATATGTTGTACATAGAAATATGCTAATGATGAATTGTCTCTTATATTCATCTGACTGCATTATGAGATTTATAAACTTATGCTATAATTTCTGGCTCCTCCTCTCAGCTGACTCTATCCTTGAATTCTTTCACTCTGAAAGAACTTTCTTTTCTCAAATTCCCCTTTTTCCATAAATTAATATTCTTAGTATTCACCACTACTATCAACAACCTCTAATCATTAATATATGTGCCTTCTAATTATGCGTGTGGACATTTACTTATTATTATCTCATTTTCTGGAATAAAAAAGTAATGAGAGCCAAAACACACATTCTTTTACTTCCCAGTGTATTTAATGTAGTTCCTGCTCAAATCAATAAATGGTGAGTCACAATTACAGATTAGAATACTTTCATCAATGCTTTGTCTAAAAGTATTGTGATTTGATGTTTACTCTAAACTTTATATATATATATATAAACTATATATCTCACATGCTAGTAAAGTAATGCTCAAAATTCTCCAAGCCAGGCTTCAGCAATACATAAACTGTGAACTTCCAGATGTTCAAGCTGGTTTTAGAAAAGGCAGAGGAACCAGAGATCAAATTGCCAACATCTGCTGGATCATCGAAAAAGCAAGAGAGTTCCAGAAAAACATCTATTTCTGCTTTATTGACTATGCCAAAGCCTTTGACTGTGTTGATCAGAGTAAATTGGAAAATTCTTCAAGAGATGGGAATACCAGACCACCTGACCTTTCTCTTGAGAAACCTGTATGCAGGTCAGGAAGCAACAGTTAGAACTGGACATGGAACAACAGGCTGGTTCCAAATAGGAAAAGGAGTACGTCAAGGCTGTATATTTTCACCCTGCTTATTTAACTTATATGCAGAGTACATCATGAGAAATGCTGGGCTGGAAGAAACACAAGCTGGAATCAAGATTGCCGGGAGAAATATCAATAACCTCAGATATGCAGATGACACCACCCTTCTGGCAGAAAGTGAAGAAGAACTAAAGAGCCTCTTGATGAAGGTGAAAGAGGAGAGTGAAAAAGTTGGCTTAAAGCTCAACGTTCAGAAAACTAAGATCATGGCAACTGGTCCCATCACTTCATGGGAAATAGATGGGGAAACAGTGGAAACAGTGTCAGACTTTATTTTGGGGGGCTCCAGAATCACTGCTGATGGTGATTGCAGCCATGAAATTAAAAGACGCTTACTCCTTGGAAGGAAGGTTATGGCCAACCTAGATAGCATATTTAAAAGCAGAGACATTACTTTGCCAACAAAAGTCCGTCTAGTCAAGGCTCTGGTTTTTCCAGTGGTCATGTATGGATGTGAGAGTTGGATGGTTGAGAAAGCTGAGCGCTGCAGAGTTGATGCTTTTGAACTATGGTATTGGAGAAGACTCTTGAGAGTCCCTTGGACTGCAAGGAGATCCAATCAATCCATCCTAAAAGAGATCAATCCTGGGTGTTCATTGGAAGGACTGATGTTGAAGCTGAAACTCCAATACTTTGGCCACCTCGTGCAAAGAGTTGACTCATTGGAAAAGACCCTAATGCTGGGTAGGATTGGGGGCGGGAGGAGAAGGGGACAACAGAGGATGAGATGGTTGGATGGCATCACCGACTCGATGGACATGGATTTGGGTAGACTCCGGGAGTTGGTGATGGACAGAGAGGCCTGGCATGCTGCAATTCATGGGGTCACAAAGAGTCGGACTCGACTGAGCCACTAAACTGAACTGAACTAAATTATATGCATTAAAATTATTTCTCTTTTATTATACATCTCTTTTACTTTATATTTTTCCTCTTTTTTTTAAGGTGCTTTTTTAGTCTAGCTTAACTTTTATCCACTGCCCCCACTTTTAATTAAGGTGCTTTTCTGTTTAGTGACATTTTAATTCCACTATGGGACTTGTTTAATTTTTTTGCTTTTCTGTGTTCAATGACATCTTAATTAATGGGACTTGTTTAAAGAAATTCTCCCAAAATGAATGATGAGACTCATTTAAGTTAAATTAGCATTTTTCCAGTTTTTACCTGAGTTTTTTTAAGATCAATTATTGCAGTTTTTAGTACTAGATTTTTGACAAAGAAATTATGTTATTTTTCCTACCAACTTTCTACATCAAGTTTTGACACAGAGGGATCAAGGAGGGAACATGTGTCCTACCTTTTCCCTTTACATCAAGTTATTGCACAAACTTTCTAATCTAGATTTTTAAATTATACATTTTTCTCCCCCTACATTCTTAGTTCTATGCATTCTAATACAAAGATTTATTTTTATTTTGTATCAAAGATTCTTCATCCTCATGCTGTGAGGAAACATCACTTATTTTCCAGTACATGCTTTTAAAGATTATGTTAATTTTTACTATTTTCCAATTACTATTTTTCTCAGTTGCCCTGCCTCCTACTTCATCAATAACACTTCTATGGTCTTTATTTTGACAACTGTTATTGATCAGCAGCATAGTATAGTATTTGGAGAAGGGAATGGCAACCCACTCCAGTACTCTTGCCTGGAAAATCCCATGGATGGAGGAGCCTAGTAGGCTACAGCCCATGGGGTCGCACAGAGTCAGACATGACTGAAGTGACTTAGCAGCAGCAGCTAGTATAGTATAGTGGTTCTACACTACACTGTAAGATGTTTTATTGGGGTAAAAGAAGAAAGTATTAATATTAGAATACCCCATGATTATTTTTATCTGACACTAAACAAATGAATATTTATGATCTGTGATGGTTCATTTTATGTGTCAACTTGACCGTATCACAGGGTGCCCAGATACTTGGTCAAACATTATTCTGGGTATATCTGTGAGGGTGTTTCTTGATGAGATGAACATTTGAATCAGAAGACTAAGTAAAGCAGATTGCATTCCCTAATGTAGGTGAGCCTCATATAATCGATAGAAGATCTGAATAAAATAAAATCAAAAGGCTAAGTGAGAGAAAACACCTCTTGCTGGGACTTGAGCTGTTATGGACTTCAGATTTAAACTGAAACACCTGTCTTCTTGGGTCACAGACCTGCCTGTCAGATTTCAGACTGGAGCTTACTTTGTTGGTTCTCCTGATTTGGGGGCCTGTGGACTCAAATAATTTTCCTGGATATCCAACATGCTGACTACAGGTAATGGAAATTCACTGCCTCTATAACTGCATGCACCAATTCTCTCTCTCTGAATATATATATATATATATATATATATACATATATATATACACTATATATAATTATTAATTACTTATTATTATTTATGTATATATATATTCAGCTGAAGGTCCAGTACTTTGGCCACCTGATGCAAAGAGCTAATTCATTAGAAAAGACCCTGATGCTGGGAAAGATTGAAGGCAAAAAAGGGGACAACAGAAGATGAGATGGTTGGATGGCATCACCAACTCAATGGACATGAGTTTGAGCTAGCTATGGGAGATGGTAAAGGACAGGGAAGCCTGGTATGCTGCAGTCTATGGGGTCACAAAGAGTTGGACATGACTGAGCAACTAAACAATATATAGACACAGACAGACATACACATCTTATTGGTTCTGTTTCCCAGGAGAGCTATGACTAACACAGATTTTAGTACCTAAGATGGTTCTAGAAGAAAACAATTTCAAGGATGAGTTTTCTGAATCAGTTCTGGAGTGTCCAGAGCTGGATCTCTAATTTGATTAGATTTAGGGATGCTAATGATTCTATTTATAGTGGTAAGAAGAAAACTGATAGTTTATGGCATGATCTGGCAATAGAAATATATAAAATATCACCATAGTGTTATCCAAACTGGGTTCTTCTTGTGGTAGATGTCAAGCCAAAAGGTACAACCAAGATAAAGACCTGGAGAATGAAGGATGTATCACTTGTAACAAGCAAAGAAAACACCCAGGGTCTTTCCCAAAGCAGTTTCTCCTGAACAGCAAAACTGGAGAAGTTTTAAGCTAAGGGTACATGCATATTCACAAAGGGGCTGGAATGTAGGAGACTTTGGCTTAAAATTGGGGCAAAGGTTGACAGAGTCCAAGGAGTATGTCAAGGAAAAGGAGTCCAAGGAAAAGAAGTACATCAAGGCTGTATATTGTCACCCTGCTTATTTAAATTATATGCAGAGTACATCACGAGAAATGCTGGGCTGGAGGAAGCACAAGCTGGAATCAAGATTGCCGGGAGAAATATCAATAACCTCAGATATGCAGATGACACCACCCTTATGGCATAAAGTGAAGAAGAACTAAAGAGCCTCTTGATGAAAGTCAAGGGGAGAGTGAAAAGTTGGCTTAAAGCTCAACATTCAGAAAACTAAGGTCATGACATCTGCTCCCATGTCATGGCAAATAGATGGGAAAAACAGTGGAAACAGTGGCAGACTATTTTTGGGCTCCAAAATCAGTGCAGATGGTAACTACAGCCATGAAATTAAAAGATGCTTACTCCTTGGGAAAAAAAAAGTTATGACCAACCTAGACAGCATATTAAAAAGCAGACATGTTACTTTGCCAACAAAAGTCCATCTAGTCAAGGCTATGGTTTTTCCAATGGTCATGTATGGATGTGAGAGTTGGAGTATAAACAAAGCTGAGTGCCAAAGAATTGATGCTTTTGAACTATGGTGTTGGAGAAGACTCTTGAGAGTCCATCGGACTGCAAGGAGATCCAACCAGTCAATCCTAAAGATCAGTCCTGAATATTCTTTGGAAGGACTGATGCTGAAGCTGAAACTCCAATACTTTGGTCACCTGATGCAAAGAGCTGACCCATTTCAAAAGACCCTGTTGCTGGGAAAGATTGAAGGCGGGAGGAGAAGGGGACAACAGAGGATGAGATGGTTGGATGGCATCACTGACTCAATGGACATGAGTTTGAGTAAACTCCGGGAGTTGGTGATGGACAGGGAGGCCTGGCATTCTGCAGTCCATGGGGTTGCAAAGAGTTAGACACGACTGAGTGACTGAACTGAACTGAAGCTTTAGCAGACTGATATCACAAGGGTCACAAAATGTCAACATCATCATCACTTACACTGCTGAAAATCCAACTCAGGATTTCATCCTATGCCTGACTGAATTTAATGCAAGTTGAACTCTAAGCTATACAGTGTATCTATTGTTAAAATGATCCTTTAATTAAAGAGGGGAATGGCATCCTAAAAGTTGGAATAGGGACATGGGGAATACTCTGATAAACTGGAGACTCTGAGTCCTCAAGGTCTTATGAGTTTCCCTTCTCAATGAAAGAGGTCTTCCTGTCCCCAGTGCCTCTCCACCCTCCCCTGAGAGAATTAATCCTATCATAAAATCAAAGAGGTATATATGAGACCAGGCTCACTCAGAACCTAAAGGCACAAGTTACATGAAAACATAGCCCAAATGCCCTTGGTCCAAGCTCTTGCTACTTCTTTCTCTCTTTCAGTCTGCACCTGTGGTCTCAAGGAGAGTTCACTGTGATCAGTTGACAGAAGGAAAGATGACTCAGGCCTAGTTTACTGATGGTTTTGTACAACGTGCAGGTACTCCCCAAAAGATGACAGCTGTAGCATTGTAGCCCCTTTCTAGGATATCCCTAAGGGCAATGATGAAAGGGATTCTTCCAAGTAGGCAGAACTTTGAGCAATACATCTGATTGTTCACTTTGCATGGAACAATAAATGGCCAGACACAGAATTATATACCAGTTCATAGCTGTGGCCAATGGTTTGGGTGGATGACCAGGGACTTGAAAGGAATTCGATTGGAAAATTAGTTGCAAGGAAATTTGAAGAAGAGATATGTGGATAGACTTCTCTAAATGGACAAAAAAAATGTGGAGATATTTTTATCTTATGTGAATGTTCACCAAATGGTAATTTCATAGAAGAGGGATAAGATGACTTGTTCTGTGGATACCAGGCAACCTCTCTCCCCAGTCACCCCTTCATTGCCCAAGCAATTTCATGAACAAAGTGGTCATGGTGGAAAGATCACAGGCCCAACACCACACCAAGGTCAACCTAAGGCTACTGCTGAATGATCAATCTGTCAGCACCAAAGTTCCCATATGGCAATCACTCCCCAGGGTAATCAGTCACTTGCTTGGTATTATATTATAATGGACTGTTTTCACCATGAAAGAAGCAATATTTCTTACTACAATAGACACTCTTCATATGTATTTACCTTCCTTATATTCAATGCTTCCGCCAAAACCACCACCTGTGACATAGAATTCCTTATCCACCATCATGATACTTTACACAGTCAGTGTTGCTCTTGATTAAGGGACTCATTTCACAGCAAAAGAAGTACAGCAGTGGGCCTATGCTCATGGAATTCCCTGGTATTACTATTTTCTCTACCCTTCTGAAGCAGCTGGCTTGATACAACAGTGGAATGGGCTCTTGAAGACTCAATTATATTAGTACCAGCTAGGTGGAAATACCTTGCATGGACTGGGGCAAGGTTCTTAAGAAGAATGCATATGCTCTGAATAAGCTGCCAACATATGCTGCTGTTTCTCCCATAGGTCAAGGAATCAGATATGGAAATGGGAATAGCACCACTCACTATTGTCCCTACTGAGCCACTAGCAAGATTTTGCTTTGTATTCCTGCAATCTTAAGCTCTGCTAGCCTAGAGGTTTAGCTCCAAGAGAGGAATGACTCCATCAGGAGACACATGAAGATTCTGTTAAACTAGAATTTAAGACTTCAGTCGAGCAACTTTGGGGTCCTCAGGCTTTTGAATCAACAAGTGAAGAAGGGAGTTACTATGCTGGCTAAGTGATTGATCCTGACTTTGAAGGGGAATTTGGACTAATACTGCAAAATGGAGGTAAAATAGACTACGTCTGGGCTTCCCTGGTAGCTCAGCTGATAAAGAATCTGCCTGCAATGCAGGAGACCCTGGTTTGGTTCCTGGGTTGGGAAGATCTCCTGGAGAAGGGATAGGCTACCCACTCCAGTATTCATGGCTTCCCTGGTGGCTCAGATGGTAAAGTATCCACCTGCAGTGCCAGAGACCTGGGTTCAATCTCTGGGTTGGGAAGATCCCCTGGAAGAGGGCATGGCAACCCACTCCAGTATTCTTGTCTGGAGAATCCCCATGGACAGAGGAGCCTGGTGGGCTACACTCCATGGGGTCACAAAGAATCAGACATGACCAAGCAACTAAGCACAGCAAAGCACCGAGTATGTCTAGAATATAGGTGATCATTTAAGGCTTCTCTTAGTGCCCCTTTTACATGCACTATGTTGAAGGTAAGTGGAAAACTACAACAACCCAATCCAGGATGACTACTAATTATTCAGAGCTTTCAAGATATACTTATTGAGTCACCCCACCAGCTTAAGAACCAAAGAGATATGAGGTATTTGCTAAAGGCAAAAAGAATACAGAATGGGTAAAGGGAGAAGGTAGAGTTATAAATACTAACTATAACCATGTGACAAGTTATAGAAACAAGAACAATAATTGTCATAAGAATATCTTCATTATATTGTTTATTTTGTTATGAATAATTTATGTGTGTGTATATACAGGTATATACATATATATTGCAAATATCTTTATTTTCTTCCCTCTCTTAATGTTTTATCATGTAATAAAAGGCATATTAACTTTAAATCATAATATTTAAGTTATGCAATATCAAGGAGAAGAGTAATAATACTCAAGGGCTTTTTTCTCCTCTTGTGGGGAAGAGATTAGTAGGATTTCAACTGTATAAGGACAGTTATATCATGTTAGGGAAAATTATGACCTTGTTATTGTCTTTCCTTGATGATTAAGTATAGTGTAAATGGGTTCCAAGTTGACATGAGTTAGACCTGTGATGGTTAATTTCATGTGTCAACCTAACTGGGCCAATAGGGTGCCCAGACATTTGAACAAACATTATTTTGGTTGTGTTTGTGAGGATGTGTCTGAATAAGACTAACGCTTGAATCAGTTGACTAAATGATGTAGATTTTCCTCCCTAATGTGGATCTGTCTCAGTCATCAATAGAAGGACTGAATAAAACAAAATGGCTAAGTAAGAAAAAATTCCTCCTACCTGATTACATGAGTTGGGGCACTGATGATTTTTTGGCCTTTAGACTCTGCTATATCAGATATTCTTCAGTCCCAAACCTGCCAGCTTACAGACTAAATCTTATACCATCAGTTCTCCTGGTTCTCAGGCCTTTGACCTTGTACTGGAACTACATATTCACATTCTTGGATTTCCAGCTTGTGGACTGCTGACCTTAAAACTTCTTAGTCTCCATACTCATGTGAGACAACTGCTCATAATAAATCTCAATCTCTCTCTCTCTCCCCTATTTACATGGAGAGAGTCACACAACCCTAACACACTATTTTAAAAATAGTATTTGATATTAATAAAAAGTATTTGACATAAACATAATTCATGATTGAATAGTGTCAGTATGTATCCTCAAATTAAATTAATTTATTAAATTTATTTATATTCATGTTTTTGGCTCTACGGTAAACTGCTGAATTTTGTAAACTTTGGAACTAAATTACCTGAGTTGACTTTTGATTCACTGCCTTTTCTCATAGGTTTGAATATGTTTCTGGACTACTCTGTGCTTTTATTACCTCTTGTGTAAATGGGGATAAATTACTATCTGTGTCAGTTATAGTGATGATTATGAAAATTATTACATACAAAATTCATAAAAAGTGCTCGGCACATACTACTGAATCAGTACTATCTCTCTGCTATTATTTCCTCAAACCATAAGCAATATTTGAGTACTTTTTCTTCAAAGTTTCTTATTGTTCTTTAGTCAAAGTTTGGTTAATGTCACCAGTTATTACATCAGCCAACTTCAGCAATGCTTATTTTTTCCCAAGGATTTTTTTACCCTTTAATTATTAATAAATGCATCTTTCCAATACTCTACCACAGATGCCATTGAATTAATGACAATACGCCAGTTATATTAATTTATTTTTAAGGATAACATCCTATTAGCTCACCAACAAGCATTTTAAATCCTAGCAATAAAGAAAAATGAATTATTATTAAACAACTTATATTCACCTTATCATAAAAAAACACTAAAGGTATACGGATAAGTAAGATAAGATCTATGACCATAAGTAATTTAATATTTTGAGGGAAGACAAAGACATTAAAGAAAAGTGTAATTAGTACAAGTACTTTTCTTCTCCATATCAGTATTCAGTTCAGTTCAGTCGCTCAGTCGTGTCCAACTTTTTGCGACCCCATGAACCGCAGCATGCCAGGCCTCCCTGTCCATCACCAACTCCTGGAGTTTACCCAAACCCATGTCCATTGAGTCGGTAATGCCATCTAACCATCTCATCCTCTGTCATCCCCTTCTCCTCCCGCCTTCAATCTTTCCCAACATCAGGGTCTTTTCAAATGAGTCAGCTCTTTGCATGAGGTGGCCGACTGGTTGGATCTCTCTTACTCTCAAGAGTCTTCTCCAACACCTCAGTTCAAAAGCATCAATTCTTTGGCACTCAGCTTTCTTTATAGTCCAACTCTCACATCCATATATGACTCCTGGAAAAACCATAGCCTCGACTAGAAGGACCTTTATTGACAAAGTAATGTCTCTGCTATTATCAGCCATCAAATTAAGCAAATTAATTTGGATCACAGAGAAAACAAGGGAATTTCAGAAAAATATCTACTTCTGCTTCATTGACTATGCTGAAGCTTTTGACTGTGTGGATCACAACAAACTATAGAAAATTCTTAAAGAAATAGGAATACAGGACCACCTTATCTGTCTCCTCAGAAACTTGTATGCAGGTCAAGAAACAATAGCTAGAACCAGACATGGAACAACTGACTGTTTCAAAATTGGGAAAGGAATACTTCAAGGCTGTACATTGTCACCCTGCTTACTTAACTTCTATGAAGAGTACATCATGTGGAATGCCAGGCTGGATGAAGCACAAGTTGCAATCAAGATTGCTGGGAGAAATATCAACAACCTCAGATATGCAGATGATACCACTTTCCTGGCAGAAAGCAAAGAGGAATTAAAAAGCCTCTTGATGAGTATGAAAGAGGAGAGTGAAAAAGCTGGCTTAAAACTCAGTATTCAAAAAATAAAGATCATGGCATCTGATCCCATCACTTCATGGCAAATAGAAGGGGAAAATGTGGAAACAATGGCAGATTTTATTTTCGTGGACTCCAAAATCACTGCAGATGGTGACTGCAGGCAAGAAATTTAACAGACATTCGCTTCTTTGAAGAAAATCTATGGCAAACCTAGCCAGCATATTAAAAAGAAGAGACATTACTTTGCTGACAAAGGTCCGTCTAGTCAAAGCTATGGTTTTTCCAGTAGCCATGTACGGATGTGAAAGTTGAACCATAAACAAAGCTGAGCACCAAAGAACTGATGTTTTCAAATTGTGGTGCTGGAAGATTCTCAAGTGTCCCTTGGACTGCAAGAAGATCCAACCAGTCAATCCTAAAGGAAATCAACCCTGAATATTCACTGGAAGGACTGATGCTGAACCTCCAATACTTTGGCCATCTGATGCAAAGAGCTGACTTACTGGAAAAGACCCTGATTCTGGGAAAGATTGAAGGCAAAAGGAGAAGGGGGCAGCAGAGTATAAGATGGTTGGATGGCATCACCGACACAATGGGCACGAGTTTGAGTTAACTTCAGGTGACAGTGAAGGACAAGGAAGCCTGGCCCGCTGTAGTCCATGCAATCCCAAAGTGTCAGACCCAACTTAGTGACTGAATAACAGACAACAACAAATAAAGCAAATCATTTTATTTGCTGTTTGTCTTAAAGGTTTCCCCTCCTTCTGAATCAGGAATCCTGTCCTGCTGCCCTAAACTCTGCTGCAGACAAACTCTTTCCTTTGTCTGGATATTGGGTTGCTAATTAACATAATAGAGGGATGTTCTCTCCCCAGGTGAGGCAGCAAAGACCTAAAGTAATTCAGGCCTCTCTTCTTTCTCATTATCTCCTCGTTCCTTCCCCAAGACCATCAAAACAATCCACTTATGTACATAAATATTTTCACTGAAATTTGGAGACCATTTCAGGAGGGAATTACAATGTAATTTCTCCTGAAGAATGATAGACTCTGGATTCTGAGTCTCAGCCTTAAGACAAAGAATATCATCCAAGGGTTGACTCAGCTTTTTGAAACATTAGTCAACACCTATGATCCTACATTTTACGTCTGATGTCTTACTTTTTCCCTAACTTGGAACACCATTTGGGAGACAGTTCTTTAGGTTGTAAAGAGTTATCCATTGCATTCATATTGCCACAACCCAAGAACCTAGAAAGCCCTGTCATGCAGAAATTCTCTATGATATTTGACCCTATTGAGCTATATCCCCCCCTTCATTAAAACTCTTTCCTCATTCACTTGTATGGCACATGTCTTTTCTTATCTCATCATTTCTCCATGATTATTTATTCTATGACTATTTATAAGTTCTTTGCTTTCTTCTTGCTCATTCATTTCTTCAACATTCTAGTTGAAGAAATTAACTAGTTAACTTCAATATTAACTAGTTTCCCTTCTTCTACTTCTCTGCCTTTATGTTATATGAACATATATCTTTTTTAAACATTCTATTGAACTGAATTAATGTGTTTACATATCTATATCTCTCACTTACAGGTAAATTTCTTTGGGACAGGGACTTCATTATATTCATTGTTGCATATTAATTATTTAGTATGTTGTTAGGTACACAGAAAGGACAATGAACATTTGCTTAAGAGAATCAAACTAAACTATTAGTAGGGATAATCCAGAGAGAAAAAAAAATCAACATTTTAAACTTTCTACAAAAAGAACTGAATTATTCCTAAAATAAATTTTTAAAAGCTAAAATATTTTGGTTTACAAAAGAGTAACAAAGTGGGAATAATCTAATTTTTCACAAACATGGGATAGAAATACATTAACCTGAATGGGAAGAATTATTTTGATTCAAGATAGTGAAATTTACTGAAATGCTCTTCATCTTTGGTACTTTCTTCCTCTCTATGCATTGCTCTCTTTCAAGCACTTATGAATTAGGAATATTAAATTAAGAGAGTTGGGTGAAGTCATGTGTATGGAAAATTAACATGGCACAATTGCAAGGTTTCTATGCATATATTACAGGGAAAATAAAATACTAGCTCACAGCCAAAGCATAATAGATCACATTGGCAATGGAAAACTATTTAGTGAATTTACCCAAATGAGATTCTGGGGGGAGGGAGGGTGAAAATATGGGAAACTTGAGCCAAGTTCTCATTATATGTCTCAGGAGATTTAACATTAATTGTACTTTAGATAAATAAGAATATTAAGATTACTCCTTTAGGCTAAAGTAAATGAATGAATAAGTAAGTTTTTCCTATGTTTTAAGTACCTTTCTGAAATTATAGAATTTGCACATAGAAATAAAATTGAAAGACAAGGACTCCTGGCCTTCATTATAAAATAATCAAGTAAATTAACTGGGAACACAGCAGGGTCTTATTACCAAAGAAGAAATTAGTTCAGTGACTTTTAAATGCAATTTTGGAAACTGTGAGTTTACTGGAACGCAAAGTAAGAAATATATTTCACTGCTGAAGAGAAGCATTCATTGACTCCACTTAATTCACCAATACGGTCTTTCATTTTTTTTTCCCTCTCTTCCCTTTGTCACTGATTCCTAGTATTTTCTATATAATACAAAGGGCTAGGAAAGTCGGAGACATGCAAAATCAATTAACTACTTTTTATGCAAGGGATAAATTACCAGTGTGTGAACGGCTTAATTTATATTCCTTCACTATTCACTTTATTTACATATCATTTCACTTTTTCCATTTTTACTATTTTAACCCACTCTAAAAAATGAATAAAGAAAAATATCTTTATTCAAATGAATAAAGCAAAATAATGCCTAGTGCGGTAGCCTCCACAAGTCACATGCGAAGTTTTAAAATATAAACACTCAGTCCAATCCAAGACATATTGAATCAGAATGTCTTGGGATGTGTCTGAATGGTCATATTTTCTAAAATAATTCACAGTTAAATCCAGCATTTACCAAAGAATGAAAATGGTTGGCAACTGAAGCAAACAGTCAATGGATTGTAAATGGTATAATAATATTATGAAAGTGTATTTCTGACTGCAAGCCTTTTGGGTGAAAAATTGGAACTTGAACTGATTTCTTGCATAGGTGCTTCAGTAATAACAAAACTGAGTACTTGTATTATCTATAGGTATTCTTGTAGCCTCCTTTCATTGGAGATGAAATGAATGACTTTCACCTTAGACTATCAAATTTGTGTCATATCAACACATCAAAAACACTTAACATAAGAGAATACATGAAACTCCAGAAAACTCCACGAATTAGTCTATGTATTTTTCTATTTTATTTGTTTATTGTGTACCTAATCTTATTTTAGGTATTGGGGAAATTTAACTGGAAACAAATTATACAAACTCTCTGACTTCCAGGAGCTAACATTTTATTGGGAAGAGATAGAAAAAAAAATTATGAACAACTGAATAAGTAAATTAATTTCAGGTCCAATAAACATTAACATGAACACAGAGTGACTTTATGACTGAAGAGAGTAAGATATTTTAGCTAAGTAAGATTGTCAGAGATTACATTTAGTAAATCTATTCTTAACATTCAAAAGGAGGCATATGTGAAGATAAGTGGAAGAGTATTTCTGCCAGAAGAAAACCAGGTCTAAAGGCCTAAAAATGGGAAAGACCTTGATGTGAGTGTTCAATTATCTGAATATAGTAAGAGCCCTCAACCTTCAATACATATAATCTAGTACATGTCAAATGTATGACCAACGTTATTTTAGCATAAAATGCTAACACAATTTTCTATTTAAATTGATGAGTAAATTTTATCAATAGTATAGAAATTGTAAGCCCTCTTTTATTTACTGTTTTAAAAATGAGATGATTGTTTCTACATTGCTTTTAACTGAAGAGGATCAGTTATTAAGTGCATGTTCAATTGCAATATTTAATCTTACCGTTGGTTCTCTAGTAGAGATAGCTCACTAGATAACTCAATAGATATCTCACTAAATATCTACTTTTGACTAATTTAAATTATACAACTGGATATATGAATTTTTGTATTAAATATCTATGCAGCATTGAGAAAGAAATGATTATACAAACAAAATTCCTCAAAAGGGGCTATGATCATACCTGGCCATTTTAAGGAGACCACAGGCAAGAATACTGGAATGGGTTGCCATTCCCTCCTCCAGGGGATCTTCCCAACCCAGGGATTCAACCCAGGTCTCCTGCATTGCAGGTGGATTCTTTATCATCTGAGCCACCAAGGAAGCACTTGTATTGTTTTAGCCTCATTGATGTGTTTAGTTTCAAATTTAATTTGCTGTTTTTAACAATGTCATAAATAATACTTTTAAACTTTTGGGGGAATACTGAGTATACAAAGATTCAGATTTTCTAATTAGATTCATTAAAATGAGAAACCTTGTCTTCTCTCAAAGTTTATATTGATATAGAGAACTGAAGCACCCAAGGGAATAAGAGAAGTGAAGGCTCTGGAGAATAGTGAAAGTACTTTCTTGCATTACTTAAATGTTCTTTGACCCAGAATAGATGAGACCTCTAGATGAAGCATGTGAGTTATTGTACCAAAGTTGGCAAATATTTACGCTACAAAAAAAAAAAATCTATTTTATATGCCAGAAAATTGCACAGCTATAATAGGGAAGAATAAATCTGACTCCATATTAGATGTTTCTTAAACTTTTGTGTTCTGTTGCTTTTTGCTAAAAGTTAATCACTAGCCCAAAGAAACATTGACCATAGGTTAAATAATACACAGTGGTCCATCTGCAGGGACCCTCCTTTCCATGCCTAAATAATACCTTTGTTCAGCTCACAAAAAACGTTTTGATCCAGCCTAACTAAAGAGCCTCTTGATGAAAGTGAAAGAGGAGAGTGAAAAAGTTGGCGTAAAGCTCAACATTCAGAAAACTAAGATCATGGCATCCAGTCCCATCACTTCATGGCAAATAGATGGGGAAACACTGGAACAGTGGCTGAGTTTATTTTGGGGGGCTCCAAAATCACTGTGGATGGTGACTGAAGCCATGAAATTAAAAGATGCTTACTCCTTGGAAGGAAAGTTATGACCAACCTAGACAGCATAGTAAAAAGCAGAGACATTCCTCTGCCCACAAAGGTCCATCTAGTCAAGACTATGGTTTTTCCAGTAGTCATATACGGATGTGAGAGTTGGACTATAAAGGAAGCTGAGCACCAAAGAATTGATGCTTTTGAATGGTAGTGTTGGAGAAGACTCTTGAGAGTCCCTTGGACTGCAAGGAGATCCAACCAGTCCATCCTAAAGGAGATCAGTCCTGGGTGTTCATTGGAGGGACTGATGCTGAAGCTGAAACTCCAATACTTTGGCCACCTGATATGAAGAGCTGACTCATTTGAAAAGATCCTGATGCTGGGAAAGATTGAGGGCAGGAGGAAAAGGGGATGACAGAGGATGAGATGGTTGGATGGCATCACCGACTCAAAGGACAGGGGTTTGGGTAGACTCCAGGAGTTGGTGATGGACAGGGAGGCCTGGCATGCTGTGGTTCATGGGGTTGCAAAGAATCAGACACGACTGAGCGACAACTGAACTGAACTGTGAATGGCTGCAGAAGAGAAGAAATGAACACATCCCATATAGAGTCTGGCCAAAACCAGGAAATATGTGCAAAAACTTTTGGCCTTTTTAGTTTACCTCCTCCTCACCTCTCCCGTTTGTTCTATAAAAAGGAAAAAAAAATTAGACTAGTATCCAGATCCCAGCAAGATGGTTCTTAGGGACACTAATTCACCATCTTCTTGGTCTTATGGCTTTCTGAATAAAGTCACTATTTCTTGCCCCAACAACTTGTCCCTTGATTTATTGGCCTGTCATGTGGTGAGCAATACAAACTTGGACTCCTTAATGTAGCTTCTGTGACTATGGAGCCATGCACTATAAATACATAGTTTCAGGGATTACCTATAATACATAATCCTTAACTCAGATTCCTGGCAAATTTCAATGGTATCTACCCATTGTTACCTCTCATGTCAAGAGGGGATTAGACCTTGAAGACTTAAATACAAGATATGACACCATTGTAACACTGTTTTCTTAGGCCAGTCACCAAGACGACAGACATAAAATCAAAAATAAATGGGACCTAGCCAAATTTAATAACTTTTGCAGAGCAAAGAACATCATGTAATGAAGTGAAGTGAAAGTTGCTCAGTCCAACTCTTTGTGTCAGACTCTTTGTGGACCCCATGGACCATACAGTCCATGGAATTCTCCAGGCCAGAATACTGGAGTGGGTAGCTTTTCCCTTCTCCAGGGGATCTTCCCAACCCAGGAATCAAATCCAGGTCTCCCGCATTACAGGTGGATTTTTTACCAGTTGAGCCATGAGGGAACCTCAAAGAACATTATAAACAAACTGAAAAGAAAATCCTATGAGTTGGAAAAAATATTTGCAATGATGTGACTGAAAGGGCTTTTAATTTCAAAAATACACAAACAGATCATACAATTTAATAACAGGAAAGCAAAAACCTAATCCAAAAAAAGAGAAGACCTAAACTGACATTTTTCAAAAGACATACAAATGGTCACAGGCACATGATAAGATGGTGAACATCACTAATTATTAGACAAATGCAAATAAAAACCACAATGAGGTATCACTTAATGTGGTCAGATGGCCACCATCAAAGAGTCTATAAATAATAAATGGTAGAGAATGTGAGGAGAAAAGGAAACACTACTACATTGCTAGTGAGAATGCAAATTGGTGCTGCTACTATGAAAAATACTATCAAAGGCCCTTAAAAAACTAAAAATAGAATTGCTGTATAATCTACTGATCACACTCCTAGGCATATATCTGAAAAATATGAAAGCCCTAATTTGAAATGGGATACATGTACCCCAGTGCTCACAGCAATACTATTTACAATAGCCAAGACATGGAAGCAAAACTAAGTGTCAATCAAAAGAAGATGTGGTATATATCGTACATTATTTATCATACACACACATGATAGAATACTACTCAGTCATAAAAAGAATGAAATAATGCCATTTGAAGCAACATGGATAGACCTAGAAGTTATCATACTAAATGAAGTAAGTCAGACAAAGACAAATAATATATGATATCACTTATATGTGGAATCTAAAACACAGTACAAATGAACTTATTTACAAAAAACAAACAGATTCACAGACAGAAAACAAACTTATGGTTACCAAGGGGAAGAGGATGGAAGGAGTAAATTGGGAGTATCGGTTTAACAGATGCCCACTATCATACATAAAACAAGACTAGATATAGTGTATAGCAGAAGGAACTATATTCAATATCCTGTAATAAACTCTAATGAAAAAGAATTTTCATATGAGTAAGAATATATACATATTTATCCGTATCACCAAGTCACTTTGCTATGCACATGAAACTAATATCATACTGTAAATCAACTGAACTTCAATAAAAAATAAAAGAGATTGGACCAGTGAGTATCTCATCATCCCTCACGAAGGAAATCTGTGAATTTCTGGCCAATCACTTTAACTCCATTCTCTTTGCATAAACCAGAAGAGCTTAGGACAAAAGTCATCACAAAACATGACAAGAGAGAATGTAGTAATTCCATATGCCTGAGCCAGGATTCAAATTCTAGAAAGCCTGGCAATGATGCTAACAAATCTGTCTTGAAAGTTACAACATGGCTAACAGAATTGAAGGCACAGTGATTGCTATATGTTTGTTGAGGAAAATCCCTATCATCAAAAAATAAACCATTTTAACGCCAAAGAATGTTCAAACTACTGCACAACTGCACTCATCTCACACACTAGCAAAGTAATAACAAAAATTCCCCAAGCCAGGCTTCAACAGTACGTGAACCGTGAACTTCCAGATGTTCAAACTGGATTTAGAAAAGGCAAAGGAAACCAGAGATCAAATTGCAAACATCTGTTAGATCATTGAAAAAGCAAGAGAATGTCAGAAAAATCATCTATTTCTGCTTTATTGACTACATCAAAGCCTTTGACTGTGTGGATCATGACAAACTGGAAAATTCTTCAAGAGATGGGAATACCAGAACATGTTGCCTGCCTCCTGAAAAAAATCTGTATGCAGGTCAAGAAGCAACAGTTAGAACCAGACATGGAAGAACAGACTGGTTCCAAATTGGGAAAGGGGTATGTCAAGGCTGTATATTGTCACCCTGCTTACTTAACTTACATGCAGAGTACATTATACAAAATGTGGGGCTGGATGAAGCACAAGCTGGAATCAAGATTTCCGGGAGAAATATCAATAACCTCAGATATGCAGATGACACCACCCTTATGGCAGAAAGCGAAGAAGAACTAGAGAGTCTTTTGATGAATATGAAAGAAGAGCATGAAAAAGCTGGCTTAAAACTCAACGTTCAAAAAACTAAGATCACGGCATCTGGTCCCATCACTTCATGGCAAGTAGATGGGGAAACAATGGAAACACTGGGGGACTTTATTTTCTTGGGCTCCAAAATCACTGCAGATGGTGACTTCAGCCACAAAATTAAAAGATGTTGGGTCCTTGGAGGAAAAGCTATAACAAACCTAGATAGCATATTAACAACCAGAGACATTTCTTTGCCAACAAAGGTCTGTCTAGTCAAAACTATGGTTTTTCCAGTAGTCATGTACAGATGTGAGAGCTGGACCATAAAGAAAGCTGAGTGCTGAAGAACTGATGCTTTTGAACTGGTGTTGGAGAAGAGTTTTGTGAGTCCCTTGGACTGCAAGGAGATCCAACCAGTCCATTCTAAAGTAAATCAGTTCTGAATATTCATTGGAAGACTGATGCTGAAACTGAAAATCCAATAATTTGGCCACCTGATGAGAAGAACTGACTCACTGGAAAAGACCCTGATGCTGGGAAAGATTGAAGGCAGGAGGAGAAGGGGACAACAGAGGATGAGACGGTTGGATGGCAACACTGACTTGATGGACATGAGTTTGAGTAGACTCCCCGTGTTGGTGATGGACAGGGAGGCCTGGCATGCTGCAGTCTATGGGTTTGCAGAGTCGGACACGACTGACTGACTGAACTGAATGTTTTAAGGAGTATGTAAATACCAACGCTCTGCTGAATTTTATTTTACATACTCTCAATTATTAAAATAAAACATCTCAATTGTTATAAACAATAAAATACTGATATGGATTATGACTAATGAAACAAACAAACATCACTACCTCGAAGTCTTTTTCACACAGAGAACAGAAGAAGGTTGCTTTCTGGTTTGTTTTTGCTAGGCATCTATCACATGCAAGAATATGGTATTATTTGTAACTTTTTAAAACTCATATTCTGCTTTAAAATGCACTTTTAAGTCTGAATGTTGTGATATTCTGAGCTTCCTAGGTAAATGTATTTTGGGACCATAACACACACAGCTCCTTCCTCTCTTTGCCTTATGTGATTGGCTTTGTAATTCCATTTGTTTTTCTCCCATCTTCTAGACCTATTTTTCTCTTCCCTCACTTCTTTCCCTCCTTCCTTCCTATCGAAAAAAAGAGTGTCTGCTTCTGAAAATGTCCATATCTATTTATAGCACTGATTAGAGTGTGCTAAAGTTTGAATAAGCAAGAGATATTACATACACCACCTATGCCACTCTACCTCAATTTCCTCATACTAAAATGGGAAGGAAGAGTTGAATATTCCTGAAGTTCTCTGTAGCTTAAGTACCCTGAAAGTTTAGTAATTCTCTTTCCTTTTTTAAGTGCCAATGTTTTAATATTGGGACTGAAATTGAAAGTGATGGTATTTGATAATTTTTTTTCAGCAAATGGATATATAGAAATATTTTCAAGGGTAAGCCATTTAAAGGAAAATAAATGAGTTCATAAATAACTTGGGATATGTTGAGCCAATATGGGGAAAAAATCCAACTAGATAATTTATCTGTATATTAATGTCCAGTCGATTGTATGCTTTTATTCTGACTTTCAAATTCCTCTAGATTTCATTTTTGGCTGTGTTGGGTCTTTGTCGCTGTGTGCAGGCTTTCTCTAGTTGCAGTGAGCGGGGATTACTATCTTGTTGCAGGGCAAGGGCTATAGAGCACCAGCTCAGGAGTTGTGGCACATGGGCTTAGTTGCCCCATGGCATGTGGAATCTTCCTAGCCCAGGGACTGAACCCATGTCCCCTGCATTGGCAGGTGGATCCTTATCCACTGTACCACCAAGGAAGTCCCAAATTAATCCAGACTTAATGGAATATTTTTATAAAAATTATATTTTTGGTTAAGAAGTGGGACATATTTTATCAACATTATTTCACTATACAAATAACTTATTTTTATTGAACTTCCTAATACAATGATTATCTGAGTTAGCATTGTCTTAATTGCTTCAGAGACATTCTCCCATTTAATTATTATAATGACCCAGTGAGATACAGAGACTTTTTCATACACTGAAGTTTTAAATTCATCCTAAAGTTTATCTCATTTCATAGCTCTAAAGGAGTGATATCTTGGTAACTCTGGTTTATGAGTGATGCATTGAAAATTCATCTTACTCTCATGAAAACAACCCAGGTATATGTACTCTGAATAATGAAAGTGAATGCCTCCTGCAGTTAAAGAGAAAAAATATGTCCCAACATAATTATGAAACATAATAATCTAGCAGCTATAGAATAGCCCATACCCAAAGACACAAACTCTGGCTGAAAAAATTATGACTATCTTTATCTATATACACACACTATGCAATTGATCCAAAGAATAAATATTTCAACTTGTTTTTGTGCACAGGTAAAAATAGAAGTTCAAACTATGGAAATTAAAACCCCGGTTTCCTCCAGAGTAAATTATTCTTCTATGTAACACTACATTTCATGACTTTCTTCCCTTTGCAATGCTGGCATTGATTCATACTTCTGTTAGGCATATGTATCACGTAATGTAGTTTAAAAAACATTAGTGTCAAAGTGGTTGCTTCTGTGCCTGGAGCAATATGACAATCACAGGGCCAAATACGCTAAACAAATGAAAATGTAAAATCCTGAATATGAGCATAAGTGATTTTAGAAGAGATTTTAATGTATCACAGTGAAGTACACAAGATTGGAATATAATACATTGTTAACACATAAAGAATGATTATAGTAATTAAAGTCCTTCCTATGCATTCTATATAATACATGCCATTACAATTGAAAAAAAAAGGCCTCTTCAAGGTCACAAGTAGCCTGTAATACATTTTTGTTAAGTTTGTTGAAGTATTTACCATTGTTCTGATTTCCAAGCAAGCAAAAACTTCATTAAAGAAAAGGCAATTAATTTTAAAAAGCTTTAAATTGCAACTAATGAGGCTACAGGATTCATTACCAGTGAAGGTCACGGAGCTAAATAGAGTCCTGAATTTATCTTTATCTCTAGTTGTATGACTGACTGAGTTAAGCATTACAAAGTCTTATCACACAGCAACCAATCAAGCTACCACCCAGCAAAACAACCACAGCAAGGCAGTCTAATCAGAACAGCATCAAAGTGGATTCTATGGACCATGTACATCATGAAAAGTGAAAGTTGCTCAGTCATGCCAGACTCTTTGCTACCTCATGGGCTATACAGTCTATGGAATTCTCCAGGCCAGAATACTGGAGTGGGTAGCCAGTTCCCTTTTCTGGGGGATCTTCCCAATCCAGAGATCCAATACAGGTCTCCTGCATTCAGGCAGATTCTTTACTAGCTGACCACCAGGGATGCCCAAGAATACTGGAGTGGGTAGCCTATCCCTTCTCCAGCAGATCTTTCTGACCCAAGAATCGAACATGGGTCTCCTGCATTGCAGGGGGATTCTTTACCAGCTGAGCTACCAGGGAATCTCCATATACATCATATTAAGTTCCAATTTCTTTTTCAAATATTTAACTCTAATTTTGTAAAAATGTTTACTTAAATATTGAAAGTGCCCGATGCTTCTTAACGAGAAATTCACATCTTCTATCTTAGTTAACACTTTTGTGCTCTTTTAAAAATCCTCTGGGAATAAAACATTTTACTTAATATTGAAAGTGCCCCATGCTTCTTAACATAAGAAATGGTGGTGGTGGTTTAGTTGCTAAGTAGTATCTGACTCTTTGCAACCCTATGGACTGTAGCCCGCCAGGCTCCTCTGTCCATGGGATTCTCCAGGCAAGAATACTGGAGTGGGTGGCCATTTCCTTCTCCAGGGGATCTTCCCAACCCAGGAATCGAACCCAGGTCTCCTGCCTTGCAGGCAGATTCTTTACCAACTGAGCTACAGTACACGTCTTCTATCTCAGTTAACACTTGTATGCTCTTTTAAAAATCCACTGGGAATAAAATATTTTACTTAATGTATCAACAAAGTACCAAAAGCAACTTATGATTATGGTATTGACAGAATGTGCCATATAGAAATCAATGAAAAGTACCATGTAAACTATCTTTTCGTGGCTATGCTGGTATTGAAAAGTATTTCCTAAACATATTTTGATAGTCATTTATTTATTCCTTTATTAATGTCTATGTTTATTTACTTATCCTCCCATTCATTTTTGAACAGTTAAATAACTATATAACAGTAAATATTATATAAGGTGGTAGGAATAAGAAAATAAATATAAAATGGGCCCTCCCTAAAGAAGTTTAGACTCCGCTGAAGAGAGTAAGGTCCACATTCCAAGTAAAATAAGTGTCATTAGCACTGCTATCAAAGAAGACTTCCAGGGAAAAATGAACACTTGATCAATTTATCTCACCTTCATAAAAATGTATGTTTTAAAAATTATACAGAGTGAAGTAAGCCAGAAAGAAAAACACCAATACAGTATACTAATGCATATATATGGAATTTGAAAGATGGTAACGATAACCCTATATGCGAGACAGAATAAGAGACACAGATGCATAGAACAGTCTTATGGATTCTGAGGGAGAAGGTGAGGGTGGGACGTTCTGTGACAATAGCATTGAAACATGTATATTATCATATGTGAAACAGAGCACCATTCCATGTTCTATGCATGAGACAAATGCTCAGGGCTGGGGCAGTGGGACGACCCAGAGGGATGGGATGGGGAGGGAGGCGGGAGGAGGGTTCAGGATGGGGAACACATGTAAACCCATGGCTGATTCATGTCAATGTATGGCAAAAACTACTACGATATTGTAAAGTAATTAGCCCCCAACTAAAATAAATAAATTTATTAAAAAAAAAAAATCTACTATTCTAGAGGCATCAGCAGATTTTAAAGCTCCCCAGGCAATTCCAAGTGCGGCCAGGAGAGGGATCAGACTGGTTGACATTTGTGGAGAAGCTGAGCTGTGGCGTGAGCCTCAGAGAAAGCAGAGATAAACTGTCACCGCCTTGGCAGATCCCCAGGAAGAGCAACGGCGGAGCCACCTGCAACTAGGGTATATCGGGCGATGTAGGGACAAAACCCACCTCCCTTACCTTTATGCCGGTCCTGGCCTCCCTGCTTGCGTTTTCTTAGGAGCAGATGCTTCCTTTCAGAATTTGATTTCACTGCCACTTGCTCCCAAAATCCCCTACTTAGGAGGAGAGTGGGGAGCTGAGACACACGTATTCAGCAGGCTTTTCAGTCACCCTGAGTTCACTCATTCAACAAATACACACGGCGGCTCTTGGAGGGCACAGGGAGTTGTGTCTGTTTTGTGTTTCCTGCACGGAGTGAAATAAAGTGTTGCCAATATTGGCGGCAGCTTCCTGAGGGCATCTGCTGTCTCTACTCCAGATGCAAGCAGCAAATGGAACTTGATGACTGTCATTTCTGTACGGACCCTTATGTTTATATGACCTCGCTGTGTCTGGCTCCGTAAACTTCGGTGATGTACCTCCTTGTGACCCTGCCATCTGGCTGTGGCTGCCCTTGCCCTCAACTGCAAGTTTGTGAGGCTCCCATCGTTGGCATCTGGGTGCTGCCTTGTGCATCTTCCCCATTGTTTGGACTGTACAGTATCAGGGCAGCACAGGAACTGACCCACCTCTCTTCTAAACCCAGTCCGTGGCTGTCTCACTGGATCCTCAGAGTAACCCTGCAACCCTGACTGGCCCTGAAGGGTGGAGTCAAAGTCATCAGGAAGCAGAGAGTTCTCAGCCAGCAGTATTATGCTTCCCTGTATCAGGTGTCTTAGGGAACAAATTTAGTATATTAAGATCACCAGGATCTGTTGTTTTTCAGAATGGAAACTGGCCTATTCCAGGAGAGCAAATTCCAAATGTGGCTGCATTGTCCATGGGCTTCTCTGTGAAAGACCTTTCTTGGCTGGGCCTCGCAGTAGGTAACCTAGTCCACCATCCTCAGGCTACTGTTATGATGATGGTGAAAGGAGTGGACAGGCAGTGTCATTTCATACCCTTTGGAGAATACAGTTCCTTTTAGTCTTGACCGTGTGGCAAATTCCATTCACTCCTTATTTTTGAAGAAACTCTGGTGGTTTTGCCATTGGCTCCCAGTGAGGAAAGAGTGTGCATGGTGGGGAAAGCAAACTCAGTTATTAAAGATCTCTCAGTAATGCCCAGACAGCTCCACGATCGACTGTTTCAAGAAACCCCTACTCTCACTTCACTTTCCCTCAATTCTCTGAGTAGGAACAATGAAGATGATCTTTTTCTTTCTGAACTGCAAGTGCTGCATGATATTTCAAGTTTGTTGTCCCGACATAAGCATCTAGCCAAGGATCATTCTCCTAATTTATACTCACTGGAGCTACCAGGTCTGGATGAAATTGGGAAAAATTACAGGGAAGACTCTGAACAATTTAGAGATGCCTCTAAGATCCTTGCTGATGCTCTGCCAAAGTATGCAGATGACATGTACAACCTCTATGGTGGGAATGCAGTGGTAGAGTTAGTGACTGTCAGATCATTCGACACATCCCTTATTAGGAAGACAAAGACTATCCTTGAGGCAAAACAATGAAGGACCCCTCAACTCCCTATAACCTTGCATATAAATATAATTTTGAATATCCAGTGGTTTTCAACCTGGTACTTTGGATAATGATTGGCTTGGCCTTGACTCTGATTGTCACCTGTTACAATATTTGGAACATGGATCCTGGAAATGATAGCATCATTTACAGGATGACAAACCAGAAGATTTGAATGGATTGAACTTTCCTTATGCTAAACTTGGAAAGAAAGAGGGTTTGGAATTGGCTGTTTCATTAAAATAAATCTTTTAGTGTAGTTTAAGCTAGATAGTACACTTTAAATTTATAAGAAATCAAATTTTGTTCTCTTTTGTGTGTGCCTGTGATGTTCTTGTAGAGTGAATTATATAGTATTAATGTGAGGTGACTTTGTGATATAGATTCCATAATATGCTCAAATACAATGATATAACCATTTAATACAATTTCATTCCATTTACTATTTGGAAATATGCACTGAAATAAATAACATTTAGAATAGTTTGTGTTATTTATGTTGGGAAAATGCGCTGAATTTGAAATGTTTAACTTCCTTACACAGGACAGGTTAAAAGTGATATTTGGGCTGTTATATACTATGAACCATTTCTAAATGTCTTAACGTAAATATCTCTGAAACAGGAAAAGGTTTTCAACTTCAAGCAGCTATTAACTATTAATATGGTTACACAGTCACTCAGATTTGGAATTGCATGTGATTGACAGATGATAGCTATTATTTTAATCTCTTCTGAAATTTTGGTGATCTGAATGGTCAAGTGTGGATATTAAACATACTACATTGATATAAGAAGAAACTAGCTTTGTGGAGTTATAGACACTTGTAATCATTACACAAAAACATTCGGGGGACAGCTTGGGGCATGGTTTCAGTCATTTTCCCCCTTGTGTAAGTTACTCTGGTTTATGGTACAAGATCGTTCTACAGAAAGTTAAGTGGAAGTAGATACTCCCTACCTTTTATGTAAAAGTGGACCAATGTCTATAAAGAGTGACAAAGTTAATAACAATTCCAAAAAAAATCTACAATTCTTGTGCAGGAGTTTTTTGTTGCAACACTGGTCTGTTCTGACCAACTGGGCTCTACCTGGACTTGAAAATCTATAAATTGTGTGTGTTTGTGCATATGTTTATATTCATATTTAATACTATGCTGTCCACATTTTAAAATATGACATTTAGAAATTATAAAATATAGGAAGACTAGTTTAAAGCCTACTGAATTATACTGACAATCTATTATGAGTCTCTGAATTACACCATCAGTATTACTGACAGCAAAGGAGGTGATAAATACAATTGTGTAAAGAGAAGAGTAGTCAGAACTTGTGGCTTATTGGGTATTAAGAGTTGATGGATAAAAAGATGTCTACCTTAGATAAATAGATTCTATCCTTTGAAATAAGGGAAACAGATTTGAGGGGAACTGGTTTGAGGAAGAATCAAGTAATAAAGATATGGGCATGTTGATTTTTATATGCCTGGATAACTTCTAACAGAAGAATTTCAAGGAGTCTAATAGGTAAATGAGAATGGGACTCACATAAAGCTATTTGGTCAGCATTTCCATCTTTAACCACAGAGAGTGAAACAATTAGTTTTGTGAGTTTCAAATAATAAATCTGTAATTATATATTTTTTGTTTCAGTGAATATCTGACCTCTTCAAAGCAGCTAAAAAGAAAACCTAAAATTTTATTACTTAAAATTCAATAAACTCAGTGTAAAAGAAATTTAAATAATTAAACTCTCAAATATTTCTCAATTCATGTTATTTATAATTATGAAATTATTAAAGCTTAAAATTGTAATAAGAATTATGAGCACTCTGTCTTAAAATATGGTGTGAAGAAACACATGAAAAGATGCTCAACATCACTCTAATAATAATAATTATTTATCATAATTTCATAAAATGAATATTATAAAATTAAAAAATATATAAACAATTTAAAGGTGTAGAAACATACATGTTAATGTAGGTTATAGTACTATAGGAAGTCTCTTTTATAAAAGAACAAAAGCTAACACTCTAAAATCCCTTTTTTTCTCATGGACCAGTGATTTACTTTGGGAGGGGAATATAAAGCACTAAATGTCAGTAATTTCACCTATAATACCATTGAGCAAGAAAACAATTTAATAAATGCCATAATATGGCGATCTTTTACAACTTTATTAAATTATTAACACATAATCTGAAACAAGGAAAGTTTCTGGTCAAAAAACCTTGGCTGTACCTAATTCATTTTTTTGAGGTGAGAGAGGGGAAAAAAGTATATATGTGAGTGTATGCATGTTCACATATACACACACGTATACATATATAATATATACATATACAAGGGCATATGTTTGGTGTAGTTAAAATAATAAAGGAATGTTCTATTTTCTAAAGGTTTGGAAAACAAAGTAAACTTCTCATAGACACACTGCCTTTTTGAGAATTTAACTATAATTTCCTCTAGGTTATTAGGTTATGCAGCTTTTCTAATTCTCTACTAGATATTATTGATTATATTTTATAGAAAAGTATCCACTTCAAAGGTCTAGTATTATTCAGTTTAAAAAATGGTCATATTATATTTTGTGATTTCAATCATATCTAAGGTATAAATTATTTCATTTTACCAATACCACTAACTGGATTTTGCTTCACTTTATTGTTTATAAATATCTTTTCTTAGTGAGAATCTGAGTTTCAAAACTTCATCATTTCCTTCTCCATGAAGAACTTATTTTATTTTTTCTTGAAGGGCATGTCTGTGGTTTATGAATTTCTTGTTATTTTGTTTTTCTGATGAAGTCTTTATATCCCTTTCATTTTTAAAGGATAAATTTCTGGATATAGATTTGTAGGTGCTTTTTTTGTTTCTTAATTTTTGACACTTTAAATATTTCACTGGGCTTTCTTATTGCTTGCTTAGTTTCTAATAAATTCATCGCAATTCCTATCCATGTCCTTCTATTTTAAAGTTTTAGGGTGTTTTTTTTTTAATTTTGTTTATTTAAAGATTTTCTCTTTGTCTTTGGTTGTCTGCTTGAATAAGATATACTCACATGTAGATTTTTTGGTATTTATTCTTCATTGTGTTCCCTGGATCTGTAGCTCTGTCTCCCTCTCTCTTTCCCCTTTCCTCTGCCTTCTCTCTTCTCTTCTCTATGCACTATTCATACCACTCACTATTTCTTGAATCTTTCACACCATGGGTACCACTAGAAAATGGTATTCAAGCTATTTTTATTGCCATAAATTCATCTAACATTTCCAAACAAACACCTTTGTTTCTATCTATCATTAATGACTCAGTAATTGTACACACCTCTTTAGTAACAGTAAACCTAATAATCGTTCATTTTCTCAGATCTGTATTCATTTTAGGTGACAGTTTGAAGAAGTATTATAACACATTGCCACATATGACCCAAAATAAGAGATGAACAATATCTCAACCCATCTATGCCCTGTGGTAGAGACAATTTGACTGATTATCCACTTGGGCATCATGACAATGGTAAATGCCTATAAAAAGTTTTCAATTCTTATTCTCAAGCACTGTACTTATCTTGTAACAGTTACTATAATATTATCAATAACAGCATTTTGCTGCCTGGACCCCATTCCTTGTTTACAGTTAGCAAGGCTCTAAGAGGAATGAAAATTTAATACATCTAAATGTGTTTAACTTCTTTTCAAGGAACAGATTACTCATTGCCTCATTGAGCATCAACAACATTTCAGGTATGTAATAAGTCAAACATTGACAGGGTTCCTGCTCAATAGTTTCATAATAAAACTGAGATAAGCAGAAGAAAGGATATAATTATGTATGTTCAACAGTAAGGCAAGTCGAAAAACAGGAAGATTTTCAAGTAATGAGGTACTCTTCATTATTCATTTTTATACCTCTCATATTAGTGTCTTTCAGCTAAAACCTACTTACATATGAAATGTGAACCAATAAACCACTTGTTTTTGCATATACAAATGCAAATAATACATTGAGCATATGGTTCTAAACAGTTTTCTGTTATTCCTGATATGAGAAAACCTATCCTGCCAACATCCAAAGGGATTAGTAGGCATCTGAATACTTTTATAACCCTTTACTTTTTTATTGAAAACTATATTAACACAATAAATAAATAAGTAGAAAATATTTAGCAAATCAGCATCAAGCCATAATGATATCATTTTAACACAGTGGAATGACTAAGACAAGCTCTTTTATTTTTGTGGTCCTATTCTTTTGATACTGTAATGTGTCAAATTTTGGAGAATTACAATACTTTAAATGCTATCATATTTTAAATGCTATCACAATATCTATTTTTCTAATAAGACAATACACTAATTGAATCTAAATATTAAAATGCTACATTCAACTAAGTAAAGTTATAAGCTGTAAAAAGTTATTCAATAACTTCCAGTTTGGGAGTTTTTGTTTATTTTAATGACATAAGTTATTTCCATTCACTAATGAATTTTTCTCTATTGGTAAACTGTGTCCTTTGATAATTGTTTTATTCAATAAACACAATGCATAAATTACTTATAGATATTTAGTTATTATTGGTGCTCATTACACTTATAGTGACATCCATTCCCCTACTTTGATCACACTGTGGTATCATGTTTCTATGAAAAAACAATTAAATAATATGTAAGATCAGTGAAGAGAGGGACTCAGAAATTAGGATAATATTTGCTGTATAGTATTTGTTTAATGAATATTAGTTGAATGTTTGACTGAATGAATTTATAGGACTGAATATTGGCTATACTGCTATCTAAGGATAAGAGTATCCATCTTGTCAGAATGCTTTAAGAAAGTCTTAAGTATGTAACCCAATCTATCATTCTCCCTTGAGTCTTCTCAAAGGTTGTTGCTATCACTTGCCTGTTTCTGTTGATGATTCTCTGTTCTGCCATTTTCCATTTTCTCTGTTGTATGTCACTGTCTGCATTTATGGACAGCAGGTCTCTAGATTGATACTGCAAGTCCCTTCAAAGGGGTCTCTTTGTGTTTGATATTCAGGTAATGCAAAGCAGGCTCTGTATGTTTTCAGTTCCCACACATTACTTCCATATATACAAAAACTTCAGTGATTGATGAAAAGATTAAAAGAAAACAAAGGATAGACTTAAACTGTACTCTTATCATTAATCTTGCTGTAGTTAAAAGCTCTCATGTAGTTACGCACCTCATGATCTCAATGAGTCAAGAAGACTCAAGATTTTGCCCAATATGACAATGCAGTCACTGTTTATAGAGATCAGGAAGACTATAGGTTCAGAAGAGAAAGAAACAAGCTTAGTTCTAGATGTGTTAGTTTTGAGACACTCAAGATACTCAGACTGAGAAGGCAGGCAGAGGTATATAACTGTTCTTAGAGCTGTGCTAGAACTATAAATTCTATAAACATCAGAGTATATATATAATTTACAAGATTGAATTAAATCACGGGAGTTGTGTGTAGAAAGAGAAAAGGTTAATAAGGAGAAATAACAGAACTTAGAAAGGACTTTGGGAAGTAGAAGGCCAATGAAAAGAAATGACATCTTTTCTTCTTCCCAAAGAAAGGACTTTGGAAGTAGAAGGCCATGTGAAGAAATAGTATTCCACAGCAAGGAGTGACCTTCTATCTTCTCATTTAAGAGAAGAAAACAGTCAAAAATAAGAATATTTAAAGAAAATGTCTGTTTCCAGATGATAGTAGATTTGAAATTTTACCCAATATAGCTGAAATTTGAGCAATACTGCCAATAGTACTGAAAATTTATGATTGGATTTACCAACTCGGATATTTTTTGTGACCTTGACAAGTGCAGGTTTGACAGGATAGTAGAAATGAATAAAAGAAGCTTGAGAAATAATTAAATTAGAGACACTATAATTAGAGCATAGATAACTCCTTGAAGACTTTTTGTTCTATAGAAGAACAGAGTACAGAGACAGAAGCTGGAGGGACGTGGCGTCACTATATGAGAAATATCATGGACTAGTTCCATGCTGAGGGTAAAGATTCATTTGAAATAGAAAAGATGTTCATCTAGAAAATAAAGTGTGTAACTGGCTAAAGTTATTTTTGATATAACATTTTATTAATAAAATTGTTTTTAAATATTGTTAAAAATATGATCAATAATTAAAGAAAATCGAACATGGTAGCCTCTGTTTAGGTAGTCTCTGTTATTTTCTTGCTTTGAATAAAAGTAAAGAGAGGGGAGAAATATCTAAAGAATAAAATGTTGTTCCTGAAACATGCATGCACTTCTGTGGTTAACAATTAACAGTAAGTCTGCTCTGCTTTTAGAGAAAATTTGTGAATGTTAACATAAAGAATTGTTACCATAACTGTCTCCTTCTAGCAGTCTTATAATCGTATTATGCCATAAGGTCATTTAATGTCTGCATTCTCAAATTCTAAGTATCTGCAAACAAGAATAGTTTAAATGCATCTCATACTGGAACTTTTGAAGAACTACAACTAATATGTGGAGTAAATAGTAAAGATGTATGTTACCCAGTGTCGTTACATGAGCCAAACTGACTTTTTGGTCAATTAAAGGTTTTATAACTGTGCAGTTTTCAGTTTTTAATGAACTTAGTGTCTGAGACACCTATAATTCACACATACTGGAAGTACCTGTCAGAAGAGAAAAGACGGCATTAGGTCCATGATGATTTCATCTTGAAAAGTATCTTAAAAGATTAAAATTTCATCAATTTACCTTGGTGGATAGAAACTAATACTGAGCTCTCATTATATGCCCAGGCTCTATGCTCAGGGCTTTGAATGAATCCCCTTACTGGAGCTGATTCAAGAAAGAGAAAAAAAATTTTAAGGTAAGATTATTTAAAGAAACAGTCTAGGCTTATGTTTCTAGTTTATAGGGGATTTGTAATTTGAACACAGGTATCTCTCTCTCCCTAAAACCTGAATATCCATTCTTTTTCTCATGAAGTAAATGATGGAAGGAAAGAACTGAGAAAAATTTAAATAATGCTTAAGACAGAAAACAAGAAGTCATCCCTCTAAGGCTAATTTGAATTATGTTTTCTACAAGGTAACATGCAGGTAGCCAGGATTATTTGGTCACCCTAGACATCATTTTACTACTCAAAGTAGATGCCATTCCTTGCATAAGAGGGAGTGGAAAAAGTACAGTAAGTGATGATGAGAGGAAACAAGTTTGGATGAACGACCAGGAAAGAAAATATTGATGAACTAACTCTGTGAACGTGGCTGGAGGGTATACTGAGGGCAAGATTTCACACAGACTCTATCTACCCATGCTACTAATAACTACCTCACTTTGTATTTTTCCCCTTGATCATTTGTCCATTTTCCAGTACTCTGAATCTAAATGCATTATTTTAATAAGTGTTTATTAAGAAACTACTATATGATGAAGCTACCAAGGATTTCCCTGGTAGCCCAGATGGTAAAGAATCTGCCTGCAATGCAGATTCTCTGGGTTCAATCCCTGGGTCACGAAGATCCCCTGGAGAAGGAAACAGTAACCCACTCGAGTATTCTTGCCTGGAAAATTCCACGGACAGAGGAGCCAGGTGGGCTACAATCAATGGGGTCACAGACAGCTGGACATGACTAAGGGACTAACACCAACCATATGATGGATACTCTACTAGACATTGGGTATATAATTATGACACAGTCCTTGGCCTCAGAAGTACATATTAATAAATTCCACTGAAGGAAAACAACACCAACAACAAACAGAACACTAATAAAACATAGGGATTCGAGTGCAATGATAAAGACACTAATTCAAGTGTAATAATTACAGTTTGACCTTGTTTGGATGATTGCAAATGGAATGGACCTTGGCATGAGAAAGGTCTTCTTAAAATAAGAAAAATACAAGGGATCAGATAAATTACAAACGTTTTGATAACATCAATATTAAAGATTTCTGCTCAGAGAAAAACATCTTGGGCAAAGGTACACACAGAGTAGAATATAACGGGAGCGTGCATGCTTGCCAAGTCACTTCAGTCATGTCCGACTCTTTGTGACCCCATGGACAGTAAGTAGCCCGCCAGGCTCCTCTGTCCACGGAATTCTCCAGGCAAGAACACTGGAGTGGGTTGCCATGCCCTCCTCCAGGGGATCTTCCAAACCCAGGGATTGAACCTATGTCTCCTGTGGTTCCTGCATGCGGGCGGATTGTTTACCACTGAGCCACTGGGGAAGTCCCATAATAGGAGCACATAAGCCAAAACAACAACAACCAAACCAGATAGCCCCAAAGAAAATTAGCTGGAGAATCTAATGAGAAAATCTCCAGAGAGCAATGCAAATTATAATAAAACTATAAAGTGATTTTTAATTTAATCTTTATCAGAATAATTAAAAGATGAGACAATACTGAATATCGGTTTGGAACAAAGAGAAAGACAAAATTAGGAAGCTGTGCAGTGCAAATATTCATCTAGGACATAGAAGTAGAGGAACACTTCCACCCTGCTCTTGTGGGAATGCATGGTACAACCGTTCTGGATAATCAGCCAAATTAGTTACCAAAGAAGATATGATCTGGCAATTGTGCTCCCGGATGTTTATCTCAAAGACTTCTCAATCATGTGGAGGCCTGTGGAGATGTTCACTTCAATACTATTTTTGGTAATGGTAATTTATAGAGTAATTGGGTGTGTATTGCTTAAACAGAGAATAGGTATTATATATTAAACACCCTCAAATACCACAAACAATTAGAAACAACAAAGCAAATGTACACATGGAAAAGAAGATCCAACCTAAAAATGTACTATCAACAGAAAAAAGAGCCGAATAATACATGTAACCAAAGAACATTTACATAAATTAAAGGTAACAATAAACAGATTAAATCTCCTGCCTGTGGTAAAAGGGAATCAGTGTGACAAACTGGGATAAAGGAGAACAAATAAATGAATAAATAAGAATGATGTTTACGTTCCTTGAAATGGGGAAATATTATCAAAACCCACTGTTTTTCTTGCCCTTATAAAGAGAAAATAAATTAAAAGGAGGGAGTGATGTGGTTTGGCAGGCATGGCTTGGATTCTTTGTAAAATGCCCTGGGCAATACTACAGAATGTATCTAGTAACCTCAAAACTTAAAATTACACCCATATACTAAGAAGTCATGAAAGAGAGAGGACACCTAGCCAGTTTTCAGGGTCATGCATAATCAGAAGGAAAATGAATTCAGCTTTGGAACATAATCATTCCTAGACCCTCAAACACTGTACAATGTCTACCACAATGATCTCAATGTTCACAATTACTAACTCTCTTATAATGATGTTTAGATCCCTCATAGCTCAGTGGATAAAGAATCTGCCCACAATGAAGGAGACTTGGGTTCTATCCCCAGGCTGGGAAGATCCACTGGAGAAGGAAATGGCAACCCACTCCAGTATTCTTGCCCATGGACAGAGGAGCCCGAGTGGGCTACAGTCCATGGAGTCACAAGAGTTGGACACACTTAGTGACTAAACCACCATCGTAGTGATGTTTTCTTTGGATTTCATTTTCCTGTATTTGGTATTATATAAAAAATGTGGACAGGCATGCACTCTCTTTTACAATACATGTAAGTATTCAAAGGAACAAAATACTGCACCAAAATTTGAGATAGAGTGTGGTCAAAAGAGTAGAAATTAATTCAAGATTTCTGCTTCACAGAGGACTGCCTATTGAATTGTAATAGGTTAATCATCTAGGAAAACCACTTTCAAATAGTAAAGATTATAAGTTCTACCATAAGTCAAAGCCCATTGTGGCTGAATTGTAAGGTCATGGGTGACCCTGACCTGAGATCTCCAAGCATACCAAGTGCACATTAATTCAATGTTTTCTAATATTAGAGTTATAGCAGAAATGAAAGCACATAGCTAGAATACTCCCAAGGCTTATATATTATGCAGGCAGCACAGAACAATGATTATAAATCTCCTTCCAGACATAGCAAAAACCGACCTTACAAATCTGCCTTTACTGTAGGTAGCAAAGAGGTTAAGGATATGATAAGAAATTTTCCTAAATAACTTCCCAATGTCTTGATAAATGATGTCATCCATCACTACTAATGTGGACTAAGGAATGGAATTAATTATTTTGCAATCATGATCTGGTATAGAGATCAAGGTCATGTTATTACATCAGCAGAACATTGACCGGTTGTGAATTATTCTGATGAGACATTCAATTCTTAAATCCTGAGATGGTAGTCACTGGAGGCCTATTAACAATTACAGATTAGAAGGCATTTTATACAATACCGTTATTCACAGCTCGTCATACTGTCTCTGTGAATTACTGTAATGCACATGGTTTAGGAAACTAACCTCTAAAGAATATTAAGCATCTGGGTGGAATATTTAAAGAAACTGTCTGTATGATTATTTATATATATATATACTCTAGTATTTAGTATTTACAAACTTTATAATAATTCTTCTCTATATCTTGAAACACCACAGCATAATCACTCTATTCTCACCACTTTAAGTTCAAAATTCAAATGATATCAAATAAAATATTTAGCATTTTATCAAATATTAGATAAAATTAAATTTCTTATTAATTTCCAATTTATGCATGCCAAGTCACCAGGAGATGTCATTTTTTCTTATGATCCAGTTTTGAGGCTTTGAGAACCTGAGTATTAAAAAAGAAAGCGGGCAAAACACTGGAATAAAATCTCCATGGTGAATTAGGACCATGAAATCAATCTAACATCACCTGACAATTCTAAAGTTGATTTCTCTAACTCAAGAAAATGTGATATGAATAAATATCCAATTGTATCAATCAACTAGCAAAATATAAGTACTGTAACTTTAGTACCTAAACCTCATGGTTCTTAAAGACAAAGTTTATATCTCTTTTCTTAGACAAGGAATTACTAGCATATATAATATGTCTCATGTACAGTAGCTCCTCAGTACTTGCTTAGCAAATAGGTGATTAAATTAGAATGTCTGCTTTTCAAGCTCTCTTATATTTTACATTGAATATGGGATCTTCCCAAATTTAATTAGAGCAATATTCTTTCTTATTCCAAATACATTATACCATAGAGGTCAGGACTACTAAGAAATTATAAAATCTCTTGGAAAATAATTATAATTTACATAATCTTAAAATGTGTGCTATATAAAATATTTATACATATTTTAAGTAAATTGAGCAATCCTCCATGTATGATTTATAATGTATGCTCATAAGGATTGATGCCTATGTTGCAAAAAAACTTTAAATACCTATTTCAAGAATCCATATAAAGTCATGGAACATCATAAAATACACACATTTGATCTTTATATGTCTGTACATATATACAATAATACATATATTATAAGGAAACAGGGACATAGAGAGAAAGAGAAAATATACCTTAATAATGCATGTTCTGAGGAGAGAGGTAAACTCAGGAATATCAGGAACTATTAATATATTACCAATGCAACACAATATAAAAGTAAAACAAGATATCCTTTAAAATCACTAAATACATAAAAAATTTTAAAATATGGTGATACGTTAGGAGGCTATAGTTTAAACAACAACAACAAAAAGCATTATATGATGATCTAAGAAAACTTGCCATTCAGTTTTGAGGGATTAACACAGAAGAATGAATACAATACAAAGTTCAGACTTGATTTACCTAAATTCCTGTTTGAATCCAGGTGACCTCATAACTGCTGCAAGATGGAAAAGTAAATCACTTCTCTAGAATGTTAATATTGTACAGCATCTTTATATTAAAATATAATGTCTAGTATGCCAGGGAACAGAACCAAATGGCCAAAAATATGAGACAATACAGAAAACAGAAACAGAGCCATGAGCTTTCTAGATGTTGAAATTAGAATTGTAAAAGTCTATAATCAATAAGTCCCTCCAAGGCAGACAAGGTAGAAATTTTCACAAAAAAAACTATCTATGAAAAAGAATAAATAAAAATTCCAGAGCTGAGAAATGAAATGTATCAATAATATGTGTAACAGCAGCCTAGACACAGCAAAAGAAAGGACTGTTGCAACAGTGATAGCTTAATAGAAAATATACGAGCTGAAGCTTGGAAAAAACAAAGAACAAAAAAATATAAAATTGTTTAAATATACACGAGGAATGCATCTAAGATTCAACTTACGTGTGGTTATATTCCCACAAGAAGAGGAGAAAAAAATATAAGTCAGAAGAGATATTCAAAAACAAACACTGGCTCTAAAGATTTTGATAAAAATATCACAGTGTGTCACAAACTGAAGAACTCTATGATATCCAAGCAGTGCAAATGCAAATAAAACCACAAATAGGAATATAATGCATAATGACTTGAAAATTAACAAGAATTAAAATCTTCAGATAGCAGAAAAGTATTACCTATGTTATTGTTTATAGGAGACAGTGTTGTCCTCATTGGATTTAACTTTACTCCTGACTAAATATCTCAGCATAATTCACAAATATATGCACTATTATACATGTTTAAAAGGGGCTGTAGAAGATTGTTACCCCCAACAATCTTATTATCAATCTTAATAACAATCTTATTTTTTCCAAAGGAAAACCTTATTATCCTTTGACAGTGAATTGATAAATTATCAAATTGTGTTAAACCAGAATACAGTATATAATAAAATGCACAGAGTAAAAATGTATTATAAAACTATATTGAATGAAAGGACTCAAGACAGAGAAAAAAAAATTACAAAGTGAGTAAACTCTATTTACACAAAATTTCAAAGTAAGTCAAAATCTAATGAAAGGCTAGGAATGATGATTATATTCTCCAAGAAAAAAAGAAGAGAAACGTGACCAGAAAGGAACAAAAGATGAGTCTGGGAGGAGCAGAGGCCTAGCAATTTTAGATTTCTTGACCTGAGTAGTAGTTACACTATAATTAAGTATTCAACCGAGCTTTTATGTTTTATGTATATGTTGCATTTGAAAATAAAAGTTGTAAAATCTATCAACTATGTTGCTACTGCAAATTCACTAACTTAAAACAACAGAAAAATATATTCTTACAGTTCCGTAGGTTCAAAACTTGACACAGGTCTTGCTGGTCTAAAATCCAAGTGTTAGCAGAGCTGTGTTTCATTCTGGAGATTCTCAGGAAAAATTCTATTCATTTTCTCGCCTTTCCTAGCTTCTAGAGGCCTCCCACATTTGATGGTTTCGGCCCCCTTTCCTCCTCCTTCAAAGTCATTAATGTTTCTCTCTGACCTTTCCTCTTTAGTCACATTTCCCTTTGACTGCTCTCTTCTGCCTCCCTCTTTCACTTCTAAGGATCCTTGCAGTTACATTGGTATCAGCTGGATACTACAAGTTAACCACCTTGGGTTAAAATCTCCTGATTGGCAACTTAATTGATTTGCAACCTTAATTCCTTCTTACCAAAAAACTAATGTTTCTCAGATTCTGAGGATTAGAATGTGAGCATTTTGGGGAAGTTATTATTCTAACTACAACAACTCTAAACAACTTCCCATAATATTTAAAGAGACAATGTTATTTCTGGTATATAATGATGTTGTCCAGGCCCATGGTTAACAAGGAAGACCTTCAATTTTTTTTCCAAGTCTACAGAAGTATTTGTTACTAATGAAATGATGACCCACAGCAGAACCAGGCCAGTTAATTTCCCCCACTTTCATCTTGACGCTTCTTAACTATGAAAACAAAAAAGAAGTTTACAAATTTTGTTTTCAAAAATAAATTTAAAACACTAATTCTCACAAGATGATAGTGTTTAACCTACATATCTTCACAACACTTTCCAAGATATGATACTTTCTTGTTTGCGTTCTTTTTTTAGTATATTAAAAGGTTTCAAAAATATATTTTTGTATTAGTATTTTTATAATATATAATACCTTTCTTTTAGCATCTAATAAGTAAAATTTTTTAGAAATTTTATCTTAATTTGAAGTTTGTAGAGAATAATTTTAATTTATTTGGAACAATACTTTTTAAACTTTTCTGTATATTAATTGTTTATATTTCAATTTTCTTCCTAAATTCAAGTAGGTATCAGAAAATTATTAAAGCAGTTTTGAAGGTTCTACATAGAAACTTATGTTGCCCATCAGATATTTTACATATTTGAAATTTATAAAACATTTACAAGTTATTCTATAGTTCATAATCATTACTAATTTTACAGAATTGCTGAGTTAATTTAAATTCAATAAGCTTTACTTTTTCATTGTCAGATACATTTATCTCTCATAATATACTTTACTGTGATTATTCCCTTTTCTCTGAAGTCTTTTAATTTTTATTTCTACCTCCCATCCTATGTGTCAAAACCCCTCTGAATTTCTTTATTTTATGTATATGGCATTTTCTGCTTTGGGTCAATTTTTATTTTTTACAATCAATAAAATACTACAGCTCATGGCTGGAGCCCCTTGATACTCATCAGAGTAAACTGTACAAATGACCTCAAACAGTTCATTTCAGACGAGCATCAAAATTTCTGATTTTATGCAAATTTTAGCCCAATTATCTGACAGTTTTTAGAACAATGACCTCAGGAGTATGACCCTTCTCCATAAACATCATCCTGCACTAATAGGCTCTGGAAAGCCTCTTTCTTCTTTCCTACCATGTAAATGGAAATTGCTGAACTTATATGCACTTTATTGTTATTAAAAACCAGAATCAGTGGGGAGTCTTAGCAGAGGTTGATGAAATATTCCCAAACTACTGAAAAGGGAGAATGTCTAGGACATCATCACCTTAATGTCCCATCTAATAGAGAATTTACCTGAGGAGAAATCACCCACTGACTTTAAGAATTACAATGTGTCCTTTATCTGACCCTTAGAGACTCAGAGAACAAGAGTCATTCCTTAGAATTATTTCAGGGAAGTTGATTACCTGGAATTTACATCTGTATTTCAAGAAAGCAGTTATTAACAAAATATTTTTGAAATAAATATTAACATAATCATAATATATGCCCATAGTTTCAAAAATCAAATTTCATTTGAGAGTTTGTGCTTTTCAATTTTTTTAAATTAAACATACTTCACCATGTTATTGAATATTTCCCATTTATGCTAAAGTATACTTGTGACATATGTATCCTTTTGTGAAGTCGAATATTAAAAAGGAAATATCACTAAAACCTCACAAGTACAAATAATAATGCAACTTCCTTAAAGGATTTTAATTTTTTCACTAATGTAGCACTACATGTCTCTTATGTAACAAATAAGACTTTATATATTTATTATTTTTTACCTCAGCTGTAGGAAAATTCAGTTAGAAATATAGGCATGAGTTTTAAAACTTACTTAGGATTTTATTAAAGAAAAACCAAAGGGTGAAATTACTGGCACTAGTGGATATGCTTTCTAGTTTATTGTTGCATCGGAACAAAGATAGAAAATAAAACAAAAACAAATGAAGTTTGAATACCAACTATTAAAATTAGCTAAGTTTATCAAACCTTCAAGTTACATGACACATCGATAATATACAGAATGATCACTACGAAAATGGATTCTCCTGTTCTTTGAATTTAAGAAGCATATTCCAGCTGAGCTATTTAAAACCCTAAAAGATGATGTTGTTAAAGTGCTGCACTCAATATGCAGGCAAATTTGGAAAACTCAGCAGTGGTCACAGGAGTAGAAAAAATCAGTTTTCATTTCAATTCCAAAGAAGTGGAATCCCAAAGAATGCTCAAATTACTATACAACTGCAGTCATTTTACATGCTTGCAAAGTTATGCTCAAAATCCTTCAAGCAAGTTTTCAGCAGTATGTGGACCAAGAACTTCCAGATGTATCAGCTGGGTTTAGAAGAGGCAGAGGAACCAGAGATATAATTGACAACATTCACTGGATCTTGGAGAAAGCAAAGGAGTTCCAGAAAAACATCTACATCTGCTTCACTGACTACACTAAAGCCTTTGACTATGTAGATCACAAAAAAACTGTGGAAAATTCTTAAAGAGATGAGAATACCAGACCACCTCAGCTATCTCCTGAGAAGCCTGTATGCAGGTCAAGAAGCAACCCTCAGACAGAACACGGAATGACTGGTTCAAAACTGGGAAAGAAGTATGACAAGGCTATATATTGTCACTCAATTTATTTAACTTATATACAGAGTATATCATGTGAAATGCCAGACTGGATGAATCACGAGTTGGAATCAAGATTGTTGGAAGAAATATTAACAATCTCAGATATGCAGATGATACCACTCGAATGGCAGAAAAAATGAAGAGGTACTAAAGACCTTCTTGTTGAGGGTGAAAGAGAAGAGTGAAAAAGCTGGCTTAAAACTCAACACTACAAAACTAAGAACATGGCATCTGGTCCCATCACTTCATGACAAACAGAAAGGGAAAAAGTTGAAGCAGTGACAGATTTTATTTTCTTGGGCTCCAAAATCAATAGGGATGGTGACTGCAACCATGAAATTAAAAGACGCTTGCTCCTTGGAAGGAAAGCTTCTTGAAAAGACCTAGATAGCATATTTAAAAGCAGAGACATCATTTTGCTGACAAAGGTTCATATTCTCAAAGCTATGGTTTTTCCAGTCGTCATGTAAGGATGTGAGAGATGGACCATAAAAAAGGAGGAATGCCAAAGAATTGATGCCTTTGAACTGTGGTGTGGGAGAAGACTCTTGAGAATCCCTTGGACTGCAAAGAGATCAAACTAGTCAGTCCTAAAGGAAGTCAACTCTGAATATTCATTGCTAAGACTGTTGCTGAGGCTGAAGCTCTAATACTTTGGCCACCTCATGCAAAGTCTTGGAGAAGGCAATAGCAATCCAATCCGTACTCTTGCCTGAAAAATCCCGTGGACGGAGGAGCCTGGAGGGCTACAGTCCATGGGGTCGCTTAGAGTTGGACACGACTGAGCGACTTCACTTTCACTTTTCACTTTCATGCATTGGAGAAGGAAATGGCAACCCACTTAGTATTCTTGCCTGGAGAATCCCAGGGATGGGGGAGCCTGGTGGGCTGCTGTCTATGGGGTCGCACAGAGTCGGACACAATTGAAGTGACTTAGCAGCAGCAGCAGCAGCATGCGAAACCTGACTCATTGGAAAAGATCCTGATGCTGAGAAAGATTGAAGGCAAAAGGAGAAGGGGAAAGCAGAGGATGAGATGGTTAGATAGCATCACTGACTCAATAGACACAAATTTCAGCAAACTCCAGGAGACTGTGGAGGACAGAGGAGCCTGGAGTGCTATAGTCCATGGGGTCACAAAGAGCTGAACACAACTTAGCAACTTAACAACAACAAATATATCAATTAAATGTGAAAAAAAGGTACACTTTTACTGTCAGATTATTCTTTGCAATGTCAAATTATAATGACCAATCATTTTGATTCCATCTTCATTGAATCCAAACTTCATATATTAGCATAAAACTTTGAGGTTTTCATAAAGTTGTTTCTCTAACAGTAGAGATTTAAAAACCTCTGTGGAAGTATAAGTTGGAAATTGCCTGTTCAAAGAAATTTATGATTTTATTACAGCTGCATATTGACTATTCCTTTAGTAACCTGCAGGCAAAAAGTAACAGTTTATTTATTCAAACTGCAAATGAAATTGGGCAAGAAAAGTAATTAGCAAGCAACAAAAAAATAATGGAAAAGCACCATAAAAGCAGTTCAGAATTTATGCGGATTGTCAGATCGTTAGAAAAATAACACTTTAATTTTAAAATGTAGAAAACTATGTATATATATTTTTTCTTCAACAAACTGCCTAAACATAGGTATAGGATTTTCAAACAAAGGCAATACTGAGAAACACTAGTGTAATTTCTTAACTTTTTAAATAATTTAAAATTATTCTAAATATAAGTTTAAGTATTGTTTCAAATGTAACCTTTATAGTGAATGATATGTTTATTTCTTTAATTAGAGAGACCGGGAATATTTGACTATGTACTTTTTGAAATGTCAGTGATGAATTTTTTGCAACTGACAGATCTCACTAACATTGCAGAAGCCACCAAGATAATACATATATTTAGAGAAAAAGCAACAATAATTATATATATATTACCGGTCAGTTACAAGATAATAACTGTGCTACTTTCTGGGTGGTGCTTATTGTGTGACATGAAAACAGTTCCAAACCTGCCAGAAAATGTAATTTGTTACTGAACAGATAATTCTTCTTAAAGTAATATTAGTTGCTGGAATATCAACACAGAAACATTTAGCTGAAAAAATACAAGGAGTTTCCTTAATGCTGAGTATATTGTTTAGTGGATGCATACATTTACAACAAAGAAAACATAGATTCTCTTAAAGACTTCCCAGGTAACAGGCAAGACTAGTTTACTACACAGCAACATCAGCTGACTAAAGGCTATTTTATCCCAATTATGTTTTCCTCAAAAATTTTAATGACATTAGAAATTCCTAAGAAAGTCTTCAGGAAAACGTCAAAATTTCTTGGCCTTGGAGAGAGGTAATGTGACAATCTCCTAGTCTCATTTTTTTTTCAAAACACTTAGTGTTATAGCCATATTGGAAACTCAAACTTTGCTCAGATCTGTGTGAATTATTTTTAAGATTTACCATATGCATTACACTTAGGCAGTTTTGCACTTGACATTTTCTTTCCTTGGAAGTTTCCCTACCTTTTGAGTACCTTCTACCTGAATATCATATAAGAACTGGCCTAGATCTCAAACTTCTATGAAGTCTTTTGGCTACTTTAGGACTCACAAATAGCTTCTCCACTTATTCAAGAGCATGTTGATGACATAAGTTGTCTTACATCATGAAATAAAATGAGATCTCTACTGTACATGAGCACAGGCTAGTAGAAGTTGGGGGGAGAGTAGAGTCAGATGTGTAAAGCATAATTAAAATGTATTAATACAGGTGATGTAATAGAAGTGCAAGCTAAATACATTAGACTCACTTAAGAGAGAATATCTAACTGGGTGAATATGGGAACATGTGAAAATGGTTCAATGACTGCTCATTTACCAGAAACTTCAAATTATCTACTCCTCAACACTCTCCAGCTGAAATCACTTCTTACTCTGTGCATTCACAGGGCTTAAAACAAGTTTGTTGAATGTATCACAATTCATGGCTGGTTGGTTTAGTCACTAAGTTGTGTCCAACTCTTGCGATCCCATGGACTCCTCTGTCCATGGTATTCTCCAGGCAAGAATACTGGAGTTGTATCAAAGCTCATACCAGTTTACAAATTATAACACAATTTGCAAACTTCAATCATCAGAAACGTAAAACTGTCTAAACATTTCTGCATTTGTGAGATCTTCTGTGCCCATTGTTTGCCTCTGTCTGATTTCTGTAGATATCAGAACAAGCTTGGAAGGAAAAAAAAAAAAAGCAGAACGTGATAATCAGGTCATTGTATCTCCCTTTGCATTGCAATTCTTGCTTAACCTTGTTTGGCTCTTAAAGACATGGGAATACCAGACCACATTCCTGCCTCCAGAGAAATCTGTATGTAGATCAGAAGCAACAATTAGAACCAGACATGGAACAACAGACTGGTTCAAAATTGGGAAAGGAGTATGTCAAGACTATATATTTCCACCCTGCTTTTTTAATTTATATGCAGAGTACACCATGTGAAAGGCTGGGCTGGATGAAGTACAAGCTGTAATCAAGATTACAGGGAGAAATACCAATAACCCCAGATATGCAGATAACACCACCCTTATGGCAGAAAGAAAAGAGGAACTAAAGAGCCTCTTGATGAGGGTGAAAGAGAAAGAGAGAAAAATCTGGCTTAAAACTCAACATTCAGAAAACTAAGATTGTGGCATCAGGTCCCATCACTTCATGACAAATAGATGGGGAAACAATGGAAATAGTGACAGATAGATTTTCTCGGGCAAGCTCCAAAATCACTGCAGATAGTGACTGCAGCCACGAGATTAAAAGATGCTTGCTCCTTGGAAGAAAAGCTATGACCAACCTAGACACCTTATTAAAAAGCAGAGACATAATTTTGCCAACTAAGGTCCATCTAGCCAAGCTATGGTTTTTCCAGTATCATGTGGTCATTTCCTGTTTTCTTCCCCTTGCTTCATGTTTATTTTTAGAACTGAAGTATAGCTGACTTACAATATTATATTAGTTTCAAGTGTACAACCTAGTGATTCTATATTTTTATAGATTAAAGTCCATATAAAGAAGGCTGAGTGCCAAAGAAGTGATGCTTTCTAATTGTGTTGTTGGAGAAGAGTTTGGAAATTCCCTTTGCTGCAAGGAGATCAAATCAGTCAATCCTAAAAAAAAAATCAACCCTGAATACTCATTGGAAAGACTGATGCTGAAGCTGAAGCTCCAATAATTTGGCCACCTGATGCAATGAACCAAGTCATTGGAAAAGACCCTGATGCTGGGAAAGACCAAAGGCAGGAACAGAAGCGGGTAACAGAGGATGAGATGGTTGGATGGCATCACTGACTCAGTGGACTGAATCTGAGCAACCACCAGAAGATAGTAAAGGAGAGGGGAGCCTGGTGTACTGCATTCTATGGGGTCACAGAGAGTCAGACATGACTTAACAACTGAACGATATTATTATAAAATGTTGGTTATATTCTAAGTGCTGTACATGACATCTTGTAACTTATTTATATTATACCTACCAGTCTGTAGCTCTTAATCCCCTTCCCCTACAGTTCCCTTCTCCCCACATCTCTCCCCTCTGCTAACCATTAGTTTGTTCTCTACTTTGAGTCTGTTTGTTTTGTTATATCCCTTCATTTGTCTTATTTATAGGTTACACATATAATTGAAAATATGCAGTATTTGTCTTTCCCTGTTTGACTAATTTCACTAAGCATAATACCCTTCAGGTTCATTTGTCAGAAAAGGAAAAATTTTTTTCTTTTAATGCATGAGTAATATTCATTTCAGACGTCCCTGGTGGCTCAGACAGAAAAGAATCTGCCTGCAATGTGGGAGACCTGGATTCGATCCCTGGTTTGGGAAGATCCCCTGTAGGAGGGCATGGCAACCCACTCCAGTACTCCTGTCCGGAGAATCTCCATGGTCAGAGGAGCCTGGTGGGCTACAGTTCATGGAGTCGCAAAGAGTGGAACACTACTGAGTGACTTAGCACAATATTCAATTCAAGAAATAATATAGCATATGCTAAATGATTTCCATTTTCAATAAACATTATGTAACATTATGTGTATGTATATATATATATATATATGAATATAATAGGTCTTCTTTATTCATTCATCTGTTGATAGGTTGCTTCCATATCTTGGCTATTATAAAAAATGCTGCAATGAACATTGAAATGCACATATCTTTAAAAATTAGTGTCTTAATTTTCTTGAGATCTATACCCCGAAGTGATTGTTAGATCATATGGAAGTTCTATTTTTAATATTTTGAGGAACCAGACTGTTTTCCTCTTTATTACTTTAAAATTGTTTTATTTTTATTTCTTAGTAGGAGTACATAAGTCTGATTTTGATTACTCCACCAGAAATGGAATAGAATTTACAAAGAGCTTTGACTTTGGAGATAAGGATTTGTATTCTATTATACTCCTTACTGGGAAAGTAACTTATCTTTTTAGAGATTAATATCATTCATATGTAATGTGCCAAATGTAATTGAAAATTAAATTGTGGCTCCGTGATAAAATTCTAGTACCAAATTTTCTTTAGAGTAAAACATTGAATAAGATGCATAAAATACCATTTACAAATAGTTTAAAATGTTTAATTTACAAAGAAAACAATTTTCAGGTAAGGAAATTGGATAAAACAGTTCATTCTATGTACAATACAACAAAATGGACAAGTAATTTCTTTAAAAAACATAGCTTTTATAAATGCAAGTAGTTCCAAGTATCAAATGTTTGGACTAAGGAGGTGATGTAGAATTTTTTTTAAAGCTATTCTGCTATTTTCCAGATGACAGGTAAAATAATGTTAATAAAGGACAAGACATGAATTAAATATACACGATAAATCCCAGTACTCTTCAATTTCTCTTAAGATGATCTATAGTCTTATCAGTATTCCCATCCTTAGTGAAAACAGTATTCACTTTTCTCTGAAAATATAACCATGCTTGACTTTTCATATTATTTTGGTGAGAAGTGAATACTAACAATATTATAATATGCCATGAAAAATCTCTCAGTGCATGTATGTGCATGACTCTGCTTTCTACTTTAGCTAAAATGATTTTGACAAAAGCGTTATTAGATAAGACATGATTTATTTCTGTTTATATGATGTCAACACTCATATGACATAAACACTGATGTATAGCTACAAAAAGACTAATAAAAAAGACATCTGTTTTCTTTAGATTTCGGATAGAAATGTAGTGTATTCTGAGTATTTTTTATTTTGAATAAACATTATATGTTTGGCACTTTTCATAGTGCTGACAAGGAAAATGTAATATTTTCAATAATCATATAATAAATTAGAGGAAGAATTTAATTCATTAAAAGTTATGATTTTATTGAATACTTATGAGCATTAAGTCTAAAATTTAATTTACTGTGCTTTCTCACAGTAATCGAATTAGTAACAGAAGATTTCATATCATCAATAAAAAGCAGTTTTACTAAGTGGAAATAAAGGTATTTTACACTAAAATATTGATGGGCAATTCTTAAAATGGCTAATTTTTTATTTTTCTTCTTTATGTGTAAAAAACACCAGAGCATGTGATTTACGGTTTTTAGGCACTTTCTAATTGATTTGAATATTCTAATGATAATTCTTTCACCTAGATTTCTATCCTCATTTAAATGTTTTAAATTACATCTTTTTTAATATGATTGCCTTTCATATAGTTCATACATTGATCTATAATCACCATGTTGAAAAGGGAAGTGAGGCCATTCTATGCCATTTCGTCTTCTCTGACCTCAGATTTGAATCTTTTTCACTTTGGTGTGTGATTTCCCAGTGCCATGTCCAAGTAATATTATTAAGCTAATAACGTTTTTCTCACTCATTTACTTATTTGTTTGCATTCTTAAAGTAGAGGAGTTACATCTCAAATGGAAGCAATTTTCAGAAGTGTCATTTCAGCAATGGTCACCTGACTTACGTTGATTAGCATCTTCTGAGTTTTTCTTTACTTTCACAGAGGGGGTACTTGTGAGAATTTTATGCCTTTATCAGGACATAAATTATGATATAATTAGCTCTTTTTATGAGATTCTGTGGTCCTTTCTCAGCTATTTCACTAATGAGGAAAAACTTTAAGAATAAAAATGACAATCTTTTCTGAAATTTTTTCCACTTTTATTTATAATACCTCAGTTTTAATTGTTTCCTGAGTTCAAGCCAATCTAGAGCATAGACGGATTCATGCATTTCTCTTCAGTTTGAGGAGAGTTACTATTCTACTATAGAATTTCTAGTGTCTAAAATGTCTCTCAAGTTCACATTTTAATTTTAATTGCAAATTTAATCAATAGTCATTCTAAAGTTCTGGCTGTTCGTGATCCCAAATATAACAAGCATTGCACAGGTGCATGAATCCTTTCTGAAAGAGATTTTTGTCAATACAACTAACATTTTTTTCTCCTACCACTGTTTTTTGTGGGGGTTCATTAGATTTACTGTTTTGATGAGAAAATAAAACCACTCAGAGTATATAGTACCCAGGAGCTTCTTCTCATTATTCCTTCTGCCATTTCTTTACTTGGACTAGTGTTCTGTTTAAATCAACTTAAATGTGTGAATATAAGCTCTGCAGCAGTGGGATATTTGTACTGCTCAGAGCCATATCTCAAGAATCTATAAGAGTACCTATTTATAGTAGAAACTTAAGGAGTAGTTGCTGATGAATAATTGTAGCACTTGTGAATTGAGAACCAATTCTCTATGACAAACCTTCCATTGCTGTTTAAGATATCTTGTCTAGCACTTCAAATAACATGAAATGACTTATTCACCTTCTCTACAGCTAGAATTCTAATCCCAAAGAAGGGTAATGCCAAAGAATGTTCAAACTACCATAAAACTGCACTATTTTCACATGCTAGCAAGGTAATGCTCAAAATCTTTCAAGCTAGGCTTCAGCAGTATATGAACCAAGAAATTCCAGATGTACATGCTGGGTTTAGAAAGGGCAAAAGAACTAGAGATCAAATTGCCAACATTCCTAAGGTCACAGAGAAAGCCAGAGAATTCTAGAAAAATATCTACTTCTGCTTCATTGACTATACTAAAGCCTTTGACTGTGTGATCACAACAAACTGTGGAAAATTCATAAAGAGATGGGAATACCAGACCACTTTATTTGTCTCCTGAGAATATGCAGGTCAAGAAGCAACAGTTAGAACTGGACATGAAACAACAGAATGCTCAAGTTTGGGGAAGAAGTACAACAGGGCTGTATGTTCTCATCCCGCTTATTTAACTTATAAGCAGAGCACATAATGTGAAATGTCAGGCTAGATGAATCAAAATCTGGAATCAAGATTGTCAAGAAAACATCAACAATTTCAGATATGCAGATAATACCACTCTAACGGTAGAAAGGGCAAAGGACTAGAGGACCTCTTGATGAGGGTAAAAGCAAAAAGTCTGCTTAAAACTCAACATTCTAAATCATGGCATCTGGTCTTATTACTCCATAGCAAATAGGGAGGTTAAAGTGTAAACAGTGACAGACTTTATTTTCTTGGGCTCCAAAATCATTGCAGATGGTGACTGCAGCCATGAAATGTAAAGATGCTTCCTCCTCAGAAAGAAAACTATGACAAATCTCAGTTCAGATCAGTTCAGTCACTCAGTCATACACAACTCTTTGCAACCCCATGGGCTGCAGCACGCCAGGCCTTCCTGCCCATCACCACCTCCTGGAGTTTACTCAAACTCATGTCCATTGAGTCAGTGATGCCATCCAACCATCTCACCCTCTGCCGTCCCCTTTTCCTTCCACCTTCAATCTTTCCCAACATCAGGGTCTTTTCATGTGAGTCAACTCTTCATATCAGGTGGTCAAACTATTGGAGTTTCAGCTTCAGCATCAGTCCTTCCAAAGAATATTCAGAACTGATTTCCTTTAGGTTGGACTGGTTGGATCTCCTTGAGTCCAAGGGATTCTCAAGAGTCTTCTCCAACACCACAGTTCAAAAGCATCAATTCTTCAGTGCTCAGCTCTCTTTATAGTCCAGCTCTCACATCCATACTTGACTACTGGAAAAACCATAGCTTTGACTATATGGACTTTGTTGACAAAGTAATGTCTCTGCTTTTTAACATGCTGTCTAGGTTGGTCATAACTTTTCTTCCAAGGAGCAAGTGTCCTTTAATCTCATGGCTGCAGTCACCATCTGCAGTGATTTTGGAGCCCAAGAAAATAAAGTCTGTCACTGTTTCCATTACTTCCCCATCCATTTTCCATGAAGTTATGGGACCAGATGCCATGATCTTAGTTTTCTGAATATTGAGTTTTAAGGCAGCTTTTTCTGTCTCCTCTCTCACTTTAATCAAGAGGCTCTTTAGTTCTTCTTCATTTTCTGCCATAAGGGTGGTGTCATCTGCATATCTGAGGTTATTGATATTTCTTCCAGTAATCTTGATTCCAGCTTGTGCTTCAGCCAGCCCAGCATTTCTCATGATGTACTCTGCATATAAATTAAATAAGCAGGGTGACAATATAATGCCTTGACATACTCCTTTCCCAATTTGGAACCAGTCTGTGTTCCAGTTCTAACTGTTGCTTCCTGACCTGCATACAGATTTCTCAGGAGGCAGGTCAGGTGGTCTGGTATTCCCGTCTCTTTCAGAATTTTCCACAGTTTGTTGTGATCCACACAGTCAAAGTCTTTGGCATAAGTCAATAAAGCAGAAGTAGATGCTTTTTTGGAACCCTCTTGCTTTTTTGGTGATCCAACGGATGTTGACAATTTGATTTCTGGTTCCTCTGCCTTTTCAAATCCAGCTTGAACATCTTGAAGTTCATGGTTCACATACTGTTGAAGCCTGGCTTGGAGAATTTTAGAATAATTTTGCTAGCATGTGAGATGAGTGCAAACCTAGATGACAAACCTAGACAGTGTATTAAAAAGCAGAGACATCACTTTGCCAACAAAGGTCTGAATAATCAAATCTATGGTTTTTCCAGTGGTCATATATGGATGTGAGAGTTGGACCATTAAAGAATGCTGAGTGCTGAAGAACTGATGCTTTCAAATTGTGGTACTAGAAAAGACTCTTGAGGCTCCCTTTGATAGCAAGGAGATCAAACCAGTCAATCCTAAAGAAAATCAACCCTGAATATTCATTGGAAGGGTTGACGCTGAAGCTAAAGCCCCAATAATTTGATCACACTATGTGAAGATCTGAGTCACTGGAAAAGATCTTGATGATGGTAAAGATTGAGGGCAAGAGGAAAAGGGGTTGACAGAAGATGAGAAGGTTAGACAGCATCACCAACTCAATGGATATGAATTTGAGCAAACTACGGGTGATAGTGAAGGACAGGGAAGACTGGAGAGCTGCAGTTCATTGGGTCACAAAGAGTCAGACATGATTTAGTGACTGAACAACAACAACACAGTTGGAATATCAAGTAACAAGGAAGGAACTAGTCACCAAAGTCAGCTTCAGTGCATGAAATGCTTGGCTTGTGTGTGTGTGTGTGTGTGTGTTTCATTTTAGAGAACCAGTAGGGTACATTTGAGGAGAAGGAAATGCAACCCACTCCAGTGTTCTTGCCTGGAGAATCCCAGGGACGGTGGAGCCTGGTGGCTGCCGTCTATGGGGTCGCACAGAGTCAGACACGACTGAAGCTACTTGGCAGCTGCAGCAGGGTACATTTGGGTATTTCTCGGGTCATTAGTTCATTTCATCACACAAAAATTTGAGCCTGTGGAGTTTTCAATTAGGTCAGGTCTCAGCAACATGTTGGTCTAAGAACATATCAAGCAACATCAGCTAGAAAGTTTTCTCCAAACCATTTAAAACTTTTTATAATTCCAAGGTCATTTTTTTTGAACAGTACCAAGAAAGCAAGTTGGATAACATAAAGGAAGGAGATTTCAGTGTTTTCTTTGATATTTGTGGTTTTGAGAAAGAAAAAGGGAATGGGTCAAAGGAAAGAAGAAATGTCATCTTGAGGTGACTCTGGTTTTTAAAATGAGATAAAACCAACCATATCCCAGATGACATGGTCTCTTTACACTAAAATATAATCCAAGCTGCTGAGGTCAGAGCAAAGCTTAAGAATGCAACAGACATAAGCTTTTTCTGGTGTTGCAGGTGCTACTAGACTACGTGAGGTCATAGCAACTGAGCTTTCACTAGTAATTCAAACTAAAATTTTTTAAAAATTAAGATTGTGTGCATATGTGTGTATTATCTCTTACACAATATTCCAGTCTCTTGCAATGCCATAAAAGTATGTCCCTGCTTCTGACAGTTAACCTTATTATTCATACTAATATGTTATCTAAACCACATGAAAGTAATCATTGCTCCTTTAGGCAGAAAAACATGCCCTCTTAACTAATTCTGTCACTGTACTTTCACAATAACATATTTCCCTGTTTTCTTTTGTATTTACCTAGCCTATATTAGGTTTTATTTCATCCTTCTTCTCTTAGATTTTACAAGTTTCTCTACTTCTGTTCATACCTTCATCATATTATTTTCTTTTCTCTTTATTTTTCCTGTCAATTTCATTTCCCCTCTTTTCAACTTTGTATTATTTATTTTCTAAAATTTCCATTTTGTTACTTTTCAATCTCTTGCCCTTCTAAGATGCTCAGGTGTACCAGTTAAATGTAAGCAGAACATATTGTGTGCATTCTCTAGAGGAGAAGCAAAACACTGAATAAGGAAATAACTGAATTTAGCAGTTAACTTATGAGGCAAGCAAATCTTCTCCTTCAAGCATCTTTGCATGCCTCCCTTTCAAGCCCATCATAATCTTGAATGTTTTTAATTTGCCAAGTATCATTTGGCAATTAATTACCAATCTGAAGCCATATATACATATATACACACAGACACACACACACACATATATACACGCACATGCCTCCCTTTCAAGCCCAGCATAATCTTGAATGTTTTTAATTTGCCAAGTATCATTTGGCAATTAATTACCAATCTGAAGCCATATATACATATATACACACAGACACACAGACACACAGACACACACATATACACGCACACTATCTTTTATTCTAAGAATATGGTAAACTCTATATGAATCAAGGACTATTTATTACTTTTGTTTCCTATATTTACAAGTTTTGTTGTTCAGATTACCAAACAGATCTTGAACTAGAGGGACACTTACTTCTTCAGAAAATAATTTCACTTATTCAAATTTCACTTATTCCTCTTCAAGGAAACTGCTTATACTTTGACCTCTAACTTTCTTTGTAATCACTAACTTCCTTCACGTATCAATTAGATTTTATCCCTTGTAAACACTGTCTTTTAAACGCCTCTCTTTTTTCCAGTTTTATTATGATATAATTGATATACAGCACTTTATAATTTTAAGATGTACAGAATATGACTCAAATAGTTATTGTGCTTTCTCCTTTTCATTCACCTAAAGAAGAAACAGTAACAGCTGCTGTGGTTAAACCCAAATATCCACTTACTCTACAAACTTGCATCCATAGAGCTGAATTCATGTGGGTAAAGCTTGCAGCTCTGAGGACTGGATACACTGTAATGTTATAAGCACAACTTCTAAACATAAAATAGACTTGAAATTCTATCACACATTCTGAGTTTGTTGGTGCTCCCACTCACACAAAGTATGTTCCTCTCTCCTCAAATATCCATTCACTCTCCATATTATCCTGCTCTGCAACAAAAATGTCACATCTACTTAGACCCCTTCTTCCTCAATCAGTTAAAGTAGGTTCCCCATCAATACTTATGGCTCTGTCATAATTAATCTAACTTTTAGGCTATTAATGCAGAGTTTGAAATACAGAGCCTGATACTATCTCACTTATCTATTTGCTTAACTATAATTGCTTATCTCCTTGTCAGGTCTTTGGGGCTGGTGGGTGGGTGTAATTTCTTTTAAGCCTCAGAATAACCATCAAGTCTTTGGGGTGGGGGTGGGGTGTGTGGGGGGTGTGTGTGTGTGTCCTCTTTTAAGCCTCAGAATATCCATATGATCTTGAATGTATTTCCCAGGTGAAGAAAAGGAGCTATAATATAGGATCAGAGATAGAATTTAAACCTAGCTCTATCTTTATAATATTTTAGTGTACTCTAATATTTCTTCCCACATAATCTGCTAATGAATTGCAGTGCCCTAATGATTCTGTATCCATTAATAATAAAATACACAATTTATACTATTAGGTAATTTTATCATCAAGTGAAGTTATTAAAAACCAGTTAGTACATTACACAGATACCATTTCTCTTTGAGGAATAAAAAATAAGCTAATCAAAAAATGTCCATGAAATGTTAGAAAGTCTCACATAGCTAATTTAAATTTAAAATATAATAGAACCTTTGAAGAATATGAACAAAATTTATATTTGAATACCTAAGGAGAGAACAGACTAAATAGAAAGGGCCTAAATCTTAATGTTACCTCTGACATTTAGTACTATTAAATAATCATCACTACATGATAATTATTCTTCTACAGAGAATTCAAGTGAAAAGATCAATAATATCTTTAAACTGTAGCTACATACCTGATGGATTTTGGTCATTTTTCTCAAGATTATTTTCTTCCTTTAGCAAATTTACTAAAATCAAAAGTCATTCTACAATGTGATATTCCCTATTTTTGAGGAATCGAAGAGAAGCCACCACAATGAGAAGCCCATGCACCTAAGAGTAGCCCCTCTTTAAACTAAAGAGAGCCCGCATACAGCAACAAAGACCTACTGCAACCAAAAATAATTGATTTTTTTAATTGCGTACTTGGTTTATCTTCAAATGACAAAATTTCTGATATGAACACAATGACTAAATATATAAATATAAATAAGTTACTTAGTGTTTCTTGGCTTCAGTTTCCTCATTGGTAAAATCAAGCTAATAGTACGTACTTTACAGAGTTAGGAAAGTTGGATGAGATAGTACTCATGAGAACATCTAGCATAGAGTCAGACTTCTATGCAAAGACCAAAACCTAATATTCAGCTTGAAATCTTTCTTGTGATTAATTTTTGTCAGCTCTGTATATTGTTGAAATATATCATTTTTAAATATTTTTCTTTCCATTTGGGGATTGCTCCTGGGAAGATATGAAACATATTACTGATTATTTTACAGAATTTGCAGAACTTATAACATTTGTAATCATCTTGATAAAGTTTTGTACCTCAAAAACAAATACTATAATGGCTGGCTTCTATCCAGGACCAAATGTTGTAGCTAAACAAACTGCTGCTGTTACTGCTAAGTCGCTTCAGTCGTGTCCGACTCTGTGCGATCCCATAAACTGCAGCCCACCAGGCTCCGCTGTCCCTAGGATTCTCCAGGCAAGAATACTGGAGTGGGTTGCCATTTCCTTCTCCAGTGCATGAAAGGAAAAAGTGAAAGTGAAGTCGCTCAGTCGTGTCCGACTCTTAGAGACCCCATGGACTGGAGCCTACCAGGCTCCTCTGTCCATGGGATTTTCCAGGCAAGAGTACTGGAGTGGGGTGTCATTGCCTTCTCCTAAAAACAGCAAATAAGTTCAATACTCAAGGAAGGAAAATCAAGCCCATAGGTATGGCATTGTGTAAATACTAAAGTATATAAGACATCTGGGTTTAAATAAATTTGACATTCCCACTTTGATCTAAAGTGCCCCATACAGACTGAGCAGGCTGATTGGATCAATCATGACTTTTAGTTTGATTAAATTTAACTTCTCTACATAGATGCAATTGAAAACAATCAATACAGGTAAAATAGGGACAATTAATACATAGGTGACCAAAGCGTCATACTTATACATATATATGTGCTTCATGTGCTGGGCTAAGTCCTTTCAGTCAAATCCAACTCTTTGCAACCCTATAGACTATAGCCTGCCAGGCTCCTCTGTCTACAGGATTCTCCAGGCGAGAGTATGGAGTGGGTTGCCATGCCCTTCTCCAGGGGATCTTCCTGACCCAGGGATCAAACCCGAGTCTCACATTTCCTCCATTGGCAGGTGGGCTCTTTACCACTATCGCCACCTGGGAAGCCCTATACATACATATATACAATGTTATTCACCATGACAATAAGTTTAAGCCTAGAGCTAGAATTTATAGCTTGCATATTTTATATAGCAATCAAAGGAACATTCATAGTAGACAAGTTTTAGTAGCAGAAAATCATCTGAGATTCAGACTTGAGGTCCCCAACTCCATGATGATTGACACAAATAAGATTAGTTGTCCACTTCCTATTTTTAAGGTCTTCTTTTCCTCTTATCTATACATTTCCTATGAATCATCTATGTAATAAGTAAAAGTTGATTTGGTATTCTCTTCCAGGGAGTGGGGTGATGCATACTCTGATACAAACTAAGCCGTTCAGTGTATCTTTCCCTGAGTTGTTCACTAAGAAGCAGGGGGAGTTCAGTCATTCTCTCTATATTAGCTGTGCATGGATTTGGCAGATTAGTTAGAAGCTTGGTGACAAAAAAAAATTCCAAATTTTATTTAACAAAATAAAGATGTATTTACATCATTGTCACTGTTATTCAGTGGTTGTGGCTCAGGGAGCAGACAACTTACCTACTGTCACATGTACTACACATTGCTAGAATCTTTCGTCCCTTCTTTATAGTTGTTATTCTAGGATCTTCAATATGGATGTTTAAGACTGCCTTGGTGGCATCTAGCTGACAGCTGGATGTGAAATCAGAAAGACGTTCAAGTAGATACTTTCATAATTAATTGTCTAACCTTTGATAGCATATCTGACTTGTGTTCATAGCCCCATGGTTAAAATTAGCCACATGATCTTACCAATACATAAGAGAAAGTATTACTATTTCAGGTAAAGAGGGAGAGAAACAGGTAAGTAACTTTTATAAATTACCTTATCTATGATCAGTCAGTCAGACAGCTCAGTAGCTCAGTCGTATCCGACTCTTTGCCACCCCAGCATGCCAGGCCTCCCTGTCCATCACCAATTCCCGGAGCCTACCCAAATTCATGTCCATTGAGTCAGTGATGCCATCCAGTCATCTCATCCTCTGTAGTCCCCTTCTCCTCCTGCCCCCAATCCTTCCCAGCATCAGGGTCTTTTCAATGAGTCAACTCTTCCCATGAGGTGGCCAAAGTATTGGAGTTTCAGCTTCAACATCAGTCCTTCCAATGAACACAGAGGACTGATCTCCTTTAGGATGGACTGGTTGGACCTCCTTGCAGTCCAAGGGACTCTCAAGAGTCTTCTCCAACACCACAGTTCAAAAGCATCAATTCTTCGGCGCTCAGCTTTCTTCACCGTCCAACTCTCACATCCATACATGACCACTGGAAAAACCATAGCCTTGACTAGACGGACTTTTGTTGGCAAAGTAATGTCTCTGCTTTTAAATATGCTATCTAGGTTGGTCATAACCTTCCTTCCAAGGAGTAAGCATCTTTTAATTTCATGGCTGAAATCACCATCTGCAGTGATTTTGGAGCCCCGAAAAATAAAGTCTGACACTGTTTCCACTGTTTCCCCATCTATATGCCATGAAGTGATGAGACCAGATGCCATGATCTTAGTTTTCTGAATGTTGAGCTTTAAGTCAACTTTTTCACTCTCTTCTTTCTCTTTCATCAAGAGGCTTTTTAGTTCCTCTTCACTTACTGCCATAAGGGTGGTGTCATCTGCATATCTGAGGTTATTGATATTTCTCCTGGCAATCTTGATTCCAGCTTGTGCTTCTTCCAGTCCAGCGTTTCTCATGATGTACTCTGCATATAAGTTAAATAAGCAGGGTGACAATATAAAGCCTTGACATATTCCTTTTCCTATTTGGGACCAGTCTGTTGTTCCATTTCCAGTTCAAAGTGTTGCTTCCTGATCTGCATTCAGGTTTCTCAAGAGACAGGTCAGGTGGTCTGGTATTCCCATCTCTTTAAGAATTTTCCACAGTTTATTGTCATCCACACAGTCAGAGGTTTTGGCATAGTCAATAAAGCAGAAATAGATGTTTTTCTGGAATTCTCTTGCTTTTTTGATGCTCCAGTGGATGTTGGCAATTTGATCTCTGGTTCCTCTGCCTTTTCTAAAACCAGCTTGAACATCTGGAAGTTCACAGTTCATGTACTGCTGAAGCCTGGCTTGGAGAATTTTGAGCATTACTTTACAGCGTGTGAGATGAGTGCAATTGTGCGGTAGTTTGAGCATTCTTTGGCATTGCCTTTCTTTGAGATTGGAATGAAAACTGAGCTTTTCCAGTCCTGTGGCCACTGCTGAGTTTTCCAAATTGCTGGCATATTGAGTGCACCACATTCACAGCATCATCTTTCACGATTTGAAATAGTTCATCTGGAATTCCATCACCTCCACTAGTTTTGTTCATAGTGATGCTTTCGAGGGCCCACTTGACTTCACATTCCAGGATGTCTGGCTCTAGGTGAGTGATCACACCATTGTGATTATCTGGGTCGTGAAGATCTTTTTTGTACAGTTCTTCTGTGTATTCTTGCCACCTCTTCTTAATACCTTCTGCTTCTGTTAGGTCCATACCATTTCTGTCCTTTATCGAGCCCATCTTTGCATGAAATGTTCCCTTGGTATCTCTAATTTTCTTGAAGAGATCTCTAGTCTTTCCCATTCTGTTGTTTTCCTCTATTTCTTTGCATTGATCGCTGAGGAAGACTTTCTTATCTCTCCTTGCTCTTCTTTGGAACCCTGCATTCAAATGGGAATATCGTTCCTTTTCTCCTTTGCTTTTCACTTCTCTTCTTTTCACAGCTGTTTGTAAGGCCTTCTCATACTGTCATTTTGCTTTTTGGCATTTCTTTTTCATGGGGATGGTCTTAATCCCTGTCTCCTATACAATGTCACAAACCTATCTATGTTAGTGAGTTTATATAAAACATTTCATTTAAAATTAATAACAACTTAATAAAGTTAAATACTTTTATTTAACAGAGAATACTGATATGATACAAGACCTTGGAAACTTGCATAAGCCACTGAATTAATTTGAAATCAACAGAACATGTTTGAACAGTGTTCTTATTGGCTAACAAATTCTGCTATATTGTTATGTTATGTTGCTTTTAAAGAAACATTTACTATCCACCCTATAACTTTGGGATGATTTTTCCAAAATCATGAAAATGGAAAATGTAGGAAAGTAATTTTTAATTCAGATACAATTAGTAGAACCCTTGCTGCTGCTGTTTAGTTGCTCAGTTGTGTGCAACTGAGCTTAGTTGCAACCCCATGGGCTGTAGCCTGCCAGGCTCCTCTGTCCATGGGATTCTCCAGGCAAGAATACTGGAGCGGGTTGCCATTTCCTTCTCCAAGAGTAGAACCCTTAAACTTGAACAAAATCAACTAAATATATTGAAATTTTGATGGTGTTTTTCTTTTTTAATAAGGGTATCATTTCTCTATTAGGATCACCACCCATTCTTTATAATAGATTTGTTTCTCATTTTAATACTGTATAGGTATGAAGGTAACTCTCTGTCCTCAGTTTTCACATTTTCATAAGGGGAAGGGTAAGTGTTATTTGGAAGATTAAATGAAGTATGTAAAGCTCTTATAAGAGTTCTCTACATAGAGTGAGGACTTCCCTGGTGGCTCAGGGGTAAAGAATCCGCCTGCAATGCAGGAGCTTCAGGAGATGTGGGTTCCATCCCTGGTTCGGGAAGATCCCCTGGAGAAGGAAAGGGCAATCAACTCCAGTATTCTTGTCTGGGAAGTCCCATGGACAGAGGAGACTGGTGGGCTACAGTCCATGGAGTCACAAGAGGTGGACACAACTTAGCAACTAAAGCATTGCTCACCAAGAATATTTTGATGAAGAACTGGTGTCATTTCATAGACTCAGCAATGAAAATATTTTAAGTAATGATTTATACTATTTTGATCAGTTTGAACTTCACATAAAGTTATAAACATAAATCTAGGAGAAAATTTTTAAAATATAATACAATACAAAGTTAAAAAATAATAGGTGCCTTTGAAAAAAAAACACCTAAAATAAATAGAACAATTAAACCGTGTAGAAAGGTCAGTAATGTCTGTCTATGTTAAGCTAAAGCTTTTTTAATAGAATATAATGGAACTATAAGAAATAAGAGAAAGTTTAATAAACTTGCAAACATAAAAATACATCATTAAGATAAAGTTCCAACTGTATGATGGGAATAGACTGAAGAAAATAGAATTTAATCATGAAGGATTAAGATATCAATGGAAGTTGATAATAAGGGGTAATATAATTTTAAAACAAATTATTTATACTAATTTCATGTTCATTTTAATGAGCTTATCTTTTTGAAGGGACTAAAAATTAAGCTAGATTTGCAGAATTTTTATTTATGTTTTTCTTCATGCTTGGAAGATATGACTCTGATATTAAAATTTTTTTACCTAAATAACTCAGAATACTTAAGCATATTTACATTAAGCACACATTAGTTCTAAAGGGAAGTAAACAACTGTCTGTCATAATTATTTAGAATATATTAATGCAAATTACTTTTACTTTGCATAGTTAGTTTTCAAAGAATTACATATATTTAACAGAAATTTTATATACCAAATCTGTTACTGCATTTTAACTAAGCTCACAAATAGCTTTTAAGCTCAACTCACCAGGGTATACTGGGGTAGGCCCACTGCTTAAAAAATATCACAGTTTGAGTCTTAGTATAACTAGTCAGGTTGAAAATCATACTTCAGGGAGTACTGATCTCCTAGGGATTACAAGGCCTGTTCTTAAGAAAACATTGACTCCAGGGAAACACTGAGAAATATACTAAAAGAGAGTTAAAAGCAATGTATTAGGAAGAGAAAACTATACACAAAGGGTTAGAAAGAATAGTCTGTTTCAAAGTTATCCAAAAAAAGGACAATTAGGCACAGTAAGGTTATTTTGAATGTAGAATTAATAAGGAATATTTTTTAACAGTATGGAAGAGTAGAAAAAATATTATTTTATATATATATATCTCCATTCCTTTCATGATTTTAAAAATAGAAGAAATTATTGAGACTTTATTCAATATTACTGCTACTTCCATTACCTTAGAAAAGAATGTTTACCACAAAAAGCCTTTGTCAGCTGTGCTAGAATGTCAAAAGGAGAATTCCAAAGGCCCATCTCGGATTTCAAGCAGAATTGTTTGGCATAACTGAACCAATCATCTTTAAGTGACTTTTAGAAGACATACTAATATATACCAAATTTACATAAGAAGAAGAGAGGCAGGACCTCCAGGAGAAAGGAGAAATAAAAAAATAAAATACGTCCCCTATGTATTCCATTTCAAAAAGTCAGAGTCTAACATTTATACTATTGGTAAAATTTGTCAAAGAAAATGTGCAGCAGACAAGTTAAACAGTCAAGAAGACCTTATTCAAGACCACTGCAATAGGGTCAAGAGGGGAGAGAGACGGAATCAATCTCACTGAAACAAACTCTGGGAGAGTTTTAAGCAGTAAGTGAACCAGTGGAAAGTGCTGGAGGACAGTAGGGGAGAGGTTGGGCAAAGTAACTAGACCATCTGCGCTTGCTGTTTGGCACTTACAGAAGTTAGATTCCTACCTGCCCACAGTGACTGGGAACATGGCAACTTTAATCTTAAAATGTAGATCATCTCACATAGATTAAAATATGAATATAATATCTGAAGATCTGTTTTAGTTATCAAACATGTTAGTTTATAAACATTAAGTAAAGATGTTGTAAGAGAATATAAATCAATCTATGAAAAAGGAAAAAAGGATATAAAGAAAATTTAAACTTCCCATATCAATATCTAATATATTTTTATAAAAATTGATGGAAGAACTGACATATTAATGGTTGGGAATATCAAAACTCAACAGATAATTTTTAATTACCTCCATACCATCCTATGCAAAAATATAAGTTAAATAACGTCAGACTTATTTACACCCTACTCATAGTAAATGAGTAAGTGAATAGATATTATTGATGCAATATATTTTACATGTATAATTATAAACACTCTTCATTATTAAGGCAGGAAACTTTTATACAAATAATTCCTTGGTTCCAGAAATTGTACTTATAAACTATATGTACTCTGAAATTGTGGAAAACTTTTCTGTATCAGTAATAGACACAGTAAAGCTTCTAAAGACTGCATTTTTACTTATTGAGCAATAAAGGAGGAGGAAATCTTATATGGTCATGTCTCCTGAGGCATCTCACAAAGGTTACAGTCTATTTCTGTTATTGAAGTTTTGTGGAGATAAATACTTATGCTCCTTTCAAAGTCCTAGATAGATAAGTAAGTCTGTCAAGTTCTAGTCAGAATCTGGGAGAATAAAGGATGACGCATTCTTTCAGTGTGTCATCTTTTTTTTTTCCCTTTAAGTATTCCTTATGTGAAATCTGGCTGTAAGCTGTATAGACATTCTCAACTGCTGACAATAGTCAGATTGCCAGTAACAGAACAGTGCAACTATTTCTCACTCTTAACACACACAATTACCAAAACACTTTCATACTCTTCTAATTTTAGAACAATAGTCTTCAAAATACTGTTTATGACTAATTATACAATAAGCAATTGGGATTAACATTAAAAATGTGGATTCTAGGGCCCCTCTACAGTCTTACTGAATCTTAAAGACACGGAAAATAAATTAGAACGTCTTTGTTAAAAGCCCTGCAGATTTTGTTGTTGTTATTTGATGTATTTATACATATTTTATGTTAAATTTTGATGATACAAATGTACACACATACTTAAAACTGATCTTTCCAAATAATTCATTACATTGTAAGCTCTCCCTATGGCAACTTGTCACAGATGCATTATTCACAATGAATAAAATACTGATTGATACTATTTTTTTCTCCTAGATAAATGGACTCTGGTTTAAAGTTTTATCTTATTCATTGTTCCGCTTGAAACAGGTCAGATTTGAAATTCAGAAAAAAACAAGATCAAATCTCAGTTCCTTCCTATATCATTTTTTTTAACTTATCTACTTTTAATTGAAGTATAATTGCTTTACAATATTATTTTGTTTTCCGTCATGCATTAGCATCCATATCAATTTTCATTCGGGAAATCCACTGAACCTCTTCAAACTTTAATACTCTTATTTTTGGACTAAAAAACAAACTGGACTAGTAAGAGTATAATTAAATAAATGGCAGAGTGCCATACGTAACACTCACTATTTCTATTAATTAAGAAATGAAAATTGTCCTTGTTCTTCTAGATTACATGATTACTTGTAGAGTTTTAGGGAAGGACACAGAGAGTTACAAACCAAGCCATAAAACATTACAAGAAATTGTTTTAATGCTGCTATAAAATTCCATGGCTCACAGAATGGATGTGGATTGATAACAATATATTCTGTGTAAGTAAGGCACATATAACATAACAATTAAAGCTGATATTTGAGTCAGGCTTAGAGCCTTGATAGATATGAACAATGCAGAAGGACAAAGATGATAAAGAACAGCATGAATTAAGCCAGAAGAAGTGAACAGATATATTATTACACTTAAGAAAAGAGCTAATTAGATCAGTGTAACCAGAAGAAATAGACATGCCAGGGAGTGGTAGAAAACATTAAAAAGTATACATCATTCTAGGGATAATTTGCTTTAAAATAGGGAAGGATATTTTTAAATGGTTTTATTTATGAAAACTTCCAAAACTTAGCAGTGTTTGAGAATTACAACTCTGATGGCAGGGGGAAAGATAACATGCAGTAGGAAAGACCCAAGGCAGAAGTATAGCCTGAAACTGAATTCTGGATATCTCCCTTACCTTTAGCCCAGATTTTAACATTCAAATAAATCAAGCATCTTTGCCATCTTCACCAGTCCTACCAAGTGAATCTAAGTCAGCATAAGTCACTTGAATGGGGGTGGTCAAGCAGAAGATGGCAAGAGTGAGCATCAGCATTTTAGGAATCAGTGAACTAAAATGGACCGGAACAGGAGAATTTAATTCAGGTGAACATTATATCTACTACTGTGGGCAAAAATCCCTTAGAAGAAATGGAGTAATCCTTTGTAGACAAAGAGTCCAAAATGCAGTACTTGGATGCAACCTCAAAAACGAGAGAATGATCTTCGTTCATTTCCAAGGCAAGACATTCACCATTACAGCAATTCTAGTCTATGCCGCTACCACCAATGCTGAAGGTGATCAGTTCTATAAATACATAAAAAACCTTCTAGAACTAACACCAAAAAGAGATGTTCTTTTTATCATAGTGCATTTCAACGCAAAAGTAGGAAGTCAAGAGATACCTGAAGTAGCAGGCAAGTTTGGCCTTAGAGTACAAACTAAAGCAGGGCAAGGGGTAACAAAGTTTTGCCAAGAGAACGCACTGGATCATAGTAAACACACTCTACCAACAAGAGTTGACTCTACCCATGGAAATCACCAGATGTTCAACACCGAAATCAGATAGATTATATTTTTTGCAGCCAAAGATGAAGAAGATCTGTACAGTCAGCAAAAACAAGACCAGGAGCTGACTATAGTTCTGATTATGAGCTCCTTATTGCAAAATTCAGACTTGAATTGAAGAAAACAGGGAAAACCACTAGGCCATTCAGGTATGACCTAAATCAAATCCCTTTGATTATACACTGGAGGTGACAAATAGATTCAAGGGATTAGATGTGAGAGATAGTGTCTGAAAAATTATGGGTAGAGATTTGTAACATTGTACAGGAGGTAGTGAGCAAAAACATCCCTAAGAAAAAGAAATGCAACAAGGCAAAGTGGTTGTCTGAGGAGGCCTTAAAATTAGCTGAGTAACAAAGAGAAGCAAAAGGCAAAGGAGAAAGGGAAAGATATATCCAACTGAAAGCACAGTTCCAGAGAATAGCAAGGAGAGATAAGAAAGTCTTCTTATGTGAACAATGCAAAGAAATAGAGAAAAACAACAAAATGGAAAAGACTAGAGATCGGTTCAAGAAATTTGGAGATATCAAGGGAAGATTTCATGCAAAGATGGGCATGATAGAGGAAAGGAACTGCAAGGACCTAACAGAAGCAGAAGAGATTAAAAAGAGGTGGCAAGAATACACAGAATTCTAAGAAAAAGGTCTTAATGACCTGTAGAACCACAATGGTACAGTCATTCAACTGGAGCCAGACATCCTGGAGTGTGAAGTCAAGTGGGCCTGAGGAAGCATTTCTATGAACAAAGCTAGTGGAGGTGATGGAATTCCAGCTGAGCTGTTTTAAATCATAAAAGATGATGCTGTAAAAGTGCTGACTCAGTATGTAAACACATTTGGAAAACAAAGCAGTGGCCACAAGCCTGGAAAAAATCAATGTTCATTCCAAACCCAATTAAGTGCAATGCCAAAGAATGTTCAGACTACCATACAATTGCACTCATTACACATGCTAGCAAAGTGTGTGTGCTTAGCCACTCAGTACTGTCTGATTCTTTGTGACCCCGTGCACTGCAGCCCACCAGGCTCCTCTGTCCTTGGGGATTCTCCAGGAAAGAATATTGGAATGGTTGCCATGCCCTCTTCCAGGGGGTCTTCCCAACCTAGGGATTGAACCCAGGCCTCCTGCAGTACAGGTGGATTCTTTACTGACTGAGCCACCAGGGAAGCGCACACATGCTAGCAAGGTAGTGCTCAAAATCCTTAAAGCTACACTTCAGCAGTGCATGAACTAAGAATTTCCAGATGTACAAGCTGGATTTAGAAAACGCAGAGGAACCAGAGGTCAAGTTGCCGAAATCTGCTGGATCATAGAGAAAGAAAGGGAACTCCAGAAAAACATCTACTTCTGCTTCATTGACTATGCTGAAGACTTTGACTGTGTGGATCATAACAAACTGGAAAATTCTTAAAGAGATGGGAATACCAGACCATCTTATCTGCATCCTGAGAAACCTGTATATAGGTCAAGAAGCAAAAGTTAGAGCCAGACATAGAACAATGGACTGGTTAAAAATTAGGAAAGGAGTACATCAAGGCTGTATATTGTCACCCTCCTATATATACAGAGTACATCATGCCAATTGCCATTCTGGATATATCACAAGTTGAATTCAAGATGTCCAGGAGAAATATCAACAACCTAAGATGTGCAAATGATACCACCCTAATGGCAGAAAGCAAAGAGGAATGGTAAATGAACAGCTTGATGAGGGTGTAAGTTCAGGTCAGCTCAGTCGCCCAGTCTTGTCCGACTCTTTGCAACCCCATGAACTGCAGCATGACAGGCCTCCCTGTCCATCACCAACTCCCAGAATTTACCCGAACTCATGTCCATTAAGTCGGTGATGCCATCCAACCATCTCATCCTCTGTCGTCCCCTTCTCCTCCTGCATTCAATCTTTCCCACCATCAGGGTCTTTTCAAATGAGTCAGCTCTTCGCATCAGGTGGCCAAAGTATTGGAGTTTCAGCTTCAACATCAATCCTTCCAACGAATACCCAGGACTGATCTCCTTTAGGATGGACAGCTTGGATCTCCTTGCAGTCCAACGGACTCTCAAGAGTCTTTTCTAAAACCACAGTTCAAAAGCATTAATTCTTCAGTGCTCAGCTTTCTTTACTGTCCAACTCTCACATCCATACATGACCACTGGAAAAACCATAGCCTTGACTAGACGGACCTTTGTGGCAAAAGTAATGTCTCTGCTTTTTAATATGCTGTCTAGGTTGGGCATAACTTTTCTCACAAGGAGTAAGCATCTTTTAATTTCACAGCTGCAGTCACCATCTGCAGTGATTTTGGAGTCCCAAAAAATAAATTCTGTCACTGTTTCCACTGTTTCCCCATCTATTTGTCATGAAGTGATGGGACCGGATGCCATGATCTTAGTTTTCCGAATGTTGAGTTTTAAGCCAACTTTTCACATTCCTCTTCCACTTTCATCAAATGGATGGGTTAAAAATGGAAACAGTGACAGATTTCATTTTCTCAGTTCCAAAACCACTCCAGACAGTGACTGCAGCCATGAAATTAAATGAAGCTTGTTCCTTAGAAGGAACCCCATGACCAACCTAGACAGCATATTAAAAAGCAGAGACATAACTTTGCCAACAATAGTCCATATAATCAAAGTTATGGTTTTTCCAGTAGTCATATATGGATGTGAGAGTTGGACCATAAAGAACCCTGAGCACCAAAGAATTCATGGTTTCAAACTGTGGTGCTGGAGAAGAAACTTGAAAGTCCCTTGGACTGAAAGGTGTTCAAACCAGGCAATCCTTAAGGAAATCAACCCTGAATATTCATTGGATGGACTGACTGATGCTGAAGCTGAAGCTCCAATACTTGGGCCACCTAATTGAAGAGCCAATTCATTGGAAAACACCCTGATGCTAGGAAAGACTGATGGCAAGAAGAGAAGGATTTGACAGAGGATGAGGTGGTTGGATGGCATCACTAACCCAATGGACATGAGTTTGAGCAAACTCCTAGAGATACTGGAGGACAGGGAAAGCAAACTCCTAGAGATACTGAAGGACGGGGAAACCTGGTGTGCTGCAGTTAATGGGGTCGCAAGGAGTCAGACATGACTTAGTCTAAGTCAACATTAGTCATTTGAATGCAAACGAACTGGATTAGCCCTATTAAAATTGGACTTAGAATCAAGATTAAATTTAGCCTAATCTTACTTATTAGCCTTCTAATAGATATATCTGCATCCACCTTTCCTGTCTCTAATCATTCCCATACTGGTTAACTATTTATAATATAAAATTATCATATCTCACACTCATACTTACCTGAACACTAATAGCCACACATTCGCAATAAACATTTGCTTTAAAATCACTGACAGGTTCATACCACTCTTTAGTATAAAGATATTTAAATTAATTCCTCCCTATATAAATTTTTATCCCTATCTTCTTGTCTTCAATGATCTGAAGGATCTCTTCTTTATCTCTTCTGCTTTCTCTTGAGTTATTCCAACCTCTTCTCCATGTTTTCATAACTTTTTCATTTCCTGAGTACCATAAATCCTTCAACAATATGGTAAATACCTATATCTATAAAATTCCTTTTGCCAAGTGTTGTTTTTCATCCTCTCCCAACCTAATAGATTCCAATTTTATCACTCATATCTCAGCTAAGCTTTCCCTTTCTCAGGGAAGGCCTCATTGTCTTGTTATGTCAAATGCTTCATTATAAAATTTAATATCACTTTCTATCCCTCCTTTGTAGTTCTTCATCTATTGTTATTTCCAATTTCTGTATGTAATCCATCACCTGTACTAAACTATAAGTTGTATGAGAGTTATTTTTTTTTAAAATTAGCAATGATTTGTTTTTATCTTTAGGAACACTTAACATGAGATCTACTGTCTTAACAAATTTTTGCTGATGACACGACTGTGTAGAAAATCCCAAAGAACTTACCCAAAAACTCCAAATAAAATGAAATACTTAGGTATAAACTTTAAAAAATGTTCTGAATCTGTATACTAAAAAATTTTAAATGCTGATTAAATAAACAAAGAAGACCTAACTAAATGAGGAGATATGCTATACTAAATGTCCATTGACAGAGGAATGGATAAAGAAGATGTGGTATACATATATAATAGAATACTACTCAGCCATAAAAAACAATGAATTAATGCCATTTGCAGCAACATGGACGGGCCTAGAGATTATCACACAAGCCAGACAGAGAAAAACAAATATCATATGATATCACTCATATGTGGAATCTAATTTAAAAAAAGATACAAATAAACTTGTTTACAAGATAGAAACAGACTTACAGATATTGAGAAAAAACTTACGGTTACTAAAACAGAACCCTGGCATGGACGGATAAATCAGAAGATTGGGATGAACACATACACACTACTATATATAAGATAGATAACCAAGAAGGACATACTTGATAGCACAGGGAACGCTATTCTTCAATATTCTGTGATAACCTATGTGAGCAAAGAATATAAAAAGAAGGAATATATGTATAACTGAATCACTTCGCTGGACACCTGAAACTAATACAACATTGAAAATTAACTATCCACCAAGAAAAATTTTTAACAGATATTTTTGGAATCATCTGGAAATTTTGAATTTAGACTTTGTATTAGACATATCTATGTTATATTTGGAGATATCATGACAGTGTTGTTATACCATGTGGGTTCAGTTCAGTTCAGTTGCTCAGTCGCGCCCAACTCTTTGCAACCCCATGAACTGCAGCACACCAGGCCTCCCTGTCCATCACCAACTCCCTGAGTACACCCAAACCCATGTCCATTGAGTCAGTGATGCCATCCAACCATCTCATCTTCTGTCGTCCCCTTCTCCTCCTGCCCTCAATCTTTCCCAGCATCAGGGTCTTCTTCAATGAGTCAGCTCTTCGCATCAGGGGGCCAAAGCACTGGAGCTTCAGCTTCAACATCAGTCCTTCCAATCAACACCCAGGGCTGATTTCCTTTAGGATGGACTGGTCAGATCTCCTTGCAGTCCAAGGGACTCTCAAGAGTCTTCTCCAACACCGTAAGTTCAAAAGCATCAATTCTTTGGCACTTAGCTTTCTTTATAGTCCAACTCTCACATCCATACGTGACTACTGGAAAAACCAGAGCCTTGACTAGACAGACCTTTGTTGACAGAGTGATGTCTCTGCTTTTTAATATGCTGTCTAGGTTGGTGATAACTTTCCTTCCAAGGAGTAAGCGTCTTTTAATTTCACGGCTGCAATCACCATCTGCAGTGATTTTGGAGCCCAGAAAAATAAAATCAGCCACTGTTTCCACTGTTCCCCATCTATTTGCCATGAAGTGATGGGACCGGATGCCATGATCTTAGTTTTCTGAATGTTGAGCTTTAAGCCAACCTTTTCACTCTCCTCTTTCATTTTCATTAAGAGGCTGTTTAGTTCTTAACTTTCTGCCATAAGGGTAGTGTCATCTGCATATCTGAGGTTATTGATATTTCTCCCGGCAATCTTGATTCCAGCTTGTGGAGAATGTCCTTATTCTCAGATTTATGATGAAATAGTTAAGATAGGCAGCATCCCTTACTTGGCATTATTGTGCTTGTCTTCTTCTGTCAGAGTGCCACTCTTAACAAGGTCATAGTTTATGCATCCTGGCTGGATGGCGTCAATTAAATCCACAACTTCCAAACTAGAGCTGATCGTCTTATCCTTAAAACTCTGAATGGAGGTTGATTTTCCGGCTTCATTCAATGTTCTGTTCACCCAGCTTACAATGATGTCGTCATTAGCTTTCTGACCATCACCGAGATCTTCCAGGACATTGAGGGTATATCTTCTCATCAGCTGCCAGACCAAAGCTAAAGTCAGGGTTTGATTTCCATCATTCAGGTCTTTCCCTCCAATGCCAACCAGGGAGAATTTGGCAGGATGCTTCCCTAATTCAACAGCATAGTTGCAGTTTTCTAGCTTTTTCATGTTGGCTCCAAGTTTTGGGTATTCACCTTACTCCAGTCAAGAGGAACTTTAATTTGTTCATATAGCTGTAAGATTACCAGGGCATCTTGCAGGTCACTGATGATTTAAAGAGTTTGATCAGTGTTTTCAGAGAGCAGGGCCTGTTTCGCATAGAGATGGTTTACATGGGAATCAACACCAAGAGAGTTCATCCAGTTACAAAAGGTTCTTTCTTCGCGAGTTTCTCATTAATTTACATCTTCTCGCTACCCATTTAAAAATACTGATACTAAGTTACATATATGTACATTTTTTACCTGCCTATATTAGAGCAACAAATTATTTGAAACTTCAAAAGCATAAAATTTAAAGATTTTACAGTAATCCTAGTATATATGCAATGAGCTGCTAATTGAGAGTTTTAAGTATTAGTTGCTAAGTTGTGTCCAGCTCTTTGTGACCCCACGGACTGTAGCCTTCCAGAATCCTTTGTCCATGGATTTCTTAGGCAAGAACACTGGAGTCGGAAGCCATTCCCTTCTCCAGGGGATCTTCCCCACACAGGGATCGATCCGGCCGTGAGAGGCGGCGTCGCGTCCGACAGAGGAAAGACGTCAGGCATCAGTCGAGAGTTATTTTTAATTCTTTACCAGCTGAGCCATGAGGGAAGCCCTAGCACTGTGCCTGACACACCTGAAGTTCATTGCTCAGTCATGCCCAACTGTTTGTGACCCCATGGACTGTAGCCCACCAGGCTCCTCTGTCCATGTATTTCCCAGGCAAGAATAGTGGAGAGTTGCTGCTATTTCCTTCTCCAGGAGATCTTCCTGACCCAGGGATTAAACCTGGGTCTCCTGCTTTGCAGGCAGATTCGTTACTGTCTGAGCCACAGTTCAAAACCTGTGTCTGACCCACAGTAGGTATTAATAATCACTAAATTAGGTGAGAATGTAAATTGGTATAGCCACTATGAAGAACAGTATGGAGATTCCTTAACAAACTAGGAATAAAACTACCATATGACCCAGCAATCCAACTATGGGGCATGTATCCTGATAAAAACCACAATTCAAAAAAAATACATATCCCCCAATGTTCACTGAAGCACCCTTTACAATAGCCAGGTCATGGGAGCAACCTAGACATTCACTGAAAGATGAATGGATAAATAAGTTTTGATACATATTTTTAATGGAATATTATGTGTATGTGTATGTGTATGTTTGTGCATGCTCAGCCATGCCTGACTCTTTGCAATCCCATGGACTCTAGTCTACCCAGCTCTTCTGTCCATGGGATTTCCCAGGAGAAAGAATACTAGAGTGGGTTGCCATTTCCTTCTCCAACAATAGACTATAACTCAGTCATAAAAAAGGAATGCATTTGAGTCAGTTCTAGTGAGGTGGATAAACCTAGAACCTGTTATAAAAAGTGAAGTAAGTCAGAAAGAGAAAAACAAATATCATGTATTAACACACACATAGAGAATCTAGAAAAATAGCATTGATGAACCTATTTACAGAGAAGAAATAGAGATGCAGATGTAGAGAACAAACTTATGGACAAAGAGGGGAAGAGAGGCTAGGATAAATTGAAAAAGTAGCACTGACGTATACACACTATCATGTGTAAAGTGGAAAACTAGCAGGAAGCTGCTGTATAACCCAGGGAGCCCAGCCTGGCACTCTGTGATGACACAGATGGGTGGAATGGGCAGTTAGGGAGGCTCAAGGAGGAGGGGGGGTGTATGTGTGTGTGTGTATATATATATATATATATATATCCTTGAATTATGACTGATTCACATTGATGGCAGAGACCATCACAATATTGTAAAGCAATTATCCTCCAGTAAAAAATATAATAAATAAATAATCATGGAATTTAAGTTTGAATAGTGAATTGGAAGTAGAAAGTAAATCAGAAAATCACTTCATGTCCCAGGACAGAAAAATACTATGATTGAAACAAGAGCTTTTTAGTGAAAATATGTGGAAAACATGAATATAAAAAAAAATCCTTTGGTTTCAGTAGATGTTCAGATATCAAGAGTGGGCACTTAGTTATTGTTGCCATTTCTTTTGCTTTTTTCCTCCTTTTTTTTTTCCTTTGGTTCCTAGCAACTTTCTAAAGTTACTGGAGACATTCACATAATATGAATTTGGACACTGTGAGTTCCTAACTTCAAATTACCTTTATGCCTTCAGTGATGACCAACAGTGCCTCTGTATGTTCCTAGTTCTATTTAACTCAGAAGATTTTCCAAATGTTTCTCTTTCTCCTCAAACTGTCTCAAGACCATCTCCTCCTACTTCATTGAAGCAGACAACATTAACCTTTCCATCTACCATTTTCAATAATCTTAAGTACCATCCAAATTTCATCCTACCTTTTCTTAGTGAAAAAAACTATTCTCATCCTCTAAGAGTGGAATTGTCATGCTTAGAGGTACAACATGGAAGAATAATGGCTGAGAACAGAATTCCAAGGAGACAGTATGGTAATTGTAGGATAGCTGTGAGGTCACGATACAAGGCAGAAAGAAAAGTTGGGTGATTATTGTACTCTTTCTGGAGTAAAGGAGGCCTGAAGCAATCAAGTGCCTGAAGTAATAAAAAGAAAGGGAATTTATTAAATCCACTGAAAGAGAGAATTTATAAGACCTGATCATAAGATTGGATCCAAAGTGTAAAAATATATGTTAGGAATGACATTGAGTATGAGTTATTTGTGATGAGAAAATTCTGCTGCCAAACAGCCTTACCAATGGGCCTTTCATAGAGCTCCCCATCCCTGGCTACCAACTCAGCATGCAATCCCCTGGATTGCAGCCCACTAGGAGGACTGCATTCCTCTGTTCATGGAATTTTCCAGGCAAGAATACTGGAGTGGGTTCCCATTTTCTTCTCCAGGGGATCTTCCTGACCCATGGATTGAACCTGTGTCTTCTGTGTCTCTCGCACTGGCAAGCAGATTCTTTACCACTGAGCAGTTGCCCCTACCAACTCTGGCCAACCCATAACCTTTACTCTAAGCAGAATGAAGTGTGCTGCACTTTTCTGTATGTTCAAAAATGTTATTACTTCTGCCTGTAAATCCTCCTTATTTTTCCTTACCCCAACTTGTTCCATAAACTTAATATGTTATTTTCTTGGGAAGATTTATCTGAATTACTTTTGATATAAACATTATTACCCTACTGCAATGTCCTATAACTACCACTACAATAGCCCTTATCACATTACAATCTAATCACTGACAGCATTTCTCTACTGTTATTGTAAAAGATACTTTAATTCATTTTGTCAATGTATGCCACACAGTATGTACATAAAAATGATTATGAAATGATTGAATAATCTGGAAACAATGCAATGAATATGTTTGAGAATGACTATATAAGATAACACCATATATTTTTAAACACAAAGGGTCAGAAATAATGTATTGCTAAGAAAGCAACATTTGGAGTTAGAGTACATCTATGAATGAGCCAATGGAAGTAGATGTTGAATGTTATGATAGCATGTGGAACATGAATGACTCTTTAAAAAAGGCAAAAATTTACAAATGGCTCTTGCCTTTTCTTTCTAGAATATTACACAGAAATGAGAAAAGTTAATGTTTATATTGGAAGGTGAGTCTGATCTCTGAGCATAAAGACTTTACACATTATGTATAAGAGTCGGATACTTCATCTATCAATCTGTCCATTCAATAGGTATTTGTCACATGACTGACTCCGCGCTAGGTAATGGAAAAGATATTGATAAAAAGGACTAGATCCAGTCCTTCTTCTTCAAGCTGCTTTCAGCAAAGTGAATAGTAAGACAGAAAACCAATAGGCACAAAAACAAATAAAAATATAGAATATGACACATGGATGGACCTAGAGATATTACGCTAAGTGAAATAAGTCAGACAGAAAAAGACAGATATTACATTATTTCACTTATATGTGGAATCTAAAAAATAAAACAAATGAACAATCAAAACCAAATATAAACAGTCACAGATACAGAGCATAAACTGGTGTTTGCCAGAGTGGTGGAAGAGAGGACTGGGGATAGCGGTGCAGCAACAGATGAAGGGGATTAAGAGAGACATACTTCTAGTTACATAAAAAATAAATCAAAGAGATGTAGTATATAGAATAGAGGATACAGTCAATAAATAATATTGTAACTACTCTGTATGGTAATCGATGGTTACTGGGTTTAACCATGGTGATCAATTCTTAACGTATATAAATGTCAAATCACTATTTTGTATACCCAAAACTAATTTAATATTGAGAGTCAGCTATATTTCAATAAGAAATATTAAAGGAAAAATTAACAAATGACTCATACATAAAAGGAAAAACATATACGCATTATAAAGATAGTATATAGTACATATACGACATAAGACTATGGAAAAAGATAACATAAGGATAGGGGATTTTCAATGGACACTGACATTATATTGATATCTTTCAAAAATTATAACAATCATTTCTTATAAAAACAACAGATAGAACTATAGAGAAGTAAGATAATCTCAAAAAATAGCTTTCCGTGCTTACAAATTTCCAAATTAGACCATGGCAGCTTGTTATAACAGTATTATAGTAAGAGATTAATATCCCTTGATTATTAACTGTTAAGTTGCTTAAAAATAATTTATAGTATCTTTGATCAAAAAAGCATAACCTTCAAAATCAACTCCAGAAACAACTGTTAGATAATGATTCAAAACTTAAATATAAGCTTTGCTCAAAACACCTTGTGAGATTCTTTCTATACAATTTCTTGTAACAGTACTTCTTATAAGAAAGTCACATATTTACTTTCTGTATAGAGTTTCATAATAAAGGCAAAAAAGTTCTCTTGAGATTCTCAAAAACATATAAAATTATGGAATTAATTCATATCAGGGACATTTAAATACAGATTCAATACCTTGCTCTGTGGCACTCATACGTCTCAAAATAATACCAAATGCTAGGTTTGACATTTTACAAACAACCAAAAATTCAATAATAAATTGTAAGAGAAAAAGGAAAACCTCAATAAAATATTTCTTTTTGGGGCTTATTGTCAAAAACAATTTTCAAATTTTATTTATAAAATATCACAGTCATCCAATGATGCATCTTTTCACTGTGTGCTGGATTTGATAGTATCATGCTACTGAAAAGACTCAAAAGGGCAATTCTTGCAGCTGAAGGTGACCTTTATTACATCTTTTTCTAAGTAACTTCGCCCAAGATTGTCAGTTCAAAAAGAAAAAAATTAGGAGGCAGTATCTGGCAGAATTGTGCTTTTTCTTTGTTTTCCTGCACTAAATAATATTGATCTCTAACATTCATCTAATTGATTTTTTAAATGATATGCAAGGAAAAGTAATTCTCAAGTGTTCATTCTGTCATGGCAACTAATCAGTTTTTATGTGTCCTGTATTTTACAGCTTGGGAAAATGCTGTGTCAGTGATAATTTTCATTAACACATTTGGCACATGTCAAATGTTCCACATTAATGCCCAGATAAACCTGATAAATGGGAAGAGTTCCACTGAGTAACTTAATAAGAAACAGTAATCAATGAGAAAAACAGTATATAAAAATATGTTCACTTTTATAAAACGAGTTTCTCCTAAATATAAAATGCAAGTGTAAACTTTTCCTATGAGATCAACTTACCCAGTAAATACTTAATTTTGATCCTTTGGATTTATTTATGTCAGTCACTTTACTGTGTTTTAAAATTTGATTATAAAGTCTCAGCTTGTGAAATAGGTATAACGCTCTCACTGGGTAAGTATAATAGAAGTTTTTGTATAATCTAGAAGTAAATGTCAGGAAGGAGATATCAGAGAAGAGGCAGTCTAAGGGTCATACTAAAAATATCCAGAGTCAGTTTTAGATGTGTGAAGAATCTTTACATAGATCATTACTTATTTTTAAAGTAAATGTTTTAGGAGGATGGGTGGAACACTGGAAATTAAGTGCAGTACTCCAAGTGCAATAAATCATTTTAGCAAAAAATGCTTGAGATCTCTATCAATTGTAATGTGGATATCTCAAATCACAGTCTTTACAATTGAACCAGAAAGTATAGGAAAAGTAAAAATGGAAAAATGAAAGATGAAAAGATTTTACATATTAAGTGATATGAACTCAGGGTCATTCAAAATCCTTACCACACTTGTTTTAAAGATTTGCTGTCTGCCTTATGGACTTGACTGACATCCACATAACGAAGGGGAAAAAAATCTGTCAATCTTGAATCTGTACCAGCAAAATTATCATCTAAATATAAATTACATTTTATACAGACAATATCCAAAAGAATTCATAATCAGGAGATGTGCACTATGACAGTTGCTAAAGGAAGTTCTTCAGATGGAAGAAAAATAATATCCAATGGAAATCTGGATTTAGCAAAAGGGATAAAGGAAATAAAAGCACTGGAAATGTAAACATATGAAAATAATATTTCTTATTATATAAAAATAATGAACTATTCAGAATAAAAATAATTACAATCAATTGTGAGGTTTTAAATTACATAGACATAGATTACACGAATGGTGAAGGAACCAATATTCTTCTTACAAGGATCATCCTTATAAGAATAATTTATTGGTTTGGCCAAAAATTCCACTGTTTTTTTTAAGTGAAAATAAAAGACACATCTTTCATTTTCACCAAGAAGTTCATTGAACAATGTATTCATGGTTTTGTTCCACTACTTTCCGTCATTTTTTTCAGGCAACTTCATAATTTCATCTTTCTAAAACTTTGTATCTTTTTGAGCAAAGAACTATTCCAGGTGGCTGTTACAGTCTTCCAAGAAATTGAAATTTTTTCCATTAAGAGAATTTTGTAAAGACTGAAGTAAATGGACATCTTAAATTGTGATATCTGGTGAATATAGTGGATGAATCAGAACTTCCCAGCCAAGCTGTTTTTGCCTGGTCATCAAATAAACATGATCTTGCGTTATCCTGATGAAAGATTATGCGTTTTCTAATTCCAGATACTTTTTGTTGAGTGCTGCCTTCGGTTGGCTTAATTGGGAGCAACACTTATCAGAATTAATCATTTAATCTCCCAGAAGGAGCTCATAACAGAAGACTCATTGTTAATCCCACCTACTACACACATCACCTTCATTGGATGAAGACTGGCCTTCAGTGTGTTTGTTGGTGGTTCATTTTGTTTGCCTCATGATCTCTTCCATATGACTGTACAGTATCCACTTTTTATCACCTGTCACAATTTGCTTTAAAAATGGAACATTTTCATTACATTTAGTAGCAAATTGCATGCGGATGTTTTGGGGTGTTTTGTTTTGTTTTCATTTATATAGAACCCACACATCAAAGCGATGAAGATAACCAAGTTGGTACAAATGATTTTCAGTGCTTGATTTGGATATTTTGATTATGTTAGCTATCTCCCATGTGGAATAACACTGATTGTTCCCAATGTCTCAATTTGATCACTATTAACTCTACCTGGTCTATCTAACCATGGAGCATCATCCAGTGAGAAATCTCCAGCAGGAAACTTTGCAAACCACTTTTGACACATTTGATCAGTCACAGCACCTTTTCCATACACTACACAAATCTTTTTTTATGTTTCAGTTGTGTTTTTACCTTTCTTGAAATAATAAAGCATAATATGCTGAAAATCTTGTTTCTTTCTTCCATTTTCAATATTAAAATGGCTACACAAAAATTCACCAATTTTGGTAAGTTTTATTTTAATGGACACTGATAGGATAGCTGTCATAACATAATCTAACAAAACTGTTTCAATTAAGGTTAAAGATAGCTAAGCACTACTAAAGCCGTCTTATAGGGGAAAAAAAGAAAGAATCTTTCGACCAACCCCTCAAAAATTAACAGGTCATTGAATAGTTGCTGAATGAGTTGGCATTACCCTATAAGTATATTCACTTTCAGTGCCTTAATTTCCTAAAGCTAATAAATTAGCCTATAAATTATTTTGGTAATCTCTTACCTGCATTGTTTTTCTATATCTCCTTTTATCACATTGTAGTCTTTTGGCTCTGGATAATTTTACCACACTCTCCACTAGTCTACTGTAAATTTACCATAACAAACCCCTTGTATTGTGATGTACTAGTACATGCTTAACAACCAGCTTTCTGAAAAGAAAATGTTCAAATTTAAACCTTTGCCAATATCTGTTGATAAATAATTCCACTATACCCCATTTAAAGCTACCAGTGTAAAATAACTAAATGACTTAAGAAGAAACACTAGAAAATGGCTCTTGACAGCTCTAAAATGCCTTTACTATCCCATATATATTGCTTGACAAATTCCATCATCTCTTTCACTTGGATATATACTCTTTCTTATAATAGCATGTGGGCCTCTTAGTAACTTGCTTGATAACTGCTGTCTATAGGGCAAATGGAAAACCTTGAAGATGAAAGTACTATATTCTTCCAACAGATGAATAAGTTTCTGAGACTGGGCAAAAGGGAGACTCATCTGTAACATGCAAGACAGTGTTATAAAGTGTAACCCAGATTCTGGAGACAGGGTTAGATCTAAATTTGGATTCTCCCACTTCTTTGAATCTGTTTCTTCATTTGGAAAATAATAATAATAACTAACTTATAACTTAACCATAAAAATTTATTGCTGAAGGTACATTCAATTCTATATTGTCTTATAAATTACACACACTGAAGAATTGATGCTTTCATACTGTGGTGCTTGCTGGAAAAGACTCTTGAGAGACCCTTGAACTGCAAGGAGATCAAACCAGTCAATCCTAAAGGAAATCAACTCTGAATATTCATTGGAAGCACTGATGCTGAAGCTCTAATACCTTGGCCACCTGATGTGAACAGCCAGCTCATTGGAAAAGACCCTGATGCTGAGAAAGACTGAGGGCAGGAAGAGAAGGGGCCAGCAAAGGATGAGAAGGTTGGATGGCATCACCAGCTCAATGGACATGAGTTTGAACAAACCACAGGAGATAGTGGTGTGCTGAAATCCATAGGGTCAGAGAGTCGAACACAATATAGCAACTGAACAACAACAATGCTGAAAGGATGCCCATACCCACAGATAGAACTCTGTCTTAAGATACATATAACATTGCTAGGGAATAGCCATAATAATTAAATCTAATTGAAAACAGAAAGTGTGAGGGAATTATATATTCTGACAGGCAGGCAGGTTATATATTATGATATATATTGTGACAGGATCACAAGGTGATTAGAAAAAATACATAATAAATGACTCACAATTTTTTTTTAACCTGCAAGCCAGCATTTGAGAGCCCTGTGAGGAGATAGATGCACACAGTTGGTTGGCTAGATCCCTAGAGAAGAGCTCCAGACAGAAATACATATAAAAATAAGACAAGTAGCATTTCTGCAGAGCATGAATTATTAGATCATTTACTAAGACAAAACTAATTTATATATACTATACAATAATTTCATTATCAAAATAAAATACAAACAAGGAAGCCCACATATAATATAATAACAAGGACTTGTAGTAGGGAAGAACAAATCTACCTCCATATTAGATCTGCTTCTTTTATTTTAACCTCTGCTTTCTGTTAAAGCAGAAATGTCAATAACCTCAGATATGCAGATGACACCACCCTTATGGCAGAAAGCAAAGTGGAAGTAAAGAGCCTCTTGATGAAGGTGAAAGAGGAGAGTGAAAAAGGTGGCTTAAAACTCAACATTGACAAAACTAAGATCATGGCATCTAGTCCCATCACTTCATGGCAAATATATGGGGAAACAACGGAAACAGTGACAGACTTTATTTTCTTGGGCTCCAAAATCACTGCAGATGGTGACTGCAGCCATGAAATTAAAAGACACTTGCTCCTTGGAAGAAAAGCTGTGACAAACCTAGAAAGCATATATAAAAAGCAGAAACATTACTTCGCCAAGAAAGTTCTGTCTAGTCAAAGCTATGGTTTGTCCAGTAGTCATGTATGGATGTGAGTGTTGGACTATAAAGAAAGCTGAGCACTGAAGAATTGATGCTTTTGAACTGTCGTGTTGGATAAGACTCTTGAGAGTCTCTTGGACTGCAAGGAGATCAAACAAGTCAATCCTAAAGGAAATCAATCCTGAATATTCATTGGAAGGACTGATGCTGAAGCTTAAGCTCCAATACTTTGGCCACCTGATACGAAGTCCTGACTCATTAGAGAAGACCCTGCTGCTGGGAAAGATTGTAAGGCAGGAGGGGAAGGAGACAACAGAGGACAAATGGTTGGATGGCATCACCGACTCAACGTACATGAGTTTTAGCAAGTTTCGGGAGATGGGGAAGGACAGGGAAGCCTGGCGTGCTGCAGTCCTTGGGGTCAGAAATAGTCGGACATGACTGAGTGAGTGAACAACAACTACTTTCTGTTGCTTTTGTTACAAGTTGCTTCCCAAGTTGTGCTAATGGTAAAGAACCCACCAATGGTTTGATCCCTGAGTTGCGCAGATATCCTGGAGAAGTGCATGGCAACCCACTCCAATATTCTTGCCTGGAGAATCCCATGGACACAGATGCCTGTCGGGCTAGGGTTGCAAAGAGTTGGCCAGGACTGAAGCTACTTAGCACACAGCACAATCACTAAATGTTGCCTAAAGTTACATGCAAACATAATGGCCCTTCTCAGGGAACCCTGGCCCCTCTGCCTGAATCCTAATGTATCTTTGTTCAGTTCACAAGGAAACATCCTGGCCCTACCCACCTGTGAATAGCTGCAGGAGTAAAGGAATTAACACACCCCTCAGCTGGTAAAAAAATCTGCCTGCAATTTGGGAGACCTGGGTTCAATCCCTGGGTTGGGAAGATCCCCTGGAGAAGGGAAAGGCTACCCACTCCAGTATTCTGGCCTGGAGAATTTCATGGACTTTCTAGTCCATGGGGTCACAAAAAGTCAGACACGACTAAGCGATTTTCACTTTCCCAGAGTGTGGCAAAACCAGGAAATATTTGTAAAACTTATAGACTTTTTTAACTTTTCCTCCTCACTTCCTATTTCTGTTCTATAAAAGAAACTAGCTTCTAAACTCTGTTAAGATGTCTCTCTAGGACTCTAGAGAACCAGATTTCTGGCTTTCCAAATAAAAGTAATTATTCCTTGCTCCAACACCTGTCTCCTGATTTATTGGTCTGTACTGTGTTGAGCAGAATGAGCTTGGACTCAGTAACACTGGAATAGAACTATTGTAAATCTGTCTATCACCTCAGTTCAAAGTTGTAAGCCCAGAATACCTAAGTGTCCTCCTTCCCATGTATGGACATAGACTGAGGCAAGACTGAGCCTGAAAACCATTCAGTCAAGTGGCTGCAAATTTAAGAAAAATAAAAAGAGGAGATCATACACTTCAGTCTGTGACTCTGTAGAACTGGATTATCCATTCCAACTGTATCTATCTATTTCTAGTTCCCTATATAAATCCAAAGATATGATTTTTCTTTCTTCTTCATCTATTCATTTCTTACTTCCACATCAAGGCCCAACTTAAGCTGAATCTTGTCCATGAAAACTAATATGCCACTGCACTTTGATTTCTCCAAGATTTCTATTGTGACATCTCATTGTATTGGTGTAATATATATATTCTTTATATGTGTTGATACTCTTCCCATCTTATAATTTCATTCATAGTAATGTACATGTTCATCATATTAGTTGACAAAATACAGCAGAGGGAATAAATGATAAATAGGTGTGTTTTAAATTAATCCCTTCCCTCTTATCCTACTTATTCTATGAGGGTTTATAATTATGATCATCTTTGCTTGGAAGATGCTTCTAGAAATATGTTACAAGAAATTAAGAAGTAATGTATATTCATCTGTCCTTTAAAATTTGAAATATCTATCTATTTGTCTGTCATGTATCTACCTACCTATCTATGTGTGAGGAGAGTCATATGGTATGATAAAAGAGGAGGTAAGAGTTTTAGAGTTAGATTAGAATGTAGGTCCAAATAAGCATATAACAATGTGTGCTAATAGTTGTGTGATACCAACATAATTCCCGACCTATAAATTAAGAGCAATTGTTTTATATAAAATTAAATTCAATGTTATAAATAAACCATGCTGTAGTCCATGGGGTTGCAAAGAATCATGCATGACTGAGTGACTGAACAACAACAAAATACCTTTAAAATAATGAGTGCTCACAAATATTAGTTGCATAGCATCAATTTTATTCCTTTCTCTGCCTCGTTTTTCTCTTGTAACCTTTCTAGACAACTCATGTAATACATGTAGATTTTACCCTTGATACAGTTAAAAAATCAACTGGTATGAGCCAAGCAATGGAACAGTGATAGACTTTATTTTGGGGGGCTCCAAAATCATTGCAGATGGTGACTGCAGCCATGAAATTAAAAGACGCTTGCTCCTTGGAAGAAAAGGTATGACCAACCTAGACAGCATATTAACAAGCATAGACACTACTTTGCCAACAAAGGTCCATCTAGCTAAAGTTTTGGTTTTTCCAGTAGCCATGTATGGATGTGAAAATTGGAGTATAAAGAAAACTGAGCGTCGAAGAATTGATGCTTTTGAACTGTGGTGTTGGAGACGACTCTTGAGAGTCCCTTGATAGCAAGGGGATCCAATCAGTCCACTCTAAAGGAAATTAGTCCTGAATATTCATTGTAAGGACTGATGCTCAAGCTGAAACGCCAATACTTTGGCCACCTGACTCAAATAACTGACTCATTGGAAAAGGCCAGAACACTGGAGACCCTCATTGGAAAAGACCCTCATTGGAAACGAACTGCAAAAGATTGAAGGCAGGAAGAGAAGGGGATGACAGAGGATGAGATAGTTGGGTGGCATCACTGACCCAATGGACATGAGTTTGAATAAACTCTGGGAGTTGGTGATGGACAGGGAAGCCTGGCATGCTGCAGTCCATGGGGTCACAAACAGTCAGACACGACTGAGTGAATGAACTGAACTGATGAGCCAAGCAGTGTCCATTAAACAAATATAGATTGTTTTTGATCTGCTCTGTGTCTGCAATCTCTTTAATGGTCAGTTAATTCCAGAAGAGCATGAAAGTCTTCTTTGGCCAGAATTTTTTAAAAAACAGACATTTACTGAAAAACTGAAAAAGAGAATATGCCCTACACATAGTGTTGTTGATAAATATTTAGCCTTCTGAATATTCAAGTTAATGTATTCTTAGTGTCATTTTATTGATCTTACTTTTTTATTTAGTAAAATGCTTTCTTCAGGCCAATTAATATTTATGATCAGACTTAACATAGACTATTTCATTAAATTTAAATTAAATGCTTAGTTATGTGTGTTTAGAACAGTGTTGTTGCTAATTGTTTATCCAGATTCCATGTCATTATATCTAGTGCTGTCTCAGGATTGTCCACCATACTGAAAAATGCAGCTGGGCTGGGTGGGTGTTTTCATGTGGATGATGGAAAGGGAATGATAATTCAAGATGCTAATGACATGGAATCAGTTCTGGCTCAGCAGAAGCATTCTCTCATGATGAAGTTTTTGATGACTATATTACAAAGTAACTAAATATTCCCAACTATCTATTCGGACCTAAATTTCTTAATATAAAACAAAGTACTATTATCATCTATTCTTATTCAATTTCTTTTTTTCTTCCTGTTTCAGTAGCTGACATGACATTCAGGGTGATATTGCAAAATACGTATTCCCTTGCTTAAATTCACTAGCTTCCTACTATTTCAAGGATATCCAGTGTCTGCACCAACTACTATCCTCTTTAAATATGGTGGCTCAGACAGTAAAGAATCTGCCTGCAATGTGTGAGAGGCAGGTTCGATCTCTGGGTCAGGTAGTTCCCCTTTAGAAGGGAATAGCTACCCAGTCCAGTATTCTTGCCTAGAGAACTTCATCAACAGAGGAGTTTTATCAACATGGGTAGGCTACAGCCCATGGTGTTGCAAAGAGTCAGCATGACTGAGCAACTGACACTTGTACTCCATTAATTTTGAATTTACCATTTATATTTCCTTTCATTTATCCTGCTCCACGGCATTCAAACTTTTTCACATGATATTCTGTTTCACTTCATATTTTATCTGACTAAACCCTAACTTTAGTTCTTGCTTTTAAGATAGTTTATTCTAAACAGTCTCGACCTATTCCAACTGAAGATATTAGGTTTTTACACTATGAACTTTGATAAGACTTCATAATGCCTTTATCACAGATCATCATACTCAAATATTAGTTGTATTTGTTTTCTACTAAATTACAAATGTAGTCTTGGAAAAAGAAAAGGCCTATCCTAATGTTTGATATAAAATATAGGTTCCAAATAAATAATAGAGACTTATGATCCAGACAAAATGTCATAGACTTATCTCTCCCTGCTTCTCTTTGCTAAGTATACTCATAAACCCTGGGCAATAGACAAAGATAAATTCTGATAGGTGAAAGAAAGGCATATTGGTTAGGAACACCAGTACTGGGAAAAGAAAAACATAGCACAAAGTTTCTTACAATTCCCCACTCAATAGGAAAGTCTTACTGAGTTTGGCATTTCCTAACTCCCAAACTATCGACAGAAGGCAGTCCAAGTAGATTCACCTCCCACTTCCCACCAAGATCAAACAGGAATCCAATCAACAACATCAGGCAAGCAAGGAAGACCTGGCAAGTAAGATCAACTGGAGAGCATGCTAACAACATACCACTAGAAGAAATGTTCTTTTTCTCCCATTGGACCTGATACTTTCCTCATGCACCCAGAGATCCTGAATGGTTCAAGAGTACCCATAAGAGGGATTTGATACAACAATGCCCTGACCAGAAGTGCTCTTTGTTCCGTGGACTTGAGATTATTTTCCCTCAGCTAGAAGCACTAGATAGCCCAGCTAGTGAAGGGTATCCCATCTCCTCAAGTAGCAGCAACAGGAAACTGTGAGCTCCACTAGCATGAGATAAACCAAACAAACCAAATAGTATCTCAAAGACAGAAAATGAAATCATCACTGAAACAACAGCCCACAAAATTGGCTAGAACCTATATGGAAAATTTAAACAAAGTGACTTCCTGCCAAATAAAATTTTTCAATAGGACCAAGAGTTTCTTACAATAATAGCTCAAAAGTCTAGACCATAATCACAACAAAAATTCAACCATCTTTATAAGAATCAGGAAAATAAAAACTTGAGTGAGAAAAGGTAATTAGCTCATGACACCACCATGATGTTGGAATTAATTAATAAGGATTTTAAAACAGCCATCACAAACATTCAATAGGGAATTACAAATTTTCTTAAAATGAATTAAAAACAGAAAAGTTACGCAAAGAAGCAAACGCTATTAAAAAGAAGTGAAATGTGACTGAAAACTAAAATAACAAAAATTAGAAATTTGATAGATGAGCTCAAGAGTAGACTGCAGAAAACTTACGGGGAAAATATCAAGAGAATTCACCTAATCTCAGTAACAGAGAGGAGAAAGAAAGGAGGGACAAAGAAAGGAGGAAGTGGGGAGGGGAAAGGAAGAAAGAACCCAACTCAGGGAAGTGAAAGTGAAAGTCACACATTCACGTCCGACTCTTCGTGACCCCATGGGCTCTAGAGTTCATGGAATTCTCCAGGTCAGAATATTGGAGTGGGCAGCCATTCCATTCTCCAGGGGATCTTCCCAACCCAGGGATCGAACCCAGGTCTCCCTCATTGCAGGCAGATTCTTTACCAGCTGAACCACCCGGGAAGCCCAAGGGAATTGTAGGTCTATAATAAAAGATAAAACATTTGTATAATCAGAGTTTAAAAGTGCCAGGAGAAAGGCAGTGGGGCCGAAAGAATAGTCAAAGAATTAATAGTTTAAAACTCACTAACTTTGTCAAAAATCATGAACCCACAAATCAAAGAAACTAGGTAAATACCAGGAAGAGTAAATCCAAAGAAATGCATGCTAAACTATATTATAATTTAAATTATATGCATACTAATGTCAAGGAAAACCTTGAAAAGAGCCAAAGAGAAATTAAACATTATCTCTAGGGAACTACTGATTCAAATGAAGATTGAATTTCTTATCTGAAATCATGAAGGGAATAGAAAGTGGCACATTTTTTTCAGCTGCTGAAAGAAAAAACTACCCACTATAAATTTTATATCCAGGAGAACTATTTTTCAGAAATGATGAAGAAATAAGGACATTATTACCTACAGAAAAATTAACATAATTTGTCACTACACTTAAGGAATGACTGAAAGACATTCTTCAAAAAAAACAGGGAAATGATAAATGAAACAACCTTGGAGTATCAAGAAAGAAGGAAAAATGGAAAGGATACAAATATGATTAAATGAAATAGATTATCCTTATGTGTTTTGTAAAGATATGTAATAATTCAAGTAGAAAGTATAATACTAAGAAATACTCATGACAAAATTATTTAAAATTAAGAAAGATAAGGGGGGCTAAATATAAAAAGCCTTCCTTCCCATGGTGGGTTCATGTCAATGTATGGCAAGACAAATACAATACTGTAAAGTTAAAAAATAGATAAATAAACTAATTTAAAAAAAAAAAGCCTTCCTTACTTACTTTGAAGTGGTAAAATGCTTATGCCAGTAGACCGACAGTAACATGTGGTTTAAAATATTTAGAGTCACTCCTAAGAAAACTATGGAAAATGACATGCTCAAATACATTATAAATAAATCAACATGAAATAATAACTTTTGAAATACACAAGATAATGCACATGAAGGCAAAAAAAAAAAGTAAACATAAAAAAATAATACAATACAGTAGTAAGCCCTAGTATACGAATGTTTAGTATAAATGATTTAAAGATATAAATTATGCAATGCAGATTAAGAGTTGATAAAAAAAAATAAGTCCCAACTATATGTTCTTTTTAAGAAGTACATTTAAAATTCAATGCCATGGATAGGTAGATGGTAGAAAGATAGAAAAGACTAGCCCAAGAAAAAAGATGCTTCAAAAAGCAAGAGGGCTATATTCACAGCAGATGAAACTGCTTCCAAACAAAGAACTTTACTGGAGACAAAGACAAATATTATATAACATAAATAACCACAAAATAGGAATATATAACACTATTAAATTTGTACACATCAAGCAACAGAGCTTTGGATGAGACAAACATTGATAGACCTGAAAGGATAAATAAATAAACAATTATAGCTAGGGCTGTTACTAGAACTCACAATTTAAATAGAAAGAAAATGAGGAAAGATATAGATGGAACCAAGACAGTATACCAAAGGATCTATTTAACATATTTAGATCGCCTTACTCAATGATAGCAGAATAAACATCCCCTTCAAGCACCCAGTAAACATTCACCATGAGAGAAAATCTTTTAGGTTATAAGACAAATCTTAACACATTTAAAAGAGTAAAATTATACAAAGTAGTTTCTCTGACACTAATGAAATCAAACTATAAATCAATTATTGAAAAAAAACAGGCAATTGTCAAGTCACTTGTCAATTAAATAGCACATGGCAAAAATAAGTGATTGATCCAAGAGGACAACACTAAATGGGACAAAAAGGTAGATCAGAATTAAAATAAAAAACAATATAACAAAATATTTGAGATGCAGCTAAAGCAGTGCTGAGAGGAAAATTTATAGCACTACGTGCTTACATTAGGAAAGAAGAAAATTGTTGAATCAATAATCTAACTTCCAACCTTCAAAAAACTAGAAGAAGAAGGGAAAAAAATGCAAAGCAAGTGAAAGGAAAGAAATAACCATAATAAAAGCAAATATAAATAAAATTGAAGAAAAATATAGAAACTATCAATGAAGTACAAAGCTGGTTCTTCAAAACCATAAAACTGACTAACTTTTAGAAAGAGTGAAAAATAGAAAAAGAGAAAAGGCATACCTCCAACATGAAGAACAAAACAGGAGATCTCATAATCACTGAAAAAGTAAAAAAGGAATTCTGTGAGCAACTGTCCACTGAAATTCAGAAGAAATAGGCCAATTTCTCAAAAAACCACAGACTACCAAAAGTCCACCAAGATGAGGACCTAGATAATATTATAACCGTTAATGACATTTAATTTATAATTTGAAACTTCCCCAAGAGAAATCTCCAAATTCAGATGACTCTACTGAAGATGTCTGGCAAATATTTAAATATCTTTTTATACAATTTGTGGATACTGCATAATGGAAAGTGGAAAGAAGTGGGAAAATTCCAAAACAAATATGTCCAACTAAAATTCTAGCCTCTAATATTATTATTCAAATATGAACATTAAGTAAAGAAATTTCCTGCCACCTAAAAGCTGACAGGCATCACTTCTGGCTGATCTATGATATAAGAACAACAAACAGTTCTAAAAATGAAGAGAAATATTGCAGATCAAAGCAGGGTCTAAGGAGTAGAAGAGCATGAAAAAGCACAAGCATAAGAGTAAATACAAAAAGACATTTTAAAATCTTCATATCAATGCTGTGTATACATAAAATACATATTTTCTTTAAAAGATTGTTTAAAGCAAAAAATAACATAATGTACATTTGAGTTTAGAACATATGCAATTTTTTTTATAAGTTAAGAATGCAAACTATGGTAAGAATAAATAGAATTGTACTTTTGTAATGTTTTTACATTATTTGTGGAGAAGACTATAATTCGAGGACAGGTTGTGATAACTTAAGACTGCATGTTGTAATTTCTCATGCAATTAGTAAAAAGAGGTAGAAAAAAACAGTTAATAGGGAAAATAAAGCAGACTACAAAACTAAAAATAACTCATTCCAGCCAAAGCAAGACAGGAAATAAGCAAGAGAGGAAAAGACAACAAATGAAGCATATAGAAAATGAATGGCAAGATGATATTTATAAAACTGGTCATATCATTACTTACTATTAAAGGTAAATGGACTAAACACTCCATGTAAATGGAGAGGTTGTCAGGATAAAAAAAAAAAGAAAGAGCACTATTTATGTCGAAAAGAATTAAATATGAAAGCAAGGGAAGGTTGAAAACAAGAGTGGGGAAAATACAAAATCACTAACCATAAGAACGAGAGTTAAGAGTAAAATATGGAATCATGGGAAATTAAATATTTAAAGATGAAACAACTGAATTTATGCACTGTGATGCAGTAAAAGAGTGCTGCCAAGGGAAGAAAACTTAAGCAAGTGTTGCAAAGTGATACAGAAAGCAAGACAAGCAAGAAAAATAAATGAAGTTTTTTAATTTGCATTATACAATAACATAAAATATATATTTTATTCTATCTCTTTTTATTTTAAAATACTGGCCAAAACATACATCATACTATTTTACATATACTTATAAAACATTTTCCCACAGATATTGTTGCTCTTAAACTTTGACTGAGAGTGATTCATAAAAAAGATCTCACACATCTGTCCCAGGCAGTGCTTGGCTCACAGCAGTAACTCTTTCTATAGATTTGAGATTTTTATGGCAATTAAAAACTTAAGAATTTATGTCATTTTAACTCTTTCTCATTCATCTTTTTATGATCTGATTTAATAACCTCTTGACACTAGGATCACTCATTTAAAAAGCTATATATCAGGTATTTCTAGTTTATAAATATAAATACAACTAAACTACCATTAAAACAGACAGAAGCAATGACTTGGTGGCTCTAAAAATAATTCTCAAGTTAATAAATGCCCAAACATAGTCTTTTCCCTGTTAAAAACAACACTAGAGACAGTACAAAGAATCTTATGATGATATGATTTTCAAGCTATATAAAAGAGTCTCAGTGAGGCAATTTTAGCTGCATTGAAAAGTATTTTTATTCTTTAAATGCCAGCTATTATTCCTTATGTCTTAAATTGCACGTTGAAATAAGGAAACATTTATGTATGTCTCCAAACTGGGTCATTTCTATATTTTCCAATTCTCTGCTTTAAAAACTTGCAATTAAAAGGAAAAGTCAGAAATATAACCTGAACAGCAGGACACACAAAACGTTTAATGCTATTCTTTAGAATGTCTCCCTGAATTGTCCCTCCAGTTCATAAGTTTTTCAAAAGGATTATGAATATTCATATTTTTGTTATTAAGCATTATTTCAGGGGACAGTAATTTAATTAATATCATGAGTATAATTTTTCAGTACTATTTTTTTATTTTGGAATCTTTTGCAAAGCACTGTTTAAAACAGTGCATGCCAACTAAGTCTCCCACTTCCTTAGCAACTAGATATTCTCAAAATTACTTCCAAAAACCAAAATCTGTCATTAGATATTGGCTAAACATTATTTTTTTCTCCATGAGACTGAGATACACAGTTACATAAAAAATAATATATTACAATTGAGACAAATAATTCAAGTGTTTATTAATTATAAGTAAATAGTATGAATAAAGACCTCTTTTATCTGTAACAAAATTAGGCTCTCCTCTTAAATCCTCTTATACCCTGTAGAAATAAAATATGAAACAGTTGAAATTGAAAATGAAAACACTAGATCAAGAATCATGGAAGCCATGAGATCAACTGATTCACACCCACTATGTTGAGTTCTCACAGAGATTTCTCCCTCAAAATCAATGATGCATACAATGATTTCATTGTATTTGTTATGCTTTTACAATCCTAACTACTAAATATAACTGATTATGATCTAGAAGACCGTAAAGGTCCATCTAAGTCTGAACTATTACCTTTGCTCATTGCATTGTGATGCTGATGAACATAGAGAATTTTGGCAGATAACGTTTTTTATATACTTTGGGTCATTAAAGAAAAGAAATGCATTTTAGAAAGAACATTTCTTGAGCAGTTATAATATCTTTCCACAGTCCTGTCTTCATATGCAAATGTAATTAGAGATTGTTTTTGGCTTTTGTAGATGAGTGACATTTAAGCCAGATTGCATGCAGTATAATAAAGAACTAGAAGCAGCAGCTCATAATGACAACCTTCATAAAATGCTTTTATCAACTTTTCAGGATTTTTGAACATACTAATTTTGTCTTTCCATACTGATAATATTTCCTTTTTCCTTCTTGTTTCCTATATCTAATTAAATCAATGTTTTCTAGAACACCTTAAGAGTATAAAAGTAAATTTTAACCATAACCTAAAACACACACACAGAAGATACACCCAGATCCATGCACACCCACACACACGAACTAAATTGTCATAGAAGAATGGTAAAGAGGGAAGTTAAGGAAGTAAATATACTATAATTGTACAAAAATAATGAATTAATTACAGGAAGGAAATTCAGGAGGAGATAACTGGCATCTAATTTTTAAGGCTTCATTGAGGCATGAGTTGCTATTGTGGGTGGCACAGTGGCAAAGAATCTGACTGCCAATGCAAGAGACACAGGAGACACAGGTTCGATCCCTGGGTCGGGAAGTCCCCTAGAGTAGGAAATGGCAACCCACTCCAGTAATCTTGTCTGGAAAATTTCATGGACAGAGGAACTGGCAGGCTTCAGTCCATGGGGTCTCAAACAGTCAGACTCGAGTAGTTACAAAACATAAAATTGACCCATTTTAATCACACAATTTAATAATTCGTAATAAATATCCAGAGTCATGCTGCTATCCTCATAATTTGAATTTAGAACATTTCCATACTCCCAAAAGAAACACAAGGCCCATTTATAGTCACCTCTTATTCCCATTTCAGACAAAGCCAACATTAGTCTTCTTTCTTTTCTACAGACTTGTCTTTTCCAGACATTCCATATACAGTGCATCATACAACATATGATCTCTTGTGGTCAGCTTTTTTCACTTAGCATAGTGTTATTAAAGTTCACCCATTTTGACATGTGCCTGTAATTTCATCCATTTTATTGTCAAATATGGATCCACTGTATAAATAGTTCACATGCTATTTATCCATGCATCCAACTGGAGGTACTTGGATAGCTTGCACTTATGGTTACTATGAATAATACTGTTATGAACATTTGCAAACCAGTCTTTGTGATATATACATTTTTATTTCTCTCACGACATATTATAAATGCTAAGATCTTAGGGTGAAACTTTATTTAACATATTAAACAATTGCCAAAGTTTTTTCCAAACTGGTTGCATGATTTTATACCCCTACCAACACTGTATGAGGGTTCCAGTTTCTTCTTATTTTCACTGACACTTGTTATTGCCTTTTTTATTATAGTGGGTATACCCACCCATTATGGTGGGTATGTAGTGATTTTTTGAACTGTGGTGTTGGAGAAGACTCCTGAGAGTCCCTTGGACTGCAAGGAGATCTAACCAGTCAATCCTAAAGAAGATCAGTCCTGACTATTCATTGGAAAGACTGATGCTGAAGCTGAAGCTCCAATATTTTGGCCACCTGATGTGAAGAACTGACTCACTGGAAAAGACCCTGACGCTGTGAAAGATTGAAGGCAGGAGGAGAAGGGGGTGACAGAGGATGAGATGGTTGGATGGCATCACCGACTCAATAGACACAAGTTTGAGCAAGCTTTGGGAGTTGGTGATGGACAGGGAAGCCTGGCGTGCTACAGTCCACGGGGTTGCAAAGAGTTGGACATGACTGAGCGACTGAATTGACTGAACTGAAGTCATTTTGAAAATATTGAACCAAGAACCACTGAAGTACATAATTTCAGGCCATCTTAGCTGTCATCATTTCTATTCAATAACTTGCCTTTCAGGATTCAAAATTTTTTAAAAAATAATTTTTTTTCCTTGTTGGTTATCCATTTTATTTTTTATATTAGTTTATTTATCTATTTTTTAACTTTACGATATTGTATTTGTTTTGCCATACATTGACATGAATCCTTATACTCTTTTTTTGTTTTTAGATTTTTGGCTACATCAGGTCTTTGCTATGGCACGTGGGATCTTCACTGAAGCATGCAAGTTTCACTCTAGTTGTGGTGTTCGAGATTAGTTACCCCATGTGGCATCTTAGTTTCCCGACCAGGGATAGAACCCATGTTCCCTGCATTGGGAGGTGGATTTTTAACCACTGGACCAGCAGGAAAGTTCCTGCTTCCACTCTTAACTGATATGTCTATTGAGGCAGATTTTCAGAGATTAGTGTCAGATGGTATGCTTTGGCAATACTCACGTTTGGCAACTACACATCAGGTCACTAATCTCTCTTATGCTGCTATAAAAATCACACAGGCTATGCTGTGATCAAATGGCAGTACATTAGAGTGAGAAGGACAACCCTCAGGGAGACATATGTTGTTTGCAAGGAAATATAGATAATTACATTTCTAGCGAAGTATTTTAAACAGCTAAATTTGAGCCTCTGTTGTTTGTCCAAACTTGAAGCCCTAAGTTTCACATATTAAAACCTTAACCTTTTAAAGTTTCCTAGTAGCTATATAAACATTGGTTTTACTAGAGGAACTAAGCAATTTCCATACTCACTAACTGCTGGCAATGGCATTTTTCCATAGGTTATTTATATATACACCCTGTACATAAAATTGCTTATTAGTACCACCTAAGCACTTTACAGATAGTTGAGGGGCAAATTTGCATCATTTACCTTTTATATGGATACTCACACCTTTAAGACCACTGTGTGCATCAAAAGAGTGAGATGGAAACTAGTTTGTTGACATAATTAGATCACTCCAACATTAACTATGCTCTCAGTTTTTTTAAGGAAATACGAGAAGTTTGAATTCTTTCTCAATTCTTTTCAATATTCTAGTACTCTAAGAAGAGTGTTACATAGGTAGAACTTCAAAGTAACATTTTATTATAATTCTAGTCTCTCAACTAGTTGAGTACATACTATGTGCCAGATACTATCCCAGATATTTGGACAAAACTACTGTCTTCACGTAAAGCATGTTCAAATAATAGATATAGTTCATACTGACTAAAATTTCTGTAATTACTGAGGCTAACACTTGGGAAAATGTAAGCCAGACATGGAGAAAGATACAAAAATATACACAATAATAATACATATACTGGACAAATAAAGATAGTTTATATCTAGTTAAAGAAGACTAAGGAACATTGCCGAGTCCTACCAAGGAGGATAAAATTTAAAAATTGATATTAAAACCAGTGACAAGCTGGGAAGAGACATGCCTTCCTATAAATGAGATATTTTGAAAAAATAAAACATTCTGAAAATTTTCCAGAAATCAATATATTTATGTGTCTGATTTCACAAATCTTGGCCTATAAGTCAATAATCACCACAATGAAAAATTTGATCATATGCATGCCTTAGAAATTAATTTATGATATAATTACTTCAGAACTGTAACATTCTATTTCACTTATGAAAATTAGCACAATAGTCTGATTACTTTTGTGCAAGAAATACCAACTTCTCTCAAAAAGAGAAAAATGGTCTTCTCACAACTACTAAACTGTAAACTCCTTGAAGTTTAACAGTATACCATAACTCTTCACCTCCAAATCTAAAATTTCTTGGCATATTTTAAGAAAGTGATGAGAATTTATTTATGGAAGTCTGAAGCTTCTATTTCTTTTTAACTATTCATAGTTTCACCAGTCTTCTAGCACCTACTAAATATATTATTCTAACATCAAGGTGGAGACCAACATGAATTAACATATGAAGCCTATTTATCAACACTTCTTCAGTGTGTCTCAGGAAGGTATCTATATATTTGTTTTCATTTCTATTGCCATTCTATGTCAAATAATTTCACTCTGAAAGAAATCCCAAGTATTTCCTCATTCAGCAGCTCACTGCTTTGTGATTTCCAATAAGTAAAATAGTTAAAAGGAGAATATAGTCTTGCTGACTGAGGTTCATAGACACAAATATCTACTCAAGTTTTAAAGAAAATTGATGAGGATCATGCCGTAGGGCACTTTGTTTCTACAAGAAAAACAACTTAAACATCTCAAAGAAGATGCAGGTGTCAAGCATTAATGATAACTAATGTGCATATCCATGGTCCAGTAGTCATTGGTACTTAATTTCAACAAAATCATGCTCCTCCTGTAACCTTTCCAGTGTGGCTGTATCAACTTGACAGTAACTTTAAATCTTGTTGACAACTACTTCCCTTACCTTGCAGCATGGAGTCAGCCACTGTTCAAATGCTATCACACAGAAAGGTAATTCCCAATTTTGCTCCATTCTCTAAACTCAAATGTAGTCATTTGAGACAAAGCTGAAACTGGGTCAGAAATACTAAAGCTTCTCAAAAGTATATACAATTATCTAAACAAAATTTCAAACTATATGTATATATGATCGTGATAGACATACATATTTTGTTGAATCTGTATAGATGAAATCAGTGGTCAATTTGGTCAGCTGTAAAAGTAGACATAGCTTGTTTAAAAAGAAGGGCTTTGAGTCTGGATCTCCAATTTGTGTGATGAATAATCTTAGTTGATTCAGAATGTTTATTGTGAATTTGAGATGTCTTGTCTGTAAAATAAGGTTAGGTACTCTGCACACGCAATTTTCTCAATTGTACATAAAGGACACAATATAGTTCAAACATACAAATCTAATGATACTGCAGCAATAGCAGTTCCCACTGCAAATATATATATAACTTGTTTGGAATATAATTGCTTTACAATGTTGTATTAGTATCTGCTGTATCATGAAGTGAATCAGGTCTGTGTACACTTGGCTCAAGCTGTTTCATCATCTGCGTGGCATATATTTCCCTCTCAATCTTACATTTCCTTCAAGAAATATTTTATTTTGTGGCACAGAAATATCTTCTGGAAAAAAAATACCTTCACCACTTCTGTGCTCCCATAGCACCCCACGGAAATCTATACCCCACTTAACCACTTTGTACTGACATTAATGTGCCATATTTCATCTAGATTTGGAACATCTTAAAATCATATAGCATGTTCCATTCAAATTTTTATCTTTAGCCCTCAACATTAAAATTTACCATACTCTAGGTGCTCAATTAATGTTGAAAGATTCATTATTCTAGGACTGGAAATAGGGCAAGAGTAAAAAGAAATAAGCAACTGTTTAATAATTTTTCTTGGACTTATTTCTTTTACTCTTTTCCCTCTGGGACTATATTTTTAAAGGATGACATCTGGAGAAACACACTTAAGAACTAGATAGGCATTTACTTCACTCATGAATTTTTAAAGATACAACAAAGTCCAGAGAAAAATATTAAAAGAATTAGTTTTAAGAGACACAGTGATTTTGGAGCCTTGAAATAATAATTCTCTCTACTAAAACTGTTTCATCCAATAAGTAGAGAGAATTTTAGGACAGCATTTTATTAAGAAAGATACATATTAAATTTTTTTCTGGATTTTCCTATGTGGGGGAAGAAAAATAAAAGGTGAGCACAAACATTTACTTTTGGGATACTGTTGTTGTTGTTCAGTTGCTAAGTCATGTCCAACTCTTATATTGTAATTCTTATATATACATTCTTATATTGTGATTACTTTGACTTGGACAAAGTATAGGATATTTTATTATTGTTAATCATTTAAAAAAATTATTTATTTGTGGTAATAAAATATCAATTGAATGCTCCCTTGAGTTCCTTATTTTATATCCTTTAAAATATACCCCAAAGACAAAAAAAGCTGTTGAGGATGGTCTAGTTTCCTTTGAATTTCAGACCTGCTGAGTTTTAATATTTGGACCCACTGAATTAGGTTTAGGCTTTTTTCCTTACAAGCTTCCTTAGAGAGGATAACTTTTGTCTACCAAAAAAAAAAAAAAACGTAACATTTTTAACTGCATAGTATGTCTTGGCAAAGATTTCGCTTTATATGAGAAACTTTGGCATTATTCACTGAAATTTCTTAAACCAAATCATGAAGTCAGCATTGGCAATTAGATTACTGGAATAGTTTACCTTTTCTAAATATGAGAGTGTGTAAAACAGAGACCACATACAACAAACAGATGCAGCAGGTGTGAGACAGACTCAAGTTGGAAGACCGCCAACTGAACAGCTCCACCAAAGTTTTATTATCTAACCAGAAACACATTTTGTTGATATTTAGACTTTCTCCCCATAGATTAACTTCTGCCAACTGGACACAGTTCAGTGAATACAACGGCTGTAACCATTCCAGATTTAGGTAACTAATTGGCATTATAATCTGTGCTGTACCCAAGGATTTTCCCTGCTTGCATACAAAGACATTGGTATACTCATGCAACTTCAACCATTTCTCAGAGTCTTTATACAGACCAATCCACCGACATATGTGTGTGCTTTCTATCCATTGGAACAGTTTAACAAATAACTGAGATAATAATCAGACAAATAAGATGCAATCAATAATTGCTACTCAACTCTGTTTGCAAGCTTGTTTGTGAATTAATGAGTCCAAACTGAGAATTCATAAAATTAAATTCATAAAAGTCATTAATTTAAAAAGAAAGGAGACATGGAAAGGACAAGACTTGTATCTATACAATACGTCTTAAAAATTACATTGTCTGTGATCATTTATATCTATGAATTAGATGTGGTAAAAAATGTAGACTTCCTTGGTTCCATATCTCATTTATATTCAACAGGTATATTCAAACATACATAAGCATGCTTCTTTCCTGGTCATAACAATTTATGCTATTTCTAATATACAATAATAACCCAATTTACTCATAATACTAAAACATTTTGCTATGTCTTTATTTCTTCTAAGTAATAGAGATAGTACAGATTTCACTGTGAACAATAAGGAGAAATATAAATGGTACAGAAGAAAGTAAATTTTGGCCAAGAAATAATAATAATTTTGGAAAAAATATCTTTCTAATATATGGTAGATAATGGGTTTGCTTGTCTACAGTCATTTTTTCCAAAGCAACTGTGTTGAGAAAAATGATATTAAATAAAAAGCACCTGCTAAAAGTATAAGGTTCCTTGTATTTTGACAAATATATAAAACCCTGTAACACCATTTAAACTATCTATCCCTCAAAAGTTCTTTAATGTTACTTTACAAAACATCTCCCTAAATATCCCTACTCCAGGAAAACACTAACATGATTTCTTCTACTGCCTTAGACTATTCCTGCTGCTGTAACAAAATACCACAGACTAGGTGGCTTATAAAAGGAGGGCATGGCAACCTACTCCAGTATTCTTGCCTGGAGAATCCCATGGACAGAGAAGCCTGGCAGTCTACCTTCAAACAATTCAACATCACAGTAATCCAAGTCTACACTCCAACCACTAACACTGAAAAAGGTGAAAATTGAATGGTTCTATGAAGACCTACAAGACATTCTAAAAAAAGAACGTAAAAAAAGATGTCCTTTTCACCATAGCGGACTGGAATGCAAAAGGAGGAAGTCAAGAGATACCTGGAGAAATGAGGAAGTTTGGTCTTGGAGTACCAAATAAATCAGGGCAAAGGCTAACAGATTTTGCCAAGAGAACACACCAGTCATAGCAAACACCCTTTTAAAACAACACAAGATGACTCTACATATGAACATTACCAGGAGGTGAATACTGAAATCAGATTGATTATATTCTTTGCAGCCAAAGATGGAGAAGCTCTACACAATCAGCAAAACCAAGACCAGGAGCTGACTGGCTCAGATCATGAGCTCCTTATTAGAAAATTCAGACTTAAATTGAATAAACTAGGGAAAAGGACGAGGTCATTCTGTTCAGTTCAGTTGTTTAGTCATATAGAACTTTCTGTGACCCCATGGACTGCAACACATCAGGCTTCCCTGTCCATCACCAACTCTCAGTGCTTGGTCAAACTCACATCCATTGAGTCAGAGATGCCATCCAACCATCTCATCCTCTGTCATCCCTTTCTCCTCCTGCCTTCAGTCTTCCTCAGCAAAGACTCTTTTTTAATGAGTCAGTTCTTCACATCATGTGGTCAAAGTACCGGAGCTTCAGCTTCAGTATCAGTCCTTCCAATGAATATTCAGGACTGACTTCCTTTAGGATTGACTGGTTAGATCTCCTTGCAGTCAAAAAGACTCTCAAGAGTCTTCTCCAACACCACAGTTCAAAAGCAACAATTCTTCAGCACTCAACTTTCTTTATGGTCCAACTTTCATATCAGTACTTGACTACTGGAAAGAACATAGCTTTGACTAGACGGACCTTGTTGGCAAAGTAATGTCTCTGTCTTTTAATATGCAGTCTAGGTTGGTCATAACTTTTCTTCTAAGGAGCACGTGTCTTTGAATTTCATGGCTGCAGTCACCATCTACAGTGATTCTGGAGCCCAAGAAAATAATCTCTGTCACTGTTTGCATTGTTTCTCCATCTATTTGCCATGAAGTGATGGGACCAGATGCCATGAACTTTGTGTTTTGAATGTTGAGTTTTAAGCCAGCTTTTTCACTCTCCTCTTTCACTTTCATCAAGAGGTTCTTTAGTTCCTCTTTGATTTCTGCCATAAAGGTGTGCCATCTGCATATCTGAGGTTATTGATATTTCTCCCTTTAATCTTTATTTCAGCTTATGTTTCATCCAGCCAAGCATTTCACATGATGTACTCTGCATATAAGTTAAATAAGCAGGGTGATAATATACAGCCTTGACACACTCCTTTCCCAATTTGCAACTAGTCCTTTGTTCCATGAGTGGTTCTAACTGTTGCTTCTTGACCTGCATATAAAAATTCTCAGGAGGCAGGTAAGGTAGTATGGTATTCCCATCTCTTTCAGAATTTTCCACAGTTTGTTGTGATCCACACAGTAAAAGGCTTTGGAATAGTCAATAAAGCAGACAAAGAAAATTTTCTAAAATTCTCTTGCTTTCTTGATGATACAACGGATGTTGGCAATTTGATCTATTTTTCCTTGGCCTTTTCTAAATCTAGCTTGAACATCTGGAAGTTCTGGGTTCATGTACTGTTGAAGCCTTGCTTGGAGAATTTTCAGCATTATTTTGCTAGTGTGTGATATGAGTGCAAATGAATTCTATCACCTCTACTAGCTTTGTTTGCAGTGATACTCACCAGGCCCACTTGACTTCCCACTCAAGTATATCTGGCTCTAGATGAGTGATCTCTCAGTCTTGGTTGTCTGGGTCATTAAGATCTTTTTTTGTATAGCTCTTCTGTGTGTTCTTGCCACCTCTTCTTGATATCTTCTGCTTTGGTTAGGTCCACATAGTTTCTGTCCTTTATTGTGCCCATTTTTGTATGAAATATTCCCCTGGAATCTCAAATTTCTTGAAGAGAGCTCCAGTCTTTCCCATTCTATTTTTTCATCTATTTCTTGGCATTGATCACATAGGAAGGCTTTCTAATCTCTCCTTGCTATTCTTTGGAACTCTACATTCAGATGGAAATAGCTCTCCTTTTCTCCTTTGCCTTTCTCGTCTCTTCTCAGCTGTTTCTAAAACCTCCTCAGACAACCATTTTGCCTTTTTGCATTTCTTTTTCTTGACAATGGTTTTGATCACTGCCTGCTGTACAATGTCATGAACCTCTGTCCATAGTTCTTCAGGCACTCTCTCTATAAAATCTAATCCCTTGAATCTCTTTGTCACTTCCACTGTATAATCATAAGGAATTTGATTTAGGTCATACCTAAATGGTCCAGTGGTTTTCTCTATTTTCTTCTATTTCAGTCTGAACTTTGCAATAAGGAGTTCATGGTCTGAGCCACAGTAAGCTCCTGGTCTTGTTTCTCCTGTCTGTATATAGCATCTCCATTTTCAACTGCAAAGAATATAATCAACCTTTCAGGTATGACCTAAGTTAAATCCGTTATGATTATACAGTAGAAGTGACAAATAGATTCAAGGAATTAGAACTGATAGACAGAGTGTCTGAAGAACTATGGACAGAGGTTCGTAATGCTGTAAGGGACCAATGCAGTGACCAAAACCATTATCAAGAAAAAGAAATGCAAGAAGGCAAAAGGTTGTCTGAGTAGACCTTACAAATAGCTGAGAAAAGAAGAGAGGTGAATGGCAAAGCAGAAAGGGAAAGATACACCCAACTGAATGCAGAGTCACAGAGAAGAGTAAAAAGAGACAAGAATGGCTTCTTTAGTGAACAATGCAAAGATACTGAGAAAAACAATAGAGTAGGAAAATACTAGAGATCTCTTCAAGAAAATTAGAGATACCAAGAGAACATTTCATACAAAGATTGACACAATAAAGGACAGAAATGGTATGGACCTAACAGAATTAGAAGAGATTAAGAAGAGGTGGCAAGAATACACAGAAGTACTATACAAAAAAGCCCTTAATGACTCAGATAACCATGAGGGTGGGGTCACTAGCCTAGAACCAGACATCCTGGAGGATGACCTCAAGAGGGCCTTTGGAAGCATTACTATGAACAAAGCTAGTGGAGGTGATGGAATTCCAACTGAGATATTTCAAATTCTAAAAGTTGATACTCTTAAAGTGCTACACTCAATATACCAGCAAATTTGGAAAACTTAGCAGTGGCCACAGAACTGAAAAAGGTCAGTTTTCATTCCAATCCCAGAAAAGGTCAATGCTAAAGAATGTTCAAACTACCAAATAATTGCTCTCATTTCACATGCTACCAAGGTAATGGCTCAAAATCCTTCAAGATAGGCTTCAACAGCATGTGAACCCAGAATTTCCAGATGTAAAAACTGGATTCAGAAAAGGCAGAGAAACCAGAGATCAAATTGTGAACATAACCTAGATCATAGAAACAGCAAGTGAATTCCAAAAAAAAAAAGAAAACCATCTACTTCTGCTTCACTGAGTATGCTAAAGCCTTTGACTGTATGGATCACAACAAACTGTGAAAAATTCTGAAAGAGATGGAAATACCAGACCACCTTACCTGACTTCTGAGTAACCTGCATGCAGGTCAAGAAGCAACATTTACAACCACTCATGGAACAAAGGAATGGCTCCAAATTGGGAAAGGAGTACATCAAGGCTGTATATTGTTCACCTGCTTATTTAGCTTATATGCAGAGTACATAATGTGAAATGCCAGGACAGATGAATCACAAGCTGGAATCAAAATTGCAAGGGGAAATATCAACAATCTCAATAATGTAGATGAAACCACTTTAATGGCAGTAAGTGAAGAGGAACTAGAGACCCTCTTAATGAAATTAAAAGGGGAGAGTGAAAAAGCTGGCTTAAAACTCAGTATTCAAAAACCAAGACCATGGCCTCTGTCCTACCACTTCGTGGCAAACAGATGGGGAAAATGTGGAAACAGTATCAAATTTCATTTTCTTGGGCTCCAAAATCACTGCAGACGGTGACTATAGCCATGAAATTAAAAGACATTTGCTCCTTGGAAGAAAAGCTATGTCAAACCTAGACAGTACTTTAAAAAACAGAGACAGCACTTTGCTGAGAAAGGTCTGCCTAGTCAAAGCTGTGGTTTTTCCAGTAGTCATGTATGGATGTGAGAGTTGAACCATAAAGAAGGCTGAGCACCAAAGAATTGATGCTTTTGAACTATGGTGCCGGAGAAGACTTTAGATTCCCCTTGGACAAAGAGGGGATCAAACTAGTCAAACTAGTCAATCAAACTAGATCAAACTAGATCAAACTAGTCAATCCTAAAGGAAATCAGTTCAGTTCAGTCGTTCAGTCATGTCCGAATCTTTGCGAACCCATGAATCGCAGCACACCAGGCCTCCCTGTCTATCACCAACTACCGGAGTTAACCCAAACCTATGTCTATTGAGTCAGTAATGCCATCCAACCATGTCATCCATGTCATCCCCTTCTCTCCTGCCCCCAATCCTTCCCAGCATCATACATGACCACTGGAAAAACCATAGCCTTGACTAGATGGACATTTGCTGGCAAAGTAGTGTCTCTGCTTTCAAATATGCTATCTAGGTTGGTCATAAACTTCCTTCCAAGGAGTAAGTGTCTTTTAATTTCATGGCTGCGATCACCATCTGCAGTGATTTTGGAGCCCCCCAAAATAAAGTCTGACACTGTTTCCACTGTTTCCCCATCTACTTCCCATGAAGTGATGGGACAAGATGCCATGATCTTAGTTTTCTGAACGTTGAGCTTTAAGCCAACTTTTTCACTCTCCTCTTTCACTTTCATCAAGAGGCTCTTTAGTTCTTCTTCACTTTCTGCCATAAGGGTGGTGTCATCTGCATATCTGAGGTTATTGATATTTCTCCCGGCAATCTTGATTCCAGCTTGTGTTTCTTCCAGCCCAGCGTTTCTCATGATGTACTCTGCTTATAAGTTAAATAAGCAGGGTGACAATATACAGCCTTGATGTACTACTTTTCCTATTTGGAACCAGTCTGTTGTTTCATGTCCAGTTCTAACTGTTGCTTCCTGACCTGCAAACAGGTTTCTCAAGAGGCAGATCAGGCGATCTGGTATGCCCATCTCTTTAAGAATTTTCCAGAGTTTATTGTGATCCACACAGTCAAAGGCTCTGGCATAGTCAATAAAGCAGAAATAGATGTTTTTCTGGAACTCTCTTGCTTTTTCGATGATCCAGCGGATGTTGGCAATTTGATCTCTGGTTCCTCTGCCTTTTCTAAAACCAGCTTGAACATCTGGAAGTTCATGGTTCACGTATTGCTGAAGCCTTGCTTGGAGAATTTTGAGCATTACTTTACTAGTGTGTGAGATGAGGGCATTTGTGTGGTAGTTTGAGCATTCTTTGGCATTGCCTTTCTTTGGGATTGGAATGAAAACTGACCTTTTCCAGTCCTGTGGCCACTGCTGAGTTTTCCAGATTTGCTGGCATATTGAGTGCAGCACTTTCACAGCATCATCTTTGAGGATTTGAAATAGCTCAACTAGAATTCCATCACCTCCACTAGCTTTGTTTGTAGTGATGCTTTCTAAGGCCCACTTGACTTCACATTCCAGGATGTCTGGCTCTAGGTGAGTGATCACACCATCGTGATTATCTGGGTCCTGAAGATCTTTTTTGTACAGTTCTTCTGTGTATTCTTGCCACCTCTTCTTAATATCTTCTGCTTCTGTTAGGTCCATACCATTTCTGTCCTTTATCGAGCCCATCTTTGCATGAAATGCTCCCTTGGTATCTCTAATTTTATTGAAGAGATCTCTAGTCTTTCCCAATCTGTTGTTTTCCTCTATTTCTTTGCATTGATTGCTGAGGAAGGCTTTCTTATCTCTCCTTGCTCTTCTTTGGATCTCTGCATTCAGATGGGAATATCTTTGCTTTTCTCCTTTGCCTCCTCAGACAGCCATTTTTCTTTTTTGCATTTCTTTTCCATGGGGATGGTCTTGCTCCCTGTCTCCTGTACAACGTTATGAACCTCTGTCCCTAGTTCATCAGGCACTCTGTCTATCAGATCTAGTCCCTTAAATCTATTTGTCACTTCCACTGTGTAAATCTTGCCACCTAAATCATAAGAGATTTGATTTAGGTCATACCTGAATGGTCTAGTGGTTTTCCCTACTTTTTTTCAATTTAAGTCTGAATTTGGCAATAAGGAAATCAGCCCTGAATATTCTTTGGAAGGACTGATGCTGAAGCTCCAATACTTTGGTCACCTGACAGAAAGACCTGATTCACTGGAAAAGACCCTGATGCTGGGAAAAACTGAGGTTAAGTGGAGAAGGGGGTGAAAGAGGATGAGATGTTTAAATGGCATCACTTACTCAATGGAAATCAGTTTAATCAAACTCAGGGAGATAGCGATGGACAGAAAAGACTGGCATGGTGCAGTTAATTGGTTTGCAAAGAACTGGAAACAACTTAGCAACTCAACAAAAACAATCATCTTCTCAATATATGGTTGGATAAATAATTAAAATTTAGTTGAGTTTTTCATCCATAGTCAAGAAAATATTTTAGTCTGCATGTTTTTTTGTAACATCTGTGTCTGGTTTTGCTACTGAAATAATTCTGACCTTTAAAATTAATTGGGAGAAAAGACAATCTCTTTAACAAGTGGTGCTGGGAAAACTGGTCAACCACTTGTAAAAGAGTGAAACTAGAACACTTCCTAACACCATACACAAAAATAAACTCAAAATGGATTAAAGATCTAAATGTAAGACCAGAAACTATAAAACTCCTAGAGGAAAACATAGGCAAAACACTCTCCGACATAAATCACAGCAGGATCCTCCATGACCCACCCCCCAGAATATTGGAAATAAAAGCAAAAATAAACAAATGGGACCTAATTAAAATTAAAAGCTTTTGCACAACAAAGGAAACTATAAGCAAGGTGAAAAGACAGCCTTCAGAATGGGAGAAAATAATAGCAAACGAAGCAACAGACAAACAATTAATCTCAAAAATATACAAGCAACTCCTGCAGCTGAATTCCAGAAAAATAAACGACCCAATCAAAAAATGGGCCAAAGAACTAAACAGACATTTCTCCAAAGAAGACATACAGATGGCTAACAAACACATGAAAAGATGCTCAACATCACTCATTATTAGAGAAATGCAAATCAAAACCACAATGAGGTACCATTACACACCAGTCAGAATGGCCGCTATCCAAAAGTCTACAAGCAATAAATGCTGGAGAGGGTGTGGAGAAAAGGGAACCCTCTTACACTGTTGGTGGGAATGCAAACTAGTACAGCCACTATGGAGAACAGTGTGGAGATTCCTTAAAAAACTGGGAATAGAACTGCCATATGACCCAGCAATCCCACTGCTAGGCATATACACCGAGGAAACCAGAATTGAAAGAGACGCATGTACCCCAATGTTCATCGCAGCACTGTTTACAATAGCCAGGACATGGAAGCAACCTAGATGTCCATCAGCAGACGAATGGATAAGGAAGCTGTGGTACATATACACAATGGAATATTACTCAGCCATTAAAAAGAATACATTTGAATCGGTTCTATTGAGATGGATGAAACTGGAGCCCATTATACAGAGTGAAGTGAGCCAGAAAGAAAAGCACCAATACAGTATACTAATGCATGTATATGGAATTTGAAAGATGGTAATGGTAACCCTATATGTGAGACAGAATAAGAGACACAGATGCATAGAACAGTCCTGTGGACTCTGAGGGAGAAGGTGAGGGTTGGACGTTCTGGGACAATAACATTGAAACATGTATATTGTCATATGTGAAGCAGAACACCATTCCATGTTCTACGCATGGGACGGATGCTCAGGGATGGAGCGTTGGGATGACACAGAGGGATGGGAGGGGGAGGGAGGTGGGAGGAGGGTTTGGAGAGGGGAGCACATGTGAATCCATGGCTGATTCATGTCGATGTATGGCAAAAACTACTACAATATTGTAAAGTAATTAGCCCCCAACTAAAATAAATTAAAAAAAATTAAAAAAAAATAAAATAAAAATAAAAAAAAATAATAAAATTAATTGACAAGTGTATCCTCTTATTTTTGAAAGAATTTGTATGTAATTTGTATTATTTCCTTTTAAAATATTTCATATAATTCTCCAGTGAAGCCAAGTGTAACTAGAGTCTATCTTGTGGGAAGATTAATTATACATTATTCAATTAATTATCATAAACTTATTCAGGTTTTTTATCTGATAGTTAATAACCTGTAAGTCTATAGTCTGTCCACTTACTCTAACTTTAACTATATTGGCTTAAAATTTGTTGATATTTTCTGGTACTTTTAGTAATTTTAGCAAATATAATGATGTCTCCATTTTTATTCTTAACAATGGCAATTTAGATCTCTCCTTTTTCATAATTGGTAAAACTAAACTTTTATCAATTTTACTGAACTTTCATAAAAAGTCACTTTTTGCTTCCACTAGTTTAATTTTATCCTATTTTGTATTCCAAATAAAGATACAATGTGTCTGATAAACACACATTTTCCACCTCACATGCAAACATAATAAATAATTCTGAAAAATCAAAAGCCTTTCCAGCTTCTAGGGACATAAATGTCTTTCAGAACTGCTCAGAAGGTAGAAATTGAATATGCCATCAAGTTATAATAGTATACCTAGAATCACTCAAGAACTGCCTGTCAAATCATCTCTAGATGGTGTTGAAATAATCCTATCTGATTATCTCCTTGTATCTTCTGTAGGAATTTTCTCTGTGGTTTACTAAAACTTTGTTCTTTAGTGCTGCCTTCTATCTAATAAATTCCATTGATCAAACACACATAAATTCTCACTTTTATACTTTTACGGAGGCTGTATTAGTTAGGGTCTTCCAGAGAAACAGAACCAATAAGACATGTTGGTTTTATCCAGTTATAATTGGCTTACATAATTATGGAGGATGTCAAGTCCAAATCTGCAGAGATAATGTTCTAGGTCAAAGGTCATCAGGCAGGAGAATTTCCTCTTACTTAGGAGAGTCAGCCTTTTTTTCTATTCAATCCTTCCACTGATTGGATGAGGCCCACCCACATTAGAGAATACAATCTGGTTTACTCAGTCTACCAACTTAAATGCTAGCCTCATCAAAAAATCCTCAAGGACACACCCAGTATGTAAGTGGAATATCTGAGCATCCTGTGGCCTAGTAAAGCTGATACATAAAAGTAACTGTCACAGGGGCCAAAAATGGCAAATGAAAATGAAATCTCATTCTCATTTAGGTTACATCTCATTCAACAAATCACAGACATTTACTCTATATTCTCCATATACAATATTCCACCAGCCAGACACACCTGGTGAATGTTTCATGGATAAGCCACAATAAAATGTGAAAGGCAATACAACAGGTTGGTAACCTGGAATTCAAAAGCAGATTAGGATTTTGAACCAGGATTCAATGGTGTCACCAGATATAACCTCTGTGACCTAATGCACATTATATAGTCAAGGGACTCTCAAGAGTCTTCTCCAACTCCACAGTCCAAAAGCATCAATTCTTAGGTGCTCAACTTTCTTTTTAGTCAAACTCTCATATTCATACATGACTACCGGAAAAAACATAGCTTTGACTAGACAGACCTTTGTCAGCAAAGTAACGTGTCTGCTTTTTAATATACAGTCTAGGTTGGTCATAGCTTTTCTTCCAAGGAGTAAGTATCTTTTAATTTCATGGCTGCAGTCACCATCTGCAGTGATTCTGGAGCCCAATAACATAAAGTCTGTCACTTTCCATTGTTTCCCCATCTAGTTACCATGAAGTGATGGGACCGGATACCGTGATCTTCATTTTCTGAATGTTGTTTTAAGCCAGCTTTTTCATTCTCCTCTTTCACTTTCATCAAGAAGCTCTTTAGTTCCTCTTTGCTTTCTGCCATACAGGTGGTGTCATCTGCATATCTGAGATTATTGATATTTTTCCCTGCAATCTTGATTTCAGCTTGTGCTTCATCCAGCCTGGCACTTCACATGATGTACTCCGCATATAAGTTAAACAAGCAGGGTGACAATATACAGCCTTGACGTACTCCTTTCCCAATTTGGAACCAGTCCTTTGTTCTGTGAGTAATTCTAACTGTTGCTTCCTGACCTGCATACAGATTTCTCAGGAGGCAGGTAAGGTGGTCTGGTATTTCCATCTCTTAAAGAATTTTCCACTTTGTTTTGATCCACAAAGTCAAAGGCTTTCGTGTAGTCAATAAAGCAGAAGTAGATAGAGAAGGCAATGGCACCCCACTCCAGTACTCTTGCCTGGAAAATCCCATGGACAGAGGAGCCTGGTAGGCTACAGTCCATGGCGTGGCTAAGAGTCGGACATGACTGAGCGACTTCACTTTCACTTTTCCCTTTCATGCATTGGAGAAAGAAATGGCAACCCACTCCAGTATTCTTGCCTAGAGAATCCCAGGGATGGCAGAGCCTGGTGGGCTGCCGTCTATGGGGTCACACAGAGTTGGAAACAACTGAAGCGACTTAGCAGCAGCAGCAGCAGCAGATGTTTTTCTGGAACTCTTTTGCTTTTATGATCCAACAGATGTTTACCATGTCACTGTCACTAAGATACAGTGACTTTAATTAGAGTAAAATCAAACATCTTGGCCAGGGTTGTAAAATCCAGTATTATCTGACCTAGGACTAATCCTCAGACTCATATTGCTTTATTCCTGTGCCCACTATATTCTAGTCATCCTGGTCTCCTTCCTATTTCTTGGAAAACCCAAGCTTGTTCTTCTAAAGGTCTTTGAAATAGCTGCTGTCTCTGCTTGGCATAATCTTCAGCTATCTCTGTCTTCCTCTCATCGCTCATCTCATCTCAAATAGTGTCTCCTAAAAAGGTTGTGTTTTTTTTTTTTTCCATCATGATTCTTAGTTGCACGTATCACTATCTGATGTTGGTTCCTCATTTGTCAGTTCCAATCATTAGAACTGTGGTTGGCACAGAGGAAGCATTCAATAAATGTTTTTTATGTAAAGGAAGGAATTATTTTGGATCACCTAAAATGCCACCTCACCTTCATGCTTACCTCCTCCCTTTTCATTAATGTTCATTGGTGTATGATCATAAAGTTCTATAGATTTAAATTGGTAAATAAGCATAAGCTTCTTTTTTTAAAGTTTAAAATCCCCAGCTCTTAAAAATAACTTGTAGACCTATTGAGTATCTTTATCTTAAGAAATAACAACTAAATTTGCCAGTATAGTATTTTTAAATTATTGGCTTAAGTACCTATGGCCATTTTGTTGAATTACAATGTTTTCTTTTCTATAGATTTTTTTTTCTTTGTTCAGATGAATGGCTGAACACATGTGTATCTCTTAATTTAGGAGTCTTAGCTTTGGCCACTGTAATCAATCACTGCAATGCACAGTCCCCTAAATGTTTCTTTTCTTGCCTCAGTGGGTATTTAAATTTCCTATTAGAAATCACTGGGGTAAAAAGCTAGCAAGTATGTTAGCAATCTCAGAAGTTTACACGAATAACAATATAGTATTTTAAAATGTAGAATAAAGACAGGATAGTTAACCAAAAAGTTACTTTTTTGGTATAAAGCTTGAAACTTTGAAATTGGAAATGCAGAATAGCTTTTAAGCCTGCATTCCTATTTTTCTTGCCCCCAGGAGAAAAGAGCTCATTCCTATTTTAAATTAATTCTGTGATACAATTTCTCATGAAAATTTTTTAAGTTTGACTTTTTCTAAAACTTGTCACTCTGGTGGTTATATTTTCCTAATCATGATGAGAAATAAAAATATATTTCTACCAGGCACTTAAATCCATTAGTACAGGTCCTTAACTGACAGCACCTTTTAACAAAGACCAAAAATACTTTGTGTGGTCACTGAGTGATGGCAAAATGGTAACAAAACTTATTATTATAATTTTTTCTAATCAAATTAACCATAAACCAGCATATATTGCAGATAATTAGGTAGTTATTGGACTAGCTATTTTTTTTAAACACCAGACATTAACTCATGCCTAAATTATTACAAGGTAACATCAGTGGATGTGTTAGCTTCTTCCTTTAGTCTTTTTTTTGTTTGTTTTTTTAGATTCTTTGGTCTTTTTTTCAATCACAAAGTAAATACTGTTTTAAAAGCACGAATAATACCATGGTACTCCTGTACTCAAAATCATCAAATATATTTCCATTTCAGAGAATGAAAACCAAAAATACAAAATGGTCACACTATTAATATAACCTTTACCTTGATTCATTTAATTTAAATAAAATACTTGATTGGAACTTTTGTCTCAAAGTCTGCTTAAATGTCATGACTTACCATTTGGGTTCTAAAACCATTCATATCTTTCAAACCTTACAAGACCTCCAAATTTAGAATTCTCTAATTCTTTCTTTCTCTGCTAGCAAATCAGCTCACTTCTTTTTGGAACTCATATCTTTCTTCAATATCTTTCCAAATGTAGGCAAAGGTAACCAACACCCAATACAAATCTAGTTTTTCCAATCTAGACTTCCAATCTTCACCCTCTATACTGAGGAGGCACATGACCTGCTATTCAAAATACAGTATGAGGCACTTTTTCAAAATATTTTGCCACTGCATATCATGGAACTCAGGCCATCCATACCATTAAATCTGTGTTCTTATAATAATCACTCAATCACTAATCCATTCTCACATATTTTGTCAGTCAGTTCAGTTGCTAAGTCGTGTCTAACTCTTTCCGATCCCATGGACTGCAGCATGCCAGGCCTCCCTGTCCATCACCAAATCTCGGATCTTGTTCATATTCATGTCCATCAAGTCGGTGATGCCATCCAACCATCTCATCCTCTGTCATCCCCTTCTCCTCCTGCCTTCAATCTTTCCCAGCATCAGGATCTTTTTCAGTGAGTTAGTTCTTTGCATCAGGTGGCCAAAATATTGGAGTTTTAGCTTCAGCATCAGTCCTTCCAATGAATAGTCAGGGTTGATTTCCTTTAGGATTGACTGGTTGGATCTCCTTGCTGTCCAGGGGACTCTCAAGAGTATTCTCCAACACCACAGTTCAAAAGCATCAATTTTTCACCACTCAGCTTTCTTTATAGTCCAACTCTCACATCCATACATGACTACTGGAAAAATCATAGCTTGACTAGATGGACCTTTATTGGCACAGTAATGTCTCTGCTTTTAATATATTTTATGGTTCTGTTATAATGCATTAAGTGCTCTATCGATCACTATAGGTTAGGCTATGTGCAATAACTAATACTCTAAACACAAAGATAAAAATCCCAGTGATTTGACCAAATTAAATTTCTAACATATAAAAGTCTGATACCTATATCAGCTTTTCTTGTGTTATCCAAAAGATAACTCAGAGCAATCTTATCTGGAACAGTCTGCTATCTCATTCTGTAGCCTGTATCTAAATGTGCTCCCTGATTGAGAAATTCTCTCTTTTTGAATGTTGGTCAGAGACAGAGTGGTGCTCCACTGCAGTCTATGAAAGCAGGAAATATTCATTTTTCTAGCCTCCCTTAAAATTAATATATGTGCAATCCACCCATAATCATCAGATGCACCCACACATGATTATCGAAATAGAACATAAGAAATGCAAATGATGTCTCTGGGGATGGTGTCAGTTGCAACAAGAAATAGTACAGAGGCAATAAGGGCTTGTGGACTAGTGGCAACATTCAGATTCTCCTACTAACAGTATCAAGTGTTTCTACAGCAAGAGCTAATACTTGAGGTAGACAATAGCACATTACTATGAATCTGAGCATCATTTTTTGTCTCTATGACTGTTCCACAGTCCTTTGTGTGACTCAATAAACTGCCCAATATCTTTTTAATGGTAAAGGGTTTATCTGCTAAATCAGAAATTTTTTATTTCTTTGTGTTTGTCTTTTGCTTGTAACTAAATTTTGACGGATATATGGTTTTAATAAGAATATAACCATTTTAAGCTGATTCTTACCTTTAATGTGAATAAGTGAGCATCAGAACATTAAACTCTCATGTGAAGCCTAGTGGTTGAATTATGTTGTGATGAGAATATTGGGCTACTCCAATAATATTTAATGAGCATTATTTTCTTCTGTTATATTCAAAGACCATTATGAAAAGTTACCTGATTTTTAAGACAAAGCAAGGAGTTGAAGGTTTTGGTAAAAGGAAAGACTATGTCCTATGTTCTGTGACCTCTGTTTTGCTGCAAATGGCCTTCCATTTACGAACATAAATCTCATGAGTCTGCAATTTCATGGATTCCATGAAAGTTAAGAATGAATCATAAACTTTAGCCTATACTAGTGAATTAGCAGAGCTCAAGACCATTCCAGAATATATATTGTTTTGTAAGGCAAAAACAAAAAGATCCAAAATCCATGGGTTGCACCAAAAGCAGCTCTATGAGGGAAAATTATAGTGCTACAGGCTTACCTCAGGAAATAAGAAAAATCTCAAACAACCTAAACTTACACCTAAAGCAACTAGACAAAGAAGAACAAACAAAATTTAAAGTCAGTAGAAGGGAAGAAATCATAATGATCAGAACAGAAATAAATGAAATAGAAACTAAAAAAGCAACAGAAAAGATCAATGAAACTAAAAGATGGTTCTTTGAAAAGATACACAAAATTCTGACTGGTGTGAAATGGTACTTCATTGTGGTTTTGATTTGCATTTCTCTGATAATGAGTGATGTTGAGCATCTTTTCATGTGTTTGTTAGCCATCTGTATGTCTTCTTTGGAGAAATGTCTGTTTAGTTGTTTGGCCCATTTTTTGATTGGGTTGTTTATTTTTCTGAAATTGAGCTGAAGGAGTTGCTTGTATATTTTTGAGATTAATTGTTTGTCCGTTGCTTCGTTTGCTATTATTTTCTCCCATTCTGAAGGCTGTCTTTTCACCTTGCTTATAGTTTCCTTTGTTGTGCAGAAGCTTTTAATTTTAATTAGGTCCCATTTGTTTATTTTTGCTTTTATTTCCAATATTCTGGTGGGCGGGTCATAGAGGATCCTGCTGTGATTTATGTCGGAGTGTGTTTTTCCTATGTTTCCCTCTAGGAGTTTTATAGTTTCTGGTCTTACATTTAGATCTTTAATCCATTTTGAGTTTATTTTTGTGTATGGTGTTAGAAATTATTCTAGTTTCATTCTTTTACAAGTGGTTGACCAGTTTTCCCAGCACCACAGTCAGAATGGCTGCTATCCAAAAGTCTACAAGCAATAAATGCTGGAGAGGGTGTGGAGAAAAGGGAACCCTCTTACACTGTTGGCGGGAATGCAAACTAGTACAGCCACTATGGAGAACAATGTGGAGATTCCTTAAAAAACTGGAAATAGAACTTCCATATGACCCAGCAATCCCACTGCTGGGCATACACACTGAGGAAACCAGACTTGAAAGAGACACGTGTACCCCAATGGTCATCGCAGCACTGTTTACAATAGCCAGGACATGGAGGCAACCTAGATGCCCATCAGCTGACGAATGGATAAGGAAGCTGTGGTACATATACACAATGGAATATTACTCAGCCATTAAAAAGAATACATTCAAATCAGTTCTAATGAGGTGGATGAAACTGGAGCCTATTATACAGAGTGAAGTAAGCCAGAAAGAAAAACACCAATACAGTATACTATTGCATATATATGGAATTTAGTAAATCGGTAAAGATAACCCTGTATGCGAGACAGCAAAAGAGACACAGATGTATAGAACTGTATTGTGGATGCTATGGGAGGGTGAGGGTGGGATGATATGGGAGAATGGCACTGAAGCATGTAAATTATCATTTGTGAAACGAATCACCAGTCCAGGTTCAATGCATGATACAGGGTGCTCGGGGCTGGTGCACCAGGATGACCCAGAGGGATGGGATGGGAAGGGAGGTGGGAGGGGGGTTCGGGAAGGGGAACACATGTACACCTATGGTGGATTCATGTCAATGTATGGCAAAACCAATACAATATTGTAAAGTAAAAAATAGATAAATAAATAAGTTTAAATTAAAAAAATAAAAAAAAAGAAAAGATAAACAAAATTGATACACATTTAGCCAGACTCATCAAGAAAATAGGGAGAGGTACCAAATTAATGGGCTCCCCTGACGGCTCAGTGGGTAAAGAATCTACCTTTAATGCAGGAGACATGAGGGATGTGAGTTTGCTCCCTGAGTCAGGGAAGATCCCCTGGAGGAGGAAAATGGCAATGCACTCCAGTTTTCTTGCAATAAAATCCCATGGAGAGAGGAGCCTGTAGGGATATAATTCAAAGGGTTGCAAAGAGTTGGACATGACAGAGTAATTAGTGTGTTAGTCTTTCAGTTGCTTCAGACTCTTTGTGACCCCGTGGACTGTAGCCTGCCAGGCTCCTCTATCCATGGAGATTCTCCAGGCAAGAATACTGAGTGGGTTGCCATTTCCTTCTCCAGAGGATCTTCCCAACTCAGGGACTGAACCCAGGTCTCCTGCATTGCAGGCAGATTCTTTACCATTTGAGTCATCAGAGAAGACTCGCTAAGCAAACACCACACAAAAAATATAAAGTTAAAAATGAAATGGAGAAGTTACAACCAATACCACAGAAATACAAAGAACCATAAAAGTGTGTTAAGTCGCTTCAGTTGTGTCTGACTCTTTGCAACCCTATGGACTGTAGTCTGCCAGGCTCCTCTTTCCATTGGGGATTCTCCAGGCAAGAACACTGGAGTAGGTTGCCGTGCACTCCTCCATAGGATCTTCCCCATCCAGGGATCAAACCGTGTCTCTTATGTCTCCAGCATTGTCTGGTGAGTTCTTTACCATTAGCGCCACCTGGGAAGCCCATGAGAGTACTACAAGCAACTAGACAACAAAATGGACAACCTAGAAAAAATGGACAAATTTTAAGACTGAATCAGGAAAAGAAAATATTAACAGACCAATTACAAGCAATGAAATTCAATCTGTGATTTAAAAACTCACAACAAACAAAAGTTCAGGACCAGATGGCTTCACAAATTCTAAGCAAACATTTAGATAAGAATTAACACCAGTTCTTCTGAAATTACCTGCCCCCCCCCACAAAAACAAAACAAAACAAAACTGTAGCGGTAGGAACACTCCAGAACTCATCCTATATGACCACCATTGCTCTGATACCAAAACGAAGGACACAACAAGAAAAAGAAAATTACAGGCCAATATCATTGATGAACACAGACATAAAATTCTTCAACAAAATACTAGCAAACTGAATCCCCATATCAAATGGGATTTATCTCATGCATGCAAGGATTTTTCAATACCCACAAAATCAATCAATGTGATATACCACATTAACAAATGGAATAAAAAGCACGTGACCATCTCAATTGATGCAGAAAAACTTGTGATAAAATTCAACATCCATTTATGAAAGTAAATATATTACTGACCACATAGCATTTGTGTTTAATTAGAACAGTACTGAGTTTCTGAACTCAGTTTGAGCGTGTGAGTGAGAATTTAGTAACAGTAGAAAACAGTTATAAATTTAATTCAAGAACATTTATGTAAGGCAAGACCCAGCTTGCTGGATGAATATACAATGTTTCCATCTAAGTGAAAGTATACTTAAAGTAGAATCCTTTCTATATATTGAACAGAGCAAATAGCTGTCATTAATAAATTATAATTTAACAAAATCCAGGCACAGAAGAATAGACTTTAGTAGAAAATCAAACAAAAGCTTCAAAAACAAAGGTTTAAAAATTAGGTCAAAAGAGTATTTGAAGTGAACTGCACACTTGCTATATGTTTTCACTTAAAAAGGGCTTACACAAGGTACACATGGCCCAGGTAATCACCTGTGCGAACAGTAAGAAAAGAATGCTTGTCTTATAAAGTTTTCTATCTATTCTTTTAAACCATCTCAATATCTGTGGACAGGGATTGTTGGCTGCCATTAGAGTAAATAAAGGATTTTCTGGCCATTCCAGCTCTTCAAGGATCAAAACATCAGCCACTGCATATGTCCCCCTCCCCTGCACCTTGGTGCACGCTGTTGAAAATTCAGGAAGGAGAAAAACAAGAAAAATGAAAGCATTCAGTGCTTTGGTCCTAGATCAAGATGTATATCTAAGGAATAATTTCAATTAACCCAGATTCTTGCATCTTCCTATATATAGTAATGCACAAAAATCACTAACTTGAGATGTTGATTTTTGGTGATTAGTGAAAAAACAATCATTTGATGTGTAACTACATCTTTTTTTCTTCCTGAAAAAAAAAGGAAAAACCAAACTCCTTAATAACGTTGGTTTTACCTTGTTAGAGCAATTTCTCAATAGCTATCTCAGAGGCTGTCTTCTGGGCTACAGTCATTCATAAAATCCTTGAAAAAAACTTGAATTTTTCAAATCCTTGAAAAAAACTTAATTTGCAGCCTGTAGATTATGTGTTTTTCCTCACTAAGACAAATTTCAACTCAGTGTACCATTTTATATTTGTTAAATCTTCCTATTAATGTATATCATAAAGGTTAGCACCAAAACATTAGGTTTAAAATTTTAGATTACAAAAATACATATAATCTGCTTCCCAGGTGGCGCTACTGGTAAAGAACCCACCTGCAAATGCAGGATTCAATCCCTGGGCCTGGAAGATCCACTGGAGGAGGGCATGGCAACCCACTCCAGTACTCTTGCCTGGAGAATCCCACAGACAGAGGAGCCTGGTGGGCTACAGTCCATATGGTCGCAAAGAGTCAGACACGACTGAAGCAAGCAACTTATCACCTATCACATTACCCCAGTTACTTTGTTGTTGTTCAGTCACTTAGTGTCCAACTATTTGTGATTGATTCCATGGACTGCAGCATGCCAGGCTTCCCTGCCTTCACTATCTCCGGGAGTTTGCTCCTACTCAAGTCAACTGAGTCATTGATGCCATTCAACCATCACATCCTCTGTCACGCCCTTCTCCTCTTGCCCTCAGTCTTTCCCAGTATGAAAATAAGTTACCCATTTTATAATCAGGAAAAATATCATTGCTTCCCACAGGTGCCCAAACCCAAATTAGGAGAGGAATTTCATAAGATATTGTCTCTCTTCCTGGAGAAGACTGTGATCAGAGTTAAAAGTTGATTGATAAGACAACATTGTATGCTTGTCACACATCAGAGCATGTTGTTGGTTTTTATCCCCCCTCACAGATACAGTGCTATGAGTGCTATAAACTGTGGATAGTTTGCTTAAGTAATCTCTGGAGATACAACCTGAAGAAACTGATTAACACTTTTACTCCTGTAAAAATGCAAAATTAATTTGGACTGTTCTCAAAATACAAGAAACTAAATCCCATGATTAATTGCAACCTCTTAAGTTATTAGATATTTCTCCACTTGACTACCCAAAGGAAAAACAAATTTGACTACAGCTAGTATGAGAAGCCTGAATCATATTACCATTGTTTCTATTATATTTGTTTTTGGTATGAATTACAATTATGTATTTATCATTTTAATGCAAGCTGATATTTATATATAGCAAAATGTTATGCAGTTTGATACTGGGTTCTCTTTAAAATAGAAATAGTTGAAATGTTTACATCCTATCTTTTCTGAAATTAAAATTATAATTTACAATGTGAATTCTTTATAGTCATTTTGCCTTGTGTAGAATATATTTTATTCAAGAATAAGCTTTGAAAAGGTTAAATTATATTTTACTATTTCTTATGTATTTCTGAATAGTTAAATTTATTAATATATTAAAATATGATTCTTCCTCATGGCTTTCCGGATTCAGAAACAGAATTACTCGAGTCCGAGTCTCAGCTCCATCACTTGCATTTTTAATCCAACCATGTCATTTAGACTTATTTAATTTTTATGCTTGTAAAATGAAAATTTATTTACCTCATAATGTTAGTTTGGAAGATTAAATGAGGAAAAGTAGGTAGATTAATACAATAATTATTACTACTCAAGGTGCTTAGTAGTTTACAGAACACTTTTCCATCTATATTAAAATTTATTCCTGCATTAACCTTCTGCAGTAGGTATTATGAACTACAGAAGTAAGAAAATGGAGACTGAAAGAAGTTAAGTGAATCAGATAATTAATAGTGACTTAAAGATGCAATACTAATCTTCCACTTCCCTGTTCAAAAGAAACCACATGCAATGTGAATGCTGTGAGTTACATTTATTCCATGTCTTACTGAGGACTACAGCCTGAGACACAGCCTCTCAGATAACTGAGAGACTGCCCTGAAATGGTAAGGAGAAGATCAGTATACATGTGATTTTGACAAAGTGTTACAAGCAACCAAGCACATAGTTCTGTAAAAGGTTGCCGCTGGTCACGAAGAACAGATACCTTAGTTACTTGTTTCAGTGCTCTTCTGAGCATTGGAAGATGTAAGAACACAGATTCATAAAACATTTCTCCTGCAAATATCTATCTGAAGTGCTGTTCTGCTAGTTTTCCCAGAGCACAGAGTGCCTCATTCCTGATCTCTGCACTCAATTCCTCTCAGGGTGTGTTAAAGGTCAAGGTCTCCTGTGGCTGATGACTCAATCTCTGCAGAGCCAGATGGCAATCAACCTTTTTTAGTTAGCAATGATGTTTCCAGAACGATGTTTAGGTTAGCAGAAATGAAGGGGCACATGAGCACAGTTTCAAGCAGGTGATATATCCAAGTTAACATTTTTGAGATGCTATGTTTTGTTTTAAAGACAGACAAAAATATGATCAAAGTATAAAAGCCTAGATGCTCTTAAGCTATGTGCCTTTGTATCTGTTCTGCTTAAGAGACAACTGCATGTTCTACAGAGTTAATCTTAAGAGAAATATCACAGAAAAAGAATATTACTGTTTATTAATCCAATAGTGTCATTTAGATTAAAAATAAATCATAGACAACTGTGAGTCTATCCTTGTCATACATGACAAGTACTAAAAAATCTAATATATACTTGTGTCTAGAATTTTACATAGAAATAAATTCTGGAATTATATATACTAAGGTGTAAACAGTGGTCATTTCTCATTTTTAACATAATGAATGTTTATTTTTGTAAATGTTTATATATTTTTATATAAATTTTGTATTTAGAAATTTAAAAGTATTTTTATCAATTAAAATAAACTATATAATAATCATTATATACACAAAATGTATGCACACAAATATTCACTTGATTTAAAAGAAAATCCTAAAAATTAAAGCAATCAATGATAAAGATACAAAGTATACAAGATTCACAATACATGGCACTATATATATATATATATATATGTATGTATATATATATATATTTAGAGATTGACTCATTTGAGAAGAAAATAACCACATATGCACATACATGTACACACACACACACACACACACACCAGAAAAGAGAGAAGAGTTAACCAAAACAACAATGAACAACTGTTTATCAAGTACTAACTGAAATTATAACCCACAACAAACAAACATGAATATATATTTTTACAATAGAATTATTTCAATATAAAAAAAATTGTTTTGGGGTATCACAAATAAACTGCTCAAACTAAAATTTCAGAATATTTTTAAACCATAAGGATGCTGTATTCAAACTTCAAAAAAATTTTGGCATTTATGGGAAAGAAAAATTGTATACACAAAAACTGCAAATAAAATGTCACCATGAAACCCAAAGAAATTTGGAGTCATTTTGTTTAAACTAGAATTCAAAATAACTGAACAAGAACTCTATTGTGCTAAATATTGTCCTTCATAATTATAAACTCAGCTGATTTGTCATCTGCAGAAATAAAGCTAGACTATGGCAAAGGATTATAAATATGGAGCAGTTTGAATTGCATATGTGGGCCAGAAGATGTCACTCTTGTTAAAAGACTGTCTACATGACCTTTTCTGAAGGATAATTGTCGACTATGGTTGTGGGCAGAATTTCAACATGTGAAGGATTTAGCCCTGACCCTCTTTTCACCTCACCACCTACTTTAGTCTAATGATAACAGAATCCGTAAATTAAAAGTGTCAGCTGCCCTACCATCAGTTTCCAAAGCTGTTTGGTCTAACTGAATTTATGGTCAATGGTTATATAAGTGGTGTTGCCAAATCTCTGTAATTATTACAGAGATGGAATCAGGCACAGAGAATAAATGTTGCTGCAAGCTAACCCAAGCTATGACATTACTATAATTAGGCCAATGATTCATACCATTTGTTTCTCTTGGATGATATCTTTAATAGCCAGAAAATTAAGCTGCAATTTTTGAAATTAGGGATTTTATCTTTGTGCGTGTGTTCAGTTTTTTGTTTTTCCTTTATAAAACTAGAATTCGGTTATTTAAAAATGGGTGAGTTCTGTTAATCCTACACTCTTAATTACTCAAAGCACTTGTGATACCTTAGGGTGTGACCATCTGGAGAGGTCACTGGTGTGAGATTTTTATGAGAGTAACAAATAATTTTAAAAATAAATTTTCAGAATTAAGGCAGACTATCTAGCATGTACATTCATTTAGTATTTCCAAAAATAAAATTAAAATAATCAGATGTGGTGTGTGTTTAACGTAAATGTTAACCTGCTCATATGTGGTATACTTTGTAAGAAGAAAATATAAGATTCTTATTATTCTTTGGATATGGAATGCATATTAGCTGGCATATAGTGACTATACCCGATGAGTACCGCTGAAGAAGCTGAAGTTGAACGGTTCTATGAAGACCTACAAGACCTTCCAGAACTAACACCCAAAAAAGATGTCCTTTTCATTATAGTGGACTGGAATGCAAAAGAGGGAAGTCAACAAACACCTGGAGTAACAGGCAAATTTGGCCTTGAAGTACAGAAAAGCAGGGCAAAGGCTAATAGAGTTCTGCCAAGAGAACGCACTGGTCAGAGCAAACACCTTCTTCCAACAACACAAGAGAAGATGCTACACATGGACATCACCAGATGGCCAACACTGAAATCAGATTGATTATATTCTTTGCAGCCAAAGATGGAGAAGCTCTATACAGTCAGCAAAAACAAGACCAGGAGCTGACTGTGGCTCAGATCATGAACTCCTCATTGCCAAATTAAGACTGAAACTGAAGAAAGTGGAGAAAACCACTAGACCATTCAGGTATGACCTAAATCAATTCTCTTACGGTTATACAGTTGAAGTGAGAAATCGATTTAAGGGACTAGATCTGATAGACAGAGTGCCTGATGAACCATGGATGGAGGTTCGTGACACTGTACAAAAGACAGGAATCAAGACCATCCTCAAGAAAAAGAAATGCAAAAAAGCAAAATGGCTGTCTGAGAAGGCCTTACAAATAGCTGTGAAAAGAAAGGAAGCGAAAAGCAAAGGAGAAAAGAAAAGATATACCCATTTGAATGCAGAGTTCCAAAGTAGAGCAAGGAGAGATAAGAAAGCCTTCCACAGCGATCAATGCAAAGAAATAGAGGAAAACAATAGAATAGGAAAGACTACAGATCTCTCCAAGAAAATTAGAGATACCAAGTGAACATTTCATGCAAAGATGGGCTCAATAAAAGATATAAATGGTAAGGACATAACAGAAGCAGAGATATTAAGAAGAGGTGGCAAGAATACACAGAAGAACTGTACAAAAAAAGATCTTCACAACTCAGATAATCACAAGAGTGTGATAACTCACCTAGAGCCAGACATTCTGGAATGTAAAGTCAAATGGGCCTTAGGAAGAGTCACTACGAACAAAGCTAGTGGAGGTGATGGAATTCCAGTTGAGCTATTTCAAAACCTGAAAGATGATGCTGTGAAAGTGCTGCACTAAATATGCCAGCAAATTTGGAAAACTCAGCAGTGGCCACAGGACTGGAAAAGGTCATTTTTCATTCTAATCCCAAAAAAAGGCAATGTCAAAGAATGTGCAAACTACCACACAATTGCACTCATCTCACACACTAGTAAAGTAATGCTTAAAGTTCTCCAAGCCAGGCTTCAGCAATACGTGAACCGTGAACTTCCAGATGTTCAAGCTGGTTTTAGAAAAGGCAGAGGAACCAGAGATCAAATTGCCAACATCCACTGGATCATCAAAAAAGCAAGAGAGTTCCAGAAAAACATCTATTTCTTCTTTATTGACTATGCCAAAGCCTTTGACTGTGTGGATCACAATAAACTGTCAAAAAGATCTTGAGATTCTCTTGGATTGCAAGGAGATCCAACCAGTCCATCCTAAAGGAAATCAGTCCTGAATATTCATTGGAAGGACTAATGCTGAAGCTGAAACTACAATACTTTGGCCACCTGAGTCAAAGAGCTGACTTATTTGAAAGAGATGGGAATATCAGACAACCTGACCTGCCTCTTGAGAAATCTGTATGCAGGTCAGGAAGCAAGAGTTAGAACTGGACATGAAACAACAGAAGAGTTCCAAATAGGAAAAGGAGTATGTCAGGGCTGTACATTGTCACCCTGTTTATTTAACTTATACGCAGAGTACATCATGAGAAACGCTGTGCTGGAAGAAACACAAGCTGGAATCAAGATTGCTGGAAGATATATCAATAACCTCAGATATGCCGATGACACCACCCTTATGGCAGAAATGAAGAAGAACTAAAGAGCCTCTTGATGAAAGTGAAAGAGGAGAATGAAAGAGTTGGCTTAAACCTCAACATTCAGAAAACTAAGATCATCGCATCTGGTCCCATCACTTCATGGCAAATAGATGGGGAAATAGTGGAAACAGTAGCTGACTTTTATTTTTTGGAGCTCCAAAATCACTGCAGATGGTGATTGCAGCCACGAAATTAAAAGACATTTACTCCTTGGAAGGAAAATTATGACCAACCTAGACAGCATATTAAAAAGTAAAGACATTACTTGGTCAATAAAGGTCTGTCTAGTCAAGGCTATGGTTTTTCCAGTGGTCATGTATGAATGTGAGAGTTGGACTATAAAGAAAGCTGAGCGCTTAAGAATTGATGCTTTTGAACTGTGGTGTTGGAGAAGACTCTTGAGAGTCCCTTGCACTGCAAGGAGATCCAACAAGTCCATCCTAAAGGAGATCAGTCCTGGGTGTTCATTGGAAGGATTGATGTTGAAGCTGAAACTCCAATACTTTGGCCACCTGATGTGAAGAGCTGACTCATTTGAAAAGATCCTGATGCTGGGAAAGATTGAAGGCAGGAGGAGAAGGGGATGACAGAGGATGAAATGGTTGGATGGCATCATCAACTCAATGGACATGAGTTTGGATGAACTCCGGGAGTTGACGATGGACAGGGCGGCCTGGCATGCTGCAATCCGTGGGGTCGCAAAGAATCAGATGTGACTGAATGACTGAACTGAACTTTCCCAAATCAAGGAAAAATTGGTTCATACCCTTAGCCAGGCATGGAAAACACAGGATCAGTAACCTGCTGCTGTTTACTTTCTTATTCATATAGTCAGTTTTTCCTTTCAAAATATTTACTCATAATGCTTAACTCAGAAAAACACATGGATGTATTATTCATTCAATGATTCTCTTAGTCAATAGTTACTTACACTTACAAAGTACTATGCCAGAATCTAGATATAAATGGTAAGAAAAAATGGACATGGCCTTATTAAACCTAAATTCCAGTGAAAAGACAAGCATCAGACAATAATCACACAAATAATTATATAATTTTCACCTGTAATATTCATGTAAATGGACAAAGTTATGAGAAGATGATGTTTATACCAAAATCTGGAAAAAGAAAAAGTTTTGCCATATAAACAGTATGAGGAAAACAGAACTGTTTTGCCATTCAAAGAGTATAAGAAAAACAGAACACCAATGATAACTGATTGCTAAGAAATAAAAAAGGTTTGGAGGCAAATGAAATAAAAAAGTACTGCAGAAGTCCACTTTGAATAAAGGTGATTTGATGAAAACCAAAGCACTGCATGAATCTGAGATATACTTAAGAGGTAAATAAATTGTTGTGGTGATATACTGAACAGGACTCTCTATATTATTCAACTTTTCCATAATCCATTCAGGAACATATTACTGAATACCTCTTATGTGCCAGAACTGAATTGCAGTCTTAAATGAGATAGATTTGTTTTCAAAGACATAAGAGTCTAGACAGAAGTGGCTAGTATATTTTTTAATGTAATTTAATCAGCTTTTTTCTTAATAGTTTTAGACAGCCCCAAAGTAACAAATAATTCTGTTAACATCTAGAAATGTGGATATTTATAAAGACTAATTAAAAACAAATCCATATATGTCAAATTTAACAGCTCAGCTTTTAGTGTGCCTTATTTTCAACAACACTCTACTCAGGAACATTTGCTAAATTTCTCATTTAACTAAGGTAATAAAGCATCCTTAAGCCCTGTAGGGCCAAATGTGTGTGATTACCAGAGATTGTTCCAACATTTGTAAAAAAATCTTATCACTCTCACTATGAACTCTTCCCAATAAGCAGATGAATAAGAATTCAGCAAGTAATCTAGACCCATTATCTCTTCCTCCTTCTGTTTAATCCAACCTGTTTTGCTTTTTGAGTACTTAACCAGAAGCTTGTAAGATATCTATTACAGGTTTGCCTAGCTTCTTTATGACACTATAAATCAGGTCCTTAAAGTGAGAAACATCTTTGTCAGAACATTCAAAATAGCTTTTGAGGGCTAGCAGAGTCTATCACTTTAGAAGTATTGATTGCAAGAAACAGAGAGCAATACAGGCTAACCTAAAAAGAGGAATTATTGGAAAGACTTTGGATCTCACAGGGGCCAGATCTGATCATAGCAGGAACAAGGTGGGCTCCAGAGGGTCACAGAGCAGGAAGTAAGAAACAGAGCATTTGCCTATTGAGAAGGAAAGGCTCATGAATGTGACATTGTTGGCAACAAGACTAGCAGAATGGAAACTATGCCTCCTCTAGATCTGCTGTTTAGGCAGGCCTGACTAAAGCTGACAAATATCTGCTATGTGAGACTGGCTGCTGCTTGACAGGCCAGTTTGGGCAGAGTCCACAGGATGCCAGTATTAAGTACAGTTAGCCAAATTCTAAGGTCTAATTTTTCATTTTACAAAAATTCTAGACCTTCTTGGAAAGATGACAAGGTGCATCAAAACAACACTCACAAATCACCAAGAATGTGGCTTAGCTCCTCCAGTCTGTGGTTTTGGGAGATGGCCAATACTGAGCTCATGATACTGCACTCTGTGGGCCCACAAATCACCTCTCAGGATGGACGTGGTCCACTCCCAACACATATGAGGGCAGGGTAAGCAGAGCTAAAGCTGGCAGGAGGGCCATTTGAGAGACAAGTTGGACTGGAGCAAGCACCCCGTGAGACCACCGCACAAGATCAAGCCCCGAGACTTTGGAGTGGGAGCACTGACTCCAAGACCCTAGACTACCAGAGAACTAGCCCTAGGAGGGTATCAAACAGTGAGAACTCACACAAAGGAAACCACTTCAATACAAAAGCTGGCATCACACAACCACCAGTAGCACCCTGTGCAGGCCAGTTTTCTTATTGGCCTGTCATCTAAACAACAAACAAAAAAAAAATGCAAACCCAGTCATCACCAGACAGGATTATCACTTTACTCAGCCTTGCCCATCAAAGGAAAAACAAACAAACAAACAAAATCTCAGCACAAATCTAACCCTATATGAAGCTCACACAAACCACTGGACCAAACTTATGAGGGCAGAAATCAAAAGGAAGAAAGAATTCAACCTTGAAGCCCAGGAAAAGGTGACCTCAGTAAGACCTTTTAACACAATAAGTTAAAAAAAATAATGAAAAGGCAGAGAAATACTACACCAATGAAGGAACAAACTAGAAACAAAGAAGTCCAAATAAATGAAGGGGAAATAGGCACACCACCTGAAAATTAATTCAGAATAATGATAGTAAGGATGATCAAAAACCTTGAAAACAAAATGGAGAAAATGCAAGAATCAATTAACAAAGACCTAGAAGAATTAAAGAATAAACCTGCAGAGACAAACAACACAATTACTGAAATTAAAAACATTGTAGAAGGAATCAACAGCAGAATATCCAAAGCAGAAGAACAAACTGTGAGCTGGAAAGTAAAATGGTAGACATAACTTCTGAAGAGCAGGACAAAGTAAAAAGAATGAAAAGATCTGAGGATAGTCTCAGAGACCTCTGGAACAATATCAAACACACCAACATTTGAATTATAGGGGTCCCAGAAGAAGAAGAGAAAAAGAAAGGGTATGAGAAAATTTCTGAATAAACTATAGTTGAAAATTTCCCCAACACAGAAAAGGAAACAGTCAATTAAATCCAAGATGCACAAAGAGTCCCATACAGGATAAACCCAAGGAGAAACACACCAAGACATATATTAATCAAACTAACAAAGACTAAACACAAAGAAAGAATATTAAAAGCAGCAGGGAGAAGCAACAAATAACATACAAGGGAAACCCCACATGCTTAACAACTGATCTTTCAGCAGAAACTCTGCAGGCCAGAAGGGAATGGGAGGATATATTTAAAGTACTGAAAGGGAAAAATCTACAACCAAGATTACTGTACCTGGCAAAGATCTCATTCAAAATTGATGGGGAAATAAAAAGCTTTTCATATTGTCCAGAAATACAAGAGAAGAAAAGAAACCTACAAAATCAACCCCAAACAATTAAGAAAATGGCAATAGGAACACATATACCAATAATTACTTTAAAAGAAAATGGATTAAATGCACCAACCAAAAGACACAAACTGGCTGAATGGATTAAAAAAAAATCCACTTATATACTGTCTACAAGAAACTCACTTCCATCTCTAAAACACATAGACTGAAAGTGAGAGGATGGAAAAATATATTCCATGAAAATGGGAAGCAAAAGAAAGCTGGAGAAACAATCCTCATATCACACAAAATAGACCTTAAAATAAAGAAGATTATAAGAGATAAGGAAGGACACTACATAATGAGCAAGGGATCAATCCAAAAGGAAGACATAACAATTGTAAACATCTCTTCACCCAACAGGGGAGCACCTCAATACATAAGACAAACACTAACAGACATAAAAGCAGAAACTGACAGTAACACAACAATAGTAAGACACCCCACTCACACCAATGGACAGATCATCAAAACAGAAAATCAATAAGGAGACTCAACTCTTTAATGATACATTAGATGAGATGGATTTCACTGATATCTTCAGGACATCCCATCTAAATGGAGAAGAATATACCTTCTTCTCAAGTACACATGGAACATTCCCCAGGATAGACCACATCTTGGGTCACAAGTGAAACCTCATTAAATTTAAGAAATTTTAAATCATATCAAGCATCTTCTCTGACCAAAACGCTATGAGACTAGATATCAATTACCAGAAAAAAAACTTTAAAAAATATAAACATATGGAGATTAAATATCACATTTCTAAATAACCAAAATGTGACTGAAGAAATAAAAAGGGAAATCAAAAAATTTCTAGAAACAAATGACAAAGAAAACATGACAAGTCAAAACCTATGGGTTACAGCGAAAGCAGTCCTAAGAGGGAAGTTTATAGCAATATAATCTTACCTAAAGAAACAGGAAAAACATTGAATAGATAACCTAACTTTACACCTAAAACAACTGGAAAAAGAACAAAATACCACCAAAATTAGTAGAAGGAAGGAAATCATAAAGATCCAAGCAGAAATAAATGAAAAAGAAATGAAAGAAACAGTAGTAAAGATTAATAAAACTAAAAGCTGATTCTTTGAGAAGATGAACAAAACTGACAAGCCTTTAGCCAGACTCATCAAGAGAAAAAGAAAACAATCAAATCAACAAAATTAGAAATGAAAGAGGAGAGGTTACAACAGACAATGCAGAAATACAAGGGATTATAAGAGACTATTATGAAGAACATTATATTATGGCAATAAAATGGATAACCTGAAAGAAACGGACAGATTCTTAGAAAAGTTCAAATCTTTCAAGACTGAACCAGAAGAAATATACATTATCAACAACCCAAATACAAGCACTGATATTGAAGCTGTGATCAAAAATCTCCCAAAAAACAAAAGTCCAGGACCAGATGGCTTCACAGGAGAATTATATCAAACATTCAGAGAAAAGCTAATGTCTATCCTTCTAAAACTCTTTCAAAAAATTGCAGAGGAAGGAACACTTCCAAACTCATTCTATGAGACCACCATTACCCTGATACCAAAACTAGACAAAGACAACACAAAAAATGAAAGCTACAGGCCAATATCACTGGTGAACAAAGATGCAAAAATCCTCAACAAAATTTTAGCAAACAGAACTCAGCAACACATCAAAAAGCTCATACACCATGATCAAGTTGAGTTTATTCCAGGAATGCAAAGATTCTTCAACATACACAAATCAATCAATGCGATACACCATATTAACAAATTGAAAGATAAAAACCACATGATCATCTCAGTAGATGGAGAAAAAGCCTTTGACAAAATTCAGCACCCATTTATGATTAAAACTCTTCAAAAAATGGGCATAGAAGAAACCTACCTCAGCATAGTAAAGACCATATATGATAAGCCTACAGCAAACATTATTCTCAATGGTGAACAACTGAAAGCATTCCCGTTAAGATCAGGAACAAGGCAAGTGTGTCCACTTTCATCACTGTTATTCAACATAGTTCTGGAAGTCCTAGTTACAACAATCAGAGAAGAAAAAGAAATAAAAGGGATCCAGATCGGAAGAGAAGTAAAGCTCTCACTGTTTGCAGATGACATGATACTGTACATAGAAAACCCTAGAGATAGTATCAGAAAATTACTAGAGCTAATCAGTGAATTTAGCAAAGTTGCAGGATACAAAATCAGTACACAGAAATCACTTGCATTTCTATATACTAACAATGAAAAATCAGAAAGAGAAATTAAGGAATCAATTCCATACACCACTGCAACAAAAAGAATTAAATATCTAGGAATAAACTTACCTAAGGAAACAAAAGAACTGTACACAGAAAATTATATGACACTAATGAAAGGAATCAAAGATGACATAAACAGATGGAGAGATATTCCAAGTTCCTGGGTAGGAAGAATCAATATTGTGAAAATGACTATACTACCAAATGCAATCTACAGATTCAATGCAATCCCTATCAAATTAACAATGGCATTTTTCACAGAACTATAACAAAAAATTTCACAATTCATTTGGAAACACAAAGAACGCCAAATAGCCAAAGCAGTCTTGAGAAAGAGGAATGGAATTGGAGGAATCAACCTTCCTGACTTCAGATTATACTACAAAGCTATGGTCATCAAGACAGAAAAACAGAAGGCACAAAAACAGAAACATAGACCAAAGGAACAAGATAGAAAGCCCAGAAATAAACCCATGCACCTAAAGGTACCTTATTTTTGACAAAGGAGGCGAGAATATACAATGGGACAAAGACAGCCTCTCCAATAAAAGGTGCTGGGAAAACTGGACATGGAATGCTCTTGTCGTGTTGGTGGGAATGTAAACTGATGCAGCCACAATGGAAGATGGTATGGAGATTCCTTTAAAAACTAGGAATAAAACAACCATATGACCCAGAAATCCCACTCCTAGGCATATACCCTGAGAAACCAGAATTGAAAAAAACACATCCCATTGTCCATTGCAGCACTATTTACAATAGCTAGAACATGGACACAACCTAGATGTCCTTCAACAGATGAATGGTTAAAGAAGTGTGGTACATGTACACAATGGAATATTACTCAGCCATAAAAAGGAATGCATTTGAGTCAGTTCTGATGAGGTGGATGAACCTAGAACCTATTATATAGAGTGAAGTGAGTCAGAAAAAGAAAGATAAATATAGCATTCTAATGCACATATATAGAATCTAGAAAAATGGTACTGAAGAATTTATTTTCAGGGCGGTAATGGAGAAACAGACATAGAGAATAGACTTATGGACATGGTGAGACGGGAGAAGAGAGTGAGATGTATGGAAAGAGTAACGTGGAAACTTACATTACCATATGTTAAATGGATAGCCAATGGGAATTTGCTGTATGGCTCAGAAAACTCATACAGGGGCTCTGTGTCATGCTAGAGGGCTGGAATGGGGATGGAGATGGGTGAGAGGTTCAAAGGGAGGGGATATATGTGTACCTATAGCTGATTCATGTTGCAGTTTGACAGAAAACAACAAAATTCTGTAAAGCAATTATCCTTCAATAAAAAAATAAATAAAAAGACAAAAAAAGAATTAAAGAAAAAAAAAAACCCTCACAAGCCAAATCAAGAATGACTATGCCTGGGTTGGGAAGGTAGGAGACACTGCTCAAGATATTATTAGGAAGTGATGGAGCTGGATTTGAACCTCAGATTGTTTGGTGCCAAAGCCAGTTCTACTAGACTGTGGTATCTGGCACAGCTTCCAATGTAACTCCCAAGCACATGAGATTATCTTGTCCGAATTACTTCACAAGAGTTTCTCTGGTGGCTCAGTGGCAAAGAATCTGCCTACCATGAAGGAGACATGGGTTTGACCCCTTGGTCAGGAAGATCTCTTAGAGAAGAAAATGTCAACCCACTGCAGTATTCTTCCCTGAAAAATCCCATGGGGAGAGAAACCTGGTGGACTACAGTTCGTGGGGTTGCAGAAGAGTTGAACACAACTTTGCAACTAACAACAATTACTTCCCAAAGCCCTGTCTACTATACTATCACACTGGGACATAGGGTTTCAACCTATTCATTTTGCTGGGACACATTCAGTCCATAACATCTTGAAAGCTCAAATATTATCATTCGTACTGTCACTGTTTGTTTTCCTTGAAGTAGTAGGCTTACTTTATTTATTTTCAAAAAATATAATTTATACACTCAAGTCTAAATAATCACCACTTGTCTTTCAGTCATTTTTTTCAAGTAAAAATGATGTTCTATGAAAAAGCCTCAAATTCAGTGTTTAATTGTGCAAGTGTTCTTATTTTAATTAGGAAAATAATTTAAATTAGAAGGCAGAATAAGAGTTTTAAAAATAGTTTCCATTTTGTCGGTTTTTCAAAAAGTATGCACTTGGAAACTGAGATTGATTAACATTGATAAGTATTACTGCTTTTTCAAGGACATTTTCAAGTGATACTGGAACTTTTTTATTGAGAACACACAGCAGTAAAGAATATTACTAGTATTATAGTGTTAGTGCTAGTACTAAAGGAATTTGTTGACATTGCTTTGATTCATGCTATGCTGCTACTAATTTCACACATTGCTTTTTCATCATCAGAGTATTAATAAATATCAAGATAGTGAAAAAGGGAAATAACATCTCACTATTATTATGGTAATTGTTTCTAATTTGAAGGCTCCCTGAAAGCAAAGCAGGGACCACTGGGTATCCACAGACTGCATTTTGAAAATTGCTGGCCTAATATGAGATTGCTTTCAAATAAGTTTTCTAGATTGTAAAGAAAAAGGATTGATTAGTTCAAGAAGGTATGATACTCAAAGGAAACTGAAATAAAGAAGCAAAAGAGGGGAAACCAGGGATGGGACAAAAACAAACAAACAAACAAAAAACCTAGTGTCTAGACAGTAAAGAATCTGCCTGCAATGCAGGACACCTGGGTTACATCGCTGGGCCTGGAAGATCCCCTGGAGAAGTGAATGGCAACCCACTCCAGTGTTCTTGCCTGGAGAATTCCACTGACAGAGTAGCCTGGTGGGCCATAGTCCTTGGGGTTGCAAAGAATGGACATGACTGAGGAACTAAAACACTCACACATGAGAAAGTAAAATGCATAATTTTAAGAGGAGAATAGAATAGAGACGTTGGTGTAAGTATGAAAGTAAGTGGAAAGAGGAAGAGAGGAAAAAACTGATTCAGTATGGTTGCTGGCGGAATGTTGGTGCTGCCTTAGTAATGATGTGGATTTCTACAAACCAGAACTATGAAACTATTAAAATAAACATCTTAGTTCCTGAATGGTCTTAAAAATTAGTAGTATTTAGTTATGAATAGTCTTACAGATCTTCATAACCTGAAACAGCATACACACGTTTTGATTTCTAGGAACAGAAAAAGTGTAATGAAATGTTTATAGGTCCCTCTATCAATTGCCATTATTCCTCCATGTGGCATTTATCATAAGGTAAAGCTACTGTATCAAAGGGGGGATTTCATTAGATTTTATTAATAGGAACCACATGCATTAAGACTATGAATTAAGAAAGATAGGTATGGATCAAGTGAGGAGAAAGAACAATACCTAGAGCTTGGTTATATAACAACAGTAACAATAATAAATAATTCATATGAACAAAATATATTTTCTTTCTTTTTGACTAACTAAAAGAAGACAGAAAAATGAGAGCACATTTGGACACAAAAAATACAGGACAGCAATCTCAATATAAACAGGAGTCACACATCATTTCTAATTACCCTTACTATAGTAAAACTTACCATATATATGAAAATACAGTAGAAAGTAATCATTAGCAAGACTAACTAGTTTCTTTTTAAGGAGAAAATTGGGAAGAAGTTCAGAAGGGAATTTCAAAGCAAATGAAAAACAGAGCTTGAGAGAATGATTTGGGGTTTTATAAAAGATTAATTTTATTAGGTTTCCATGCTTAGGAATTTCCAATGCCCTGGACCTTCCTCTAACGTGTTTATACACAACACTATGTGTCTGAGCATTTCAGTAGCCATTAAGTTTTATTCATGACTTTTATTGTGTAAAAGCAATGGTGTAGTTAAGATTCCCAGACAATTAGCTTTGGAAATTCCATTTGAATTGTCTGAAGTAACAGTAATAACAATACCTAGATTACTAAGAAAATTTAAACCCACTCAAACATGTAGATTAGGGTAGTACAGTAAATTAGTAATTGCACAATACTTACACATCACCACTCATTACTTAAAAACATTATTGATTATTAGAGAGATGGAGAGTATTTGTTTATGTTCAATTGAAAATTCAGCATTACATTTTCTTGGAAATAAAAAGGAAGTGATATAAAGTTCAAGTAGATGAATAATAAGGTGACACCAGCCAAGACAGTTCTGGAAAAGAGTAATGATGGTGGTTTACCTTCCAGATATTAAAAAAGTAAACATAATGCTTTGTGTTGTATATTAATTTTATGATACATTTTCTGTCTCTTCCATAAGTATGGACTATTTCTTAATTAAAATGAAAAATAGACATTGCCATTAAAAGCACAAACAAGTCAATGGTACAGGGTCAGATCCAGGTAAACACAAAAACTCAGTATTGGATAAAAGTAGTATAGTATTACTTAATACTTGTCACTAGCACAATTGCTTAAGTATAAACTTACAGAAGTTTTTACTGCAGTAAGGCAAAGGAAAATACTTTTCTAAGGAAAAATAAGTTACAGAAGATAGTTAAACCTTTAACATTTGAATAACTCATACAAATACATCAGGTAAATGTAATAAAATGAAAAAATGCACATAAAATCATAAAGGAGTGGCAAAGAACTAATAAATTATTAACACATTTAACTGAAACAAAGGAGATAAAATTACAATAAAATATCAAATAAAGTTCTTAAATTTATTAAAGTTTAAAAATACAGTGATACTTAATATTGGCAATAGTAGGTTTGATAGACTTTTGCATATTCTTTTATGACAATGGAAATATTAATAAAAATGTTTGTGAAATACTATATTTTCTATTAATTTTCATTGAAAAATTAGTTTTTCCCCTCAATTCTTAAGAGACACAAAGTGATAAAATAATTAGAGAATTTGACAAAGGCTTATGTACAAGAAGTGGCAAGATCTGAAGATCTGAGACTGGACTTAACAATAACTGTAGTAGTCTTCTATTTTCTAAGCATGATTTATGAATTTTTTTATTATTGAATAATTCTTTGCAGGGGCAAAATTTCAACATTTTAACACCTTATTTAAAAAAAAAAAAACCTCTGTCCTAGAATAGTTTCAAAAAGGAGAAAACACATCTTTTATGCTCAATAATAGAAATATTGTGCCTAAATGAGCATCGCAGAAATATGTTAACCAGAAAGATGGACTTACACAGTTAATAAAAAAAGAAAAAAATTCTGTCACTGAATTTTTAGAAACACTGGAGTAGGTTTTAGACTTGATGAAGTTTTGAAATTTGGACACAGTCAAGATGAACTTGTTTTATAAAAAAAAAAAGCAGGGAAGAAAAGGAAATCATTTGGTGAGAAATGATGAAGGAGTTTTAATGAATAGACCCTGGAACAGTCCTATCTAGGTGTGATTAACTTATTTATATTTGAGGGATTAAGAGCCTAAGTCTCATATGGAATAAAAGTCTATAGAATGAGTGACATCACCACGGCGTCCAATACAAACAAAACATACAAGGTGTTGTTTTTCCAAAGAGCACAGCATTATCTATTAAAGTATTTAATACTGAAGAAAGAAAAAAATACCAAAGATAAAATAAACACATGAAACCTGTAATCACTTTTTAATGACTGGAAGAAATACTTATGGAAAAAATTGATAAGCTATAGGCTTCCTTTTCTTTAATTAGCCTGGAGTCTTATTACTGCATTTGGTCTTTAAAGAGAGTGAGTGCTCTTCCTCGGTAAGATATAGTACGTGATGGCAAGCTGAAATGCCTGCTGTCACAACTTGGGAAAATGCTAGATTAATTTCAAAATTATATTATTAAAGGCATCAGGGAACACTATGTAAATAATGAGGGGCAGAAGATCAAAAATTTTAAAGAGAATTATTTTGATGTTGATACTATCTACTTATTGATACTATCTACTTATTGACAGTTTCTTTTTTTCCCTGTGAGTATATGCCAGGCTTCCAAAGAATATTTACTAAATTCAGGGATTATTTGGAAGACAGAAAGAGTCCAGAAGCTTCAGAAAGGCAGAGTAAAATTGTTCACTGTCTAGTAATAGCTGAACGCAAAGATCTGGTAATGTAGGTGCTGCCATCAAAACATGGCAAGTACCCACCTTAAAAATTGTGAAATGCCATGTAAAGGACAGAATCCAATGTCCCCTCATCTTTCAGAGGTGAGGAGGTAAATCTCAGGCTCTGGATCAGAGTTCTCCCAGGGGAAACCCTAGAAACAATGGTCAGATAAGAGAGACAGAAACTTGCTAAAACTGTAACTAAGACCCCATGCAGCTGAATCACTTTAAGAATTAAGGGTTTGCCTCCACACCATTTTTCTGTCTGAGGAAAGGAGGACAATTTCTAATGGAACAGAACATCATTTGGAGCCTCCACATACTGCTGACATATGATAACACGTTCATTTTATGTTTATGTTAACATATGTTTTATATGTCTTAGCATACAACCAAAAATTACATTCAAAGAGGACAGCTAATCCAGAAAAAATAATAAGGACTTAAAAAGCCAACCTAAACATTATGCAGATGTTGTAGTTAACAAATAAGGGCTTTAAAATCACTATGATATGTATGCTTAACAAATATAAAGAGAACAGTAACACAGATTAAAAAGATTAGGAATTTTAAAAAATATTTAAAAAATAAACATTGCATTTGAAACTTTAGAAATCAGTGAATTTTCAACAGCATATTGACCACAGAAGAACCAAAAACTAGTGACATGAGCGACGGATGAGTGAAAAAAAAAAATCCAAAGCAAATCACAGGCCAAAAAGTAATTTTTAAAAAGATGTATGTGAGAGAAGTGTGGGTGACATGTAATATGTGCACTCTTTGCTGTGTGTATTTATGTAAAATATTTTTAATTAAAATGTTTTTTCTGGTTAGTTTTACTTCTTTAATATAGCAGATATTCTTTGAGCCCATTTTATCACTTTAAAAAAATATCCCACTGACTTTTTAACTAACTGAATTAAGTTTATCAATTATATCATAGAGGACTGTCATTTTTACCAATACCATCCTCATACTAGCTATATCACACCATTTACTCATGTTAAAAATATTCTTATTAATTTTAACATTTTTACTGTTTTGCTGCTGAAGAGCTCTTACCAAGTTTAATTTTGAACACATTTTAATACTTCATTCAATTATTTTGGATATACTTTTTTATAATCAAAGGATATTCATGATATAGAAGCTATTGATCACAACTTAAAATTGGAGATACCAAGGGAACATTTCATGCAAAGACAGGCACAATAAAGGATAAAAACAGCAAGGTATTAACAGAAGCAGAAAAGATTAAGAAGAGATGGTAAGAATACACAGAAGAACTATAAAAAATAAAAAGTCTTATGACCCAGATAACCACAATAATGTGGTCACTCACCTAGAGCCAGATATCCTGGAGTATGAAATCAAGTGGACCTTAGGAAGTATTACTATGAACAAAGGTAGTGGATGTGATAGAATTCCAGTTGAGCTAATTCAAATTCTAAAAGATGATGCTGTGATAGTGCTACACTCAATATGCCAGCAAATTTGGAAAACTCAAAAGTGGCCACAGGACTTGAAAGGTCAGCTTTCATTCCAATCCCAAAGAAAAGTAGTGCTAAAAGATGTTCAAACTACCAAAAAATTGCATTTGTTTCACTTGCTAGCAAGGTAATGCTTAAAACCCTTCAAACTAGGCTTCAGCAGCACATGAACTGAGAAGTTCCACATGTATGTGCTGGATTTAGAAAAGGCAGAGGAATCAGAGATCAAATTGCCAACATCCACTAGATGATAGAAAAAGCAAGGAAATTAAAAAAAAATCTACTTCTGTTCCATTGACTATGCTAAAGCCTTTGACTATCTGGATCACAGCAAACTATGCAATATTCTTAAAGAGATGAGAATACCAGAGACCTTATCTGCCTCTTGAGAAACCTGTATGCAGGACAAGAAGCAATGGTTAGAACTGGACATAGAACAACAGACAGGTTCAAAATTGGGAAGAGTGTGTCAAGGCTGTATACTGTCATCCTGCTTATTTAACTTATATGCAGAGTACATCATACAAAATGCTGGGCTGGATGAAGCACAAACTGGAATCGAGATTGCAGGGAGAAATACCAATAACCTCAGATAGGCAGATGATACCACTGTAATGGCAGAAAGTGAAGGGGAATTAAAGAGCCTCTTGATGAAGATGAAGAGAAGAGTGAAAACACAACGTTTAAAGAACGAAGATAATGGCATCTGGCCCCATCACTTCATCGCAAATTGACGGGGAAAAATGGGAAACAGTGTCATATTTCATTTTCTTGGGTTTCAAAATCAGTGCGGATGGTGACTGTGGCCATAAAATTAAAAGACGCTTGCTCCTTAGAAGAAAAGCTATGAAAAACCTAGACAGTGTATTAAAAAGCAGAGACATCACTTTGTCAACAAAGGTCTGTATAGTCAAAGCTATGTTTTTTCCAGTAGTCATATGTGGATGTGAGAGTTGGACCATAAAGAAGGCTGAGCACCAAAGAATCGATGTTTTCAAACTGTGGTGCTGAAGAAGACTCTTGAAATTTCCTTGGAAAGCAAGATCAAACGAGTCACTCCTAAAGGAAATCAACCCTAAATATTCTTTGGAAGGACTGACACTGAAGCTGAAGCTCTAATACTTTGGCTACCTGACGTGAAGCATCAACTCATTGGAAAAGACCCTGATGTTGGGAAAGATTGTGGGCAAGAGGAGAAGTGAGTGACAGAGGATAAGATGTTTGAATGGCATCACTAACTCAATGGACATGAGTTTGAGACTCAAAAACCAATTTGTGGTTGCTCAATCACTTAAGTCATGTCAGACTTTTGCAACTCCATGGACTGTAGCCCACCAGGACCCCTGCCCATGGGATTTTCTTGGCAAGAATATTGAAGTGGGTTTCCATCCCCTTCTCCTGGGATCTTCCTGACCCAGGGATTGAACCTGTGTCTCCTGTATTACACGCAGATTTCTCACCCACTGACCCACAGGGGGAGCCCAATATGTGGCTACCTCTTCCTATTTCATTTGATGAATGTCAAGCCATAGAGTCAATACAAGTCAATTTGTTTTTTGAGACAGTGTATCTACATATACAAGGTTTCTGCATTTAACTTTTCCACATATCAAAGTATTAACAACATGCTCCCTTTACATTTACCCTTTTCTATTGTACTATATGCAAAATCACTATTTGCTTTTTCTTTAGAGAGAATTTAATGGTACCACATAGTCTAGATTGTCAGGCAAAAATCTTAGAAGACGTATTAAACTGAAAAACTGATTTCTGTTATTAAGTGCAGTGGAGTAATAGAAGATAATATTTGCCCGGAATCTCTAAGTTTGCAACTGTCACTTATTATTATTATTATTATAGCAGCAATTTCTTGTGTCAAAAAGTATTAAATTCAGAGAATAAACATTATGGTAACCATATATATAAATTATACATTATATACAGTGCTGTTTTCTGGATTATGCTCTCCCCAAATTCAGAAGTTGAAGCCCTAACCCCTGATATGATGGTACTTGGGGATGGGTTCTTTGGGAGGTAAGTAGGTTTGGATGAGGTCATGAGAGTGGGTCTTCATGATGGGATCAATTCCCTTGTAAGAAAAACACCAGACAGCTGACTATCCACCATGTGAGGGCACTGTCAAAAAGTGTGCAGGTCAGAAATAGAGCTTTCACCACAACCAGACCACGCAGGTGCCAGGATCTCAGACTTCGAGCCTCCAGAATTCTGAGACAATAAATCTCTGTTGTTTAAGTACAGTCTGTGATATTTTATCATGAAGCCCATGTTGACTAATGGAAACAGCATCAAAATACTGTCATATATATTATATTGAATAACAACAAATTACATGCTAATTAAGTTATATGCACACCAAATCTACTTGCTTTATTTGACCAATGAGGAAAAAAAACCATAATGTTTGGCCCTAAGTTATCCTTACTAAACTTTGATTTTCGTTTAACTATAACTTTAAAATTCCTAAACCTAAGAGAAACATAGACATTTATATTACAATAATTTTTCATCTTAATTGTTGCTCTTCCATTATGACAAAAATTTATGCTTGATTTTGATTGCCACCAGTATCAGCAATTAAAGTTAACTTCAATGGCAACCCACTCCAGTATTCTGGCCTGGAGAATTCCATGGACTGTACAATCCATGGAGTTGCAAAGAGTCAGACACAACTCGGCTACTTTCACTTTCACTTTATTTCACTTTCCAAAATATTTTTAAGATATTTTTAAATAACTAAATATTCATCAGTTATTATTTAGTGGACAAAGTAAGCAGATTAAATTACTGTTTTGCACTAGACATGTTTTAATATTACTATATAACCACTTCAATTCTTCCAGTCTCTGAAAATGTTTATTTCTACAGTTTAAGTGAAAAACAGGACCTATCTAATAAAATTAGAACATTAGTTGACATCAAGAACCAAATATATACATTAAGCTCTGCAGTAAATATTAACCTCTACTCAAAATTCTTTTCCATTCAGATTGACTAGATGTTGCTTGTATTTGGGTTTGTTGAAAAATTATCAGGTCCATTGCTATCACCAAATATACAAATCTAAACTTCAGCTTGTTGAGGTCTCTGGCCATATCCATTCAGCTATTCCTGATTTCACTGTTCAGCATTTAACCTATTATACCAGAATATATTGAGTAGATAATCATATGCACATACATATAGGCTCCTTCTTAACAGTATAATGCTTAGAAAAGGGTTGCTGCAATTGTGAGAAGCAAACATAAGTTTACAGGCTTTTAAGTTCTGATAAGAATTTTACTTCAAAAATGGAAGGTCCTATCAATCATAATTTATATTTTTATAGGTGTCCAAATATGTCTAAAGATGTGCATTTCAAAGAGATGGCTCTTTGGTGTCCTGATAATTCCACAAATACTTGTGAAGTGATGTCATACTTTAAAAATATCATTTGTGTTTAAAGGCCATAAATGATTCCTTGTTTCTTTCTTTTTTCATAAATATGAAAATGATGTCATTTCAACCTCTTAGACAATATAATTAATGAGAATATGCCTGGATATGATCTCACTTTGGTAGTTCTGCCATTTATGCTATAACTTAATTAAGACATTGGAGGAAATTTGATACAAATCTGATATAAATTCAAATTTGTATCAGCTTAACTGGTAACCCTAAGAATGAGGTATTGCTTTATCATTAAAATTAACAATATCCGAATTCCTAAAATAACTTTTAAAATATTTAATATTTGTACTTCTAGACCATCAAGTTTGAATTACAAACTTTGATGTTTCATCCATTTCATGGCATATATGTGTTTTGTTGGGTTACAGAGAAGCATAAAGGGAAAATAACACAATTTTAAAATAGAGTGGCAACCAGAATTCACATTATGAATTCTGATGCTAATATCAAATGACAGACTCCTTGATCAGAAACCAAGTAAAGTCAATTCTTCATCATAAAAACATATGACATTGGACATAATTAATAACATTTATTTCAGAGTTCTTTTTTATAATTTGCAGTTTATTGCCATTTTAAAATAAAAGCATATTTTATTTGGATGTATTCTTCTCTGGGTTACTCTGTTGTTTGTTGCTGTTGTTAAATTTCAAAAGTAGAAGGTAATGAAAATGAAAATAATTATAACTAAATTTAATAAATGTTCTCTATGCACCAGTCATAGTACTAAATATTTTATTGATGGTCTTATGTATGCAAATGATCTTCTTACTATAATTTCATTTTAAAGGACATTAAAAAAATGACATTGAAATCTTAGTAATGATGTTTTGTTATATGAAATAAAAGCCCAAGTATTACAAAATCAACTAGTAATTTATAGTGATTAAATTGATATTTCTTCTATGGCCATTGCATTACCATATATTTTTATTATACTAGGTATTAACATTAAAGCATTTTAGTGGTTTTATTGAAATAATAATAAATAATCATATACATAATTTGGAAGACATAATCATCAGAGTAATGTTAAATTTCATTTAGGCAATTTATATACTTCAGTTCAGTTCAGTAGCACAGTCATGTATAACTCTTTGCGACCCCATGAGTTGCAGCACGCCAGGCCTCCCTGTCCATCACCAGCTCCCAGAGTTTACCCAAACTCATGTCCATTGAGTCGATGAGGTCATCTAACCATATCATCCTCTGTCATCCCCTTCTCCTCCTGCCCTCAGTCTTTCCCAGCATCAGGGTCTTTTCAGATGAGTCAGCTCTTCACATCAGGTGGCCAAAGTATTCAAGTTGGAGTTTCAGCTCCAACATCAGTTCTTCCAATGAACACCCAGGGCTGATCTCCTCTAGGATGGACTGGTTGGATCTCCTTGCAGTCCAAGGGACTCTCAAGAGTCTTCTCCAACACCAGTTCAAAACCACCAACTCTTCTGTGCTCAGCTTTCTTTATAGTCCAAGTCTCACATCCATACATGACCACTGGAAAAACCATAGACTTGACTAGATGAACCTTTGTTGGCAATGTCTCTGCTGTTTAATATGCTGTCTAGGTTGGTCATAACTTTCCTTCCAAGGAGTAAGCGTCTTTAATTTCATGGCTGCAATCACCATCTGCAGTGATTTTGGAGCCCCCCAAAAATAAAGTCAGCCACTGTTTCTACTGTTTGCCCATCTATTTGCCATGAAGTGATGGGACCAGATGCCATGATCTTAGTTTTCTGAATGTTGAGCTTTAAGCCAACTTTTTCATTTTCCTCTTTCACTCTCATCAAGAGGCTCTTTAGTTCTTCTTCACTTTCTGCCATAAGGGTGGTGTCATCTGCATATCTGAGGTTATTGCTATTTCTCCCAGCAATCTTGATTCCAGCTGGTGCTTCATCCAACCCAGCATTTCTCATGCTGTACTCAGCATATAAGTTAAACAAGCAAGGTGACAGTGTACAACCTTGACATACTCCTTTTCCTATTTGAAACCAGTCTGTTGTTCCATGTCCAGTTCTAACTGTTGCTTTCACCTGCATACAGGTTTCTCAAGAGGCAGGTCAGGTGGTCTGGTATTCTCATCTCTTTCAGAGTTTTCCACACTTTATTATGATCCACACAAAGGCTTTGGCATAGTCAGTAAAAGAACTCTCTTGCTTTTTTGATGATCCAGCGGATGTTGGCATATTAAACCAAATGATCTCTGGTTCCTCTGCGTTTTCTAAAACCAGCTTGAACATCTGGAAGTTCACGGTTCACGTATTGCTGAAGCCTGGCTTGGAGCATTTTGAGCATTACTTTATTAGCGTGTGAGATGAATGCAATTGTGTGGTAGTTTGAGCATTCTTTGGCATTGCCTTTCTTAGGGTTTGGAATGAGAACTGACCTTTTCCAGTCCTGTGGCCACTGCTGAGTTTTCCAGATTTGCTGGCATATTGAGTGCAGCACTTTCACAGCATTATCTTTTAGGATTTGAAATAGTGTAACTGGAATTCCATCACCTCCACTAGCTTTGTTCATAGTGATACTTCCTAAGGCCCACTTGACTTCATATTCCAGGATGTCTGGCTCTAGGTGACTGATCACACCATCATGATTATCTGGGCCGTGAAGATCTTTTTTGTATAGGTCTTCTATGTATTCTTGCCACCTCTTCTTAATATCTCTGCTTCTGCTAGTTCCATATCATTTCTATCCTTTACTGAGTTCATCTTTGCATGGTATCTCTAATTTTCTTGAAGAGATCTCTAGTCTTTCACATTCTTTTGTTTCCCTCTATTTCTTTGCATTGATTGCTGAGGAAGGCTTTCTTCTCTCTCCTTGCTCTTCATTGGAACTCTGCATTCAAATGGGTATATCTTTCCTTTTCTCCTTTGCTTTTCACTTCTCTTCTTTTCACAGCTATTTGTAAGGCCTCCTTAGACAGCCATTTTGCTTTTTTGCATTCCTTTTTCTTGGGGATGGTCTTGATTCCTATCTCTTGTACAATGTCATGAACCTCCACCCATAATTTATCAGGCACTCTGTCTTCAGATCTAGTCCCTTAAATCTATTTCTCACGTCCACTGTATAATCATATCGGCTTTGATTTAGGTCATACTTGAATGATCTAGTGGTTTTCTCCACTTTCTTCAATTTATGTCTGAATTTGGCAATAAGGAATTCATGTTCTAAGCCACAGTCAGCTCCTGGTCTTGTTTTTGCTGACTGTATAGAGCTTCTCCATCTTTGGCTGCAAGAATATAATCAATCTGATTTCTGTGTTGACCCTCTGGTGATGTCCATGTGTAGAGTTTTCTCTTGTGTGGTTGAAAGAGGGTGTTTGCTATGACCAGTGCGTTCTCTTGGCAGAACTCTATTAGCCTTCGCCCTGCTTCATTCTGTACTCCAAGGCCAAATTTGCCTGTTACGCCAGGTGTTTCTTGACTTCCTATTTATATACTCAGCATCAGTTAAATGTGAAGAATTATTAGTAACTAAATTTACTTTGGTCTGAGGAGGAGCCTGGTAGGCTGCAGCCCATGGGGTCGCGAAGAGTCAGACACGACTGAGCGACTTCACTTTCACTTTTCACTTTCCTGCACTGGAGGAGGAAATGGCAACCCACTCCAGTATTCTTGCCTGGAGAATCCCAGGGACGGAGGAGCCTCGTGGGCTGCTGTCTATGAGGTCGCACAGAGTCGGACACGACTGAAGCGACTTAGCAGCAGCAGCAGCAGCAGATACTACAGAGGACCATTATAAGTTTTAGAGAATACTGAAATATACACACAGGTCTTGTTTCTCTCTGCTTCCCTGCCCTTCTTTGCTAGGGACATGTCATTATGTGTAAAATTGTCTAGATTCTAATGATAGACAATTTACAAATATTTTAGATTTTTATTTTTCTTGTTTTTCCAGGGAAGTATCTTAAAATACTATTGCTTTATCTCCCTTCCCCATGTCTCTGAAAATAACGGATTTCTTGATATTTAACATTTATGAAATTTGGAATCATCAAAAGTGCATCTTGAATTTTTAATGGAAAGTGTCTGTTTAGAAGTCATAAACTAGCAAAAGTTAAGACCAAGCCCAGAATGTTATACAATCTTGGTATGCCTCTAGCCCTGCCTCTTTGTCATGTATAGAATGACCTGAGAGTGTCCTGGTTATGTTTGCTATCACAGCATGATGATGCCCCTTTTCATTCTTAAACATGTACCAATTCAGAAGATAAATTATATGGTCATCATATTTATATGAAATGTAACAGGAATGGGAATGGAAGCAACTCAGAGACCCTGGAAAAAGTATTTAATATGAGACCATAGGAACTCTTTCAATATCTTAGAGTTATGCTTCAACAGAGCATACTTTTATTTCCCATGCACAGTGAAAGATGGGTAGTCAGTATTAACTGTTAGGATATTGTGAGCAAAAAAGACCATAGTTCTTTATTATCTTATGACTCTAGAGAGTCACTCTATTAACTTGGTTAGTGACATAGCTACAGAGGAATTTTCATTTTCTTTTGTACAATCAAATCTCATTTATACTTATATATTTAAATTAAATTGAAGAATATTGTTAGTCTACAGTCACAGATGGCTCAGTGGTAAAGAATCTGCTTTCCAACACAGGAGACACAGGCAATGCAGGTTCAATCCCTGGGTCAGGAAGATCCCCTGCAACCCACTCCAGTATTCATGCCTAGAAAATTCCATGGACAGAGGAGCTTGGTGGGCTGCAGTCTGTGGGGTCACAAAGAGTCAGACATGACTGTGCACTCATGCATACACAGTCACTGTAAGATAGCCAATATAGAGCAATATTTCAGTAACTATGAACAAGAAGATTGGCATAGTCATATATACATTAGAATCAGTGGATGAAGATGGATTCTCTCGAAATTGGAGAACTGAGGATCTGATTTAATAGGTATAGAAAGGAGCTTCAGAACATGTACTGAACAGATCAAAATTTTTTTTTTCATTTTATACAGATGATAGCAAATTTTTATCAGTTTAAGAAAACACCACCCTGACTAATTTACTTTGTACTATTATTTATTAAGAACCTTTTGTACCTGAGATATTCTGCAGGATGCCAGGTAGACAGATGAACACAAATATAATTATTATTTTGAGATTCTGGTATAGCATTAAATGAACAACTTCACTACTAGTTATATACCAGAAAACTGGTAAATGTTATCAAGAAAAAGAGCAGGAAGCTATTAAAAAGGATAACAGGAAAAGAAGTACTTCTCACTGGCAGTGGATGGCTCCAATCTGAAGGGGTTCATTGTAATGCCACCTCATTACCACATGAATAGGTTTGTGATTAGTGTTAACAGTTAGATTACAATCCTCTTAACAATGATTTTTTTTTTTTTTCCTTTTCAGAAATGGGGCCGTGACCTATGGAAGGAAAATCACTACTCTGGGAAATTTACTGCTTATTGGAAGAAGTGTAGCTGAAAGACAGGTACACAACTTACTGGAAGACAGGTAGCTGCCTTAACTTTGGAATCACTATCTGGAAAAGATGTCTGGGCCTAGATCTACCAGCAGGCATATTTTCCATGACATGGGAAAAGTTTTCCTAAGGAAGTTGTCAGCACATAAGAGGGCAAAGGTTAGAGGTGTAGAGACAGAGCCCTGATGACAGTTGTTAGCATGTTCATTTCTGTCTGCACACAGCTGGTCTTGAACTCAGTTTCACTCTTTGAATTTCCCAATTATGTGAGTCAGCGAATCCTCATTTGGTTTACATTAGTTAGACAGTTGAGTTTCTGTCATTTGCAATTGAAGAATACTGATATTTTTGTGAGATATAGCAAAACAGATTCTAGATTTGTGCTTAATCTCAGATAGTAGGCCTACATTTTTTTCACTTTAATAATGGCATGTTCATATTTCCATATTTTTAGGGTTGTGAGAGAGATGCTTTTTTCCCATTTGGGGACCACTTCAAAAACCCGAATTCTACCTAAGAAAAGCAGCATGCATTGAATTAAAAAAAAAAGCAAAAAAAACCCTGTAGGTTTCTTTACCTGAGTAACTTATAATGATCTCTGAAATCACATCACAGTACCAGGGTAAGCACTAAACCAGAACTGGAAAGGTCATATAATTCTTAAGGAGTCCGAGTATGTCCTTGCCTGAAGGATACCTAAAATTCTTGCATGACAGCTAAAGGACATCTACATTAGTGAGCAGTTGGATGCTTAAGCAGCTAGATGGTAAGAGTAGGTTTAACTTCCAGTAAATGAGCAGCAGTCTCTGGAGTAAAAGGTATTACTGACTTAAATGCTGATCACTTTAAAAGGAGCTCCTTCTGCATAAGTAAATAAGGGAGCTTCAAATAACTAGAAAACAAGAAGTCAGTGCACATATTCTCCCTAGAGGGTAGCATGGTGGCACACAAGTGGGGAGGTGTGGGAAACAGTCTGTGTAAATAGGGATGACTCTCTACACAGGGATGACTGTGATGAGCATTGTTGAGCATCATAATAATAAAAACAGTCCTTTTTTCACCATGTTTTATTACTATTGTTAAAAATTATCTTTAGATAATGCACGCTCTTTTTGCCGGCAATGAGAACAGACTGCTCTAGCTGTGCTACACCATTGGTACATTATCAGCTTTGATAATGTTGGAAGAACTGTGACCACTAATCAGGTGGAAAGAGATTTCCAGTCTTCTTCACTAGTACAGAGAACCCTAGGAGAGAGGATACTTTGAATGACAAGAAGAGAAGTAACTGCCAACAGATGATGACAAAACAGTTGTCCATCAAAGAGAAAGAATGACTACAAAAGATCATCACAGACCTGTGTGCAATGCCTCTCTGTTAATTAATATAACAGCGCAGGGGAAAAACACAGTCCTTAACACCAAAGAATGGTAATAGACAGGAGTGCTTCTTGAGATACAAAGACTGTGGACACATTGTGGTACTTTTGCTACTCCAATCCACATATGTAAATCCCTAAAATCTGCTTTCCACATACTGCATTCTTAAATAAGGTAACTACACACAAGTTTCCAGATGGAGTCCAGCTGCCTAGCACCAGAGCTTGTATTTCAATTACACTGTCATGTTTAAACTCTTATGTTGAAGCTCTTTTCATTGTCTCCAATATATTGGATTCCATAAAGCTCTTTTGCAGAATATCTCTGCAAGCTAAAAGTATGACATCAAAACTCTGGATAGCAAATTTTCAGGTACAAGACAACAGGGCCCAGATATACAGCTATTTGATGCTTTGACATAACCTACAGGACAAACGGGTATGTGTGTGGGTGTGCTCAGTCCTGTCCGACTCTTTGAAATCCAATGGACTGTAGCCCGCCAGACTCCTCCACCCATGGAATTTTCCAGTCAAGAATACTAGAGTGGGTTACCATTTCCTTCTCCAGGAGATCTTCCTGACCCAGGGATCGAACCCAAGTCTCTTGAGTCTCCTCCATTGGCAGGCAGATTCTTTACCACTACACCACCTTGGAAGCCCAATCCAAAGAGAAGAGATAGTAAATCTCTGGGAGTGGATTATTTACATGTTCTTCAAACAATATTTCATAATTATTACTTCTCTCACATAGAATGAAATTGAAGAATGGTTTTACGTGTCAACTGTTTATATTCATCTTGTTGTTCAGTCACTATGTTGTGTCCAACTCTTTTGCAACCCCATGGACTGTACTCCACCAGGCTCCTCTGTCCATGGAATTTCTCTGGCAAGGATTGTCGGGAGCCGCCATAGGCATTACTGACAAAATGGAGGCACAGCCCCAACCCCCTCTCCTCATCCCGCAGGCACGGTCCCGGGATGAAGGAGCTAGGTCTTGTGATTCTGACTTGTCCTTTCCTTCCTCCGGTTGAGTTGGCTGGAAAGTATGTTATAATCCATAAAGTTAACTATTGACATTTGTTCAAGGATCTTTACAAAGAATACTCCAGGATGAGCACATAGGCTGCAGCTTGAGGCCATGGGAAACTGTTATCTGAAAACTGCCTGTAAGGGGAATGTTTATGGCAAAAGAAGTTTGCTGAGTTTAGGGGTTAGGAATAATTAAGAATAGTTAGAAGCTAAAAGTTTAAGGTATGTTGTAGTGTTGGCATATTTTACTATAGCTTATAGAAACTAGGTATTTTAGAGATACTAATAGCTAAAAGCCTTTTTAGGAGATGATGAGCTTAAGTTACTAGGGGATAGCAAGATTTAAAGAGATAAGAAATAAACTGAGGAATATAATATACAGCCCAGAGACAAACTTGAGTTACAATGTTATCACAAGGACACTTAAGAGGGAACTCTGAAGGACAACAATGATTTATGGAGACAATAAATACGGGTGAGGGGAAACTGAAGATGTCATACCTCTGACCTAATGCTTTTGTAAAAGTATAAAAGAAAACCTGATGCTTAAAATAAACATGGAGCCCAGTGCTTTGAGTGAGAGACTGCATCATTTTCGTTCGCCGACCCGTTCATCCCTTCGGAGGGGTTCCCTGGCTGCCGGAGCTGGACTCCGGCAAAGGATACATGCCATTTCTTCTCAACCCAGGGATCAAACCCACATTTGCTGTTTCTCCTGCATTAGCAGGTGGATTCTTTACCAATGAGCCACCTGGGAAGCCCATATTTCATCTTAGTGAAAAACTAATTGTGTAATATTTCCTTTTAAGTTATACCATTTCTAATTCCTTTGTTTAATTTATTTAAATATAATGGAATTTAAAGATTACAAAGTACCTTTAATCTTTTGCTTTTTAAATTGATTATGATAGTTGAAATTTCCCTTTCATTTAGATCTAGCTGATCAAATTGCTAACATTTTTTGGATCATGGAGAAAGCAAGGGAATTCCAGAAAAATGTCTAATTCTGCTTCATTAACTATGCTAAAGCCTTTGATTGCGTGGATCACAATAAACTGTGGAAAATTCTTAAAGAAATGGAAGTATCAGACTACTTCCCCTGTCTCCTGAGAAACCTGTATGTGGGTCAAGAAGCAACAGCTAGAACCTTACATGGAACAACTGAATGGTTCAAACTTGGGAAACGAGTACAAGGCCATACACTGCCACCCTGCTTATTTGACTTATATAGAGAGTACATCATGTGAAATGCTGGGTTGGATGAATCACATGTGGGAATCAAAATTGCCAGGAGAAATATCAAAAACCTCCGATATGCAGATGATACCACTCTAATGGCAGAAAGTAAACAACTAAAGGCCCCTTGATGAAGTTGAAAGAAGGGAGTGAAAAATCTGGCTTGAAACTCAACATTCAATAAACTAAGATCATGGCATCCGGTCCCTTCAATTCAAGGCAAGGAAAAAGTAGAAGCAATGACAGGTTTCCTTTTCTTGGTCTCCAAAATCAGTGCAGATGCAGACTGCAGTCATGAGATTAAAAGACACTTGTCCTTGGAAGGAAAGCTAAGACAAACCTAGACAGCATGTTAAAACACAGAGTCATCACTTTACCAACAAATGTCCATAGAGTCAAGCTGTGGTTTTCCCAATAGTCACGTATGAACGTGAGAGTTGGGGCATAAAGTAATCTGTGTGTGCTCAGTTGCTCGGTCACGCCTGACTCTGTGATCTCACGGAGTAGAGCCTGCCAGGCTCCTCTGGCCATGGAATTTTTCAGGCATGAATACTGGAGTGGGTTGCTATGTCCTCCTCCAGGGGATCTTCCAGATGCAGAGATCAAACCTGTGTGTCCCGAGTCTCCCAAATTGGCAGGTGGATTCTTTACCACTGAGCCACCTGCGAAGCTCCAACAGAAGACCAAGCACCAAAGAATTGATGCTTTCACATTGTGGTGCTGGAAAAAACTCTTGAGCATTCCTTGGACTGCAAGGAGATAAAACACCAGTCAATCCTAAAAGAAATCTACCCTGACTATTCATTGGAAAGACTGATGCTGAAGCTTCAATATTTTGTCCACCTGATGTGAAGAAGAGCCAACTCACTGGAAAAAAAAACTCTAATTCTGGGAAAGATTGAAAGCAAGAGGAGAGGGGACAACAGAGGATGAGTTGATCAGACAGCATCATCAACTCAGTGGACATGAGCTAGTGCAAGCTCGAGGAGAAAGTGGAGGACACAGAAGCCTGGCGTGCCTCAGTCCATGAGGTCATAAGATTCAGACATGACTTAGTGACTGAAAAACAAATAACAACAACTTAAAAAAAAAAGTTTTCATAGAGTTCATAATTAAATGTATCCATACAATCACACTCATTTCATTTGCATCCTAGTAAGGTTATGGTCAAAATCCTTCAAGCTAGGCTTCAGCTATGTGACCCAAGAACTTCCAGATGTATAAGCTGGGTTTAGAAAAGGCATAAGAACCAGAGATCAAGTTGCCAACATTCTTGGATCACAGAGAAAGTGAAGGAATTCCAGAAAAACATCTACTTCTGCTTCATTGACTATGCTGCAGCCTTTGACTATGTGGATCACAACAAACTGTGGAAAATTGTTAAAGAGATGGGAATACCAGACCACCTTACCTGTCTCCTGAGAAACCTGTATGCAGGACAAGAAGCAACAGTTAGAACCTTACATGGAACAACAGATTGGTTCAAAATTAGGAAAGGACTACGATAAAGTTTTATATTGAAACCTTGTTTATTTAACTTACATGCAGAGTACATCATGTGAAATGCTGGTCTGGATGAATACAAGCTGGAATCAAGATTTCCAGGAGAAATAACAATAACTTCAATAACAATAAGATGTGAAGATGATATCATTCTAATGGCAGAAAGCAAAGAGTAACTAAAATGCCTCTTGATGATGCTGAAAGAGGAGAATGAAAAAGCTGACTTGAAACTCAACATCTAAGAAACTAAGATCATGGCATCTGGTACATCACTTCAGGGCAAATAGAAGGGGAAATATGAAAGCAATGACAGAATTTATTTTCTGGTGCTCCACTGTGGATGGTGACTGCAGCCATGAAATTAAAAGACGCTCGCTCCTTGGAAGGAAAGCTATGACAAACCTAGACAGCGTATTAAAAAACAGAGGCATCACTGTGCTGACAAAGGTCTATTTAGTCAAAGCTATGGTATTCCCAGTAGTCATGTATGAACATGAGAGCTGGACTTTCAAGAAGGCTGAGCGCTGAAGAATTTATGCTTTTGAACTGTGGTGCTAGAGAAGACTCTTGAGAGTCCCTTGGATTGCAAGGAGATCAAACCAGTCAATCCTAAGGGAAATGAACCCTGAATATTCATTGGGAGGATTGAGGCTGAAGATATGCTCAAATACATTGGCTACATGATGCAAAAAGATGACTTTTTGGAAAAGACCCTGATGCTGGAAAAGATAGAAGTCAAAAGAGAAAGGGATGGCAGAGAATGAGATGGTTAGATAGAACCACCAATTCAGTGGACATGAATCTAAGCAAACTTTGGGAGATAGTGGAGAATGGGAAAGCCTGATATGCTGTGGTCCACAGGGTCACAAAGAATCTAACATGATTTAGCGACTGAGAAACAACAGCAACATATTTTGTTTCAATAGTTCTATATTTTTCGGTTTACGTTTAAGTATTTATACACAGTTCACGGGAATCTTCAGTTTGTCTATCTTTTCTATGTTGCCAAAAGTCTTTAAGTGAATATTATTCTTTTCCAATCAGTTTAATTTCTGCATAATTTTAAACTTAAAAGTTAAGAATAATTTAGATATTATATAATCCTGTTTAATTCCATTTATTTTATAATACAGATTTTAGACTCCTTGTTTATATTTCTCAAGATCATCCACAGTTCATAAAAGAGTAGCAAGGATATATTGAATTTGAATAGAAACCATTTATTGGGACATTGGCACATATATCAGTCTAAACTTCAGTAGCTGCAATCTCAAAAAATGTAGGTTGGAATTAAAGTCTTATTAATTTTTATTAGAACTGTATTGTAATTATAGCTTATTAGAGAGAAATATGTATCTTCATACAGAAGATGCTATATCTCTATTTGTATAGGCTGTTTTGTTATATTTTAGTACATGTATGAAATTCACAATGCATATAGTTTGAAAATAAATTCTGTATCTTTAATATTAAAGTTAACACTAAATAATTCTTCTGTATTATTGTCAATGGGACTTTCTATTATACTATACAATGTCTGTGGTTAATTACATAGCTTATTATTTCTTCAGTCAATTGTTAAGCAGAAAATTTCTCAATACTTATACCATTTACACAAATAGTGACAACTGTCAAACTGAACTGACCAGTGCTGCAATAAATACTATTTAATAGTGATGACGTTAAGAAGCTTTGTCTTCTCATTTTAATAGAAACCACTTTTAGTCTTTACCCCCAAATATGATGTTGGATGTGGGTGAAACAGTTCAAATTTGGTTAGTAAAGTAAATTATGCTAATAAACAGTGCACTGTTAATATTCACATTTTCTGAAGTGCACTATTAATGTTCATATTTTTACTTTACTCATTAATAAGGAGGCTTATGATTGATATCTTATTGTTGAATCTTCTTTTCTAGATTGAACCTTGTAGAGTTCGTAAAAAAAACTCTCTAACAGCTGTTACATCATTTTTATAATATGTTTCAGATTTTACTCTGATAACTCTCATTTTAATCTTTCCTTGTTCATCATTCAGTAACATTAGAAGATAGTTTTTCATGTACTTTCATAGCTGGATTGTGGTATACAGTTTATATTAGCATTCTGAAATTGACTGAGGGATCTTCTTTACTTTTGCTCTGAATCAGTTACACTAATGCAGATGCTATTAATTTTTGAATACTCAAACATCTGTGTAGATTATTGGAACTAGTGTGCTTTAGAGGGGGTTAAATTTGATAAACTTCATATATTGCAAGATTATTCATTTACTGAAGTTTCCTATTACTTCTTGTAATATAGGTTCTCCTTCAATAAATTACACAGATTTTCAAATTCATTACCATTTGTTTGTATAGAAAGTAATTCTCTTTTAATTATTTCTATTTTCTTTCTATGGTGCCACATTATCTTCATGTATAATCTGTGATTTAACACCTGCTTTTCATTATTTTTTGTTAATGTCATTTTCCAAAAGATTAGTTTTTAAAAATATTATGTGTTTTAAAAAGTTGTAGCTTGACATTATATCAGTGTAATTATTCCACACCTCCTTTGAAAACTAGTTTGAGTGAATTCTGCTTCTTGTAAATTATTCTTAAGACAAACTGATTTCAAATAGTTTAGTAGATATTTAAGTTTATAAGTTTAGTAGATATTTGACCATCTATTAATTAAATTTACAGTTACTATATTTTTAGAAAGTTATATAGTATATTTGAATTTAGGAATAATTTTCAATTCAATATGGCATTTTAAAAATAGGCATGTTTGTCTCATTTATATGTATTTCTTAATTTGTTCTCATATTTATGATCTTATACAATATTCTGTGTTTTAATGTTTTCCTTCTCTTTTCTTTTCAGTTTTATCAGCTGTAGAATATTTTTCAAATTTCTATCTGTTACTTCAGTTACAACAGAAGTTATTTTTAAACATTTATAAAACATACATGAGCTTTAATTAGTAATTAAGTACTATGTATAAAATCCAGGAGTTGGTGATGGACAAGGAGGCCTGGCATGCTGTGATTCATGGGGTCGCAAAGAGTCGGACACGACGGAGCGACTGAACTGATACAAAATCATTTGGAGATTAGTAGCTCACTATAAAAATCCCTTTCACTAGGTATGACTATAATACACAAAGATGCTTCCTAAGCCATGTTAGAACTATATGACCTGTTGGTTCTAAGACAGTCAAGATTCTCTAAAAAAACCTGAAATACCAGTAGTGACTAGCCATGTTATTAAGAGGTAGGGCTCTAAAACCAGCGTCTGTGAATCTCTACATGTAAAATGTGCTTGATCTTTGCTTCTGTTAGAATACAACTGCTTTTGATCCTCTCTGAGGCCAGACTCTTCACTTGTGCAATGTATCCATGAACTTCAAGTCACAGATGGATTCCATTGCTCGGTTAATTCCTATTCAGTTCTTCATTTTCACCCTCATGACTAACTGATTTTCATAGGCATAAATTTTGCTTCAATATCACTCAAGTTGAAAAATTTAGCAAATATACAAAACATCTTGTCTCTCTAGTCTTCTCCAAATACTGCTCTTTTTCTGCAGAGTTTATAGAGAAACTATTATCTTCCATTCACTATTATATCCCCAGCATTTAGTGAATTTCCTGACACATAGTAAAAATGTGACCATTTTCTGCTGATTAGATAAATAAACTGAAGATGCCTGATTTCCTGCTTCTTGTTAAATTCTGAGAACACTCGGATATCATTTCAAGAATCACATTTTTCCTTCCTGGTCAGAATTACTTTTGGCATGTCAGCTTTGTTAGTGAAGAAACCAGCCAACCAACAATTTTTTCCACCTCTCATATATCCAATTTGTTGTCAAAAATCATTTTTAAAGATTATACGTTCGGTTGCATATTTTTAACATGTGTTATGGTTAATAAATAAGTTTCTTAATGTTATTTTACCTCAAAACAATGTTAATGTTACTTTATGAAACATTTATAAGTATATGCTTGTAATGACTACTTTTATTTAACTTTGTTTTTGTATTTTATAAACTTACCTGTGCATAAATTTTCCTTGTTTGTTATCATTTAAAATTGTTCTAGTTCTATGTGTTTTATTTTGTTCACATATATTAATTATCTGGATAATACTGCTGTTCTTTAGACTCAGGAGATATTATCTCTCAGACTGTCTTTATTTCCAATATATTTTTTTCAGCATCCTACAAGATTTTCTTGAGATAATTCTTTACAACACTGAACTGACGTTTAACAGAATTGATTCTGTTTTTTGTTGAATATAATTTTTCTTATTGTTTCCCAAAACTGTTTGCTTTGACAATTTATTTTTCATTTAATTTTGTAGTGGTCTATGCAAAAAATCGCTTGACCTTTTCATTTTCCATTCTCTGCCCCATAACTCAGGTAAGTCATTTAATATTTCCCCAAATAAACACATAACAGATTCTTTCAGTTTCCAAATAAATTTTTTATCATTTACTTAAAAACCAAGGCCTGCTCAGATTACCATTTTTTCTCCAATCCTTAGTAAAGACATGTCTTTTTCAAGACATACCTTAGTGAAATAGCCATCATAAATCAACAATGGTAGTCACTTTCTACAGCAGCAGGAGGAAGTTATTATGTAAACCAGAAAATTAATATTTAATGAAAAGAACCCAAACCTGATTTTATTTCTCAAGAGAATATCTAAATTTACATGTGCATGCTAATTTCATAATGCTTTAGCATTGATTCTATTCCTTTAATAAAATATCACAGCTTAATCATTTGTCCACTGTGCCATAAAATTGTGAGCTTTCCATTAAGACTCAAGCAAGGAATATTTCTACATACTCAAGGTTTTCTGTAAAGGAGAATCAGGCACTGAGATTATAACTCAATATCTTTACCCTTCTTATGTATAAAAGTGAACATATCCACATTAAAGACATATACAACTTTTTATTTTGGTATTGTTCAAGAGAAATATGAATCTTCTTTGTTGAGACCAATTACTCAACTATGAAAGAAAATGAGTCAGTCATGTCCAACTCTGTGCGACCCCATGAACTGTAGCCTGCCAGGCTCCTCTCTCCTTGGGATTCTCCAGGCAAGTATACTGGAGTGGGTTGCCACGCCCTTCTCCAGGGGATCGTCCCTATCCAGGGATAGCACCTAAGTCTCCTGTATTGCAGGCAGATTCTTTACCATCTGAACCGCCTGGGAATAGACTCAACTATGGTCAAAAGCCACGTCCAAAATATTAGCATTTAAAATTCCATTAAAGTGACACTTTGTTTTAATTTAGTAACCATACTTGTTCTATAGACAGAATATTGCAGTGCAGTACTTTTGCCTGGAAACTCCCACTGACAGAGGAGCCTGGTAGGCTGCAGTCCATCGGGTCGCTAAGAGTCAGACACGACTAAGTGACTTCACTTTCACTTTTCACTTTGATGCATTGGAGAAGGAAATGGCAACCCACTCCAGTATTCTTGCCTAGAGAATCCCAGGGACGGGGGAGCCTGGTGGGCTGCTGTCTATGGGGTTGCATAGAGTCGGACACGACTGAAGCGACTTAGCAGCAGCAGCAGCAATCACATGACAACACCTGAGGACAGAAGTTCTGTCTAAACAGTCTTTGTACTTCTATTGCATGAAGCATGGTATTTTTCATTAAAAATTTTGAATGCAATTTTAGTGCTGCTGCTGCTGCTAAGTCGCGTCAGTTGTGTTCGACTCTGTGCGACCCCAAAGACGGCAGCCCACCAGGCTCTTCTGTCCCTGGGATTCTCCAGGCAAGGATACTGGAGTGGGTTGCCATTTCCTTCTCCAGTGCATGAAAGTGAAAGTGAAGTTGCTCAGTCGTGTCCAACTCTTTGCAACTCCATTGACTGTAGCCTACCAGGCTCCTCCCTTCATGGGATTTTCTAGGCAACAGTACTGAAGTGGGGTGCCATTGCATTCTCCAGCAATTTTAGTGAGTATATTAATATTTGAAATACACAATTGACTATTTTATAACATTTTACAAAATGTAGGCAAAGCATTTCACTAATTTATAGCTCAATAATTTTGTCATTACAAATGTATGGGTAGGTCTTCTTATAGCTCAGATATCATGATGACTAACAGTTGTAATTTTAAAAGTTGGGAACTCCTTAGAAAACACATTCAATAAATATACAAACATAATTCTGATTAACAGGAAATCAGTTGTCACAGTAGTTCTTCAGAGAATACATCCTTTGTCTTCAAAGCATGTTACTCAATGGGGTGTTTGTAAAATGTAGGTCATGTGAAATTGGTAATTTTAGACCTCATTATATATTTGCTTTTATATAAGATTTATTTGAGGTATGGAATTTGCTCAGGTATGGTGACTATTTTTGTACCCTAAATCTCTTAAAGCCTCCATATTTGTCTTTTACTGTTAAAATCGACACCATAAAATGTACACATCAGACTAAGAATTCTTATCATAAAAGAAATGACCATTCTAAATAGCTTTTGAAATGATCAAGGTAATAAACTAGCTACTAAATATTTGTCAGATAAGCTATCCAAAGGTTTCTCAACCTTTGGATCCAATTCAAATGTGTATGCAGATAATATTTTTAATTCTATACACCAGTCAGAGATTCAATTGAGCAATAGCCGTGATTTTCTCTGATTAAAAAGTAAGCCACATCTTCTGTACTGACAACATAGCTGGTAGTGAATACACATTAAAAATATATTACAGGCCTTTACTTTTTCAAAGTGGCAGTTATTTCACAATTAAGAACATAGTGTTCTTTGTACTTCTCTTCTATAATTTTCTATAATTAATGGTAGGAAACAATTGATATATATTTATTCAAAAATCGTCGAAGCCACAAAATTGCTGCTAATTAGCATAACATATTTGCTCATTTGAAAAAAAGTTATTCAGTAACCATGTATATGACAGGTACCAAGAACATAAGAAAATCATATGGTTGAATTTTGGGTAGATGTTATCTGGTTATGCTTCTTGATATAACTTGTAACTGACATAATTGGATTAGAGGTATTACTTATTTGAATTAGGGATAAAGAAAATAGGGAGAGACATACAGGTTGCAAGGAGAAGGAAGGAAAAGTCATTGCAGGAAGAAGGAAGAACATCTGGAAAGTTGAGTGGTAATGGAAGTGAGAAAAATTGCATATATAATGCAATGCTCATGACGCAATTTAGCTAGTACACAAATATTCTTTTTGGGAAAGAGGGTCAGAAGCCAAACACTGACACAGACAATGACTTTTTTACTTCCTTTGCCAGAGTCTTGATTTCAAATGTTTTTATTGATTCTGTGAATGTTTTACTTTATCTCTGGAGTTGCTGAATTTTATGTTTTGATCACAGATTTAATTCCTTTGTTGCTGCTTACTTGACTCAAGTCTGACCAAAGTCCCACAAGTGTTGATAGTGTTCTTAGTTCTAAGACTACAGCTCTGACAGCCTTTATAATTCCATGTTTTTTTTTCCTAAGAAGAGGTATTCTAATATTATTAAAAAAAAAAAAAGCTGAAGAGGATCTTTCTCCTACAGTGGGATGCTATAGATGGCATTTTGAATGTGTGTGTGTGTGTGTGTGTGTGTGTGTAGGAGAAATATCTATTTGGATCATTGCAGAAAATAACAGATTGAAAACAATATTGCCAGAATGCAATGCCAAAGCAATTAGTCATAGGAGTATGCAACTCTTCTTTCCAAACAGGGTTAGGAGGGGCATACAGAAAGAGATGAAAGAAATGGGTAATTAGTGGCTACTTATAAGAACATGGAATATTAATAGCTCCATAATGATACCCCAAAGCTGAGAACGCTGACTATAACTTGCATTAAGCCAAACATCTTGGCTTAAACAACATTTAATAGATGATTAATAATTAGACTCTAAAATAGAGGTATCCAAATCAGCTTTATATTTATGATATTTGGAAGAGGGATTGGCTTTGCTCAGCAAAATTATCATTTACAGAATGTTAGTGCTAAATTTAAATATGTAAAAAATTCACCTATTCCCTTTCTTCCCTTAATATGTTGTGATGGTTACTGTACCAATAATTCAATGTTATATCATTTTTGCTTATTTTATTAATGTTTTTAAAAGTGAAACTGATAAGAATGTCTCTGTCAGTGAAGCTATTGATGACTAGGTGAGTTATTAAATTTTTCTAAATTTGAACAATGTAGGATCCTTAACATTTGGCTATCATTTCATGTACTCCTGCTAATATCTTTGAATAACAGTTATTTCTGAATATCAAGAAGTATTTTGTGAAAATGATAAATAATATTTAAACAATTTTTCTGTGTTTTAAAAAATATCAAAATAATAATGGGCACATGCTCACTAAATTTATATGAAATAATATTTTACTTATTTATTAAAGATGAAATAACATCACAAAAATATTCATTTTCTAACCATAAAACATTGCCAGATAACCAACAGGGATTGAACACCATGTTGAAACAAAAATAGTCCAGAGCTACACTTTCAAAGTTGAGCACCTGTTGTAAAATAACCATCTGTGATTAACTGTAATTTAATTATGGATTCATTGCTTTTGTGTACACTGGACGGATCTCATAGGTCTTCCCCATTGTTGGGCGACAATAAACTTTTGGCATTTTGTTAAAGGAACTTGAATATTCTCTTAATAACACCTGTTAACTCTATCTCATGGCAAATTTTGAAAAGAGCTTCTGGGACTTTATCATGGCATTGACAGGCAAATAAATTATTAAACCTGGAATCAAAACCTGCTTTCATTAATCATCTGCCTTAGAAAGGTGATGCCCTCAGCCTTTGGATAAGTTGGTGTTTACCTGTAAAAAGTAATATTGCAACTTCAGGTATTTACTGGAATAATTCAAATATTTGTGGATTATTTGTGTAGTCAAACATTTGTGATTCATCTTAATATTTTATAAGGAGGATTTTTATCATTTAATTCACAACTATTCATCTAATTCTTCTCTCCCTTAGTAATAATTAGATTGTGATGATTTAAAAGAGTTATACATTTTATCTTTGCATTGATGATTATCTAATACCTCTCTTTATTAGATTTTTTTAAAATATCACATTCTCATACTATAAAAATTCTTCAATAAAATATTACTGGCTCAAGTTTTCTATCTTCACAATAGCCATGAGGTGCAACTAACTTTTTCTGACCCAGATTACCTTCTGGAATGCCAGAGTGAGGAACATGGAGTTCACATGTACTATAAAACAACTAAAACCACCATTTCAAAAATTTTGTATTTAGCTAAAGCCACAGAACAAAATAGAGACCATTTATCCAAGAGAAACTATTGAACTCTAAAATAGCAGAGGTTGTAACAGTTTTTTCAGCTAGTCAAATCTTCTCTCCACCCCTAGATAATCTGAATAGATCTACAGCAATCAAAGAGATTCAATTAGCTAAAAGAAGAGGGGTAGAGAGAGAGACATGCTCAGGCCCAGAGGTCTTTACTGATAAATTCTTCCAAATGTTTGCAAAAGATTCAATACCAATGACAAGCTCTTCCAAGAAAGCAAATATCACTTCCAAACACATTCTATGAGGCCACTGTTACTGTGAAACCAAAACTAAAGACAAAAGTTCAGAGGCAATTTCCCTTACAATTAGAAATATGCTATATCCTCAGTGACACACTGACAAACTGAATCCAGTAACATATGAAACATGGTGGAGTGTATCTCAGAAATGCAAGGTAGATTTAAGATTAAAAAAATATCAGTGTAATACTATATGTTAATATAATACATGATAAAAGTCACATAATCATCCCAACATGTGGGAAAAGCATTTAAAAAACCCTACACCCTTTCTTGATAAAACTACTTAACTAGAAATAGAAGGGAATGCCCTTATCTTGAGAAATCTATCCAAAAAACACTCACTGCTAACATATTTAGTAAAGACTGAATGTTTCCTCCCAAAATCAGAAACAAGAAAAGAATATGCATTCTTGCCACTTCTACTTAACATATAAGCAACTATCTGAACTAACAATGAAGTTCAGCTCTATGGCAGGACCTAAGAGCAACCTACAATATAAGCTGTGTTTGTTTATATTAGCAATCAATGATTTGAAAACGATATAATTCCTTTCATAAAAGCAACCAAAAATGAAATACCTAGGGATAAGTTTGATAGAAAAACACAAGACTTGTACACTCAAAAAATTCCAAACATATTGAGAGAAAGTAAAGATCTAAACAAACAAAAATACATCCCATGTTTAAAGACTTAACATTGTTAAAATGGTAACACCTCCCAAAGTTATGTATAGATTCAAAGCAATCACTGTATAATTCCTGCTGGTGATTGCTGAAATTAGAATACTGATCCTAAAATTTACATAAAAAGTCAAGGAATCTAGATTAGCCAAAACTACCTTAAAAAGCAAGCACAGTTGCAGGACTCAAACCTTTCATTTAATATTACAAAGTTAACCGTAAAAAGACAGTGTTACATTGGCAAAAGATAGACACAGATCATGAAATAGAATTAGGATTCAAAAAACACAGCTATATTTAGGATCTATTGCTTTTTGACAGAGGTATCAAGATAATTCAATGGGGAAAAAGTTTTTTCAACAAACAGTGTTGAACAGTTTAGTTCAGTTGCTCAGCCATGTCCGACTCTTTGCGAACTCATGGACTGCAGCACGCCAGGCCTCCCCGGCCAATAACCAACTCCCAGAGTTTACTCAAACTCATGTTCATTGAATCAGTGATGCCATCCAACAATCTCATCCTCTGTCATCCCCTTCTCCTCCCACCCTCAATCTTTCCCAGTAGCAGAGTCAGTTTTTCCCGTCAGGTGGCCAAAGTATTGGAGTTTCAGCATCAGCTTCAGTCCTTCCAATGAATATTCAGGACTGATTTCCTAGGATGGACTGGTTGGATCTCCTTGCAGTCCAAGTGACTCTCAAGAGTCTTCTCCAACACCACAGTTCAAAAACATCAATTCTTCAGCACTCAGCTTTATTCATAGCCCAGCTGTCAACATCCATACATGACTACTGGAAAAACCATAGCCTTAACTATATGGACCTTTGCTGGCAAAGTAATGTCTCTGCTTTTTAGTATGCTGCCTAGGTTGGTCGTAACTGTTCTTCCAAGGAGCAAGCGTCTGTTAATTTCATGGCTGCAGTCACTATCTGCAGTGATATTGAAGCCCAGAAAAATAAAGTCTGCCATTGTTTCCACTGTTTCCCCATCTATTTGTCATGAAGCGATAGGACCAGATGCCATGATATTAGTTTTCTGAAAGTTGAGCTTTAAGCCAACTTTTTCACTCTCCTCTTTCATTTGCATCAAGAGGCTCTTTAGTTCTTCTTCACTTTCTGCCATAATGGTGGTGTCATCTGCATATCTGAGGTTATTGATATTTCTCCCGGCAATCTTGATTCCAGCTTTTGTTTCTCATGATGTACTCTGCATATAAGTTAAATAAGCACAGTGACAATATACAGCCTTGACATACTCCTTTTCCTATTTGAATCCAGTCTGTTGTTCCATGTCCTGTTCTAACTGTTGCTTCTTTACCTGCATACAGATTTCTCAAGAGGCAGGTCAGTTGGTCTGGTATTCCCATCTCTTGAAGAGTTTTCCACAGTTTGTGATGATCCACACAGTCAAAGGCTTTGACATAGTCAATATGTTTTTCTGGAACTCTCTTTCTTTTTCGATGATCCAGCGGATGTTGGCAATTTGATCACTGGTTCCTCTGCCTTTTCTAAAACCAGCTTGAACATCTGGAAGTTTACGGTTCACGTATTGCTGAAGTCTGGCTTGGAGAATTTTGAGCATTACTTTACTAGTGTGTGAGATAGATGAGTGCAATTGTGCGGTAGTTTGAGCATTCTTTGGCATTGCCTTTCTTTGGGATTGGAATGAAAACTGACCTTTTCCAGTTCTGTGGCCACTGCTGAGTTTTCCAAATTTGCTGGCATATTGAGTGCAACACTTTCACAGCATCATCTTTTAGGATTTGAAATAGCTCAACTGGAATTCCATCACCTCCACTAGCTTTGTTCATGGAAAATAATGAACCTGAACTCATGCTTCACATCTTTCATACAAGTGAACTCAAAATGGATCAACAACCTAAGTGTAACAGTTAAATATGAAAAATTCTTCAAGAAAACATAGGAGTAAATATCTGTGATCTCGAGTTAGGCAAATTTCTTATACAAGCCACAAATTGCAAATGCTACCACCATCAAAATAGATAATCTGAAGTTCATCGAAATTCAAAATGTTAGTGTCTCAAAGGAAACCATCAATCAAGTTTTAAAAACAACAAGAAATGGGAGAAAATATTTCCATGTAATGTATCTGACAAGGATACTGTATCCAGAATACATAAAACAATACTTACCATTCAAAAATAAAAAATGAATGACCCAACTAAAAAATATACAAAGGATGTGAATAAACATTTTTCCAGATAAAATATTTAAATAGCCAACAATCACAAGAAAATACTTTCAGCAGCTAATGTATCATTAGGAAAACACATATTAAAACCAAAACCCCAAGAAACTACTTCCCACCCTACAAAGATGGGACAGACAAGAGCAAGAATTAGCAATGATTTGGAGAACTGGGAATCTCCATTCACTGCTGTTGAAAATGTAAAATGAAGAAGACACTTAGGAAAACAGTTTTGTAGATCAACAAAATCCTAAATGTAGAGTTACAACATGACCTGGCAATTTCACTCCCAGGTATATAGCCAAGGAAATTAAAACATGCTCACAAAATGTTGATAGCAGCATTATTCATAATAGCACAACAATGGAAACAAACCAAATATCCATCATCTGATGAATATATGAACAAAAAAGTATATTCACACAATGGATGTGGCTATAAAATAAATGAAATTCTGCTTCATGTTACTACATGGGTGAAATTTAATTATACTACACTAAGGAAAGGAAGACAGTTACAAAAGACCACATAGTGTTCAATTCCATATGTGAGATGTCCAAAAGAGGCAAGTATATAGATAGAAAGTAGACTTGGATTAGTGGTTGCCTGCTTTCAGGCAAGGCTTTTTTCTCTGAACTTTTCAAATTTTTTTTCCTCTCTTCATCATGAATGGTCTTTCTCCTGTTTGCTTGAAGCCCAATTCTTTGGGACCCTATGGACTTTAGCCCACCAGGCTCCTCTGTCCATGGAATTCTCCAGCCAAGAATACCAGAGTGGGTACCCAATCCCTTCTCCAGGGGTGTTCCCGACCCAGGGATCGAACTTGGTTCTCCTGCACTGCAAAGAAGCTACCAGGGAAGCCCATCTGTCAATTACAGCTACAAATTTATTACTGTCACTTTAAGTTTCTCCATTACTTAATATGCACAGGTCCTTTACACCTTCTTCTTACTATTCTTTTTTTTCATTATCTACTTACGGATATTTTTGTGATAAAATTTGCATAACATAGGGTTCACTGGTAGTTCCGTGGTAAAAAAAAATCTACCTGCCAATGCGGGAGACACAAGACATGGATTTGATCCCTGAGTCAGGAAGATCCCTTGGAGGAGGAAAAGACAATCAATCCACTATTCTTGCCTGAAAAATTTCATGGACAGAGGAGCCTGGTGGGCTATAGTTCATGGCACTGAAAAAAGTCAAACATGACTGACTGAACACACACTCACATACACATAACATTTATAACATAACACTTATCATTTAACATTGTTAAGCATACAGTTCACTGGCATTAAACACATTAACATCATTGAACAACCATTGCCATCATTCATGTCCAGAATTTCTCTATCTTCTCAATTTGAAACTCTGTACTCATGTTACAAAACCCCCATTTTTCGTCCCTTCATCTTCAACCACCATTCTATTTTCTCTTTCTATGGATATGACTTATATGTACCTTCTATAAGTGAAATTACACACCCTTTGTGACTGTCTTATTTGGGCAAAATTTATCCACGGTTCATCCATGTAGCACCTATAGCATATATATATATACATATATATATATATATGTACACATACACCACGTGTTGTTGTTTATCCATTCATCTGCTGAATGGAGAAGTTGCTTAGGTTGTTCCCATCTTTTGCCTATTGTGAATAATGCTGATATAAATGTGTGTATCTTCAGAATCCATGTTATTTTTTTGTGTATATACCCAGAAGTAGAATTGCTATATCATAAAATAATTGTATGTTTAATTATTTGAGGAATTATTACACTATTTCCCATAGAAGCTACATGTCCTACTCCATTCAGAAGGCTATGACAAAATACCTTAAACCAGGCAGCTTAATTTAACAACATTTGTTTTCACACATCACATATTTAAGAGCAAAGGAAAGTAAATATGGTCAATTCACTGACTACCAATGAATCAGCTTTGATATTTGAAATCCTACAAAAATTTAACCAAATCACATCCAATAGTATATTAAAGAAAAAGATAAAATATAATTTGGAGATTCATTTTAAATGGAAGTTGCTACTGGACCTTGCTAATATTGAATACTTGATCATGACACATTGCATGTTTTTATGATCCAAACTTCCCAAAATGAACTAGATGCTATAATGCCAACCAAGATATTGAGGTAAATGTATGCAAGGTACAGCAACATGTGGAAGATACAAAACTTATGAACAGATGGCTTATAATGTACTTGCTCCCAATGCATTACTAACTCTCCCTCACTCAAGCAAGAAAGCAAGCAGAAAAAATATTTGAACCTAGTCCCATAGATTGCAATATCATATACTAGAAACGTATGCATCACTGTGTCTCCAGTCAAGGTAACAGGAATCCTCCTACTGGAGAACACTTTAAATGGTACATCTAGACACTCAGTATATGGGAAGGAGAAATTATCTTAGGGCATTTATGCCTGTGTTCACTGTAGCAAGATGTTCAGGCATTTAGAAATAATCAAGTTGGAAGAGTTGGACCATAAAGAAAGCTGAGGGCCGAAGAATTGGTGCTTTTGAACTGTGGTGTTGGAGAAGACTCTTGAGAGTCCCTTGGACTGCAAGGAGACTCAACCAGTCAATCCTAAAGGAAGTCAATCCTGAATATTCATTGGAAGGACTGATGCTGAAGCTCCAAAACTTTGGGCACCTGATGGTAAGAGCTGACTCATTAGAAAAGACCCTGATGCTGGGAAAGATTGAAGGTGGGAGAAGGGGACAACAAAAGAAGAAATAGTTGGATGCCATCACCAACTCAATGGACATGAGCCTGAGCAAGCTCCGGGAGATGGTGATGGACAGGGAAGCCTGGCATGCTGCAGTCCATGGAGTTGCAAAGAGTCGGGCACTATTGAGCAACTGAACAACAACAAAGTTGGAAGAGTGGTAAAAAAGTAGATCTATCAAATGGGTCATAGAGATGAGTTGCTCTGAATTTAATGAATTTTAAATCTAAAACAAAGAAAACAAAAAGCAACAAATAAGACAAAAAAGAAAAATCTGCCTTGGCAGAGCATGCTCTTACTACAGTATTCAGGCAGACAAGATGACCATTATGTCACTGTACTATTTACTACAGCTGAATTACCACCTGATGGCAAATAAAATGTGGAAGGATAATATAAATTTTGTAAATACCAGCAGTGATTCTTAGATACTTATCCACAGTTTTAATATATATGCATGTATACCAATTTCATTCTCTCCCTCTCTGTCTCCTCATTCACTTTATATAAAAGTTATGTGAGTGATAGCCTTATAATATAGGCTTGAGATTTCTGTTATCAAAGAAGCTGCTGCTGCTGCTAAGTCGCTTCAGTCGTGTCCAACTCTGTGCGACCCCATAGACGGCAGCCCACCAGGCTCCTCTGCCCATGGGCTTTTCCAGGCAAGAGTAATGGAGTGGGGTGCCATTGCCTTCTCTGTATCAAAGAGGAATTGTAACTAAATGGAAGAATGAATCTCACCCAGAAATGAAATTACGAGTGGATATCTTTGAAGGTCTTTCCATTTTGTAAGAGGGTAATGATAACCTTTTCATATTTAAGAGATGCATTTGCTCACGTTACTTAAAGCATGCTACTGTCTGGAAATGTATGGACAGATATTGAGTAGTTGAACTGGTCAAATATGTTGTGTATGATGAACTGACATTAAGCATCTTTTTAGTCCTCAAGTGGACTTTCTACAAAGAACAGACTGGAAAGTTGAAACTACTTTCCAAATTCCCTTTCATTTGGGTTCATTGATGAGAATTGTTTTCTGCCAATTAAACCATCAAGTAGTTCCAAGTTGGATTTCAGTTGGCTTCCCCAAATTTCTGTCCAGTGAAAGCCAAAGTCAGACTGTCGAATGAAATGAGAGAGAAAGAACCAGAGTGTACTTCCTCTCTCTGTGCTTCAGGCTGTATCTTCGGCAGCAAGTTAACTTTTCCACAGCTACTACTCCAAAATGGAATGCCCACTATGGTTCCTTTTTCTTGGATAGCTCCGGACTCTGATGATGTTTTCTCTTTATTTTGTCTTTTGTTGGGAAAAGTAACAGTGCTTTCTTGCCCTTTAATCTTGAGAGTTGGGGAGGGAAATCACTATTCACCACTGGCATCTAAAAACTGCCTTTATTAAATTCCCTCTCTTTTAAGTCCTGAGGCTGGTTTTTGTGTTCCTGGGTAACACTGACTAGAATATTACCGACATTTCAAACAAGATCTTTGAGTTATAGACAGAAGCTGTTACACTAGACTCAGCATTCAAAGTCCCACCAAAACTGCATTTGTATCAAGAGTCTGTTGAATTAAATCAGCATTTCAGGGGTCTGCTGCTGCTGCTGCTGCTGCTACTGCTGCTGCTAAGTCGCTTCAGTCGTGTCCGACTCTGTGCGACTCCATAGACGGCAGCCCACCAGGCTCCCCCGTCCCTGGGATTCTTCAGGCAAGAATACTGGAGTGGGTTGCCATTGCCTTCTCCAGTGCATGAAAGGGAAAAGTGAAAGTGAAGTCACTCAGTCGTGTCCGACTCTCAGCGACCCCATGGACTGCAGCCCACCAGGCTCCTCCGTCCATGGGATTCTCCAGGCAAGAGTACTAGAGTGGGGTGCCATTGCCGTCTCCTTCAGGGGTCTACTCACTGTTTTGTTGATGTTGAGCTGCAGATGTGGCAGTGGCTTCTTATTGCTAATTTTCAAATATACAGATGGCAGCTAAGGCAACATGTTCTCAAACTTACTGTTTCCAGTGATGATCTGATTTTGTAAACACTTTCTCTTCTTATTTAAAAATGGAAAAAAAAAGTAAAACTTAAAATGGACTATTTCCTTGCACTGAACCCTAATTAATACAACCTGGGTATTTAAAAATATACAATTAAGGTCAGGTTAACATACACTTGACATTACATTTTAAAATAGTTTATATTTTTTCTGATCCATATTGAACTATAATTTTTGAGGAAATTATTATTTAAATTTTAGATTTATGAAAAACATTTTTCTTATAATATTAAATATTCTTCTCTTAAAAAAATAGTTTCTAGCTATTCACAGCCCTTCAAGAGTTTCATAAAGCTTGGATTGATTAAGCAAATAAAAACTAAATCCTTAGCTGAAAGTCAATTTACAGGAGTTATGTTGTCATGAATTTAAAATTATATTGTTAAAACAACTTTTCTCAAGGGTATCCAATAACCTGAAATATCTAACAACATGAAGGGTTTAAACTTTAAATAAAACCCAATTTCTCTTGGGAAGCTTTTTTTTCCTATTCTGTGGGATTTCAGAATTAAAGTATTAATATATATTACAATATTTTAATTTGTATTTTAATCCAGCAAACATTTCTTTTAATCAGAGTGGTGTTACCAGTAGCACTATGTGATCTGGAAAGCTGAGCTGTATATTTGATCTGAATTAATAAATTTTTAATGCTAATTATTATCCTATCAAGAAGACTGCAAACACCACATAGTATATATTACTAATAAAAAATAGTGAAGGACAGAGTTATAAGGTATAGAAAATTAAAATGAGATAAGACATGGTGACTTTGAAGGAGATGGATTTAAGTTCTAAGATTTCTTTAATAGGAACATGTAAATAAATATATATATATATATGTAAGTCTATTTATATATAAATATATGAAAGAGAGGCGGTATCTACCTACCTATCTATAGAGAGGTCTATATACAAATGGATAGATAGATATAGATCCAAATAATAGCTATAAATATAGACAAAGAGCAACTCTTTAGTAATCTTGGAGTGTATATTTTACATAAACTTAATAATGCAAAGCATATATTGACTCCATTGTAATAAGTCATTTGGCATCTTCACAAAAACTGGTAAATTTTAATTACTACAGCAATTAGGAGGATCTTAGAAAATACTTATAATGAGCTGAAGTCATATGTTTTTGTTGTCACCCTGGAGCTTTAAGGCTGCCATATGTTGTCTTTAATAGTTGCTACAGTTGTCTTCTCTATGTAACATAAATACTTATTAAGTTACAGTAGTTTACACAATACATTCAACTGTAACAAATATATGTTTGAAAAATGCCTGTTTTTCTTTTCTCATTTTATTTAAAAATACATTCCTCTTCCCTGCACAACACAAGGATCAAAGGAATATTCAAAGAAAATCATATGGGAAATAATGTAAGCAAACAAAAACAGCCATACTGAAGTAAGGATCAGAAAATTTGGAAATTAAAAAGTCTTTCCTTCTGTGGTTTGTGATGTGGGAAATAACAGTTAACCTGTTTCAGACTGTTTACCACTTTAGTTCAAGTAAATTAATAGAGATGAATTCTTCTTATGTACTTCATAAGCGTAAGTTGCAGTAGAAAAGTAAAATGAATAGAAGACAACATATAAAATGAAATGTAAGTTTAAAGTATTTTAAACTTGCTCTTCTTTCAAGACAGTTTTGAAATCAGACATTAATAAATTACATGATGCCTCTGATGGTCAAGAGAAATACCAGGAACATCCCTTATAATAGAACTCCAGAAGCTATGGAGAAAAAGGATGACACACCCTATTCCTTTTGCTCTCAAATTCTTCTGCCCAGGACATCTACCTCTCTCCTTGCTTTTGCACTTATCCTAGGACCTGGGCATGGGTGCTAAGTCGTTTCAGTAGTGTCCAACTCTGCATGACCCTACTGACTGCACTCTGCCAGGCTCCTCTGTCCATGGAATTCTCCAGGCAAGAATACTGGAGTGGGTTGCCATTTTCTCCTCCAAGGGATCTTCCCGACCCAGGGATCAAACTTGCATCTTTTACATCTCCTGCATTGGCAGGCGGGTTCTTTACCACTAGCGCCACCTGGGAAGCCCATCCCAGGGCCTAGATACTAACAAAAGGAAAGAGTAACTGGTAGCTTCCTTTAGAACCACTCTTGATAAAGAGTTCAAGAGTAAGCTTTATTTTCTCTAGGTATTAGTGACCCTTTTATATGTGAACTGACTTGCTCAGATCCTATTTTTCTAAAATTCTCTGAATTCTGTGGAAACAGAAGCTCCCTTATAGTCAGAGTGAATGAAACTAATGCTTTTAAGGAATAAATAATATATAATTACATTTAAATTAATATGCTGCTGCTAAGTCGCTTTAGTCGTGTCCGACTCTGTGCGACCCCATAGATGGCAGCCCACCAGGCTCCCCCGTCCCTGGGATGCTCCAGGCAAGAACACTGGAGTGGGTTGCCATTTCCTTCTCCAATGCATGAAAGTGAAAAGTGAAAGTGAAGTTGCTCAGTCGTGTCCGATTCTTAGCGACCCCATGGACTGTAGCCTACCAGGCTCCTCCATCCATGGGATTTTCCAGGCAAGAGTACTGGAGTGGGGTGCCGTTGCCTTCTCCAATACGAGCCATGTCCTATATCTAACTCTCTCCCCCGAGCCACCACAACAAAGAATGAGTAAGGCAGAATTTTCCTCTGAAATTTTATGCAATTTTGTAGTTTTTCTTTAAAAACTGTTAGGATGAACTCCATCTTGAAGTATTTCCTTTTTCTTTTCCTAACGCTCTTATGCATTAAAAATATCCCTCTACCTTTCAGAGGAGATTTTAATTGACTAGTTACAAATTTTTGCCTTTCCAAAGCTTCCCTTGTAGCTCAGTTGGTAAAGAATCTGCCTGCAATGCCAGAGACCTGGGTTCAATTCCTGGGTCGATAGAGGACATGGCTCATATTAATTTAAATGTAATTACATATTATTTATTCTTTAATGGCTTTAGCTTCCTTCAGTCTGATTAGAAGGGAGCTTCTGGTATGTAATATGTAAATGTAATATGAATTACATTTAAATTAATATGCTTCCATATGTGACAGTACCCACATGAGATAAGGATGTGCTATGTCTGAGATCTTTTTCTAACTATACCAGTGCCCTGTTTGTATTTAGTACTTACATCTTATATATTTCTGGGTATTGAATATTTCATGTTGCTGAACTGTGATCAGCATCAATAAGATTATATTTTTGTCTGGAGTGGAGGAGAGTAACAGAGTCTACACCAGGAAAGTTGAACATCAGTCTGCAAAATCATAAAATGTTGAAGAGTCTCTTTCCTCAGAGATCACCTCCTGACTGTGAGGTAAGACTGTTTTATCTAGGCATTTCTGATGTCATGTTTTGTCTGAAAAAGACAATCACAAAACTATTTCTCCAAAATGCAAGCCTTGGCCTTGGCGGGCAATTTTGTATTCCATCAGTGTGATCTAGATCATAATTTTTTAAATAACCAGGCATCAATTATTTCATTTATATTGAAATAAATAACTTTTCTCTGACACGTTTTTTATTATTTATTCCTATTGAACACCATCAGGGACTTAATAAGTTTTCAAAAACAACTAGTTTTAGCAGTAAAAAATCTTATTTTTAAGATAACATAATTATCAAATTGTATTTTAAAACGCTGCAAAAGTTTTGTGCATCTGAAATTAACAATGAATTTCCATATATTATAAGTTTCCAAAAAGTAATTTCCTGGAAAATTATCTTTCAATTTTAAAAGAATTCTTTATCTTTAATGAAAAATTAATCTATCCGTGTTTTTCCTAGGCTCATTTTTATCCAGAAGGAATGTCTGTGTATGTCTAGTTAAATATTCTCATTAAATGCTATCATTTTCTAAGAGATTGTTTTATATACAAAACTGCTCTCGTACACTCAAAAAATGTTAAATTATACTAAAATTCATGAGACTGTATCTTTATAAATATAACTTGACAAAACAATATAATTTTAAAACAAAAGCAAGCTTCAGTCTTTCTAGATAATATAATTTCATTTGAAAGGGCTTATCTTAAGGAGAGATGAACTTTGAAGAAAGAATTTGGCTGTGAATATTTCAAGATCAGTGACACATTTTTGAGAGAGGTATTGTTGATTTTCACTTTTGGCACTCCTCAGATGTGGCAATAGATGGTTGCCAATTATACTCATAAGGTGTATTAAACCCAAAACTAATTTAGGAAACCACCAGCTTAAAAAAAAAACTAAAGCTAACAACAATTACAGAAGTGTGACATTGGAAGAGAACAGTTTGGTAGATTCATGCCTATACCAAAGTCTAAAGTATTAAAGACAAATTGTTTAACTTGTAAAACAAACTGGCTAGCATTTTATAAAAAAGAATTATAAATGTATATCCCAATGTGAAATCATACACTGGTATTCATTCTAACTGTATCAAAATTTTTAATATAAAAATAAAACCATACAAGAATTAGATGTAAAATTACCATATATTAATCTTGAATGGTAAGTTTATAGCTATGATATTAAAGATAAAACTTGAAATCTAATAATTTTATTACATGGAAATTAAATTCTAAAATCATATTTTGCAAGGCTAAAAGCACTATAAACTAAAACTACAAAGCAAAAACTTTCACCATGCCCTAGTAACAGTTTTCATATACATATGTAATATGTAAAGGTAATGGAAATATATATTAGAAAATGAAAATAGTATTGATCCATAAAATAATGCTTTAGACAAGTTACAAAATAAGCTTTTAACATAACCTTTTATGTTAAAAGGGTGTTACATATATTGGTAAAATATTCAAATTTGCCAATAATAAAACAATTGCAAACTAAATGCCAAGAGCAAAATGGTTTTCACTTTGCAAAACTTTATAGTAAAAAGCAATACCAATAACCAATGCAAGTGACTGTATGTGGAAACAGACTGCTTGTAATGTTTCATAAAATACAATCTTTGGAGGAATAAAGATATTCATAACTTTAAAACTTTTCTTACTCTTAATCCTAAAAATATCTCTTGCAGAAAAACATATCAAAATGGAAAGTGTAAAATCAGCAGTTTTATTCTAATGGGAAGATTTCAGACATGATTTTATTCCCCAATTGCTGAGATCTTTGGTGAGTATCTAGTGACTCTTTGTAACCCCATGGACTGTAGCCCGCCAGGGTCCTCTGTCCATGGCTTTTCCCAGGCAAAAATACTGGAGTGGGTTGTCATTCCTTTCTCCAGGGAATCCTCTCAACCCAGGGATCAAACTCTGGTCTCCTGCATTGCAGGCAGATTCTTTACCATCTGAGCCACCAGGGAAGCCCTATTTTAAAGTCTATACACATCAAGGTAAATAAGACAACGCACAATTTAAGGAACCTTAAAATTTAATGTATATATGCAGGGAGTATATGTTGTTATATCCAATGAAGCTTACTAAATATGTGTAATAGGTTTCTGTCTCCTAAAAGCATCAGGAGAATGTTAATATTATTAAAATAACCTCTGGTCCAGTCCATCGAGTTATAGTTGGGCTTGTTTGGCTTCTTTTTTTTTCTTTTTGTGTTTTACCATCTCCTAGGTTCTATGTTGCTATGTGTGATATTCAGTTTCCAACGTGGTCCCCAATAAGTTCAACATTCCCACCCACACTTCCCTCCCTTGCTGAACTGCAATCAGTAAGAAACAACGGTGTGTGGCTTCTCATGTTAGGTCATGAAAGATACATGACTTCCATCTTACTCTTCCTCTGTGGTCGCTTTCTCTTGGAATAGCACTGCTATGTTATGAGGACATTCAAGCAGCCCTATGGAGAAGTCCATGTAAGGAGGAACTGATCTTTCTGCATAACTAGCCCTGACTTGGGCTTCCCCGATGGCTCAGTGGGTAAAGGATCTGTCTGCAATGCAGGAGACACAGGAGATGCAGGTTTGATCCCTGGGTAGGGAAGATACCCTGGAGAAGGAAATGGGAATCCACTCCAGTATTCTTGCCTGAAAAATCTCAGGAACATAGGAGCCTGGCAGGCTATAGTCCTTGGGGTCATGAAAAGTTGGACATGACTGAGCATTGGCATCAGAGCCCCAACTTGCCAGGTGTGCAATGGAGTCACCTAGCAAGTGAATCCTCCAGTCTCATGCAAGTCTTCACATGATTGGAGCCCAAGATGATATTTTAACTGCCACTTCAGGAGAAGTCCTAAGCCAGAACTCTAAGCCACTTCTAGAAGTTTGACACCATGAAAAAGTATGATACAATAAGTATAGGAAGTTCTCATTTTTCTGGTTCTAATATGCACAAATACCAGTTACCATTGTTTAGTTACTAACACTAGCTCCCTGATGACACTACTCAAGTTATATAATACATTAACTATGAGTAAATATGGAACACACAAACTTGAACACACAAGCTCTTCTTTCCATAAATCTCTATGTAAACATACATGGTGCTATCATTTTCAGCGAGTGATCATGTCACTTTTTCCAAATCTGTCACTGATTGGTCACTGTACATTTGTTGCTCAGTCCAATTTCAAACTGCAAGGTGTGTAGTTGTGTTGCTAGTTGTGTCCTAGTGATAAACTCACACATCAGCGTATGAAAATGGATAATCAAAAGAGGGAACTGATGGGACTTCCTTGGTGGTCCACTGGTTAAGACTCCACGCTTCCACTGCAGAGAGCACAGGTTTGATTTCTGGTCTGGGAACTAAGATCTTGCATGGCATGTATTGTGACTAAAAAAAGAAAGAGGGAACTGGACAACAAAGATGAAAGTGCAGCAAAGAAAAAATGTGAATATTTTGTTGCACTGCACAAATAAGTGCAGGATTCAGATCAAATGTAAATGTAGTTTTAGAAGAAATTTCAGAAGAGCCCCACATTTACTTTAATGACCTTGTCACACTTTTGAAATCCTTTTTTTTCTTGAACATTTGTTTTGTCAATTAAGACTCATAAAATAATTGAGTATACATGAGAGCAAAGGAGATACAATACAATATGTGCCTGCCATTTCTTGCTCCATCATTTGCAGATAGTTTTTGCATAAAACAGTATGCAAAACATACTGTATTCCATACATGCAAAACAACAGTATCCTATTTGCATAGAATTATGGTAGACCCTCTAGGTGTGGGAGGTCAAAGGAAGCACAGGCATATCTCATTTTATGGTGCATCACTTTATTGTGCTCTATGCTGCTGCTGCTTCTAAGTCGCTTCAGTCGTGTCCGACTCTGTGCGACCCCATAGATAGCAGCCCACAAGGATCCACCGTCCCTGGGATTCTCCAGGCAAGAATACTGGAGTGGGTTGCTATTTCCTTTTCCAATGCATGAAAGTGAAAGGTGAAAGTGAAGTTGCTCAGTCGTGTCCAACTCAGAGACCCCATGGACTGCAGCCCACCAGGCTCCTCCATCCATGGGATTTTCCAGGCAAGAGTACTGGAGTGGGGTGCCATTGCCTTCTCTGATTGTGCTCTATAGATATTCTTTTTTTTTTTTTGAAAATTGCAACCCTACACTGCATAAATCTATTGGTACCATCTCCCATAGCATTTGCTAACTTTATGTCCCTGTGCCACATTTTGGTAATTTTTGCAATATTTTAAACATTTTTATTATATTTGTATGGTGACCTTTGATCAGTGACATTACCATTATAATTATTTCAGGGCATCACGAACCACACCTAAATAAAACAACAAACAATCTTATAAATGTTATGTGTTCTCCCCTCTCCTCAGTCCTCCCTATTCCTTGAGACAAAACAATACTAAAACTAGGCCAGTTAATAATCTTACAATAACTTCTGTGTGTTCAAGGGAAAGCAAGAGTCACACTTCTCTCACTTTAAGTCAAAGCTAGAAATAATTAAGTTTCATGAGAAAGGCCAAACGTTAGGTGACATGCACCAGTTAACCAAGTTGTGATTTCAAAGGAAAAGTTATTGAAGGAAAGTAAAAGTGCTCCACCGGTAAATATACAAATGATAAGAGACTGAGAGTCTTATAGTTGATATAAAGAAAAGTTTTAGTTGTCAAGACAGAAGATCAAACCAGCCAGAACATTCCCTCACACCAAAACTTAATTCAAAGCAAGGCCCTAAATGTCTTCAATTCTATGAAGGCTGAGATAGGTGAGGAAGCTGCAGAAGGAAAGATTAAAGATAGCAGAGGGTGGTTCATGATGTTTAAGGAAAAACACCACCTCCGTAACATAAAAATGCAAGGTGAAGCAGCAAGTGCTGATGTAGAAGCTGCAGTAAGTTATTCAGAAGATCTAGTTAAGATAATTAATTAACTACACTAAACAACAGAGTTTCAGTGTAGATGAAATAGTCTTCTATTGGGAGAAGATGCCATCTCGGACTTCTATAGCTAGTAAGAAGTCAATGCCTGGCTTCAAAAGACAGACTGATTCTTGTTAGGGGCTAACACAACTGGCGACTATAAGTTGAAACTAGTACTCATTTACCATTCTGACAATCCTAAGGCCCTTAAGAATTATGCTAAATCTATTCTGCCGATGTTTTATAAATGAACAAGAAAGACTGAATGACAGAACATTTATTTACAAAATGTTTACTTAATATTTTAAGCCCACTGTTGAGATCTACTGCTCAGAGAAAAAGATTTCTTTCAAAATGTTACTGCTCAAGGACCATGTACCCTGCAATGCAAGAGTTCTGATGAAGATGTACACAATTAAGGTTATTTTCACGCCTTCTAACACAATATCCACTCTGCAGTCCATGGATTGAGGAGTAATTTTCAACTTTCAAGTCTTATTATTTAAGAAATACAATTCATAAGGCTATAGCTGCCAGATATAGTGAATCTTCTGATGGTATCAAGAAAAATAAGTTGAAAACATCCTGAAAGCTATTCACATTGTAAATACAATTAAGAACATCTGTGAGTCACTGGAAGACAGCAAACTATCAATGTTTACAATTTCAATCCTCAGGAATTACTTTTAGGGATTCAAGACTTCAGTGGAGAAAGTAAGTACATATGTGGTAGAAATAGCAAGAGAACTGGAATTACCAGTGGAGCCTGAAGATGTGACTGAATTGTTGCAATCTCATGATAAAACTTAAATGGATGAGGGGTTGCTTCTCATGAGCAAAGAAAGTGGTGTATTGAAATGGAGTCTATACTTGGTAAAGATGCTGTGAAGACTGTTTAAAGGACAACAAACTATTTAAAACATTATATAAACTAAATTGATAAAGCAGTGACAGGTTTGAGAGGATTGATTCCAGTTTTGAAAGATGTCCTATTGTGGGTAAAACACTATCAAACAGCATTGTATGCTACAGGTGTATTACTGGTGAAGAGTCAACTGATGGGACAAGTTGTATTCTTGTCTTACTTAAGAAACTGCTACAGTCACCCCAACATTTATCAAACATGAATAAGTTTTGTGAAGTGCTCTACTCTTCTGGTAGGAATAAAATACATATGTTAAAATATGTTAAGATAAAATTCATATATTAGCTATGAAAATGGACTGTACAATTTCTGTTATTCCTCATACACATGAAATGCCCTTACATTTGCTTTTAAAACTGGTATTGAACAAAACAAATATGAACAGTAAAATTCATGTTAATAATTAAAATTTTAATTTTCTTTACTTAGAACTATGTTAATTAGCAACACAATAATGTGATAAGTTGAGACAGAAAAAGAAAAGGAAACACAATAAATTAATAACTTCAATACAGATTTTTCCCTCTTTTTTAAACACATCCTTTCCCCCAACATCCCTGCACAGAAGTGATGTAGCTGGCCCTGATTGAAGACATAGTTACATAGTTAAAGAATGCAGTGAAGTCTAGGAAATATAGACTGTTTGGGTAGTCTCATGCCTCAGAAAAACTAGAGATCCAATTTTAATTAAGAAATAGCATTCACCTGCTATCTACCACTTCCCTCAATCTGCAGCTTAGAGTTGAACAGACTGTGAACCCTGCCCTCAGAGGTCCACAGCCCCGGGGACTAGCCTCTTCCATCTCCCTCCACAGTCCATCCAGCATCATCTGCCAGTCACGGGGCAGTGAATTCTGGAGGTAGGAACCTGTTCCTATGAAGTGGAAGATGAAGGAAAGGAAATCTGCCCAGTGACCCTGAGGTGACTCTGCTGAAGCCGTTGAACACAGAAAGTCTGGAAAGAGTACCTGTCTATTGTGGAGATTACTCCTTCTAGTTGTGCAGTGCATTGGTAAGGATACCATCTGAATGAAACAGCAGGAAAAACATCGAGTTTACACCACTAGCCCCACAAGGGGTGGGGCATGCACCTTGGATCAAGGCCTAGCAGTAGAAGGGCAGGCCAGGGCCCTCTTCCTGAGGCCAGAGGGCAGTTCTGAGGATTCCATCACTTCCCACAACTGGAGCTAACATCACAAATGCAGCCAGATGTCCGCCACCCAATCGTGGCCTGAGGGCCAGAGGACAAATACGCCAGGCAGGCACCATCTGACCATCAGCTTCTCTCTTCCCTGTCATTCACGATAGCCCCAAGCTAGGATCTGCACCCCCATCCAATCACCGGACAGATCCCCAGGGTCCAGTCACATCGGTCATCGTCAAACCCTCAAGGACTACCAGCAGTCCCTGCACACCAGCTGCCGTTTCCACTGACTTGTGACCTCATCTCAGCGCCCCACCCTTTCACCACCGCTCCATGTTCAAGGCCCCTTACTGCCCCTCCCCCACCGTCAAGTCCCATTTCATTTCTCTGAAGCCTCCTGTTTTTGATGGTCTCAAGCCGGGTGGTACTGCCCACTCTGCCTTGCCTATGAGGCCCCCACAGCTACCCCAACTTAGGGCTCATCGCCTGTCTGCAGCTCAAAGCTCTCAGCAAGACAAGCGTTTCCTGTACCACGCGCAAAAAGCCAAGTGGCCAACGACTGAAAACATTTTATTTTTACAAAACCAGCATATAGAGTAGGGGGAAGTGTCCAGGGACGTGCAAAAAGGAGTAGGGAGATGGGAGCAGAGGCCTGGACTTACCTGGAACCACCTCCAGGTCGCTGCTGTTGGGCCAGGGTGGAGAGAGTGGGCGCTGGGCAACACCTCACGCTGAGCAGTGGAGGAGGAGCCACCTGCGCCAGCGCTGGAGTCCACGGCCTTATTCACGCTGGGAGGCAGCAGGTGAACCTTCACCAACACCCCACCACCATTGGTAGGTGGCTCTCTGCAAAGACGCCCAGGAAGGAAGGCGGGAGGGAGGGAGGGAGGGATATATTTTTAGAGTAGATCATTGATACAGAGCTAGATCTGTGGGGCTCCTGGCCATAAAAACCTTCCTGTGATCCCCATTTCTTTGATTATAGGAAACAGGCTTCTTTCCGCCTCCTTGACCTCCTCTAAGTTCCAACCAGCAGGTTCAAGCAGTTGTTAATTAGGGAAGGGAGGGGATGAGAGAGGACAGAATGAGAGTCTAGAGAAACAATAGTGTAGCCTAGGGCAAGGTCCTGGTTTCCCATTAAGGGAAGGATATCTTTGAGCTGTTTTGCAGATACTAAAGCTCCCACCAGGTGAGAGAAGTTAATGGTTTAGATGATATGCTGCCCACAAGGCATGGAGATACCAGACCAGCTGGAACCAGAAAGTTGATAATGCTGACTCCCACTTACCTCCCGACCAACCAGTCATAAAAAAGTCCAGGAGCTGATCATGCCTTCTTTGAACCATTAGTATAAAACTTCTCACTACCTCTCCATGTTGGGACACACAATTTTGAGGGCACTAGCCCATTGTGGCCCCCTTTGCCTGGCAAAGCAGCCAAGCTATTCTTTTGTGCTTCACCCAAAAACTCTGTTTACAAGATTTAATTCAGTGTCGGATACTGAAGCCAAAATCAGCTTCAATCATTAAAGAGTACTCAGTTCAGTTCAGTCGCACAGTTGTGTCCAACTCTTTTGACCCCATGGGCTGCAAGTACCCCAGGCTTCCCTGTCCATCACCAACTCCCAGAGCTTACTCAAACTCATGTCCATTGAGTCGGTGATGCCATCCAACCATCTCATCCTTTGTCAGATTCGTTCTAAAAAGTCATGTGCTCTCCATGAGATTTCTCTTATAATTTTCCCTGAAAACAGAATATTAAAGTTTAGTAATTGGACAGATGGAACAGTGATTCCCTCAGTTCTTAGAATGATTATCACAATGCTACCATGCTAATATACACTGTTTCCTCTTCCAGTGGAAGCAGGCTATTGTAAATCCACAGGTAAGTGGGATGCATAAGGAATAGTTGGACTTCCACACACATTGTGCTACTAGTGCGGTTTTGTTTACAGACTGTATAAATAGAGAATCTCAGCTGCATCATTCAAACTAAATGCTAAAGACTTGTTCTAACCCACTTCCTCCATACAGGCAAGTATTAGAGTCACCCTAAATCAAGTGTAACACTTCATCTATTTTTTTCTTAAAAATCAGTTTTCACACATACAAAAATTCCCAGAAATTCACTGGGATTTATGCTCAGGTGCTATTTCCCAGGTGTTTCCGTTTTTAAACAATTGAGGTTGGTCTCAACTGAAAAAAGAAAGGAAAGAAAGAAATGCATACAGGAAATGGCAAACAAAATGTTCAAAGAAATGAGTGTCTTATACAAGTATTCACATATACACACATGTATTAGGTGGGAAAATTTCATATTTATTGAATACAGAATTTTTATCTTCTTTATATGATAGTGTCATTTAAATTATTCTTTTAGCCTAATATCATAAGAGACATTCCAGTTCCCAAAGCTTTGACATCTGTGCTCTTTGCAAACCTTTGCCCAATGTTTTTATTAACTCAATTTAATGGAACCTTTTCTATGGTGACCTTAAGAATTTAATAACTCCTCAATGCAAGGACAATACCACCTGCAGGCTCCACTGGGATTAAACCGTGGTAGTTCAATATGTCTGCTGGAACACTGAAGACAGAAAGGAGAGGGGGAAGCAGCCACACAAATCAGTCACTTCCCTCTAACCAACAAGTACTGCTACTATTCATGATGGTCAGTCCCAGACACATGTTGAAAACATCTCCGGTTGCTAAGGCAATACGCAGCTCACTTGCAGCTCTTAACCAATATTAATCTAACTTTGATCATGTCAGATAGGCTAGGATCTTCAATTACAAAGTGTCTCTCTTCCTGACAGACACTGTGCATATCTTATAGATACGATCAATATGTTATTAGTCAACAACCTGACTCTAGCCCATGAATTAATCCCTTTCTGTCAACCTGGCAGTTTCTAGTCTTTTGTAACCTCATCTTCTCAGTATGGATGGGACCCAGCTTAATCCAATTAAGATAAAATTAAACTTTTTTTCTTGTGGTAATCTCTATCTATGTTAATTCAAATCTCTGAGGACAGCTGCTCCAAGCAAATAATTTTATGCTTGACCTTTTATGTGCAACATTAAAGTAGCTTTTAGATGTATGCACAGGACATCAATAAGCTGTCTCTATTTTCACCCTCTCTTAACATCCTAGTAGTGCTGGAAAAAAATTCAACTGAACACTGAGGATTGCTAAATGACAGTGATATATTTATTTGGGTTGAAAAAAGGACTCTGTCACTTCAGCTTTGTGTTTAGTATACACAGGATCTTTGTCTTTTAGAAAAGTAAATTAATAATGAGTGGTGATAGTACTATGGGAAGTATTGTGGCTTGAAGAGCAAAAATGTAATATGCAAAACCAATCATTTATATTCCTGGTCCTTATGTGACACTATCTGCTAAGAAATAAAGCACTGATTGGAAATATTAGCTTTTTCTAAATTGAGGCATTAACATTAGGCATTCTATCATTTGACCAATGCAAAGATTATTAGGATAGTGTCGCAAGCTTTATACTTAAGAACCTAGAAAGCTCAAATTTGAACCTCAGTGACTATCATGTTTTAAAGACTGCAGATCTAGCAATCCCCAGGCCAACGTTTGAAAGGATTTTGTCTCCTGGGCAAAATTGTTTCCATTTAATATCCCTTCCTTCCTCTTTTAGTGCACCCTACTCTCAACCCTTAGCTGACTGTGGTCTCCATCTAACCTCTTTTAAGGCATTTAGGGAAATCTTGCTTTCTTCTCCAAATAAAACCTGTTCTGAGGGAAAGATAAATGACAAGTCATTTCCACTTCTGTGTGAGTTTAAAAAAATACATTGCCTCCTCCAGCTCTGTGAGAATAAGAGTCTTTGACCCTGCTACTGAGAAGTGAAATATTGATAAGGAAGCAATGAAAATAGTTTTACTTCAATAAACTCTGGATATTAGTTTTTGTTCACAAGTGATTATTGCATAGGAAGCAGATTCTAAAAACTGAAAATGGTCAGTGAAGACTAATGAAATAGTAATTCATTTTGCAGTTTCTATCACCTGAAAAATCCATGTATATACATATATATATGAGCTATACTCAGGGAAGCAGGTCCAGGCCACCTGCTGCCCTCCCAGCTTCCCCATACGTGGACACTTTTTCATGGCATTTTATTTCTCATATTTTATCTTTAAAACAGCTACTTTATTTCTTCAAACACAGTAAACATACTTATTTAATGTCTTATGTCCAATAAACTGCAATATCTTAATTTTGTGTATATTTGCTGCCTTCTATTTCTGCTGGCTAACTCTCATGGTTTTTTGCTTCCTTGTGTGCTTTGTGATTTTAGAGCTCATGGGACTGTGAGATTTACATTTTGATTGCTGTAGAAAGGAATGAATCTTTAATAAAGAATTATTTCTGTTCCTCCAGAAGTAAATTTGTGTTTCACCAGGTTTCAACCACAAATTCAAATGAGAGTCATAAAATTATGAATCCCCAGCAAAGACTTTCCCCCTTCCTCCATGGGCCAGTTAAGACACATTTTTTGTTCCTCCATTATGTATGTCCGGTGCACTTCTACTTCATATTTAAGAAGAGAATGTAACATGTAGGTTCCAGCTAAATGTAAATTGTTTCCTATTAGATTCCCCACAAGTCTGCCTGGCCCAAGACTTAACCTCCTGTCCGTTAATTCCCATAGTTCTCAAAAATCACAGCTCCTGTAAGTATAGAATTGATCTCAGCTAATCTGTAGCAAACTCAAGTTTATTTCCAGGAATGCCTGGAGCCTTGGTGAGTCTCTTGGTCAAAACTTAACTATTTGTACTGAATAAGGATTAGTGTAGTCTTGTGCTAGGATTTGAGACAAACCAGAAGGCAAGTTGCACCAGCTTATCAGGGGTACTTATAGAAAAATGAACAGATTGATGGTTTGCAGTTCATTTCTGTTCTCTTGCATTCTACTATTAAGCACAGTAATACAGGGGATTTTTTGCTACACTCACAGAGGAATATAAAAAGGCCTCCTTCAATGAGATAAAGATGCTCCTAAGACCTAGGGGACAATAGAGGATGAGATGGTTGGATGGCATCACCAATTCAATGGACATGAGTTTGAGTAAGTTCCGGGAGTTGGCAATGGACAGGGAGGCCTGGTGTGCTGCAGTCCATGAGATCACAAAGAGTCGGACATGACTGAGTGATTGAACTGAACTGAACTGAAGACCTAGGTACAGTCTCTCTCCCCATCATGTAGTGATCAACAATCTGATGACAAACGGTGAATTGTGTAACTAATAAGGGACTCTGGGAGCTGTATATATAAATCTTGGACCTGTCTGATGTTTGCCTGTGCTTTTCTTCCTCCTGCTGTACCGTAAATTTTACCTTAGTGAGTATATACCCCATGGAGTATTATGGGTCCTTTCAGTCACCTGACCCTGTGTAATTGCTGCTCAACCATTTGGCAGTACCCTCAGGGCAAAGCCTTCAGAACATTCTCGCCTCCTGCTCGAGTCCCAGGATTCCTGCTCTCTTTGTTTTTATCCTCCTAGAATTTCATATTTTCTTACCAGATCAGCTTTCCATTTTGAAATATTTTAAAAATATTTTATTGAGCAGTTTTAGTTGCTTTCAGTGAGAAGATCATTTAGGATGTCTGATATATCATATTGACAGAAATGTAAGTCAGTGAAAATTAATATAGAGAGAAACTGCAACTAAAGCAGACACCACCTAGTATTTCCTCATCAGAATATTAAGAATTGCTTTGACTGAAATAAATTGCCAAATGCTCATTTTGCATACCACTATCAGCATCACTACTATATACACATGCACACATGCACACACACACAACTACTTAGCATTAGGTATGTGTGTATGCAATTTATGTATAGAATAAACTAATAATTTTAAATGTTGGGGAATTTACAATGTTTCCAAAATATTTTTCAACTTCGTTGATGTAGCAGAATAATCCATTATTAGTATGCCAAAATCCGTTGGATCATCGAAAAAGCAAGAGAATTCCAGAAAAACATCTATTTCTGCTTTATTGACTATGCCAAAGCCTTTGACTGTGTGGATCACAATAAACTCTGGAAAATTCTTCAAGAGATGGGAATACCAGACCACCTGACCTGCCTCTTGAGAAACCTGTATGCAGGTCAGGAAGCAACAGTTAGAAATGGGTATGGGACAACAGACTGGTTCCAAATAGGAAAAGGAGTACGTCAAGGCTGTATATTGTCACCCTGCTTATTTAACTTACATGCAGAGTACATCATGAGAAACGCTGGGCTGGAGGAAGCAGAAGCTGGAATCAAGATTGCCGGGGGAAATATCAATAACCTCAGATATGCAGACGACACCACCCTTATGGCAGAAAGTGAAGAGGAACTAAAAAGCCTCTAGATGAAAGTGAAAGAGGAAAGTAAAAAAGTTGGCTTAAAGCTCAACATTCAGAAAACTAAGATCATGGCGTCTGGTCCCATCACTTCATGGCAAATAGATGGGGAAACAGTGGAAACAGTGACTTACTTTATTTTTTTGGGCTCCAAAATCACTGCTGATGGTGATTGCAGCCATGAAATTAAAAGACGCTTACTCCTTGGAAGGAAAGTTATGACCAACCTAGACAGCATATTAAAAAGCAGAGACATTACTTTGCCAACAAAGGTCTGTCTAGTCAAGGCTATGGTTTTTCCAGTGGTCATGTATGGATGTGAGAGTTGGACTATAAAGAAAGCTGAGCACAGAAGAATTGATGCTTTTGAACTGTGGTTTTGGAGAAGACTCTTTAGAGTCCCTTGGACTACAAGGAGATCCAACCAGTCCATCCTAAAGGAGATCAGTCTTGGGTGTTCACTGGAAGGATTGATGTTGAAGCTGAAACTCCAGTACTTTGGCCACCTCATGTGAAGGGTTGACTCATTGGAAAAGACCCTGATGCTGGGAAAGATTGGGGGCAGGAAGAGAAGGGGATGACAGAGGATGAGATGGCTGGATAACATCACTGACTCGATGGACATGAGTTTGGGTAAACTCCGGGAGTTGTTGATGGACAGGGAGGCCTGGTGTGCTGCGATTCATGGGGTCACAAAGAGTCGGACATAACTGAGCAACTGAACTTAACTGAACTGAGTATGCTTTACTTTAACCTAAATATTATCCCATAGAAAATGACAACTTACCCTGAAAGAGACTAAACCTTGTGCATAATTTTCATCCTAATGTGAGTGAGTGAATATATCATCTTTTTGTTGATTACAGTTTGTAATGAGAAAGGAACGGGGAAATGACAGATTCATTGGTAATCTGGAAGAAGTCTTATGGGAACAGAGATATATGCTAGTTCAGAAAAAGAGAAATAAGAAGAATCTAGGGAACAAAAGGCAAAGTTGATCACATGCGCTTAGTTCTGGGCCAATGTCTCCTGAGAACCCATGAAGAAGTGTTGTAGTTTCACCTAAAACGCTTCAGTTGGCTAGGTTGTATCTATTTGGCAAAGTAAAGGAAAGAGGTACCTCATTGCTTTATGTGTCTATCCACTGGGCTTCCTTTTAATTGGCACCTGCCCCTTGTCTGAGTGGTGGGTGGCAGAGCCTCAGTGAGTGTTCTGCAGCTGAGCAGCTATGTTGAGTCAGCCTCCTTCAGAAAGATTCTAAGCTTCATTTTTGAGCTTTGGAGATTTTAGTTGGTTTCATTTGTAGAAAATCTACAAATAAACCTTTCACCTGAAAAAAGATGAAAGACATTTCACATAGAGAAATCATCCAGGGACCCAAACAAGGAGACAGCTGGAGATAGACTATTTAAAAATCTGTTCTGCTGGTTCTGATAACTTAAAAGAAGGATAAAAATGTCTGTATAGAGCTGAGAGGTGGAAATAAGGCACACAGTTTAGTGCCTTCTTTCCATTGGCTTTTTGTCCTTCTAGTTAGCTGAAGAGGTTATTTTCTTCTGTAAGAAACACACCGCTGTGATTTTTTTTTTTTAAGTGAATAATAATGTTTCAAGAGCAATAGTCAATCCTTAATTGAATGTCTGGTAAAATATTAGATCTGTCAAAATATTTTTTAGGGTTCAGATGAAACTAGACAACATTTTAATTTAAAATAGAAAACAATTAACACCCTTGTTTCCAGTTAAAGTTTAATGCTGAAATGAGAATGAAGGTTATCTCTCAGTGGATATTTACAAGTGACAGTTACTTTACACTATTTTTATAACCTCAGTAAACAAATGTCAATATTTATAACAATAATAGCAGCTCTCCTACCCTCATTTTTGGGAGGTGGGTAGTAGAAGGCTTAGGAACATAAGATCATAATTTTATGTTCAGATTTGTTCCCATTCCCCCATAACAGTCTATAAAGTACACACTCTCTGGAGCCAAAGTATTCACATTATCTGTCTACTAGCTCTTCAATGACAACCAAAGTATTTAAACTTTATAAGCCTCATATTCTGTATACGTGAAATTGAGAATTCACAGAGTTCTTGTACTAATACATAGTTGAATATATGAGTTTGTGTAAAATAACTACAGTGATTAAGCAAAGTTAATCCTAAATATTAAAAGATGCTTACTCCTTGGAAGGAAGGTTATGGCCAACCTAGATAGCATATTTAAAAGCAGAGACATTACTTTGCCAACAAAAATCTGTCTAGTCAAGGCTATGGTTTTTCCAGTGGTCATGTATGGATGTGAGAGTTGGACGGTGAAGAAAGCTGAGCGCCAAAGAATTGATGCTTTTGAACTGTGGTGTTGGAGAAGACTCTTGAGAGTCCCTTGGGCTGCAAGGAGATCCAATCAATCCATCCTAAAGGAGATCAATCCTGGGTGTTCATTGGAAGGTCTGATGTTGAAGCTGAAACTCCAATACTTTGGCCACTCGTGCGAAGGGTTGACTCATTGGAAAAGACCCTAATGCTGGGTAGGACTGGGGGCGGGAGGAGAAGGGAACGACGGAGGATGAGATGGTTGGATGGCATCACCGACTCGATGGACATGGGTTTGGGTAGACTCCGGGAGTTGGTGATGGACAGAGAGGCCTGGCGTGCTGCAATTCATGGGGTCGCAAAGAGTCGGACATGACTGAGCGACTGAACTGAACTGAACTGAACTGAACTGAATCCTAAATATTAGTACTGCTGCTGCTGCTAAGTTGCTTCAGTCATGTCCGACTCTTCACGACCCCATGGACTGCAGCCTACCAGGCTCCTCCATCCATTGGATTTTCCAGGCAAGAGTACTGGAGTGGGTTGCCGTTGCCTTCTCCCAAATATTAATACTAAGTATTAGCAATAATTATTACTAAAAATTGGAAATCTCTTTATTAACTTTGTGACCAGTTGATAAAGAAGATCAGGAAGAACATAAAAAATTTGGTTTTATAAACATATACCTTTAGATAAAAGAAAATTTCATTTTCTGACCGTGGGAAATTAAGGACAACCTCTGAAATTCCTGGGGAAAATAGGCGAATTTCCTATTTTGTTTCCACAGGTAGTAAAAATATGTATTTTATTACTTACCCAGATTGAGATGCTGAGGAAAAATAATACTGTAACTGTAACTTGGGAAAGTGGTAGAACATGGTGACTATATTGTAAGGATTCAAATGCATAACAATAAAAATTCATAAGGTTATCACTACTTGTTTCTATTGTTAGACTTATTTTTTAAACCACACATATCTAGAAAACATTTTTTCTTATTTTAAAAGGTATCATAAATTATAGTTGTGCAGTGTCTGTTACATACTAAATGCCCATTAAGTGACAAAGTTATCATTGTTTTTATTTTCATCCTTGTCATTATTACTATTAGTAGTACAAATTGTATTTGAAAACCCAGATCTTGTTTATTTTTTGAAATAACACTTAAATAAGAAATCAAAATAATAAGAAGTAAAACACACAGTAATGTCCACCCACAGACTACTGACATTAAGCAACATTTTGTGCAGCCTTTTATTCCACAGATGAATAAGAATAGACATAAAGCTCTTTTTCATCAAATAAGTATTGGGTACTTTCATTTTACTTTATTGTTAGTTTGTTTAAACAAACTTTGTGGAATGTTCCCAGAAATTCTGTTTTCAAATGTCATCCTCAAAGGTAAGAATAAATCTATTTGTCAGTAAAGATTGTTCCCTCTCCTGTATGTTTATATTACGATACTTACTGTGAATACTCAGAAAGCCGTAGGCATATTGCTAGAAAATGTTGCAATACACAAGATAGTCCATTCTTTCTGCATTAAACACAAAATTGAATACTTAAATTTAAAGAGAGGAGAAACTACAAATGATGTGTGAGCATATATACGTAAGTCTCTCCCTCCATCTTCCTACCTCCAAAAAACAATTTGAAACTACATCAAGGGACTTCCCTGGTGGTCCAGTGGTAAGACTTTGTGCTCCCAGTGCAGGGGGCCTGGGTTCAATCCCTGGTCAGGGAACTAGATCCCACATGCCACAACTAAGACCCAAACAGCCAAATAAATTAAAAAAAAGATTTTTTTTAAAGAAATCACATCAAGCAGTGAGGAGCCAATTATTGCACAATATGTCTTAGAATTAATCATTCTCTTTATTGTATAACACTTGTTCAGATGACTTTAAAATGTGAAGTTTAAAATTTTTAAAAACATACTTCCTGAACATATATCAAGATGGATTTTAATGGCATTTCTGACCCACTAATATTTAAGTATAATTTTTATCATATATAGTCATAAATTGTTAGTTTATCCAACTTGAAAATCTTACTGTTAATTTGTCCATATTTTCAACAATTCCATTCCTTTCAGAGTATGTACATTTGTTTCTACTCGTGCTGTAATAATAGGTTTATATAAACTAAAGGTTAGTTAGCAGTTGGATACTTGACAAAGATGGCAGAGGAGCCCCTTACAAATGCCATGCTCTATTCCCCTTGTATCAAGAAGCCATTGTGAACTCTAAGAGTAACACATTGTACAATCCTCCAGGTCATAAAATAATCTATATCTTCCATTTTATATGTAATGTGTAAAACCCTCATTTTGCAGCATTTTTAGCTGTCATGGTAAATTTAACGGGAGAATGAATGAAAATCTGTACACTGAAAACTCTAGGACATTATGAGAGAAATTGAAGAAGGCACAAACAAATGGAAAGATATCCATGTTATGGACTGGAAGAATTAATATTTTTAAAATGACCATATTACCCAAAGCAAACTATAGATCCAAGATCATGTCTATCAATTCTAATGCGCTTTTTTTTCACAGTAAAAGGGGAAAAATCCTAAAATTTGTATGCGACCAAAAAAGACCTCATCTAAAGCATTTTGGGAAAAAACAATTAAGCTAGCAGTATCACACTTCTTGATTTCAAAGTATACTACAAAGTTATAGTATTCAAAACAATATGATATTGGCATAAAAACAGACATATATACAAACAGAACAGAATCAAGAGCCTGGAAATAAATCTATGCATATACAGTTAACTACTATTTGACAAAGAAGCCAAAAATAATCAGTGGAGTAAAGATAGTCTCTTCAATAAATGATGCTAGTAAAATTGGATATTCACACACAAAAAAATTAACTAGACTCCTATCTCATACCACTCATAAAAATTAACTATAAAGGAATTAAAGGCTGAAATGTAAGACTTAAAATCATGAAATTCCTATTAAAAAATGGGGGGAAGATTCATGACATTGTTCTTGGTGAAGAGTTCTTGGAAGTGACATGAAGTATACAAGAAACAAAAGCAAAAACAAAAAAGTGGGACTACATCAAACTAATACACTTCTGCACAGAAAAAAATCAATGAGATGAAAAGGTAACCTATGGAATGGGAAAAATATTTCAAACCATCTATCAGATAATATTGAAAAGATACGAGGAACTCATACACTTCAATAACAAAGACTAAATAATCTGATCTAAAAATGGGCACAGACCCTGAATAAACATTGTTTCAAAAAAGACACACAAATGCCCAAAATGCACGAATATATGCTCAACATCACAAGTCACAGCAGGGAAATACAAATCAAAATCATAATGAGAACTACTGCACACTTGTTAAGATGGCTATTATCAAAGAGAAGAGTCAATAAATGTGGACAATAATATGGTGGAAAGGGAACCTTGTGCAATGTTGGTAGGAATGTAAATTGATTCAGCTTCCATGGAAAACAGCACAGATGTTCCTCAAAAATAAAAAAATAGAGCTACAGTGGGATCCAGCAATATTACTTCTGGGAATATATCTGAAGGAAATGAAATTACTATCTTGAAAAGATATCTGCATACCCATGTTCATTGCAGCGTTATTCACAATAGCCAAGACGTGGAAACAACCTAAGCATCTGTTGATAGATAAACGGATAAAGAAATATTTGTGCATAATTATAGATATATGTAATGTAATATTATGTAGCCATAAAAGAGGAAAATCCTGCCATTTGTGATGTGGATGAAACTTAAAGGTATTACACTAAAAATGAAATAAGTCAGAGAAAAACAAGTACTGCATACTCTCACTTATATGTGAAAATTTTTTTAAAAAGACACAAACATAATAGATTGGTGGTTGCCTGGGGCTGGGCATAGGTAAGGGAAATGGGAAGTTGTTGGTCAAATGGTATAAACTTTCAGTTATAAGATGAATAAATTCCAAGGATCTAATGCACAACATTATGGCTGCAGTTTACAGTGTTGTGTGGTATACATAAAATTTGTTAAGAGAGTAAATCTCAGATATTCTCACTATACATAAAAGGTAACTATATGAGGTTACCTTTGATGTGACTGATGTGTTAACTAACCTTATTGTGATAATCACTTCAAAATATGTAAGTATATCAAATCATCCACACACTGTAAACTCATACAATGTTATTTTTTAAGTTTATCTCAATAAAGATGGAAAAAAAGGAAGTCAGTCTTCACAAAGAGAAATATATTAACTATGATTGAGGTCCTATATAAATAAAGTGCTAGCATTAATAACTGATGATTAAAAATGGAATCACTGTCCAAATCTTCATTTGGAAGTATGTAACAAGGGTAACTAACATTAGATTACTCAGGTTTTAAATTGCTAAATATAGATTGAAGATGTAATCACATTTTATGAATTAGACAAATGAGAAGTTAATTTTAGAGTAGATGAAGTTCAGTGGGCACTCAGATATCTAGAGTTCTCTCCAAGTACAAAGATACCATGCCTATATAAGATTAATTTTGGATCCCCTGGAAATCTAATATCCTAATTGCTATGTTCATGTCACTCAAGGCTTCACTGATGTTAACCTGGTGGGAGATACTATGAGAAATTTAAAATAAGCAGAACTTGAAATAAAAGGAATTAGCACAACCATTTCTTCTATTTCAAGTTCTGCTCATTTTTAATCTAAAATAGCAGGAATTCACACAACCATGGGCTCCTTGGTGGCTCAGATGGTAAAGAATCTGCCTGCAATGTGGGAGATCTGGGTTCAATCCCTGGGTCAGAAAGTCCCTTGGAGGAGGGCATGGCAATCCACCCCAAAATTCTTGCCTGGAGAATCCTCATGGTCAGAGGAGCTTGGCGGGCTACAGTCCATGGGGTCACAAAGAGTAGGACATGACTGAGTGACTAAGCACAGTACAAACATAGGTGACTGAGATTCATGAACAGTATTACATGAGTTAGAAGATAGACTATCAGTATCAGGCCCATAATGGTAAAAATCAGTATAAACTGTCAGGTTCTGAATTTTTAATGTTGAGCTAAGTTGACAATAGTAAATTGCAGGAGTTGTAGCAGATGAATATCAGAAGGGGTCAGCAAAGAGCTATCTGGGCTGGAGAAAGCATTCCATTTGAAAAGTGGAGGAGGGAATTAATTTAACATGGATTAAGTTACATGGAAAATGCTATTCTAAACCAGTATCAAATTGCACCCAAGGTGACCTCTAACCTTCTGCATGTTATTTTCTCCTGGTTTCCTCCCTGTCTCTCTGAACATTTCTCCTCAGTTTTCTTCCCTGGGTCTTTTTTTTTCCCCCCTTTTCTTATTGTTTAATTGCTAAGTCATGTCCAACTCTTTTGAGACCCCATGGACTGTAGCCTGCCAGGCTCCTCTGTCCTTGGGATTTCCTAGGCAAAGATATTGGAGTGGGTTGCTTTTCCTCCCCCAGGGGATTTTCCCAACCCAGGGATCAAACTCATGTCTCCTGAATTGGCATGTGACTTCTTTACCACTGCACCCCCTGGGAAGACCAATGTAGGTATTACATTTGGTTAAATCTCATTGACAGGATTTCCAAGAGTGTGATTACAGAGATGGATCACTGGGATCAGTCACTTCCCTCCTTAGCTGAATCATCAGATTGCCACCATGCTTCTCTCACATTGAGGATGTTCAGAAGACCCATCATCCATGTGCTCACATAAAGCATGTCCTCCCCTTCCTTCCCACCCCTCTAGACAGTAAAATCTGCAAATTAGTTGTGATTTTCTGGCCTTCTCACTGGAAACCATAAGTCTGAGTTGGCTTATTCAATGTGAGGGTCACAATGAGGGAATGTGGATCTTTTTTTTTTTCTGTGTGCACCCTTAAATATTGGTTTTCCAGAGTTCTGGCCTTGGTCTGTCTTATTCCTACTTTTCATCTTCTCCATCTCTTTATTTCAATCTATATCGTTTCAGCAACTCCCACAGTGATAATTATGAACAGTATGCCAACAGACCCTCTGTTAGCATATAAGGCAGCCTCATCGCCAATGTGCCTTTTCTTGACAGATGGATTTCAAATAACTATCCCTATCTCTTCAACAGAAAAAGGCTTCTTTTCCTCCAGATTGCTACAATCCCATTCTTTAGGCTTAAGAATGTCTTGATCAAACTAATGCCTGTTTTTATTATTTTTTCACCTAATCTCAGCCAAGCCACATGTTGCAAACCATAAAAACCAGTCTTATATATCAAGAATTCACAAACCTCCATCACTAACCATTCTTTCAACACCTAGACTCCAATACTATCTTTCAATCAGACATTTCCAAGGAAAATACAGTTTCTTCTCTTTGCTATTTCCAGCGCACACTTTCTAGTCCTTATCTCGTATTTTCAGTATTTGAAAATGCTCACCTTTTATTCCTCAAAATGTTTTATGTCAGCTTTAAGGAAGTAGTCTGTCTAGCCTGTTTCCTTTACTATTTTTCAGCTATGGGGTCTGTGTGTGTGTGTGTTGTGTGGTTTCAATATTGATTTGATGATAAATAAACATTGGTTTTCAGGAGGGAGTCAACTCTCAGTCTTGCTACTTTTCTCTCTGCATTCTTTACACAGATGCTGTCATCCATGGCTTTACGAGCTTTCTATATTTGAAGACTCCCCAGATTTGTACTTATATCCACAAATGTGATATCTTCCCTTAGAGATCACTTGGGCACCTAAAAATAAGCATAAGCAAAACAAAAATGTACATCTTCTCCCTTAACCATGATATTTCTTGGGCTGCACCCATAACTAATAGTAACAGAATCAAGTACCCATTTACACAAGCCTGAATGTTGAAACTCATTCTTAATTCTTTCCTCTACCTTACCATCTGTCATCTCTCACAAAAAAGTCAATACCTTTCCCTAATTTATCTTCTAAAATACAGATACCTTCTCCCAATCTTCTCTATTGCTGTCAGAATTATCGTCTCTTTCTTAGATTGCTACAATAAAACTTTTAAAAATCAGTTCTAGTCTATTTTTGTCTAGTCCACCACAATCTTCTACAATGTAAGTGTGGTCAGTTCACTACTCTATGCATTTCCTTTTAGCTCTTCTACAAAATCTGTTTAGAAATGTGTAATATTCTTAAAGTCTGTTATTTACTCTTCAACTATTGCTCTAGCTAGAACTCTAAGTTCTCTGTCTCCTATGTGCTCTCTCTGGCAGTAGAAATAAAATAATTTTAATAAAAATAAAACCACAATAGCAGCAAATATTTATCAGGCATTTTCTATGTGCCAAATATTGTGGTTTCCTAAATATAGGAAACTCTCTTGTCTCCTGTCTTTGTGCTGGATACACTTTCTTTCTAGAATGACTTTGCATTCTGTTTATCAACCAATGCTTGTCCTACAAACCAGGCACCAACTCTCCCTAAATTAGGTGCCTCTTGTCTGTGCTCTCAAAGTATATGATTTACAATGTTTTAAAATCACAAAGATACACTAGCAAAACCATGATGTGGAATTCAAAATAGTTCCAAAAGTTTTAAAAAATGTTTTTGATTTTGAACACACTGAATGCACACTGTAGCTCATGTATGAGGGCTGGAGAGAAAGTGCGGGTCTGGATGGAAGGGCAGGGAGAGATTGGGCTAGGGTGTACTGAGGAAGGGGAGACTCAGAGGAAGTCACAATCAGGGTCAAAGCACGGATACCCTGACCACTTTTCCTGGAAGAAGGCAGATCAAGAGAGAACTCGGTAGTTCTATGGGCCAGCAAAGAAGTCTTGGAATGAGAAACACCTGGGTGCCAGGGGCCCTTTATCCCAAATTGGGAGTCTGGCTCACTTTACCTACCAAACCAACCCCAATTCGATGCCTCAGTTACAGTCACAGTGCAGCAGTGTCTCCCCCAGGGGATCCAGCCAGGTGTGGGGGTTCAGGCTCTGTCACAAGTGCTATGCAGGAGCAGGACCTCCAAAAGGTCAGAAACAGGGAACTTTGAATGCCTGGGCAGGAAGTTGGATACTTTCCAGAAGTCCAAAAGCCCAGGGCAGCAACACGGGCTTCTGGAGTTAAAAAAGACATGGGCCCCTAGGTTAAAGATTTAGTGAGAAACCATCTGTTTACCAAATAACACAGCCAAAGCATTTTATACACATTATATCATTTCTGGAGTAGGAAATGGCAACCCACTCCAGGATTCTTGCCTGGAAAATTCCATTGACAGAGGAGCCTGGTGGGCTACAGTCCATGCGGTCCCAAGAGTTGGACATGACTGAGTAACTTCCATTTTACATCATTTACATTTGGCACATAAACTTAAAGGCTTCTAAATTAACTGAGACTTAAATATCTAGATAATTAATGAGAACTTGAGGTTTTCTACTTTAGAGACTTGTTCTTAATTATATTCATGGTTGTTTTAGCAATGCAGCAATAAATTCTACACTTAACATTTTCAGTTCAGTTCAGTTGCTCAGTCGCGTTTGCAACCCCATAGAGCAGCACGCCAGGCCTCCCTGTCCATCAACAACACCCAGAGTCTACTCAAACTCATATCCATCGAGTCAGTGATGCCATCCAACCATCTCATCTTCTGTCATCCCCTGCTCCTCCTGCCTTCAATCTTTCCCAGCATCAGGGTCTTTTCCAATGACTCATTTCTTAGCATCAGGTGGCCAAAGTATTGGAGTTTCAGCTTCAGCGTCAGTCCACCCAATGAATATTGGGGACTGATTTCCTTTAGGTTGGACTGGTCAGATTTCCTTGCAGTCCAAGGGACTCTCAAGAGTCTTCTCCAACACCACAGTTCAAAAGCATCAATTCTTCGGCGCTCAGCTTTCTTTATAGTCCAACTCTCACATCCATACATGACTACTGGAAAAACCATAGCTTTGACTAGACAGACTTATGTTGGCAAAGTAATGTCTGCTTTTTAATATGCTGTCTAGGTTGGTCATAGCTTTTCTTCCAAGGAGCATGTGTCTTTTAATTTCATGGCTGCAGTCACCATGTGCAGTGATTTTGGAGCCTCCAAAAATAAAGTTTCTCACTGTTTCCATTGTTTCCCCAACTATTTGCCAGGCAGTGATGGAACTGTATGCCATGATCATAGTTTTCTGAATGTTGAGCTTTAAGCCAACTATTTCACTCTCCTCTTTCACTTTCATCAAGAGGCTCTTTAGTTCTTCTTCGCTTTCTGCCATAAGGGTGGTGTCATTTGCATATCTGAGGTTATTGATATTTCTCCCAGCAATCTTGAATCCAGCTTGTGCTTCTTCATCCAGCCTGGCATTTCGCGTGATGTACTCTGCATATAAGTTAAATAAACAGGGTGACAATATACAGCCTTTACGTACTCCTTTTCCTATTTGGAACCAGTCTGTTGTTCCATGTCCAGTTCTAACTGTTGCTTCCTGACATGCATACAGATTTCTCAGGAGGCAGGTCGGGTGGTCTGGTATTCCCATCTCTTGAAGAATGTTCCACCGTTTGTAGTGATTCAAACAGTCACGGCTTTGGCGTAGTCAATATAGGAGAATTAGATGTTTTTCTGGACAACTCTTACTTTTTTGATGATCCAGTGGATGTTGGCAATTTGATCTCTGGTTCCTCTGCCCTTTCTAAATCCAGCTTGAACATCTGAAAGTTCACTGCTCACATTCTGTTGAAGCCTGGCTTTAAGAATTTTGAGCATTACTTTGCTAGTGTGTAAGATGTGTGCAATTGTGCTGTCATTTGAACATTCTTTGACACTTAACATTTTGATAAAATTAAATATGTATGCACTCTATTATTTTTGGGGATGTTATTGACATCTTGGAACCAGGTATTACTGGAATCAAGATATCAGTTTTGAGTCTATAGTTGTGCTGACATTTGTTCACTAATGATTTTTAAAATGAAATATAAATCCTAGCTTTTTCTGTAGTCAGCTCCATTTTAAATGTCAAATTATATTTAGAACAATATGCCTAACTCTCAAGTATGTGATTCAGATATCATTCTAGAATCAATACCATAAACAGATTTTCTCAACTTCATATGGAGAAATGATATGACACCTCAAGATCTTGTCTGAAATTTCTCTAACATTGAAGTGAAATGTTAGTTGCTCGTCGAGTCTGACTCTGAAATCCCAAGAACTGTAGCCTGCCAGGCTCCTCTGTCCATGGGATTTCCCAGGCAACAATACTGGAGGGGGTAGCCATTCCCTTCTCCAGGAGATCTTCCCAACCCAGGGATGAACACAGGCTTCCTGCATTAGAGGCAGATGCTTTGCAGTCTGAGCCACCAGGGATGGCCTCTAACATTGAAACATGCAACAATCAAAGCAAGAGACAGAAGTTATTAATCATTTTCCTTTTGAGGGGGAAGGTCTGAAAACAGAAGAGTCTCTAACTTTTCTTCATATGCTTTAAACCTTTAATACTGTGTAACCCAATTTCAAGCAGGTTCAAGCTCCTCTGGAATATGGTTTCAACAGCTGATTTTCTGTTGTGGAAAAGTAATCTAAGTATCTGACTATAGTAGGACAAAATATATCAACATTCATCCAAAGGAACTAAATAGAAACCCACTCTCTGTTCCATCAATAGTATTTAATTTCCATCCAGTTTATATGCCTTTTCCTTTCTTTATTTCTGACATGTATTTATTTGTCTGATTTTTCTACCATGTTTCAGTTCAACTTCCAGATATTATCCTTAATCTCCAGTCATACTGTGTGGTGTCAAATTTATAAGAGATCTTTTACTTATAATCCAGAAATTAAAGGAATTCACTTTCAAATCACACAAAGACATGAAATTTGTTAATGAAATTCATCAGGAATGTATGTGCTTTCATTTAAAAAAGACAATATTGAAAAATTTAAAAAGCACATTAGAAATGAATAGATTATTTCTATTTATTCCGTTAGCCAGAACTAATGAATAACTTGCCCTCAGGGAAGCTGAGGCTAAATTTTACTGAGGATTGTTTGTTTTGTTTTTGTTCTAATGCTCCATCAGTCACAGAGCAAAACCAAATTGTGTGACCTGTTGAATCAGTTACGCTCTATCAGTCTACACATTTCTATAAAAGAAAGTTCTAATGCCTCCAGAGGAGTTTTAGGAGTTTAAAGAACACAAAATAAATCACTAACATAACATGTCATTCCTATCTTTGTCAAGAGCTGGTAAACTCTGGTAGCACAAAGCTACCACAGATTAGCTGCAAGTTATCAGTATTGTACACACTCCTCTTTTCCTGGACATTGGAGGTCGAATTACACTTCAGGTTTTTGTATGTGTAAGTGCCAGAGTACTGAGTAGGGTAAAGGAAAAGGCTCCTCTTTGATAGGAACATTTTATCTTACTGACAGATGAAGGGCATTATAAAGGTTTAATCAAATAATTTGTGAGCATGCATACACAATGGTACAGGGGAAATAAATATTCTCTACAGTGACATGAGTGTCCCGGTCACTTATTTTCTAATATATTAGAGACTATATAGAAGGATCTAATATGGAATAGACAGAAAATTTCACAGAATCAACCAGTTCCTCTGTTTCAGTATCATGCTCTCTGAATCCGGTGACTTACTAATTGGATTCTTAAGCCACTAAATGTTGAAGCAGATGTCATCCAATTTGAAACTATGGAAAGAAGCATATCTAATAAAACTAATCTTAATATTCAAATACCCTTCTGGATTGCAGATCAACCTGATTATTCCTAGGTGAGCTATTAAACTTGAGTCCAGGACCTACCTCCTGCTGTCTCCCCAAGAATCTGTCTGAGCAGCTGACAACCTGCTTCTACAGATCAGAATTCTAACAACACTGCATATGAGCAGAAATAATACTATCTTAACTCACAATTCCTTTCAGTATGTCAGCTGATAGTCTAACTCATACTTTAACTGCTTCTTGTGAAAAGGTAAAAACATGAAATTAACTTGGAATTATATGTATTTGCACATTTCAAGTATATGTATTTTTTGAAAAACACAGAAAACAAATTCAGAAGACTAATGCACAAGTCCCATAAACAAAGTAAACTAGAAAGTATATTGCGTGGTAGGAACATTAAGTCATTCATGTGTTTTAGAGCATAGTTTTATATACATGAAAAAAGCACCTATTTTCCTTTTACTGTTCTTTAGTCTAAAATGTGTTGGGACCACTTATTGTTGTACAGCTGGAATGATTTCTCTATGAAGTAATATATATTTCTGCATTTGAATTCAAATAAAGTATTTTATGACAGCTACAAGCTGAAATAATATAATCAAAATTAATCATGGTAATGATAGAAAAAATATATTGGTGGCAGATGTTCATATGAAATAATTTTTGGTACTAGTATCTTGAATATTAAGCAAAATGCAATGTTACAATAAAATTTTCCAGTATGTACTGAATTTCACAAAATAAAGAATTTTATATAGCTTCTTTTCTGTATTTTATATGTTTTTCATTTGGAATTTTTATAAGATCATACATCTCCTTAACCAAGTAAAATTTTTGCCACATGCCCCTTAATTTTATCGTCATAGCCCTCCTCACTATGCCTTTTCCTGTCCATCAGGGAATAGCCCATGGTTTCCTATGAGCCACTAAAATGGGACTTTTGTTAGCAGGATACAATTGCTTCAGAAATAAAATCACTTTATGAGGAAAGAAACATGTAAAAATCTGTTCGTATCTCAATGTGGAGAGAGATTGTAATGAATAAAAACATCAGTAAAGGAGGGAATTCTTCATGCATTACCAAAGGTTCTACTTTTCCTGTTTTCCTACAAGTCAGATTACTGAAACTTGTGAGTTAGAATATTAATTGCTTTAAGAAAACTGAAAACTCTTCCTGCTCTTTCAAAGCTATATTTGTTCGGGTCATATAATTGACTTAATTATAAAGTTATATCTTGGTAATGTAGATGCTGGAAAGTATGTGATCTTGATTAATATTCGTGTTCTAAATTCTTTCAGAAAAATGCGTCCCCTAAACTTTTCTGCCCTTAGATTGTCTACAATAGTTTTAGTCCCTGTTGATGTTCACAGCGGTTTAATGATGGTGATGAGAGATTTATTTTTTAAACTCCTTTTGACATATGAGGATGCAAAGTGAAGGAGGAAGAATGTTAACTTGTTCCACATGGGACACAAGGCTGAAAGGTTCAAACTGTATTGATATTCATGAAGCAAAACAACCAACTCCTATTTTTGAAATACTGAACATAAGAATATTCCACTTTACATTTCAGAGAGATTAGTAGCTAAGTGATTAATTTACTAAAATGCATTCAGACTGTAGAACGATGGCCAGGAGAAGGTCGATTTAAGAAAATACTTATTGATGCTTTAACATAGGTCAATGTTGCTGAAAAAATCCAGCTCCTTAGATGGATATGATTTCCAGATGTCTTCTCTTGAAGGGATTTGTAAAACTAGGGAGCTACAAAATAGGCATTTCTTTCTCTTTGAGGATAAACTCGATAAGAATTTTTAAAACTATAGATGTTCATAGTTTAATGCTCAGATATATTTTTTAAATTTTTGTTTACTTTAGTCCCACTGCCACTCCCATGTCTAAACTCTCTTCTCCCTCATATTTCAGATCTCACAGAAACGACATCCATCAAACCAAATTCTTTCTGAAACACATCTCCTGCCTTAATTCCAGTTATTTTGGATTCCTGGACTTCATTTGTTCATCTATGATTGTCTTCTTTTCCTGAGTGTAAACTCATCTATCCTTCTTGCTTCTTTATTCCCTGACCAGCCATCTGTATAGTGACACACTATATCTGTGCTCCTCTAGTAACTGACTGTGCATTTAAATTCCTATTTTATTTATTCATTCTATCCCCAGATTATAAATTTCTTGATAACAAAATGATCATGCATCATTGTACTGGGATTTCCTCAGGAATTAACATAATGCCTGGCATGTAGGATGTGCTCACAAAACGATTAACTGGTTAATAAAGTTCATCTACCTATCTGCTTACACAAATCTCACCTGTCCTACAAGAAATGTATAACCACGATTGCCAAGAAAAACCTTCATACATCATTGCCTCCTTTAACTCATTCAACTCCTGAATAGATTAGCATATTAACACAGAAAGTGATACTATTATAAATACTAACATTAACAAAACTATCCTAAAAGAGACAATAGTAATACAACTTCGGGCATTTATTGGTTGCTTAACAAGTATTATACAGTGTGTTAAGTGTGAGAAAATATGTGACCTGTCCAAAAAAATACAGCTTGGGCTGAGGAACATCAGAGAGTGAATACAAGGCCCGTTTGAATTGAAAGTCCATTATAGTTTTTGAATACTTTAATGTATAGGCTTTATAAAGCATTTCATATTTGAACAATATAAATATTTCAATAAATATCAGTCATTATTTTGTTGTCAACTTTATCTTTCATTGCTGTCCAGTTGGTTTATTTATGCGAAACTTTGGTCTTCCCTGGTGGCTCAGATGGTAAAGCATCTGCCTACAATGCAGGAGACCCAGGTTCAATCCCTGGATCGGGAAGATCTCCTGGAGAAGGAAATGGCAACCCACACCAGTATTCTTGCCTGGAAAATCTCATGGACGGAGAAGCCTAGTATACTACAGCCCATGGGGTCACAAAGAGTCAGACATGACTGAGTGACTTCACTTTCACTTTCTTTCCATGAGGCCAAGCACATACTTTCTCACATAACTGTATCTAAGTTAGAAGTGATACCTTAATACTTATCAAATACCAATGGAATTGAAATGGCCCCCAAACAAAACAAAGCCATAGACATCAGTACAGGTGAAAAAGATATGGATGCTGTATAGTGTTAAATGCTAAACACTTGTTATATTATTTTAAGATCATTATGAGCCTCAGTTATCTAAATGCAAGTTTAGACTGAGTTTCTAAGTAGATACAAAATAATGTATATTCTGTAATGTAAGTCTCTGCAACAGTTTTAAAAGTTGAACTTTGTGTCTGAAAAATATGTCTTTCAACTATTCGAGGTTTAAATTCCATTATATTTCTTGCCTGAAACATCAAAGCTACATGTTCTAAAAGTTATTTATAGAACCATCCCATTTATAAAATAAGGAAAATAATGTTCCTTAATTGACAGTAAGACTATGGCAAGTGTAAATGTATTCATTTCAGTTTAAATCTGTGTTTCCATCATTTCCCCAGTGCCTTAAAGTCTAAGCATTCTCCTAATCACACTGTAGAAATTGTAGTCTTTGTCTTTTTCCCTTGACATGACTTTTCAATTATATTGACTCTTTAATCTCTGATTTAATTTTAAAAGTTAGGGAAAAATAAATATTTCTAGTGCATGTAAGTTAAAGTTAATGGGTCAAAAATTAAAACTATAAACATAAACACAAAAGTTCACCAAAATTTCTGGATCTATAAGCTCCCTTTCCTTTGGTATCGAATCAAAGATATCAACAATACCAAGATATCAGACTATCCACTGAGTATTCAGTTCAGTTCAGTTCAGTCACTCAGTCGTGTCTGCCTCTTTGTGATCCCTTGGACTACAGCACGTCAGGCCTCCCTGTACATCACCAACTCCCGGAGTTTACTCAAACTCATGTCCATTGAGTCGGTGATGCCATCCAACCATCTCATTCTCTGTCCTCCCCTTCTCCTCCTGCCTTCAATCTTTCCCAGCATCAGGGTCTTTTCAAATGAGTCAGTTCTTCACATAAGGTGGCCAAAGTATTGGAGTTTCAATTTATCAGTATACCTCTCACCTCGCCATAACTGCAAACATCACTGCAACATTATCACAAGAATAACACAGTCTTCCCTGGGTCACTCACATGGAGAATCTATTCTCTATACTTTAATGGCGCAGAATAGAGATGATCATAAAAAGTAGTGCCTATATTTTGGAAACTTCTCTAAAATGGATTTTCCATTTCTTTAAGTGTTGGTTCCTGCTTGCCTGTATGCTCAGTCTCTTCAGTTGTGTCCAACTCTTCTGCAGCTCAATGGACTGTAGTCAGCCAGGATCCTCTGTCCATGAGTTCTCCAGGCATGAGTGGGTTCCCATGCCCTCCTTCGGGGTATCTTCCTGACCCAGGGATACTACCAGCATCCCTTATGGGCAGATGGGTTCTTTACCACTAGTGCCACCTAGGGAGCCCAAGTGTTTCACTTTCTTTTAAAAACTTCAGTATTTGTGGGAAGACATGATTAACACAACAAGAAGGTCAGAATTGTCCATAAATATGGGACCCATTATAGTGCCTCCCTTAGGAAAATGCTGAATAAAATTGAAATCAGCCAGCATGCTGCATACACTTTCTCCTTCTGTGGGAAATCCATGATGAAAAGACAAGCTGTGGGCATCTGGCATTGTGATTCCTTCATGAAAATGGCAGTTGGTGGTGCCTGGACCTACAACATTGTTCCTGCTGTCATAGTATAGTCTACCATCAAAAGACTGAAGAAATTGAAGGACCAGTAGAAGTGCCACCATTTGAAACATTTCTAGCATATAATAATGGATTAATTTATAATAAAAAAAATTAATGTTTGTAACACTTAAAAATTAAAATAAAAAAGCACTAAAAACTGGGTAATTATAGGAAAAGATAAACTAACCAAAAAATTCAAGCAACTCCCACATTTACTTCTATTTAACTAATTCTGTGTAACTTTAAGGTTTAAAGTTTAAATAATATATTCATTTTATAGTCTATTCTATTTTTCAGAAATAACAAGGCTTTTATAAATCATACACAAGAAAAGAGACACAATGTAATAAGAAAAAGTAATTCAAGTGCAAATTAGCTACTTGTTACTTATGAAAAAAGCAACAAATTTTAGGATATTATTGTGTAAGTTCAAAAATTAAAAAAGTTTATAACAAATGCAATGTAAAAAAGTCATAACTCAATTTATTATGAACATTTCAGAAACTGTAATGATTAAATATAAACATTATGCTTCTAGAACAGTAATAAGTATCACCAGTTTAAAGAATTACGTGTCATTAAACCACATTTTGAGATTCATTATTATTTCACCTATAAGGAAATTGTGCTATTTCATAGACACGCACTTTGTTTCTCATCATGACTTACTAGGGATGTCCAAGAAAATATCAATTACCAACCATTCTTTATGTTAGACATTGAGATATCACAGAGGGTAAGCTGTGAAAGGTTTAATGCTGGCCCATCAAAGATGTTCACATCCTTATTCCCCAAACCTATAAATACCTTATCTTCCATGGCAAAAGGAACCTTGTGGATGTGATAAAGTTAAGGATCTTGAGATGGGAACCTTGTTCTGGATTATCTGGGTGAAGCCGATTTAATCACAAGGGTCTTTATAAGAAGACAATAAGAGGGTCAGACACAGATAGTATTGTGATAACAGTAGAGTAGAGATTTGAAGATGCTGTATTTCTGTCATTGAAGATGGAGAAAGAGACCATGAACAAAGGAATACAGGTGGCCTTTAAGAGCTAGAAAAGGCAGGAAAACCAATTCTCCCCTAGACCCTTCAGAAAGAATGTAGCCCTTCTGATCCATTTTAGAACTTCTCCTCTTCGGAACTGTACAAGAAATATATATATAGATATATAGATATAGATACAGATATATAAAAGAATAATAGCATAAGGGGATTTCAAGCAAATAGATTGGCAAACAATGGAAACAGTGACAGACTTTATTTTCAAGGGCTCCAAAATCACTGCAGATGATGACTGCAGCCATGAAATTAAAAGACACTTGATCTTTGGATGAAAAGCTATGACTAAACTTGACAGCATATTAAAAAACAGAGACATTATCACTTGCTAACAAAGGTCTGTCTAGTCAAGGCTATGGTTTTCCCAGTAGTTGAAAGCTGAGCACCGAAGAATTGATGCTTTTGAACTGTGGTGTTGGAGAAGACTCTTGAGAGTCCCTTGGACTGCAAGGAGATCCAACCAGTCCATCCTAAAGGAAATCAGTCCTGACTATTCATCGGAAGGACAGATGCTGAAGGTGAAACTCCAGTAATTTGGCCACCTGATGCAAAAAATTGACTCATTTGAAAAGACCCTGATGCTGGGAAAGATTGAGGCCAGTAAGAGAAGGGGATGAAAGAGGATAAGGTAGTTGAATGGCATCACCTACTCAATGGACATGAGCTTGAGTAAACTTCTGGAGTTGGTGATGGACAGGGAAGCCTGATGTGCTGCAATCCATGGGGTTTCAGAGTCAGACATGACTGAGTGGCTGAACTGAACAGAACTGAACTGATATAAGAATAAACTTGTGTTGTTTTAAGCCAATAAGTTTATGGTAATTTGTTACAGCAACCATAGGAAACGTACATCTTCCTTCTGCTAAAGACTACTTCCAACAATCTTGATGTTTAAGGCATTCTAACTATGTTCCTGATTCAAAATTAGTTTGCTAGGAAATCTGAAAATTAGCAATGCTTTGAGGAAGTGAAATCTAATGTGGAGCTTTCCCAGGAGGAACACATAACAAGTGTGCATAGTGATTCTTTTCCATTACTTCCACAATGATACCTACGACCTTATGTTTAGTTAACCATGCACTTGAAAAATAAGCATTTTTAAGTATTTCAACGATGTAGCATCAAACTCAACATTGATATACATAGACTCAAAGTGCTTTGAAGTCCTTTAATATAGATGGAGGATGCATGGAAACCAGGTAATTAAAGGAGATGATTCAGTTACAGCTCTGCAATGGATTCATTTGGGACACAAACTCTAAATGTATAATTGGAAGAGACATATTCGATAATTATCTTAATGCCTACATTGAGTCCTTTACCAGGGGAAAAAGAGCTGGTACAGTAGAAATTGGCAGGAAAATGTTTTTGCAACTGAATTGTTGGCCAAGAGAATGTAATACAACCTATTTTTGTATCTTTGCCCATGTATTAGCACTCAGTTTTCAGATTCATTTACATTCCAGAAGATAGAGACTGTCTCTTCCCCTCTCAGGGATTTGCTTACATTACAGGGTAGTAAGGATGAAGTCTCACTCTAGAAGGAGAGATGGTCAGGTTTGCCAGTTCTCCTTTATAAGAGTGGATGATTTAGAAGCTTGCTGTTCCTCAGCCATGATACAGTTCGGCTGTGTGCATAGCATCCACCTGGACCTCTCTCCACATTGCCCCAGTGGAATTTGTGGGTCAAAGGGAACATTTGTCATCTGCTACATCATGAGTAGTAAAGTGTCTAAATTTATTTGACTTGTCTCCTTATCAGGGCTTCCCAGGTGGCACTAGTGGTAAAGAATCTGTTGACCAATGCAGGAGATGCAGGTTTAATCTCTGAGTCAAGAAGATCCCCTGCAGAAGGAAGTGAAAACCATTCTGGTATTCTTGCCTGGGAAATTCAATGGACAGAGGAGCCTGGTGTGATAGAGTTTATGGGGTCACAGAGTCAGACACGACTGAGAGAATCAGCACAGCCTTACCAGTTGAATCTAAGCAAGTGTGACTAACCATTCTAGAAACTTCCACCACACTTTTATTTAGGGACTCTATGATCATTTTTCAGTAGTCTAACACACATTCCAATGATAGTTTGCCTTTTCTTCTTGTAAGAACTTAATTAGCACCATTAACCAAAGACCCATAGAAAGTTCTATCCACTGACACAGACTGCGTCATAACATTCCCTGTTACACAAAGTCTCTCATAATGTAAAAGACCTATTTTCCAGAAAAAAAAGGTACAGTAGTAGTAGACACATGAATCTGGGATTTGTTCATTCTATTATTCAGAACATCCCAAAACATTGGCCCAATAGTATGCAACAGTGGTTTCTTGATGGGTCAACTGAGCTGTCCTTTTGGAGATTATGCCATGTAAGGATAGAATGCTGTTCTCCAGGACACGGTATACAATCTGAATTAATGATAATGATATGATGCTATTTCCCCGGGAAACAGGCAGTAAGGATTGGAGTAGGATTGGCAGGCAGGCTATTACTACACAATGTTGTTATTTAGCCGTTCAGATGCTCAGTCACGTCCATCTCTTTGCAACCCCATGGACTGCAGCACACCAGGCTTCCCTGTCCTTCATCATCTCTTGGCACTTACTCAAATTCATGTCCATTGAGTCAGTGATGCCATCCAACCATTTTGCTCTCTTTCACCCCCTTCTCCTCCTGCCTGCAATCTGTCCCAGCATTAGAGTCTTTTCTAATGAGTCTGCTCTTCACATCAGGTAGACAAAGTATTGGAGCTTCAGCTTCAACATCAGTTTTTCCAATGAGTGTTCAGAATTGATTTCCAGAGATCATTGGTTTGATCTCTTTGCAGTCCAAGGGACTCCAAGAGTCTTCTCCAACACCACAGTTCAAAACTATCAATTCTTTGGCACTCAGCCTTCTTTATGGCCCATCTCCCACATCCATCCGTGAATACTGGAAAAACCATAGCTTTGACTTCATGGACTTCCATTGGCAAATTAGTGTCTCTGGCTTTTTAGTATGCTGTCTAGGTTTGTCATAGCTTTTCATCCACGCAGCAAGGGTCTTTTAATTTCATTGCTGCAGTCACCATCTGCAGTGATTTTGGAGTTCAAGATTCAAAAATTACTATTACTACACAATAGGGGCAGGGAAATCTTTGGTACTCTGTCAATGCGTTTATCTCTTGGAACTCTTTCATCTTATATCCACAGTAAATGAACAAGTGTTTCAGCTATGGCCTGAGAAGGGTCTAATAATCAGAGGTTCAGACTGTTCAAGGGGTGAGGTTCTGAAGTTAGGGAAGTCACCTAAACCAGCAGCAATGTTGGCCTATGGTAGAGAGATTTTAAAATGGATAATACAAGAGGCAGCCAAAAAAATCTCAGGTGTGGCTTTGAGAACAGGTTTCAAGGTATAGGTCTCTTTCTCCTTGTAGGTTTATTCAGGAAAATAGACTGACCAGAATATTGGAGAAAATATTTCCAGGACTTCCTATATGAAGCAAATGAATTAACGAATCACAAAACTTGGACTGAAGTTGATGCAATGGTGTGCCACCCAGAAACTCCCTCTGGCATTAAGATACTCATTTCCCTAGCTGTTGAGAGTGAGTGATGCTAATATCCCTCAGCCAAGTCCCTGTGCAGATACTGTCTTCAGCAGAAGAGAGCTGCTTTACCCCATGTCACTCCTTTCTCAAAAGCTGCCTCATCCAAAGACTGATGCATGTAACATAGGAAGCTTAGAATGATTCCTTCAGAGATGGATAATCACAAAATGCCATACTAGCTCTAGAACACCTTATGCTATCCGTGAGGTCTTGTTTGCAATGCATCACAGTTCCACTCTTCTCTCTACTCAATCCACCCACATTAGTGACTATGTGTTGATCCCACGGGTACTCTCAGTACAATTTCTACACGTAAAGCTCTGTCTCTGGATACTCTCTAAAGAATCTGATCTAAGACAAATATAAGAAGCATGTGAAAGCCATAAGATAATTTTTCAGGATATCAAATGATATTTATTACAAATTCTATTGTATGTTCTCTATTTCCTAATGATGACCTATTTATGTATCAGAGACTCTTGTTTGAAGCACCAGTGGTTTTCTGGATTAGCCATTAGTTATGACAACTACTGCCACAAATTCCATTCTTCCTCTGAGCAAATTACCTGTCCTTCTATAGCAGCGGCACAAAGAATTGAAGTGTAAAACTGACAAACCAATTTTTCAGATGAATTTGCAGACACTCCAGCCAAAAGTAAGACAGAGGTAGAAGGAATATTGCTCACACAAGAGAGAAATAGATTTTTTGCTTTGACTGCTTATAAGAACTTGAGATGATAAATGAACTGATGGCAACAGCATCTATATTTTCAGGAAAAATGTCTTTATTTTCATTTATCTAGTTATTGAAATATGCAGAATATTTGAATAGTATTCAAGAATCCACATGTAAAAACTTGGTAATGTTTCATCCATCCTACATATATTCCACAAATAATATGTGATATAATGCAGAATATCATAAGTACATTTTAATATTTAATTAAAGATATTTTATCCTTCATTCTTGACATATTTGTATTCTTATAGGATTTTTTTCCTTGATATCTTTTCCCTATAAGATTATTCATTTTGATTTTCTGATTTTCATTTGTCTTTTTGTTAATTGTCAATATGTGTATTTTGTTGTTTATAATTATAAGGTTCATAATATTTTTTTCATGATACTATTACTTAAGCAAAGAAGACAAGATTTTTTTTTTTAATTGGGCCCTGGCATTTCATTTAACACTGGTAACTTGGTGACCTGGATTATTTCTTGCTTACTTCACACATCTACACAGTATTGAAGTTCTGTGCTTTTGCTAACGTCTTCCACTTGAAATATTTCTTCACTGGCCTTTAAATTCATGCCTGCTTTTCAGGTACGGCTTCTTTCCAAGAACTTAGTAACACATCTACATTGTACACTTTATTATATATATTTAAATAAAATAAATCCTCTTTCAGCAACTTTCCACCAACATGTTTGCAATTATACGTTTTTACTCTCTGTTACTTTCTTCTTTAAAAAAAACATAGAGAAGATAATAAAACCTATCTGGTCAAATTGTTTCTGTTTTCCTTTATAATTGATATCACTTCTAATTTTTAATACTCCTTCGCCCAAACATTTGAGACATATAGCATTTATTTAATTCTATTTGCTATTTTAAAATGTAATCTTCAATTAAATTTTATTTTTAAAAGATGTGAAATAATTATTTAATTCACTTATTTCAAATTTAAAGACACTATTTCCAATATTATTTTTCAAATATTATCTTTCACTCCCATTAATTTGGGATTTCTACTTTATTATTTTTCTAATTCTTTTATATTGAGTTGGCTCAAAAATTTGTAACATCTTACAGAAAAACCTGAATGAATCTTTCGGCCAACCCAATATTTTAAAATCTGTTTGAGGAAAGTTATTGTTCAATTCCTCTGTTTATGTTATCAAATTTTTTAAAAAAATCATGTGTTTTATTTCAAATCACCATGAGATTGGAACTCTGCTGCTGCTGCTGCTGCTGCTAAGTCGCTTCAGTTGTGTCCGACTCTGTGCAACCCCATAGACAGCAGCCCACCAGGCTCTGCCATCCCTGGGATTCTCCAGGCAAGAACACTGAAGTGGGTTGCCATTTCCTTCTCCAGTGCATGAAAGTGAAAAGTGAAAGTGAAGTCCCTCGGTCGTGTCCAACTCTTCGCGACCCCATGGGCTGCAGCCTACCAGGCTCCTCCGTCCATGGGATTTTACAGGCAAGAGTACTGGAGTGGGGTGCCATTGCCTTCTCCGGATTGAAACTCAAGTGACTTTAAACAGTGATTATTGGCACGATCAAGTTTTCTCTTCTATAAAATGTGATAACAATAAGATTAAATCTTACTGTAAGAATGAAATGCAAGCTTATATCATAACCACCGTTGGAATCTGGAAATGATAATTCATTACTGTTCATCAATTTATGTATTTGTTTAACAAATATAAATTAATTTAGGTCCTACTTTATTTCTGACACTATACTGGGCATTGGAATATATTCAGTTCAGTTCAGTCTAATATGTACTTAGTGAGTGTGTCACAGTACTTCAGTTCAGTTCAGTTGCTCAGTTGTGTCTGACTCTTTGTGACCCCATGGACTGCAGCACGCCAGGCCTGCCTGTCCATCACCAACTCCTGGAGTTTACTCAAATTCATGTCCACTGAGTCAGTGATGCCATCCAACCATCTCATCCTCTGTCATCCCCTTCACCTTCTTCCCTCAATCTTTCCCAGCATCAGGGTCTTTCCAAGTGAGTCACTTTTTCACATGAGGTGGCCAAAGTATTGGACTTTCAGCTTCAACATCAGTCCTTCCAATGAAAACCCAGGACTGATGATCTCCTTTAGGATGGACTGGTTGGATCTCCTTGCAGCCCAAGGGACTCTCAAGAGTCTTCTCCAAAACCACAGTTCAAAACCATCAATTCTTTGGCACTCAGCTTTCTTTATAGTCCAACTGTCACATCCGTACATGACTACTGGAAAAACCATAGCCTTGACTAGACGGACCTTTGTTGGCAAAGTAATGTCTCTGATTTTTAATATGCTGTCTAGGTTGGTCATAATTTTTCTTCCAAGGAGTAAGTGGAATATATTAGTGAGAGTAATTTTTGAAACAAATAGGCTTTTCTCCCCAAGATGTCAGTATGTTTTGATAAATGAGGACAAATAGACATGTTACTGCTGGATACATGCTAAAATAGGTGCATATTTGTGTGCTAAATTAATGAAAAGGAATCCAGATAACCCAATTTGTGGATCTCCAAAATGATGTGACCAAAAAGAGGTGATGCCTGAGTTGAGACATGTATATTCTGATCAAGAGTACACTGTTAATTTAGGGGGCCAAATTTTAAGGCATATTGTCAATGCTCTGAGAGTAAATCTTAGATGCATTCATATGAAGAAAAAAAAATTGAGATTTTTTTTTTTAACAAGTATCCTGGTTTTTGAAACATGTGGTTCACAATTGTCCTTGGATCTAGTGATTAATTAACATTATCCTTCTTTACTGCCATCAGTCTTCTGGACGTACCATTTCTACTAAATCTTAAGACAGCATCTCAGCCATTACACTGAAACTACCTGCTTGCAGCAGCTAGGATGGTCAGTGTCCTGTCAGGTTTTCACAGTTTGTTAGAAAATGGTAAAAAAATTTTTTCCAAAATTTTTTTGCTGTCTTTTCCTGTTCTGTTTTCTATTTGCATTCGCTAATAGTTGTCTCAAGTTAAAATTAATATCCAACATGGAGTTTTATTGCAATTGCATTAATGTCTAATTTAGTATGAGGTGATATCTTTATAATGTTCAATGTCTCATTCTAGAAGTCTCCTTATTGCTTTACTCAGGTCTATATCTTTCAGGAAATATTTGTGGGTTAACCATTTGAGTATCGTACATTTTATGCGTGCATGCTAAGTTGCTTCAGTTGTGTCCGAATCTGTGAGACTCTAAGGACTGCAGCCTGCCAGGTTCCTCTGTCTATGGGATTCTCCAGGCGAGAGTACTGGAGTAGGTTGCCATGCCTTCCTCCAGGTGATCTTCCCAACCCAGGAAATGAATCTGCATCTCTTGCATTGGCAGGCAGTTTCTTTACCACTAGCACCACCAGAGAAGCCCCTAAATATTTTATATTATAATGTTTTTAAAGTATGTATGCTTTTTAATTATTGTTGTTTTGAGTAGAATCTGTTTCAACATAATCCCCTAATGGGGATTGGTTGTAAGTTGCAATGATACAAGAGGCTGAATTACTAATGATCAGTGAGAAATAAAAATCATACACACACAGATATATAAGCATCTGCTTTTGGAAGGCTCCAAACTGTCAAATGAAACTTCAAAAAAGCTGCTTTTTGTGCATTGGGACACATCTTGAATTTGTAGTACAAGATATTCTAACAGTAGGGCAAGCTCAGAGAACATACTTAAGGTTGGGGATTCATAGTTTATATTTTCAGTTTTCAAAATGCTCACTCTGATAAACCTACATGTTCCTGGTTATTCACAGTAAGCAACCCAAATAGATTAAATATATCTTGCTAAAAATATTTTCTTAAGAACTCCCTCAAGTATCTCACTGCTATCATATCACATCCAATGCTCATGAAGGAGTCTGAAAGTGGTGTTTCTCTTTTAATTAAATTGTTAATAACTATATGCTTCCATCACTCAGAAAATAAAAACTTATGACTTTGCACATTACTTCTGTTTCATTTATTTTAGCATATTCCTTAAGAAATAATTTTAATATTTGTTGTAATTTTTATCTATCTTTATTGATCAATTATTAATCTATGTAAGTATTTATTTATAAAATGGAAATATTACAGGGTTTATATTATTCATTTTCTTTTCTACCCTTTCAATTCTGCTTCTTTGCCTTCTATTTGAATTTTAATTCTTATGTGTAATTTCTTCACAATCTTCAAAAAATGGTTTCCCTTTTCATCCCTAATGTATTCTTATCTCCTGAACATTTGCTTTGTCTTATTTTATATATTACTTTCTAGGTCTCCAGTTTGAGAACACTACTTTGTTTGTTCTAGAATACTGTATTTTTGTAAAAAAAAAAAAAAGACAAAAGGGACTTTTTTTCTTCAGTTGTTCAGATAGATGATCACTGTATTTTTGGGGGGAGGGGAGAATATAAACTCACAATTAATTCCTATAAGTTTACTAATGATTTTTTTAGAAAGCACATATGCAGAATCAGTGTTTCCCAGACAGTTTGCAGTGGTTGTACTTGTGCTATCTCCTAAACCTTTCCATGCCCTCTAGGATGATCAAAGAATTGGTCCCATGGGTGTCTTCAGTCTATACATATCAATTCCCAACACTGACAATAGATTGTTCAACATTGACTTTAGCAAGTCTTGATTTCTGCTGCCATGATGGACTGAAATGAAAACACTTCCATGCTCCCAGCATCTATTTTTCTGAAAATAAGAAACCTAATTTTATTTTTTAAACCTGAGTCTGTCACTTATATAGGGACAAAACAAACCAAAAGCAAATAATCTTCATCTCATTTACCATATTTCACATAATGGGAAATACAGAAAATAACAGTTAACCATCCATTGATTTTCAGCTCATTAAAATTGTGCCATCTTTCTTCAGATTTCTCTCTTTTAAAGGAAAAATATATTACAGATATATTAAACACTCTCCTACAATTGTTGCATGTCATTCTCAATAGTAATTATGTACTTTTCCTACTTTTTGCATCTTTGTAACCATTAATAGTATAAAAATACATAATTGTGTTTAAAATTTGTGCAAATAGCATCATTCTGTGCATTTTTTAACCTTCATAAAAAGGACAGATTCACCTGGTCTTTTTCAATCATTTATTTATGTACATTAAAAATCAAAGTGAGAAATGGATGTTCAAAAGCAATGTTGCAATTATGAGTAAAAAACTAAGATTCTCAGATACAGCAGCTTTGATAACATTGAGTTGCTGAATTTACTCCACAGTTTTGAGAGATAAGTAAACCCCTACTTGTTTAAGACACTCTTTATCAAGTTTTCTCTTACTTTGAGACAAAAGTAAATGCTACCTAAATTGCTCTTTACTGTGTAATTCCTGCTACATTTAAAATTCTCCTTTCAATAATTGAGTCAGGATTTCTACACCTTCTGTTCTGTGTGTGTGTGTGTGTGTGTGTGTGTGTTTATGTGTGTATTCAGCCCACTCCATAATCTTTGTGATCAACATGGTTGCTATGGCTACTAAAAGCTCTAACCTTTTAGTTCCCCTTGACCTTTATTCGCATTCAGTCTCAAACCAGGATCAGTATTTGTATAATGTGACAATATTATATTCCATGAGCCACCTGTGTTTACTTCCCCCAAGCAAGTAGAATCTTGGTCCACTCAAAATAGGTAAATGACCTGCAACAGTAAGAAGTTGTTATTGTCCTTAGAGTTAAAGGAACAAGGGAAAACTAATGTTATGGAGACTAGAAAGAGCTGCTTTTTTAGTAAAGAGGCCATCAAAAAGGAAATATGGCAATAGAAAAGCATATCTACTTCCAAAATGACAATCAGATAGGAAGAATCCAGGGATAAAAAAATGTAGACTTCATTCCTTTCACTGTGTTTTCCTCTTAGTGACTCCCTTTGGCAGAAACCAACAGGATGCCAAGTGCAAGGTGTCCTTGGTGAAGCAATCTGTAGATACCAGTCCTTCATGACAAACATTCAAGAAGAGAAATTCCCTGATATAATGAAGTGCAAAGAATAGCCAACTTAGCTGGCATATCTTTCTTCATATATATTGACTGCTTGTTTAGATCTTGTCTAACTCAATGAAACTAAGCCATACCGTGTGGGGCCACCCAAGACGGATGGGTCATGGTGGAGAGGTCTGACAGAATGTGGTCCACTGGAGAAGGGAATGGAAAACCACTTCAGTATTCTTACCTTGAGAACCCCATGAACAGTATGAAAAGGCAAAAAGATAAGACACTGAAAGACGAACTCCCCAGGTCGGTAGGTGCCCAATATGCTACTGGAGATCAGTGGAGAAATAACTACAGAAAGAAGGAAGGGATGGAGCCAAAGCAAAAACCACACCCAGCTGTGGATAGGACTGGTGATAGAAGCAAGGTTTGATGCTGTAAAGAGCAATATTGCATAGGAACCTGGAATGTTAGGTCCATGAATCAAGGCAAATTGGAAGTGGTCAAACAGGAGATGGCAAGAGTGAACATTGACATTCTAGGAATCAGCAAACTAAGATGGACTGGAATGGGTGAATTTCACTCAGATGACCATTATATCTATTACTGTGGGGAGGAATCCCTTAGAAGAAATGGAGTAGCCATCATAGTCAACAAAAGAATCCGAAATGCAGTACTTGGATGCAATCTCAAAAACGACAGAATGATCTCTGTTCGTTTCCAAGGCAAACCATTCAATATCACAGAAATCCAAGTCTATGCCCTGACCAGTAACACTGAAGAAGCTGAGTTGAACGGTTCTATGAAGACCTACAAGACCTTCTAGAACTAACACCCAAAAAAGATGTCCTTTTCATTATAGGGGACTGGAATGCAAAAGTAGGAAGTCAAGAAACACCCGGAGTAACAGGCAAATTTGGCTTTGGAGTACAGAATGAAGCGGGGCAAAGACTAATAGTGTTCTACCAAGAGAACTCACTGGTCATAGCAAACACCCTCTTCCAACAACACAAGAGAAGACTCTACACATGGACATCACCAGATGATTAACACTGAAATCATATTGATTATATTATTTGCAGCCAAAGATGGAGAAGCTCTATACAGTCAGCAAAAACAAGACAGGGAGCAGACTGTGGCTCAGATCATGAACTTCTTATTGCCAGATTCAGACTTAAATTGAAGAAAGTGGGGAAAACCACAAGACCATTCAGGTATGACCTAAATCAAATCCCTTATCACTATATAGTGGAATTGAGAAATAGATTTAAGGGACTAGATCTGATAGACAGAGTGCCTGATGAACTATGGATGGAGGTTCATGACACTGTACAGGAGACAGGAATCAAGACCATCCCCAAGAAAAAAATATGCAAAAAAGCAAAATGGCTGTCTGAGGAGGCCTTACAAATAGCTGTGAAAAAAAAAGAGAAGCAAAAAGCAAAGGGGAAAAGGAAAGATATACCCATTTGAATTCAGAGTTCCAAAGAATAGCAAGGAGAGATAAAAAAGCCTTCCTCAGCGAACAATGCAAAGAGATAGAGGAAAACAATGGAATGGGAAAGACTAGAGATCTCTTCAAGAAAATTAGTGATACAAAGGGAACATTTCATGCAAAGATGGGCTCAATAAAGAACAGAAATGGTAGAGACCTTACAGAACACTATCAACCGAGTAGGCTTGTCTGGCGCTCCTAAAACATAAAACAGTATACCAGTAACACGCACATTTTGTTCAAGCATACGTGAAACATTTTCTAGGATATATCATATATTAAGTCAGGAATTTAAAGACCTTAACTGTACAAAAAATTGTTTAAAACCCAAATAGAATCAAATTAGAAATTATTAAAAGGTGAAGAAAGATAACATTTTTAAATATTTGGAAAATAAAAATACGTTTCTAATAAATCCAAAGAAGAAATTGCAAGTGGATTTAGGAGATAATATGAACCAAATGAATATGCAAACAAAACATTAAAATTTATAGATGTGGCTAAAATCAGTGCATATACAAAAATTTATAGGTGCAAATACATCTACTGGCAAATAAAAAAGATCTTGAATCAAAAAAGTTAGCTTTCACCTTAAGAAACAAGAAAAAAATAAACTAATACAAAGAAAACAAAAGGAAATAGTACAGTTTAGAACAGAAATAAACAAATTAGAAGCAATAAAGCAATATTGAATGTGAATAAAACCAACAGTTAATATTTAGAAAGATAAAAACTGACAAGTTAGCTAGACTGACCAAGAAATTTTTTAGAAGAAGAAGACAGTACAAGTTATCAAAATCAGCAAAAATAAGTGACATCACAAGGAAATTTAAAATATGTTATAGGAATAGTGTGAACAACTTTATACAAACAAATTGCACAACTTAGATAAAATGGAAAAATTCTTCAGATGAAAAAATTAAAACTGATTGTAGAATAAATAGGATGTTCAGCTGACATAAATAAATTTTTTAATAATTTAAAATGTTCCTACATAGAAAACTGTAAACACAAATGGCTTTATTGTTGAACTTAATTATATGTTTAAAGTAGAAATATTACCAACCCTTCATAAATTTTATATTTATGGGATTACAAGCGTATACAAACCCCCTCATTTTAGGAGGCTAGTAATACCTTAATGCCAAAGGCAGGCAAAGATACCATAACAAAAGAAAATAATGGTCAATATCTGTTATAAATAAAGAGATAACTGTTGTCAACAAAAATTAGGCACTCAAATCCAACAACACATAAAAAAGATCATGCATCTGAACAAAACTGTAGAATAAAAAAAAAGAAATACATGATCAAATCAATAGATGCAGAAAAAGTATCTGATACAATCCAATACTGATTTGTAATAGATTTTCTCAAAAACCACTAATGAAAGAACTCTTCCTCAACTTATCTACAATAAATCTACTGTCAAATTTTACTTAATTTTGAAAGAATATATTTCAGAACTAAGAAGTGTAATCCAGAATCAATGAATGAAAAAACAAATAGCATTATAACTAGAGAAAAAGAGAAGAAAGTCTATATTTGTTAAGAATATTGTGCATGTAGAAAATTATGAAGGATCTGCTGAAAAATGACTATAATATTTGAGTATACAGAGGATGCAAGATTCAAGACTAAGATACAAGAATCTATTTTATTTTTATATGCCAGTACACAAACTCAAGTTTAAGAAAAGATTTCATTTCACCATAGCTTTGTAATATATTTTGAAGCCAGGATATGTAATGACTGCAATTTTGTTCTCCTTTTTCAAGGTTATTTGTATTTTGGGGTCCCTTGTGGTTACATATGAATTTTAAGATTATTTTTAGTAGATAAATAAAATGTGATATTCTATGAAATTTCAGTCAGCAATTTAAAACAGAAACTAGATTAATACAACTATATGCTACAACATGGATGAAACTCTTAAATAAGATGCTATGTGAAAGAAACCAGCCTCAAAAGACTGAGTATAGGATGATTTTATTTATAGAAATCATCAGAAAAAAGAAAATTTCTAGAGACAAGGGTGTATTTTCAGGGGATATTAGAGTGATGGAAATGTTTTAGGTGTGAAGGAAATGGTCTAAAATAGTCTAAGTGATGATTGCTGTACAATTCTATTAATTTACTAAAAACATTGAATTTTACATATGAGACAGGTGAATTATATGATATGCAAACATATTTCAATTTAACTGATGCAAATTTTTGAATTCTTATAGTACTCTGTCCTCTATAACAGTGATTCTTAATCAGGAAATCATATAAGCATCCCTACAAGCTACTTCAACAAAATATATAATTGAGTGCCCATCCAATAACCAAGGGGCTAGCATATGGAATTTACAATTTAAGAAATGTACACTTTCTAGGTTACTTTTCCATGAGCAATCCTAGACAAGTAAGGCAGTTTTTTAAAAGCAGCTTATAACTAAAGATGCCCCTGCTTACAAATGGTAAGTGTGTTTGCCAGGATGTCTGAGATTATTTATAAGGGAGTTTGGGCAAGCCACCTTTCTTTGTTTCCCATGGTAAAGAGAGAGACTGTATTATAGGTTGGCTCCAAAATCTTTATTACTCTTTATGAACTCAGAAATAATATATATATACTTATAACTTAAGAGTTGATCCCATTTGGAAAACTGTGTCACCTAAGAAAATATACTCTAGACACAGTTGAGCCTTGAGTATTTACCTATTGAAATGTATATTGTTCTATTATAAATTACTTTTTCAAAAATTCTCTATTATTGTCATCTTTGGGAATTATACTTTTATTATTTTAAAGTAACTGTGTAGGAAGTTTCACTGTTAATTTAATTTAAATAAAGTAAAAGGAGTATTAGAAATTATTTGTCCTAAAAACAGACATGCATTGCATCTGATATGTATGAGAACTACTTTCATCCTTTGCAAACTCTCTCTTCTTTGTGAGCAATGCCCTTCCCATCTCTCACACTGTCCTTCATCCAACTTTCTTGTCTGTTTTCACATATTTGTGCAACTTTAAATAAAAGATATTCATCCTTTAAGTGCCTCCTCTATGAAACTGTTCATAATTTAGTTCATCAGACATTGATGCTTTCTTATGTTCTTCTGAATTTAGTAAATGCTTATATTGCTGGATTATCACACCGTACTATACAGTTTGGCTGTTCATCTTTCCACTGGAAATCCAAGAACGCAGAGAATAAGGAGCAGGTAGGCATTTTACTCTTATTTTTTCTTGCGTATCTAACACGTACTTAGTGAATGTCATGTATTTCAGTTCAGTTTAGTTGCTCAGCTGTGCCTGACTGTTTGCAACCCCATGGACTGCAGCAAGCCAGGCTTCCCTGTTCATCATCAACTCCTGGAGCTTACTCAAACTCATGTACATCGAGTCAGTGATGCCATCCAAACATCTCATCCTCTGTTGTCCCCTTCTCCTCCTGCCTTCAATCTTTCCCAGCATCAAGGTCTTTTCAAATGAGGCAGTTCTTCTCATCAGGTGGCCAAAGTATTGGAGTTTCAGCTTCAGCATCAGTCCTTCCAATAAACATTCAGGACTAATTTCCTTTAGGATGGACTGGTTGGATCTCCTTGCAGTCCAAGGGACTCTCAAGAGTCTTCTCCAAAACTACAGTTCAAAAGCATCAATTCTTTGGTGCTCAGCTTTCTTTATAGTCCAAATGTCACATCCATACATGACTACTGGAAAAACCATAGCTTTGACTAGACAGACTTTGTCGTCAAAGTAATGTCTCTGCTTTTTAATATGCTGTCTAGCTTTGTCATAGCTTTTCATCCAAGGAGCAAGCGTCTTTTAATTTCATGGCAGCAGTCACCATCTCCAGTAATTTTGGAGCCCAAGAAAACAAAGTCTCTCACAGTTTCCAGTTTCCCCATCTATTTGCCATGACTAGAAGTCACAGTACTTAGTGATAAGTAAATACAAGTTAAATACATTATATTTGATAAAAATGTTTTGTTAAATAAATATAAATTTTCTGTGTAGGATTTATTACACATTGTGAAATATAAATGTCTTTTTTTATATATCAAAAATACTCCAAAATATATTGAAAATATGTTTTCTTATATTTAGATAACAATGATTCATTACATCTAAGGAATTAGAATAAGACATCTTTACATATAAAAGCAGACCTTAATCACATAATCCTCCTAATCTTAGTTCTTAGGTATCCTAAAACTCTGGACATGTAATAATATTCAGTGTAAAACAATTATCAAAATGATAACTAGAGGGATCTGTTGTCCCTGTATCCATGGGTGTGTGCTCAGTTGCTTAGTCATGTCCAATTCTTCACGACCCTATAGACCTTAGCTCACCAGGCTCCTCTGTTCATGGGTTTTCTCAGGCAAGAATACTGGAGCAGGTTGTCATGGCCTCCTCTATGGGATCTTGCTGACCCAGGGATCAAACCCACATCTCTTATGCTTCCTGGATTTGCCCACGTGTTCTTTACCACTGGTGCCACCTGGGAAGCATTCTCATATCCATGCACCTTTACAAATACAAGTGTTATGCATTCAACTTGAAGTAAAAATGTCATCTTTCACACATATCCAACCTAACTTTTTCATACTGATAATTTTATATTTCATATTTTTTTAAGTTTTTAAAATTAAGTGCTTATGTCATTACAATTGGGGTTTCCCTGGAGGCTCAGGTGGTAAAAGAATCTGCATGAAATGCAGAAGACCCTGATTTGATCCCTGAGTCAGGAAGATCCCCTGGAGAATGGGATGGTTACCCACTCCAGTAGCCATTTCATTTCCAATGAAATCCAGTATCCTTACAATTATAAATATTTCTGTCTATAATACTCTTTATTCTTAAAACTTAGTATGTCTATTTCAGTATAAATAGCACTTAGTCTTATATGCAACAGTGTTAGTGTACACTGATAAAAATCTCACCTTTTAGAACCTACATTTATACTTAGAGAACTAGTAAATGGTTAAAAGAAGAGAGGTATAATTGATTTCATCATTATTTCTGCCTTGTAATGTCAGCAACTTAACTTGCATCAGCTCAAGAGCATCTTAATCATTATATTCAAAGACAATTGCTTGACTCTCCCACACTCGAAGAATTCTTGGCTTCCTCCATTTTGTTTTTTTCTAACTGTGTTAGATTTTTTTCTATACTCTCTTGGGTGAAAACCTGTAATTAATATGCAGACCATCTCACTTTGTAATCAGTACTTCTGAAAGGTTGTTACCAATGTTCTCTAAGGACCCTACAAATTCTGAGTCAGGAGGAAATATCATGCCAACCTAATTATTCTTTGCCCTCAGCCTCACAACAATGACAAAATTATACACCTATTATTAGTGCAATTGGTGAGAGTATACTAAAACGATTTATCATTTTGCTTAAACTATCATAGTGGTGTACACGTATATAAACATATACACATTACATATTTTGTATACACATGTTGATATACAACATTTTAAAATATTTATACAATGTTAAGCCCTACTTATTGGTTTAGCTATATGTGTTCCTCCAGGACATGCTGTTGTTTTGTTAAGCAGCCCTTCTGGGGCAGTCTAGCTTTAGATTTTTCCTCTGAAGAGCTGAAAAACTTCTAAGTTTGAATTAAGAGCAAAATGCTTCATACTATTCAAAATAATATCATAGGGAAGTACAACCTATTCAAAATTCTTTTTGTCCTGTTTAAGTCATTAATTACCTTCTTTATTAAAGGTTAAATAGAGAGGAAAGGTAGAAATACATTGACAGGGGAATTTTGTAAATTCTTAGAATTAAGAGTTCCTTCCATTCATAAACAAAGTCCATGAGTGTTATAAAAGCAGATATCTCACCAAAAAAAAAAATGCTTAACAGACTATTTGGGAGTGTAGAGACTTAAAATAATTAAAAGCTCAGAAGTTTTACATCACTTATAAAGTTGAGCCCAATACATGTTATGCAGGTTTAATCTGAAAGGAGGAAAATAAGAAAAAAGTGCTCTTCAGAGCAGTTCAGTCTCTCAGTCGTGTCTGACTCTTTGCGACCCCATGGACTGCAGCATGTGAAGCTTCCCTGCCCATCACCAACTCCCAGAGTTTACTCAAACTCATGTCCATCGAGTCAATGATGCCATCCAAACCTCATCCTCTGTCATCCTCTTCTCTTCCTGCCTTCAATCTTTCCCAGCATCAGGGTTTTTTCAATAGAGGCAGTTCTTTGCCACAGGTGGCCAAAGTATTGGAGTTTCAGCTTCAACATCAGGCTTTCCAATGAATATTCAGGGCTGATTTCCTTTAGGATGGACTGGTTGGATCCCCTTGCAGTCAAAGGGACTCTCAAGATTCTTCTCCAACACCACAGTTCAAAAGCATCAATTCTTTGGTGCTCAGCTTTCTTTATAGTCCAACTCTCACATCCATACATGCTGCTACAACTGCTGCTGCTAAGTCGCTTCAGTCGTGTCTGACTCTCTGTGAACCCATAGATGGCAGCCCACCAGGCCGCCCTGTCCCTGGGATTCTCCAGGCAAGAACACTGGAGTGGGTTGCCATTTCCTTCTCCAATGCATGAAAGTGAAAAGTGAAAGCGAAGTGGCTCAGTTGTGTCCACTTCTTAACGACCCCATGGACTGCAGCCTACCAGGCTCCTCCGTCCATGGGATTTTCCAGGCAAGAGTACTGGAGTGGGGTGCTATTGCCTTCCCAATGTCCATGCATGACTATTGGAAAAACCAAAGCTTTGACTAGACAGACTTGTCAGCAAAGTAATGTCTCTTCTCTTTAATATGCTGTCTAGGTTGGTCATAACTTTTCTTCCAAGGAGCAAGCATCTTTTAATTTCATGGCTGCAGTCACCGTCTGCAGTGATTTTGGAGCCCCCCCAAATAAAGTCTCTCACTGTTCCCATTGCTTCCCCATCTATTTGCCATGAAGTGATGGGACCAGATGCCATGATCCTAGTTTTCTGAATATTGAGTTTTAAGCCAACATTTTCACTCTCCTCTTTCACTTTCATCAAGAGGCTCTTTAGTTCTTCTTCGCTTTCTGCCATAGGGTGGTGTCATCTGCATATCTGAGGTTATTAATATTTCTTCCGGCAGTCTTTATTTCAGCTTGTGTTTCATCCAGTCCAGCATTTCTCATGATGCACTCTGCATAAAAGTTAAATAAGCAGGGTGACAATATACAGCCTTGACGTACTCTTTTCCCTTTTTGGAACCAGTCTGTTGTTCCATGTCCAGTTCTAACTGTTGCTTCCTGACCTGCATACAGGTTTCTCAAGAGACAGGTCAGATGGTCTGGTATTCCCATCTCTTGAAGAATTTTCCAGAGTTTATTGTGATCCACACAGTCAAAGGCTCTGGCATAGTCAATAAAGCAGAAATAGATGTTTTTCTGGAACTCTCTTGCTTTTTTGGTGATCCAGCGGATATTGGCAATTTGATCTCTGGTTCCTCTGCCTTTTCTATGTTTGCATAAATTTATAACATTCTTTGTCTAAAAAAAAAAAAGAGAAAATCTAAACTCTATACTATGGGTTATTTAATATGCTATTTACTCCAATTTGTGTCATACTGCTTTGTGGCATCTTGTAGTTATTAGTATTTAGTAGTAATATATATAAAAGTGTTTTATAAGTTTCTTACACAAGTTGATAGCATTCTCATGCTACATATATCACATTTTCCCAAGAAATAAGTACATAAATAAGTAAGCACCTAAGTACTCTGTACAGAGGAAAAACACATTTGAGAGGAAAAAGACAGATTATTAGATGGGAAAGGCCAAGAGGCTAACTCAGTTCATAACAGAACCAGTGCAAGTAACCAGTCATCACGCCATCATTGAAGAAAACAAAGCACATCATCAAGCTAGAAGGGGAAACGGGATTGAAAAGCAATCATGCTTGGCATTAATGGGTTCCATGCTCTAAAAGAGTATAAATCTTACCAACTGAAAATAAAAGATGCAATTTTAAGTAAATAAATATTTAGGAGTGAAGTGAGTGTTCATTTTCTTTGTCAAACATTTAGCTTCTTCTAATTTTACAAATAAAATGTATATTTCAAAATTATTAAATGGTATTATTGTACTACTGCAGTGATTTATAATAAGCTAATGATATTTGAAATGACAAAGTAGAAATTTGCTTTGGAAATAACAAAATTTACAATTATGTTGGACTTTATGGTTTATTTCTTTATAAATTAATGCCTATCAGAAAATGAATTCATTAAGATTTCTCAGTTGCTTATCTCAACATGAACTTCAAAAATAACCGATCTAGATAGAGGTGCTTTAGTTCAGAGTTTACGTTTTTTTCATTCTTTTCCACCATGAGTAAAACAATTTTAATGTGTCATTTTGAACTGATAAAATGACTTCTGATAAATTGTTTTAGGAAAATTTTACTTTTTATTTCCTACTAAAAATATAGAGGGCTTCCCAGGTGGGGCTACTGGTAAAGAACCTCCCTGCCTATGCAGGAGATGAAGGTTCAGTCTCTGGGTCAGGAAGATCCTTTGAGGAGGAAATGACAACCCATTCTAGTATTCTTGCCTGGAGAACCCCATAGACAGAGGATCCTGACAGGTTATGGTCCATGGGGCTGCAAAGAATCAGACATGACCGAGCAACTGAGCCCACACACAGAAATATCAAAAGAGAAAAATTTGAATTCTTTATTTGGCTATGTCAATGTTTTTTTTATTTAAAAGTAAATCTATCATAATTTTACAAATAAAATAAAATTTATATTTATATACACTCATATACGTTCATATAGATCATGATCTCAATCATCCTTCAGCAATTCTTTCGGGAACACCCATATGGGAAAATCACTGTAGGTGGCCTCTGACTTACAGACAGAAATAAATGGTGGTTCTCAGTCTGACAGTCCAGAAAAAACTGAATGCTGCTAGAAACTCTGGGAGTGTGAAGGTACATCCTTCTTCACAAGTAAAATTGCAAAAGAGACTGTGTCCTTGGCTGACACTTGAATTTCAGGTTGCAGTGGGCCAAGCTAAACTGTGCCTAGACTCTTGATCCACAAAATTGTGTGATAATAAACATATGTTGTTTTAAGGTGCTAGATGTGTGGCATTATTGTTTTGCAGCAATACTCCATCCCTCTTACTCTAACAGAGAGAGGGAATAGGGTTACTAAATTCAGAAAGTGAATGGATAATCCTGAGGTAGGAGACAAGAGAACCATTGTGATTTTCATTCCCTCGAGAACAGGAGTGAAAAGCAGTCCATCATAGATTTTCCTCCTACCCTTCATCTATTTTTCTTCTGTCTTCCTTCCCTTCTTCCTTTTATTTCCTTTCTTTAATTTTCTTTTTCTCTCTTTTACACACACTATGCTTTTTACACAAAATAGTTAATTTACTCTCATGATTTCAATGATCATACCGTGAAATCTAATCTTAAATTCTGACATTTCTCTCAGTAATCTGATTTCTCTGCTCTCTTTTCAACATGAAAACTGATTATGGTAAATGCTGTAGAAAATTTTTCCACAATTTTGGATTTGTTAATTTTGAAAGAAAAATTTTTAAAGTTTAGAACTTGGATGTGTTTAAAATCCATATTAAAACTCAGACACCACACTCAGGCTAAGTTATATAAATTTTCAAGGAAGTACTTTGTGATAGATACAGGTTTGAAAGAGTTTGCCAATCCAACTGAAATATGGGAAAAAACAACAACAATCAGTTATTCGTTTGAGAATGTGCCAGCAAGCGTTATTAGAAAAATATTTATTAATGTAGATACATTTGGTTTTAATATTTACAATATTTAACTTAATCACATTACTTAATGTTTTTATTTCCACCAAATATTCAAAGTTATGATAGAATTCTTACAATTAAATATTCCTGTTGCAATTTATTATCTCAATAAATGTGAATAAATTTCATGTATGGTCAAAATAATAAATACACTTATTTAATAGTTATAGTCCAAGAACTGACTATATTTTTCTAAAATCAGAGGTCTTCTCTGAATAAATTTATTAATCTTAATCCATTATTAGAAGCATGATTTTAATGACTTTGTGTTACAGAGTGAACGATGTGTAAAAAGTATTAAAGTTCTCAAATATTACAACTAATTTGCTCGTTTATTATGATACATTGCAATGAAAGAAAGGCAATCTGCTTTATTTTCTCAACAGGTGAAAAGTATAATTATCATGCATGCTATTGCTAGTTCTTTTGAACACAGCCTTGGAAAATGATTTACAACTATGTCATTTACCTAGTAAAAAATGTGTTGTGGATATTTTTGAATGCCTGTTACTATAGAAGTAGTATGACCAAGAAAAGTGAAATTTAAGGCTCAGAGTTGTCACCCTGCTTATTTAACCTACATGCAGAGTACATCATACAAAATGCTGGACTAAATGAAGCGCAGGCTGGAATCAAGATTGCCAGGAGCAATATCAATAACCTCAGATATGAAGATGACACCACCCTTATGGCAGAAAGCAAAGAACTAGAGAGCCTCTTGATGAAAGTGAAAGAGGAGAGTGAAAAAGTTGGCTTAAAGCTCAACATTCAGAAAACTAAGAACATGCCATCTGGTTCCATCACTTAATGGTAAATAGATGGAGAAGCAATGGAAACAGTGAGAGACTTTATTTTGGGGGGCTCCAAAATCACTGCAGATGGTGACTGCAGCCATGAAATTAAAAGACACATGCTCCTTGGATGAAAAGCTATGATAAACCTAGACAGCATATTAAAGAGCAGAGACATTACTTTGCCAACAAAAGTCTGTCCAGTCAAAGCTTTGGTTTTTCCAGTGGTCATGTATGGATGTGAGAGTTGGACTAGAAAGAAAGCTGAGTGCCGAAGAATTGATGCTTTTGAACTGTGGTGTTGGAGAAGAATCTTGAGAGTCCCTCGAACTGCTAGGAAATCCAACAAGTTCATCCTAAAGGAAATCAGTCCTGACTATTCATTGGACAGACTGATGCTGAAGCTGAAACTCCAATACTTTTGCCACCTGATGCAAAGAACTGACTCAATGGAAAAGACCCTGATGCTTGTGAAGATTGAAGGTGGGAGGAAAAGGGGATGGCAGAGGATATGATGGTTGAATGATATCACCTACTCGATGGACGTGAGTTTGAGCAAGCTCCATGAGTTGATGATGGACAGGGAAGCGTGGCATGCTGCAGTCCATGGGGTCACAAAGAGTAGGACACAACAGAGAGATTGAACTGAACTGAACTGAAGGCTCAGAGACCATGCTGTATCAATTCTGTACTACAAAATGAACTGATAGTTGTCTGCCATTAAGTAATACAGATTCACTATAGCTAACATTTGTCTTCATCACAAAAGAAGGATAGAAACTTAATACATGGAGTACAGTAAGCTATAACTCTACTTAAGATATTACTGCTGTGAAAGCATTGACAGAAAAGGAACTACACACAGGCATTCATGAGTAAATCGGGATATATTGTCAAACATATGGCTCTGATCCTGGTTGATTTCATATTTTCAATGTCTATCCATAAACTATTTTGACTGAAAGCTTAACTGATTTCCTTAGTCATCACAGTATTCTTCCCATATCTCCCATATCTGAAGATTGCCTTTCACCGTCTTACTGGTGATGATTTCATGAAGTTTCCACCACTACCCCATTCATCTTTTTAAATTTTAAACCAAATGTTGATATAAACTACAACTGGGACTTTATATATGCACAATATTTTGTCCTACTGTTTCCTTTCCCATCTCTGCAGTTAATCTATGAACATCTTTCAAATGGAGGAAACGTCTTTATCATTGTTACCCCACTGCTGCTGCTGCTAAGTCGCTTCAGTCGTGTCCGACTCTTAGCAACCCCATGGACTGTAGCCCACCAGGCTCCTCCATCCATGGGATTTTCCAGGCAAGAGTACTGGAGTGGGGTGCCATTGTCTTCTCCCTGTTACCCCACAGTGCCTATCAAAATGTCTTTCATGATTTAGTTCACTTCAGTTCAGTTGCTCAGTCATGTCCGACTCTTTGTAACCCCATGGACTTTCATGATTAGAGTAAAATAAATTAATCAAGTTCCTAATGATTGGCCACCATTAAGAACACCATCTAGTGTGGTCTAGAAATAATTTCTACTTTCTTCATTGTTTATAATTGCCAACTAAAAACAAATTTGAATATCTTTTCCAAATTCATTCTCCAAACAAGAACAAGCAGGCCATTTACATGTTAAATAATCACCATTCCAAGGGCCGTATTAGTGGAAATTATAAACATTTGCAAATGTTATGCATTAGAGGGCTTATTGAAAAAAGTTGCAATATATGCAGAATAGTTATGTAATATGTGAGTTTGCATCAAAATATCAAGCAAAGTGGAACTGAAAGTGAAAGTCAATTAAGGAATTCTCCAGGCCAGGATACTGGAATAGGTAGCCTTTCCCTTCTCCAGGGGATCTTCCCAACCCAGGGATCGAACCCAGGTCTTCCTCATTGCCAGCGGTTCTTTACCAGCTGAGCCACAAGTGAAGACTAAGAATACTGGAGTGGGTAGCCTATCCCTTCTCCAGCGGATCTTCCTGACCCAGAAATTGAATCGAGGTCTCCTGCGTTGCAGCCAAGTTCTTTACCAACTGAGTTATCAGGGAAGCCTACCAAGCAAAATAGCCTTTATTAAATTCATAAAGACAACTGGGTGTTTCAGTTGATATTGCTGTATTCTGAATTTAGTAAATCGTATAGATTCTGATCTCAGAATTAACATTGGAATATTAATTTGTTTATAAACTCTATAGTTAGTATATTATTATGAAATTCACTGCTGAATTTCTATCACAACACCAAAATATGGGCAAAGGCTATGCCAGACAATTAATGACTCTGAAAGAGGGCCAGGCTTAAAGTCGGGTAATCTGAATCCACTTTCTAATTCTGTTGGCACTAGTTTAATATAACTTTGAAATTAACTTCTTTGGGTTTCCGTTTATTCATCCTTAGAATGGTGATTGTAATCAATCTATCTCCCTACACTTATAGAATCCCTGTGAATTTAAAATTAGGAAACACATGAAAACATTTAGAATAATACATTCTTGGGAAGCCCAAGAATACTGGAGTGGGTAGCCTATCCCTTCTCCAGCGAATCTTCCCCACCCAGTAATCGAACTGAGGTCTCCTGCATTGCAGTCAGTGAGCTATCAGGGAAGTCAGAATAATACATAATAGATAACAAAAATTAATGAATTTTAAAACATGAATATTTCTCTTTATTTTTAGCATATATTAAACAGTAGAAGTGGTATTCTTGTTGTTATGCCACAAGTGAAGACTGATCATTCCCAAAACCCTATTTATATTTCTGAGTTCTAGACCTATATATTCAACTACATACATCTTTACCTCACTGTCTTCTAGGCATTTCAAACTTAATATATCTGAACTGAATTACCTTGCATTATTCTCCTTCTGCTGGCCCTTAATGACATCCCCAAATCTGATCCTCCATTTGCAATCTGTCCCTCTATAAATGGTACCACCATCTATTCTATTCATTTACTTGACCCAAATAATCATTCCTGATTCATCCCTTTTAATTACCTCCCACATCTCTATTTTATTTCTAATTTTTAAATTTACCTTAATAATTTCAATACTTTTAATATTAACTATCTTGCCCTAATATATACACTTTACATTTTCTACACATTGCGGCCAGAGTGAAAGTGAAAGTCGATCAGTCCTGTCCAACTCTTTGCAATCCCATGGACTGTAGTCCTTGGACTTCTCCAGGCCAGAATACTGGAGTGGGTATCCTTTCCCTTCTCCAAGGGATCTTCCCAACCCAGGGATCGAACCCAGGTCTTCCGCATTGCAGGCGGATCCTTTACCAGCTGAGCCACAAGAGAAGTCCAAGAATACTGGAGTGGGTAGCCTTTCCCTTCTCCAGCAGATCTTACCCACCCAGGAATGGAACTGGGGTTTCCTGCACTGCAGGCGCATTCTTTACCAACAGAGCTATCAGGGAAGCTGCAGCCAGAGTAACCTTTCTTAACATTACATATGATCATATATCTCCCTGATCAGCATCTTTATGATTCCTCATTGTCTTCAGAATAGAATATAAAAGGCTAGGAACAATATAAAAGAATCATTTATGATACTGAGACCTTCCTATCATCACAGCTTTATTATATTCTAGTCACACAAATGTTGTAAGTGCCTAGAATTATTTTAATCCTCTAAGTCTATTGTACATGTTTTGCTCTAAATGTAATTCTCTATTTTTCCCACCTTTATTAAGACTTAGCTCAGGTATCCTCTTTGGAAAACCTATGATTGATTATTCTCTCCACTTTCCCTTTTCCTTTACTAACACTTGCTTGATTAGTATCGTTTCTATATGTTCCCAAAGCACTCTGGTATTTATCTTAACTCATAAGCCTGTATATTGCAACTGTTGATCTCTAGCATTAATCTATGAGGTCTTTGCATAGAGCCATATCTTATTTATATTTGCATGTATTGTTGAATAAATAAATACATGAATAAATGTATGAAAGGGCAATGCAGTAAAAATCCAAACTTCTGTTAGATGTATAAACTAATCCAAAGGGTGAACAATCAGAGTACATTGGTAATTTCAACACAAAAATATGTTATAATCACATTTTTTGAGTCAATCAATTTGTATTTTTACATGGAAACAGAGAAGTTTTTGACTGTCTTTTTGCAGATAATTAAGAAAAATGTACATAAATGGAGGAACCAATCCCAAGAATAATCCAACCCTGATCTGACTTTGAACACATTCCCCTTGTGTGTTAGTAGGCAGCATAAATTTAGCATGAACACCAGAATTCTAGACCTCCTCCCAAAATAAATATGCCCACATCTTAATCTTGCTCTACTTAGAAAATGGCACCATGATTCGTTTTATTGCTCAAGTAAAAAGACTGGTAGTTTTATAGGCACCGTTTAATATCCATGTGTGTGCTTGGTCACTTAGTTGTTTCCAACTCTTTGTGACCCCATGGATTGTATCCCTCAGGCTCCTCTGTCCAGGGGATTCCCTAGGTAAGGATACTGGAGTAGGTTGCCACTCACTTCTCCAGAGGGCCTTCCCAAACCAGATACTGAATTAGGGTCTCCTGCATTGTAGGCAGATTCTTCATCATCTGTGCCACCAGGAAAGCCTTTCAATCCCCATATGCAATATCAATAAACAATTATGAATCGTGAAAGATATGATTTATCATGCTGTGGCAGGAGACAGACACAAAGATAAAATAACAATTTCAAGTTTCTGGGTGTAGGTAGTATAATAAGGACTAAACCGGAGAAAGGTGCCACGTGCTTCTGAAGTGTGGAGGAAATCAAAGAATTGACATGATTAGATCCATATGTAAATTGTTTTAGAAGGAATACAAGCTACAGAATGTAAAAATTGGTGAGGAACTAATCGTAATTGTCTAAACACGAGAGTAAAATAATCAAACTAAGAACAGAGGTCCTTTTCCTCCCTTGACTTGAGTCATAGGTTGACTTGAGTCAAACTGAGACATTTGTCAATGCTAAGAAGACACATAATAATGAAACAGAATATCTATGTCCTTGAAGGTATGGGTCAGAAAGATTAAATATGAAACTTGGCAACTCAAGTATTCTGATAACTAGAGCAAACTAGAATAAACCGAATGCTGTGATTCTAAGTCTTTTGGGGGAATGCAAGGATCACCACTGAATTCTCAGCTTTTCATGTCTAAGCACTTAAAGAAGCTTCTAGAAGGTGACATACCAAAAAAAAAAAAAAAAAGAAAAATAGAAGCATGCTTACCAGTGATGCCTTAAGCCCCCAAATTTTAATAGTATTAGTTTAACTAGATTTATAGCTTCAATAAGCAGGGAAAACAGAGGTTATAGATAAATATACATATATGGGATTCTTGAATTTGCAGTGGATATACTGCAGATTTAAGAGGATAGATATTCAAGCCCGTGCTAATTTTTGTGGTGGGCTGTGCCATTTGAGTATGGATTCCTATAATATGGAGAAAATAAGATTCCAATTTCAGAGAATATGAGCACAGGGAAAATATTTAACTGTTCAACTTTACAAAACAAAAATTTGATTTTTAATATCAATTTTAGCAGAATGCATTACAACTTCTTCGAGTGCGATGAATTCTTCATTTTATGATGCATTGGCAGCCCACTCCAGTACTCTTGCCTGGAAAATCCCATGGACAGAGGAGCCTGGTAGGCTGCAATCCATGGAGTCGCTAAGAGTCGGACACGACTGAGCTACTTCACTTTCACTTTTCACTTTCATGGATTGGAGAAGGAAATGGCAACCCACTCCAGTGTTCTTGCCTGGAGAATCCCAGGGACGGCGGAGCCTGGTGGGCTGCCGTCTATGGGGTCGCACAGAGTTGGACACGACTGAAGCGACTTGGCGGCAGCAGCATGATGCATCACAGCAATATGTTCTTGCCAATTAACTGAGATTTCTAGCTGACAGAATGTCGGCTGATATACAGTTTTTGAATATGTATCTGATAATATGGGGCAAATGTTTTCTAAAAAATAGAGTTATTTAGGTCTATGAACTTTTCCATTGGCAGTTTTCAGAAATTATATCATTGAGGATGGAACATATTTTGCTGATTCCATCTGCTATTATCCAGAGACTTTAATTTTACAAATGAAAAACTAGTTGAAAAAGCATATGGCTTCTGATAGATGTTTCTCCTCTAAACATTATGATTTAGTTGTTTTCTCAACAATATGTTCTTGATTATCTCAGCTGTAGAATAAGATACAATGTATTTTACTGCCATTTCCTTACCGAGCCTAATTTACCATTTGCCATCACTTAGCAAAAGGATATAACCAGCAAATCAAACTAATCTCTCACTAAGGAAATTTGCGTCATGGCAACAAAAAGAAATGTCTTTCATTCCAATGATACGATAAGAAAGATAATTGTCATAAAACATACATAATGCAAGGAAAATGTACTCAAAATATTATTGGAAAAGACCCAGATTATATCTCTGTGTTGCTGCCAAGTTGATTTTTGCTATTTAATATATTCCTCTGCATAGTAACTCCTTTTATCATTATCAATGTGATCAGCTCTTCAGTTGATTTGATTCAATTACTAAGCCACACAAAGCAACAGATTGATGGCTTCTTTTGCAGTCAGTATATTATATCATCTCAAAAGTGCTCTGATTTTTCAAACTTCTGCTCAGGATGCTAAGGCAGAATAAATACCTAGAGATAAGATGGTGGATTTTTAGTGACCAGTTTAAGAATCATTGGATATTTTACCTATTTATATTGTGAGATGTAAGTTAATGTCAATATAACTTGGATTTAGGGATAAGGTTGTTCTGCATACAAATCTTGATTCTATCTAATTAGAAGCCTTTTGGATCTGGTGTCTTCACCTATAAAATGAAGATAATAATTCCCATTTTCAGAAATATTTTAGGATAAAGTGAGATTATTTGTGAAGAATGTTTTTACTAAAAGGATTTCCCCAGCATCACATTCCCTATAATCACACAAACTCCACTCAAGTTGATTGTATGCTTTCCCAAATTAACTGATCTTATTAAACATATGTTTTCTTATACATAAAATGGAAATTATTCCTTCAGTATCTACTGAGCATGCATAGGGCTCTCAGGGAGTTTATAATCTAGTTCAGAAATAATACCTAATATTTAGGGTTATTTTGAGTATTATAAGAAGCAATGCATATACAACACTTAATGTACTGTGTTGTGCTTAGTCACTCAGTCGTGTCCCACTCTTTGCGACCACGTGGACAGTAGCCCACCAGGTTCCTCTATCCACGGGGATTCTCCAGGCAGGAATACTGGAGTGAGTTGCCTTACCCTCCAGGGGATCTTCCCAACCCAGGGATTGAACTCAGGTCTTCTGCATTGAAGGTGGATTCTTTACGGTCTGAGGCACCAGGGAAGCCTGAGAATACTGGAGTGGGTAGCCTATGCCTTCTTCAGAGGATCTTCTCAACCAGGGATCAAACTCAGGTCTCCCACATTGTAAGTGGATTCTTTACTGTGTGAGGCACCAGGGAAGCCTAAGAATACTGGAGTGGGTAGCCTATCCCCTCTCTAAGGGAATCTTTCTGACCCAGGAATCGAACCGAGGTCTCCTGCGTTGCACACAGATTCTTTACCAACTGAGCTACGGGGCAAGTCCACAACACTTAATAGCCACAAGTAATTATTTTGTACAATTGTTGGCTATTGTTGTCCTTATTGCATGAGAGAAACCTTAAAAATATCAGAATCTAAACAGAAAAGTAGTGGAGTGGAACTTAGTGAATGAAGTTGCCTTAGAGAGAGAGGGAAATAGACAAAGGAGACAGGAGTGCGTAGGTGGTGGGAAATGTGATGGGTGATGTCTCTAACCTGTTTATCTAGAGCAGAGGGTCTGTGTAAAAAGTGGTAGAGGACGAAAAAGCATATAAAATTTTCATTGCATTTTATGCAAGACATTGAGGAATTTACGTTTTATACTGCGGGCAAGAGAGATTCATTGTGCCTTTGAAGTGATACTATTATTATGCGAGTAATAGGGTTAGTAGGCTTTCCTGGTGGCTCAGACAGTAAAGAATCCACCTGCAATGCAGGAGACCCAAGTTTGATCCCTGGGTCAGGAAGATCCCCTAAAAAGGGAATGGCTACCCAACTGCAGTATTCTTGCCTGGAGAATAACATGAACAGAGGAACCTGGCAGGCGATAGTGCATGGGGTCTCAAGGAGTCGTACATGACTGAGTGACTAAGCATACACACACACGTTATAGAGTGAGTGGCCGATTAGATTTCATTTCCCTCTCTTTATAAGATGTGGAATTCTATAGATCTCATCAAGGTCAAGTGATTATAGGGTATACATATGTTAAAACATACTGAATTAGTACTGTGCCATGTAATATATTATAGATCTGTGGTCTTCTGCTATTTCCCTCTAAGAGGAAAATAGCCTTGAGCAAAGTTAGACCCTTTCCGCATAGTAAACTGTTGTTTACTTCTCCTTGTCTCTATTTTATCTTATCTGAAAATATAAAGCTGCAACTTCAAAGTCATTAGGAATAGAGAGTCTGTCCTACACTTGAATATCCTTCATATGAAGTGCACTCCAGAGGAAGAATTTAATGATTGTAGTAACAGACTGATGCTCTCAACACCCCTGAAATTCTGGCAGGAAGGTCATTCTACAAGGAGTTACTAGAAGCAGAGGCACACAGCTCTGCTCACAACTCAGAGTAAGCTCTTCAATAGGTTGCTTCCAGAGGTGAATTGGATCCTTAGTCTTGTTTCCTTGTCAGGCAAACATCTCTCGTCTTATTCTGAATTCAGGGCTGTTGCAAACATCAAAAAGAGGGAAGTTTAAACAGCCTCTGCTTCCAAGAGGAAAGATATCAAGGTTTCTGTAGTGAGCTAAAAACTAGATTTCTAATTTCAACCTAGCAACTAATTTGCAAAGTTGAATCCTCTAACTTCAATAAGTCACGTCCTTCCTCTCCAGAGTAAGTGCAAAAGAAGTACACTAACTGCTTAGAGGCCTGGGATTACTGCCAGTGTAATAACAAAATGTGCTCTTCTGAGCTCCACTGAAGATGTAGCTGTTAGATTCCTATAATTTTATTCTTTCTCCTCATTTTCCTAAGAAGCAATTAGTTGTCCTGTGGTTTATTTTAAATTTTTTCTGATAATAATGTGTTTAACCCATCATCTAACTCAGTTAAATAGAAGGAGTATTTCCTTAGTGAAAAAAGATAAAAAAGAAATATGAGCATAGTGGGAGAAAAAGAATACCAGACAAAATTAATCAGGAGAGACTAAATTTTACTGGAAAGATTAGAACACTATTCTAAGGCAGGCTGTGAATGACCCGAGGATATAAAAGCAAAAGCATCAAGAAAAATAAATCTTCTTAAACTCTGCCAAAGTCAGCCACACTAAATTAATAACTCCAAGTAAATCTTCAGTTTTACTAATTCTGACTTGAAATGTTTCAATGTGTAAAGTACATCACACTCAAGCCTATAATAAAGCAATTGTTAGATACATAGTCTCCTAAAAAATAAGATCTTTCCCAATTTTCTCTGCAATGAACAACTATTCTGTAGTCCTACTTTTGTATTTAAATACTAGCCTAAGTCAATACCATAAGCTTCCCTGCAGTAGGTGTATACAGCTGATTGAGATTTTTAATTGAGAACTTTGAATTTTGATACCAAGAATGCTATGTACATTTGCAGTTCTTTTATATTCAAGTCTACTTATTTAGTTTATTATCACTAAGTAATATCAACTCAGTTATCACTGAACATTACTAACATGAACTGTTGTTGTTGAGTTCTTAAATTGTGTCTGCCTCTGCAACCCCATCGGAGAAGGCAATGGCAACCCACTCCAGTGTTCTTGCCTGGAGAATCCCAGGGACGGGGGAGCCTGTTGGGCTGCCATCTATGGGGTCGCACAGAGTCGGACGCGACTGAAGCGACTTAGCAGCAGCAGCAGCTGCAACCCCATGGACTATAGTTTGCCAGGCTCCTCTGTACATAGGATTTCCCAGGCAGGAATACTGGAACGGGTTGCCATTTCCTTCTCCAGGGAAATTTCCCAGATCAGGGATCGAATCTGTGTCTCTTGCATTGGCAGGTGGATTCTTATCACTGAGCCACCACACATGTAGTAAATAATGTAGCATTTTTCCGTCATGCATTTACTACAATCCTCTTCCTAGTTACTCTGTCTTTAAAATAAAAGTATGTAATCCCAGAATTTCCTACAAGACATTGACAATAGGTATACGGTGTTAATAAAGTAAAAATGAGCTTATACATTTGTTTTCAGAGCCATTTCTGCTAGCCTTTAAGCCCATAATTATTTCTTTTAGCCTACAAGCAGTGTCTGTTAACATTCAGAAGGTTTGCTGACACATCTAAACTTGTGTTTTTCTCAAGTCTGAGGTCTCTTTATTAATGAGTTAAGCAACTAGATTTAGATGGGATAACTTCAGTGTGATCTCTATAAAATGATTTTTAACATCCTAGAAAATCAGTTTCCTCATCTATAAGACAGAGAAGTTGATTCTGATCTCTTAGGGAATACCTGGGTATGTAAATCAGCTAAAAAGTATCAAAAGAGCCATCATATTTTCCACTAAATAATATTGCCTAACAAATATATGTTTTCAGGAAATACATTTTTGTGTTATCTATATCATTGTAGGGATTAAAATTACCAACTTCCTTTATCAGTAGTGCATTTCGAAGACATGTCTATTCCTAGGAGACTATGTCCATCAAAATGTACCCATAGATCAAGGTTTATTTTTTGTTATCTTTTATAAAACATTCTATCTCAAGGGGCTTATGTAAAAGCAGATTACATTTACATAAGAAATATAAATTCATATTACTCAATATAGGCTTCCCTGGTGGCTCAACTGGTAAAGAATCGACCTGCAATTAGGGAGATCTGGGTTCAATCCCTGGGTTGGGAAAAATCCCCTGGAGAAGGGAAAGGCTACCTACTCCAGTATTCCGGCCTGAAGAATTCTGTGGACTGTATAGTCCATGGGGTCACAAAGAGTCAGACACGACTGAGCGACTTTTACCTACTCAATATACTGTTGATAGAAGAGAAAAAAAAGTTTCTATAACCAATAATACAGTGTTTAATTATTTTTTATTAATTAATTTGGTTTGATTAGGTCTTTGCTATGGCATGTGGGCTCAGTAAGTTGTGTAAACAGACTCAGTAGCCCTGCAAAATGTAGGATCTTAGTTTCCAAACCAATGAACCCAGGTCCTCTGCATTGCAAAGCGGATTTTTAACCACTGGATCACTAGGCAAGTCTCTAAATGACTTCTTAAAATTAATTTAGAGTATAATTCTAGGCTCACAATTTCAAAATATCTATTATTATGATGATTAAAAAACCTTTGTTGGTTTCTTTGGATAATGCTGTGTTCAGAGCTTATATGACAGGCTCTAAGTAAAAAAAAAAAATCATTAAAAATATTCCTCATTTACTTTAATAATCTATCTTGGGGAGCAGCTGGAATAGAGACTAAGAACATAACTTCTGGATCTAGACTTCCTGCTTTGGATATCGGCATGGTCAATAATTAGTTTGATGTTCTTCAGTAGGTACTTAAGTTCAACTTCTTCAATTGTCTGAGTAAATAAGGATATTAATACAACTTATATAATAGAATTATTTGAATATTAAATAAGTTAAAGTATCCAAAAGTGGAATGGAAATCTTTTTGAGAAGATTCCAGCCCCTATCATGCAATTTTTTTTTCTGATACTACCACCCCCCCCTTTAAGAAAAATTTTATATCTCAAAGCAAACTATTTATTTTTAAAATATAATCAAATAGCAATAGCTTTTTATCAATAGCTATCCAAGAGCATATCTTAAAATTTTCTTTGAAACATTGGTAAAGGGAGTTTTGATTCAATGAATACAAGTCAAAACTTTGGAATTTTGTTCATTAAAACTCCTCACTGGCCAGAAGTATAAGATTAAATGGCATTAGGCTTCTTTTCTTCTGTTTATTTTATTTAAAATTTTTGTTTTATATTGGAATGTAGTGGATTAACAATATTGTATTTGTTTTAGATGTACAGCAAAATGATTCAGTTATACATATACATGTATTTATTCTTTTCAAACTCCTTTCCCATTTAGGTTGTTACATAATGTTGAGCAGAGTTCCCTGTGCTATACAGTAGTTCCTTGTTGATTATTGATTTTAAATATAGCAGTATGTATATGTCAATTTGAAATTCCCTAACTATCCATTCCCTTCTGGTAACCATATGTTTATTCTCTAAGTTTATGAGTCTCTTTCTCTCTTTCACTGTTTATCACTCCCTTCATATTTTCTCTTCTTTGTCTACAAATATTAGATCCTATGTTGCAACACTCCCTTACATACCTTTGACACTTGCTCATTCATATCAAGTTGACAAAGCCTTAACTTTAGTCAAGCTCAGTAGACTGTTTTCAAAAAGCTGTAATTACCTGAAAACCTCTGAAAGTTAATTGCTCTCTTTAAACTAGTGAAAACCAGCCTCATACTGGTATTCATTCAGCACTAATAAATTATACCACTCTATTTCCTGAATAAACTTGGTTTCACATTTTCCACACCCAAACCAGTTTTCAATACAGTCTCACTTCTGTCTTCTAATGATAATATCATTTTTGATGACAGATGAATCTAGATACAATGGAGAATTATTCCCTTAACCTTTTGGCACTTCAGTGGAGAGCTTTCTTTTCTGTGTAGAAAAGAAAGTATTAGGCTGATGATAGCATTCCTGGCTTTTACCAGAGCCCTCAGTATGTAGAACTCAGATATGAGTTCTATGCACTCCAATATTCTTTAGGTTCCCTTGAAATATTCTTGTTACTTAGAGAAAACAGAAGTTCTGTAGTCCAGCTTAGTCTAACCTGTAAGTATATAACACAGTTTAGAAAAGGTTTGTTCATCGTCCTGGAGTTCTCTCTGGTAAAGGTCTTTCTGAAGCTCCCCCAGGATCCTCTCTGCTGTAAACCGTGGTCTTTCTGCGTATGAAACTCCCTTGTCCACCCTGTGCTGTAGAATAACGAGAGTACTGAGGGTTGAGTCAATTCTAAAATTCTTCTGCTTATAAGATTTCCCCAAATAAGTATTGGGTGGTATATGTTCTTTAAATCTATGTGTTCATGATGGTCTTTTGTGACAATCATTTTTTATTGATAAAAGTAGAAAGAATCTTTTGGAAATTCACTTATTATTTTTCAACCAAGTCTGCCAAAAGAGGCTGTTTAGCCTAGTGCCTAACAGCATGTTTTCTGGAATCCAACTGGTAGGCTTTGAATCCCAACTCCCAATCATCAACTGTGTGACCTTGAGAAAATCATTTTTCTCTTCTGTGCCTTGGTTTCCTTATTTGTAAATAGTACAGGAAAGATAAAACTTTGTAGGGCTATAGTGAGGATTCAGTTAACATATGTAGGCTACTTAAAACAAAGTCTTACACATAATAAACAAATATTAGTGTTTATTAAATAAGTAATGCCCATCTATAACTATAACTAGAGTCTGTATTTTCTACCATTATAATGAAAGATGGAAGAAGTGGCCCTCTCAAAGGCCAACTCCATCTGTTGGTTCTAGACCAGATCCTGTTTAGTTTGTAAGAACTTCATTCTTGCATGCAGACCCTTTCTCTGCTATCACTGGTTTCTCTAACTGAATCATGCTGATTAGCATAAAAACTCTTATTGTCTTTCAAATTAATAAAAATGTTTTCTTACCCCTTATACTCTACCAACTCAATTATTTTCTCTCCTTGATAATAAATTCATAAAAAGAGATTAGTTGTGGCAGATTGTATTTTACAAAATTATCCCTAACTATATTTCTTGTTTCACTCCACAATGTTACTGGTCTCATCAAGAGATGAATTTATTTTCCCCCTTCTTGAACTCAGTGGGATGTTGTCATTGCCTCTGTAAATAGAATATTGGAAGTGATATTGCGTAACTTCTGAAATTAGGTAATAAAAGATGATGTGGTTTCACCTGAATCTCTCTCCTGGGATATTTGCCTGTTGCCCAGCCATCCTGCAGTGTATAAGCCCAGGCCAAATGGAGATGTAAAGTTTTGGGACTCAGTTCAACAGACCCAACTAATGTAAGGCACCAGTAAGCTTCATTCTCCAAGCGTGTTGTGAGTATGCAAAGCTTCGGATAATCCTAACCAGAAGTCTTTGAGTCATACAGTTTGAGGTCTCACATATTATGAAGCAAAGACAAACTACCCCTGTCACGATTTGTTCAAATTCCTGACCTACAAAATTCATGAGTATAATAAATCATCGTTTTATGTCACTGAATTATGAGGTAATTTGTTATGCAGCCATAATAACTGGAGCATTTGTTTATAATAATTAGAGTGACTATATATTCAGGGCACAACAATTTTCATTAAGAAACACCAAACTGTTGGAGATATGGACATTATTGAATGAAGAAATCATCCAGAGTTTATGAAATCCATTTAATAGAATTTCTAGGAAAATATTATGAAAAAAAGCAATGATGAAATAAAGAAAGAAAGGATCCTCTAAAGGTGAAGTGAGACTCTTAATTTCATTTGAGATGTACAGCTTACTCCATTGTTATTTGCCAAATTATCTAACCTACATAATTAGAAAATATGTTAATGGTAATTTAATTCTTGGTATTTTTCTGTATTAAAATTTTATTTTAAACTTTATCATAATCAGGATTAAGCATACAACATAAATTAAAAATTCAAAAAAGCTTAATAATGTTTAAGAGGGTTGATAGTAGAGTTCTACATAAAATTTATTTTTCTTGAAACACTGGCATTTTTGATTGTTATCTGATTGATGTGAATCTTTAAAAAATGAAAAGATACAAGCATCCTTCCCTGTGAGATTCATGATATTGGGTATATTTATTATTGGCATTGACAAGAAAATTAGTTTTGCTTTCAAAAAGTAGGACATTGCCTATCCATAATTCATAAACACACTGTAATTTAAGTTTTTAAAAACTGTCATTCTTAAAGCAACTGATGATGGATCTATATAATTATTTTTATTAAATAATTTTACAATTAAGTGAAAATGTAAACATCTTCCTATCTTGATATATGGGGCATTTTAAGATTTTTTGCATCATCTTAATACTTACTATTATTTATAATAACACTATCTGCAAATTGGTGATTTTTACTATCCCTGTTTGTATATGACTACTTATTTTTTCCAGTTCCCTTTTGTTAGTAACTAATAACAACAATGCTTTGACCTTCTTAGGCCCTTCAGTCCATTGACTTTAGTCACATTTTCTTTTTTCCTCTCATCCCTTCATTGTCTTTCTTCTTTCTCATATAATTATACTTCTTGTTCCTTGAAATCTTTCAATTATCACTTTCATGCATACTTTCGTTTCTCTGACCTCTTTATTCTTCCATTAAATACAAGGCAAGTATCTCATGCTGGTTAATCTGAACTCTATGCTAACTTCATGTCTACACATGAACAGCAAGCAGGTCAATGTGGCTGGGAAAAAACAAACAACCAAATACGAATGCTGATCTTATTTTAGGCTTTAACCACATCCCTCCAGGGCCCTCAGAAACTTCAAGCAACTCTACTGCATTTCTCAAGATAGTTTATTATCAAATATTATCAGATGACTTCTGTACATGTTTCCATTTTTACTCAAACTTCAATGTCCCTCTTTCATTTTTATTTCAGCTATGATCTTGCTTCTGATTTTACTGAAAAATAAAAGCAGAGAATGCTCTTATCTCCACATCACCAGATAGAACAACTGTCAGTATCTCTCTTCATAGTCTCTATCTTCCCTCATATTAGGATGAATGAACTGTTTCATCTCTTTTCAAAATCAAGACTTCCAATCATGTATTCAATCTCTTCCACATCCTCACGCATGAGATATTTGTTCTACAATTATTTCATCTCTCTTTTGTTGGTTTTTTATACTCAATCAAGCTAATATAAACAAGAAACATATAAAATATTTCTTCTTTAAAAAGAAAAACATTTTTCACCTTGTATCAAACCCCAGCTATTAGAATATTCCTCAGCTCTTTTTAAGATCATAATCTTCACAAGAGTTAGCCACATTTGCAGTCTACTCACTCTCATCTGATTCAGTCTTGAACACACCATCACTATCACTAAATGACCCCTGTTAAGATTAACATTAACAACCATGCTTCCGACATGGTAATTCTCAGAACTCAAATAAGATGAATGGAAGCTTTTGAAGAATTGCTCACCTCCTCCTTCCAGACACATTTCTTTCAGTTGACCAGGGTACTACTCTCTCCAACAATTGTGTGTGTGTGTGTGTGTGTGTGTGTGTGTGCAGTGCTATGCTCAGTTATGTCCGAATCTTTGTAACCCCATGGACTATAGCCTGAAAGGTCCTCTCTCCATGGGATTTCCCAGGCAAGAATATTTGAGCTAGTTGTCATTTCCCTCTCCAGGGGATCTTCTGAACATAGGGATCAAACCCACATCTCCTGCACTGGCAGGCAAATTCTGGACCTCTGAGTCACCAGTTCAGTTCAGTCGCTCAGTCGTGTCTGACTCTTTGCAACCCCATGAACCACAACAGGCCAGGCCTCCCTATCAATCACCAACTCCCAGAGTCCACTCAAACCCATCTCTATTGATTCAGTGATGCCATCCAACCATCTCATCCTTTCTCTTCCCCTTCTCCTCCTACCCTCAATCTTTCCCAGCATCAGGGTCTTTTCAAATGAGTCAGCTCTTTGCATCAGATGGCCAAAGTATCGGAGTTTCAGCTTCAACATCAGTCCTTCCAATGAACACACAGGACTGATCTTCTTTAGGATGGACTGGTCAGATCTCCTTGGAGTCCAAGGGGCTCTCAAGAGTCTTCTCCAACACCACAGTTCAAAAACATCAGTTCTTCGGCGCTCAGCTTTCTTTATAGTCCAACTCTCACATCCATATATGAGCCACCAGGGAAGCCCATAAAGCAATAGTGAGGGAATTATCTCTATTTCATACCTTGAAAATTTTAAGTGCACAACTGCCAATATAAGCAATGCATCAGTGAAAATCATGCGGAACCAAGGTAACTTTTGGGACAAGTTACTAAAATTTCTGACTTTTGAATCAAAATTAAAGAAGTTTTGATTGCTGGAAATGCATCTACTAAAACTTTATGCCTAAACATTTATAAGAAAACAATATGAGATTGCTTAGTGTATAAAAATACAGATGTCACAATTGATATATTTGTAGTTAAAAACACATTTTTCTCACAAAAGAATTAAGCATTGATGTTTTCTTAAATCTATAGGAAATGAAAAAAAAAATGAGTGGAAGAATACATCAAAATTTGAAGATCTGTTACTAACAGGAAGTAACAACATGTGGGTTGAAGTGGAGATTAAAATTTTTAAGAATAAACTTTTATTTTAGAGTAGATTTATTTTTACAGAAAAGTTGCAATGATAATACAAATATTTCTTGTAAAATCCATATTCAGTTTTCCCTATATTAATATATTACATTAGTATGGTAATTAATCACAACTAATGAGTGAATATCGCTTCCCTGGTGACTCAGCAGTAAATAAATATCTTATGCCAATGCAGGAGCCCTGGATTTGATCCCTGGTTTGGGAATATCCCCTGGAGAAGGAAAAAGGTAACCAACTCCATTGTTCTTGCCTGGAGAATCTCTTAGACAGAGAAGCCTGGCGGGCCACAGTCCATGGGGTTGCAAAGAGATAGACATGACTTAGTGACTAAACAACAACAACAATTAATATTTATACATTAGTATTAACTAAATTTCATACATTACTCAGATATCCTTAGTTTTTACCTAATGTTATTTTTTTTCTATGCCAGGTTTCCATACAAAATAGAAATAAATATTTCTTAATGTATCCATTTGTGTATGCATTAAGCTGACTGAAGCGACTTAGCAGCAGCAGCAGCAAGCATGAGTTCATATATCTCCAACTCTAGTCCATTAACATGTTGATCATTCTAGTTCTCTCACCCTACTTGTCTGAAACTACCCACTCCAACAGTGAGAACTCTAACACCTGCCACTCTTTATTTAATTATTGAATTCTAGAACATATTCATGTACAATGATTTCAGAAGTAGGTCATATCCCTGTACTAAAACAACTTTACCAAATACAATAAAATGCTTATGTACAGTTTCGTTCATTTTCAGTCTTAACCAACTTTACTCATTTACAGAATTATTAGCCATTTAAGTTTGGTTATTTCACACATTTATAGTACATTTAGATCATTTTGTGGTAGTCTGCATTCCATCTTGGAATTTCCTGACCACTTCATTTTTTTATTTGCTTACCTTAAGTTTCACTCTTTGTGCTATAAAAACAATGCGTTTGACATGCATAGTGTCATTGATTTATCATTATAGTATCATACAGAATAATTTCCCTGCCCTAAAAAATCCTCTGTGCTTCATCTATTTAAACTATACCTGCAAATCTGGGCAACAGTGATCTTTACTGCCTGGATCATTTTGTGTTTTCTAGAATGCCATATAAATCGAATCATATAGTGGGTAGCTTTTTCATACCGGCTGCTTTCCGCTTAGCAATATACATTATTTGTGCCTTGAAAGCTCATTTCTTTTTATTGCTTGATAATATTCCATTCTATGGATGCACAACAGTTTCCAGTTTGTATATCCATCCTCTTTGAAGCACATCTTGTTTGCTTCCAGTCGGGGCCAGTAATGAATAAAGCTGATACAGACATTCACAGGCAGGTTTTTGTGTGAACATATGTTTTTAAATCTGTAGGGTAAACACAGGAACAAGATTGCTGGACTTCATGGTAAGATTATGCTTAAGATTTATAAGAAACTTCCAGCCTGTCTTCCAAAGCAGTTGTACAATTTTGCATTCCAACTATCAGCGTGTGAGAGTTCTGGCTGCTCATCATCCTCACCAGGAGTTGAAACTGTCAAGTGTTTTTTTTATTTCCACCATTGTTTAGGTATATGGTAGTACTTCTTTGTTGTTTTAGGGTGAATTTCTCTAGTGACAAATGATATTGAGTACCTTTTGATTGCCTATTTTCAATCTGTATATCTTCTTTGATGATTGTCTGTTCAGATGTTTTGTTCATTATTTGATTTTTTTCATGTTGAGTTTTAAGCACTCTTTGTATATACTATATTATTTTCATTATATAGGTTATTTTTATTACTAAAAATAAAATAGTAAAATAAATATTTAGAAGTAGTTTCCCAAATACTTTAATACTAAATTATATCTGTGCATAACTTTGTATATGTTTACATTATATTTGAGAAACTAATGCTTACGAAGTGACCAAATGTTCACTCAGATGCTGTTTGATTTAAAATTCTCATGTTTCTTGTCACTGGAGAAGGAAATGGCAACTCACTTCAGTATTCTTGCCTGGAGAATCCCCATGGACAGAGGAGCCTGGCAGGCTACAGTCCATGGGGTCGCGAAGAGTTGAACACAACTGAGTGACTTCACGTTCACGTTCTTGTCACAAATGTAAGCTCCATACTCAATTGCCTTCAAACTTTTATATTCCCAATGTACACACCATTCAAAACAGAGATTATAGTTGTTAATTTTAAGAGGAATAAAAATCTATCAATTATTTTTCTAATTAATTTTCTAATTTGTAACAAAATTTTAGAAATACTGAAATATTTCTGAACAGCATATTTTGCATTAAAAGCATCACAAATTTCTGCTGGAAGTACTTATAATACTCTATTGCTAACTTCACTATGTAAAAATAATTCTGATGAATTCAGTTACAGACAATGTACAATATTTTAAAATGATTTATAGAAAGTTTTCTGAACTCAGTTAAAATATGCTTAACTGACTACAGCCTTCAAATAGATATTTTGAGCTATAGCAATCTATGAAGAAAATCCCTTTATTAGGTTTCATGATAGTTTTACAAAACTAAAACTTACAAAATTATGACTATCTTATTTTTAAAATCTCAGATATATCTTTGTGCCCTAAAGGCCGCGTTTAAACACAGTCTTTTTATTCCAAGCCTGAACACTTTACAGATTTCCACTGTGTGTATAATCTTACATGATTAAGGAGCATGAGTATGAGAGGTGAGAGACTTCTACTAAACATAATTACTGTGCTTGACAAACCTTGAAGAGTTTGAAAATGTCACAGTGCGGTAACCTCAGGTTGTATTTCTGACATCACAAATGTTTCCTGTGAGAGAGTGAGAGTGAATGAAGGCTTGTAAACAGAAATTATAGGAAGCAATTGAAGGCTAGACTGAACTCTTCACTGAAGTGATAAAAAGGCTTTACCAGTGATTTTTGTTATCCTTCAATTACTTACATTCCAATTACACTCTAATACCAGCTCTCCTCTTAATCCTGTTAAACACACATTCAATAGCTGTCCTTTTCTTATTAACTATGCATTGGAAAAAGTAAAATATTTTCTCAAGGGCCTGTATAGCTAAGAGGACTGACGGGTGGACTGAAGTGATACTTATATTTATCAGAGCATTGCAAATCACCCATAGAATCATACAAATAATGGCTAGCTGTTATTGTTTATGTGAAAATAATTTTGAAAAATTTCTCAAGTAGTTGAATCAGTTAAGAATAAACAAGTGTTTATCCAAAGTTCATTGCCCTGCAAAGTAAGTTAAAATAAACCTAGAGAAGATGATCTGAAGAAATAAACAAACCGAGCTCACTTGGTTAAATGGCAATTTACTTCAAGTTTCTTAACATATATAATTTTATTATTTTTATTATTCCAACTACAAGGTTGTACCTAATTTGCCTACTTGGGAAATGTGACTGTACATATCATATCTTTAGACAAACATTCTCTACCCACTCTCTCCCAAGAGCAGTTTTGGAGCAACTTGCATCTGCAATATCTGGGGAAGTTTTAACATAAAGATACCTGTGTCTTATCTCCACTGTATCAGAAGCAGGTAATGAAGTTTTTGGAGTTTGTATTTTTACCACTGTTTGCAACGTATGTTTGAATAAAATAGCATTTGAGAACCATTCTCCTAAACAACTGCACTGAGAGCATATTGCTTCCAAACCCTAGTTAGTAAAGAAATACAAATGTCTCTAATATTACAGTAAGTGATGTTGAGCATTTTTTCATGGGGTTATTAGCCATCTGTATGTTTTCTCTGGAGAAATGTCTGATTAGGTCATCTGTCCGTTTTTTTTTGATTGGGCTGTTTGTTTTTAAGCTATTGAACTGCCTGAGTGTGTGTTAGTTGCTCAGTCATGACTGACTCTGTGACCCCATGAACTAACTGTAGCCTACCAGGTTCTTCTGTCCATGGAATTCTCCAGGCAAGAATACTGGAGTGGGCAGCCATTCCCTTCTCCAGCGGATCTTCCCAACCCAGGGATAGAACCTGGGTCTCCTGCATTGCAGGCAGATTCTTTACCAGCTGAGGCACGAGGGAGATTAATCCATTGTCAGTTGCTTCATTTGCAATTATTTTCTCCCATTCTGATGGTTGTCTTTTCATCTTGTTTATGATTTCTTTTGGTGTGCAGAAGCTTTTAAGTTTAATTAGATCCTATTTATTTTTATTTCCATTACTCTAGGAGGTGAGTCATAGAGGATCTTGTTGTGGTTTATGTCAAAAGTGTTCTGCCTTTGTTTCCTTGTAAGAGTTTTATAGTTTCTGGTATTACACTTAGGTTTTGTGAAATAAGTTTTGGGAAAAACTGATGTGAATATTTTTATTTACCCAAGGCATAGCCATATAGTTTCTATGTATTTTCTATGTATTTCATACATAGTTTCTATGTGTTTTTCATTATTGAAGAGGAATGCAGTGAAATTCCCCAACGGCGATTCCTCTCCCACTTTACAACATAATCTTTGGTAAAAGAGAACAGAATGTATTAAGTGGTTTACCAATCTTAGAGAGCACTCACTATGGTTTTATAAATGATAGCTTATATCAGTTAAACTAGCTTGAATGCAAAGACCCACCTCAGCTAGCTATTTTCAAAAAAGTAATTGTTATATATAACATAAATTTTCCCTATAAGTGACTTCAGCCTTTTGAAAGGAGCAAGCAATAAACCTAATGATTCTCATTTTTCTATAGGCATGGTTGTCTCCTTGTTTCTTCTGAACCAAGACACAGAAACAATTTGTTTTAGTTTAGCATGGTTGATAATTCTATATGCTCTTCTGGATATCTGTGTTTTATACAACTTTTCAATATAATTAAAAATACTTTCAAGAGCATTACCATTAGTAACAATTACTCATTTCATTATTATTTGTTTCTCTATTATTAGCACTCTACCTCAACATCTAACTAAATGCCAAATACATATTAGTATTCCAAAAAATACTTCTATAGTTAGAAGCAGTATTTTTAATCATGTTTTTTTCAATGAGGGAATTGGATTGCATTAATAAGTTCTTTCTCCTGGCATTTAATGCTCTTAGGGGACATTTCTTCTTTGTTGATGATTCAATTATGTATCTCATTTTGGAAAATGTCTGCTTGAAATATAGCTATGCAGATTAACACCTTTCATAATCTTAGTTGTGAAAATATGGATAATTTATTACATGCATTATCCATATGTATTTATATTATATATAATGTTTAACATAATATTCATATGCATTTCATTATATATGCATATACAATGAAATGAGGAAAAGTACAAATATTATTTATTGTAGTTATGAAGAGTAGGCCATAAGCAAGAAATAATTGATTTTGATGGTGGGAGTCAAATGGTTCTATTGTCTTTCTACATTAAAAAAAAAGAAAAAGAAAAGGAATTCATCATCCTATATGGTCAGTTATCCATTACTCTCTAGATTCCTAAATATAAAGATATTGAAAAAAGAAAGAAAAAAGCCTGATCATTGATCAGAATATAAGTGTTTCAGTTTATCATATTTTCAGTAATAAGTTAAACAATGTAAAGTTGAATATTTATTGGGTGTTTGAGACTAGCCTGATGGTGCTTCTGGACACCTGGTAACAATATGTCTTATATTTTTAGAAAAAGAAAAGGTTAAAATATCTCATCGCTATTTTGGGCACAGTCGGATAGTATGCAGACAGGTATTACTGGCTTAAATTAATATTTGTATTTCTATATAATGAACTATGTGGAAATAAATGATACATGCCTTTTACCTGTCTCCAAAAATTAATGTAAATTGGTCCTTTAATACCATAACACACTTGAGAATAAAACCATTTATACCATGTTAATGTATTTTTTCAATAAGAAGCTCGTTATATGTATTGTGCAGAAATATTCTCAAAGTAATTTCTCTAGTTAAATATGTTTCCATGTGTCTAAGTAAAAATGTCTAGTTCTTTATTCATGAGAAGAAATGGATCTCCTTAACAGGGCTAACTGATCATGATGTGACTGCAACTCTAAAATTCACAGTGCTATGTTTATACATATGTGTATACATGTCATTGCATTGAAATATCTCATCCATGAATAAAATAAATTTTAAAACAATACTAACATAAAACAATAAAATTATACTGTTAATTATGATTTCAGTATTTATTTTAAATAAAAGTTTTTTCAAGGAAGGATGCAGTGGGCTATAGAGTCATCTTGCAGTAAATTAAGCAAATAAAATTTGTTCTATAAGCAATACATTGTAGCATTATTTAAGACTATATATTTTCCCAATATTCTATGTGCTTATTGATAGAAATATATTTGTTCTCATTTATGTAACAATCCATCAAGATAAGTATTGCTGACATTGCTTTACAGGAGCAATGAAACTAACTTCTAAAAATCATAAGTAAGTTGTCCAAGGTCATAATAGTTTTTTTAGTGCAAGGAAGCAAAATATGAGGTATAACTGTACTTTGATTAAACAAAAATGTGAGTCTGCTTCATTCCTAAGTGTATACAGGTTCTACCTCATTGTGTACTTTTTCATATTTTTCATCTGTGGAATGTGTTTTCACCATGATATAATATTAATAAGTGATATCATTCTGTATCAGACACTGTTCTAAATTTTCTTCCATGTGTTACCTGATATAATGTCAGTAACAACACTATGGTGTAGGAACTACTATTACTTCCAATTGATGGATGAGAAAACTGATGGCTAGAAGAACTAACCTGAGTAAACTGCTCAAGTTCTCACAACACTTAATCAACAGAATGAGGATTTTCCCTTGCATCCTATACTAGATAATATCACAACTCTGCTTCAGAGTGATCTAGAGTCGTGTAAGAACTTTAGGTCCACCTTTTAACCTGCCTTGTACTACCAAGTACGAGAGAATTTACACTTTGTGAAACTTTATGTTTAAACTTGGGTTGCTAAGATAGAACAGTTACCCTGTGTCCCTTACCCAGTTTCTCCCACTGTTAACATATTGTTGTCTTATAGTCACTCAGTCATGTCTGACTCTTTGCGAACCCATGGACTGCAGCACGCCAGGCTTCCCTGTCCTTCACCATCTTCTGGAGCTTGCTCAAACTCATGTCCATTGAGTCGCTGATGCCATCCGAACATCGCTTCCTCTTCATCCCCTTCTCCTGCCTTCAATCTTGCCCATAATCAGTGTTTTTTCCAATGAGTCAGCTCTTTGCATCACGTGGCCAAAGTACTGGAGCTTTAGCTACAGTATCAGTCCTTCCAATGAATATTCAGGATTGATTTCCTTTAAGACTGACTGGTGTGATCTCCCTGCAGTCCAAGGGACTCTCAAAGAGTCCTCTCCAACACCACAGTTCAAAAACATCAATGAATGCTTTGACGCTCAGCCTTCTTTATGGTCCAACTCTGACAACCACACGTGACTACTGGAAAAACCATAGCTTTGACTAGATGGATTTTTGTCAGCAAAATACGGTTTCTGCTTTTTAATATGCTGTCTAGGTTGGTCATAGCTTTTTATCCAAGGAGCAAGCGTCTTTTAATTTCATGGCTGCAATCATCATCTGCAGTGATTTTGGAGCCCCCCAAAATAGTATGAAACTGTTTCCATTGTTTCCCTATCTATTTGCCATGAAGTGGTATAACATTGACACAAAAGATTTGTCAAAATTGAAAAACTGAAATTGGTAAATGTGTCAGCTAGGTGTCAATTGCATGGCTTTGGCAATGTCTTCCATCTGTATATGCTCTAAATATGTATCCTATATACAGTACCCTTTCCCCCATAGTCAGGATTTTGTGGGCAAGTAATCAAGAGGTGGAAATGGAAGTAGAATCACTCACTATACTCCTCATGATCCACTAACAGAAAATTTGGTTACTGTCCTTGTGACTTTACATTCTGGTGGTCGAGAGTTCTTAGTTCCAATGGGAGGAATGCTTCCACAGAAGACACAGGATGATTCCATTGAACTGGCAATTAAGAGTGCCTCTGTCCACTTTGGGCTCTGCAAACCTCTGAATCAAGAGAGGAATGGAGTTACAACAATGTCTTGGGTGACTGATTTATTAATAGAAAATTTGGTTACTATTATACAGTAGAGGTAAGGTAGAGTATGTCTGGATTATATGGGATCACTCAGGGCATCTCTTAGTAATACAATGTCCATTAATTAAGGCAATGGACAACTAAGGCAACCCAATCTAGGCAGACTACTGAACTACCCTTCAGTAATGAAGGCTGGGGTGACCCAACAATCAAACAGTCATAACTAGCTGAGGTGTTGGTTGAATACCAAGTGCATATGGAGTTGCTGCTGCTGCTAAGTCGCTTTAGTCATGTCCGACTCTGTGCGACCCTATAGACGGCAGCCCACCAGGCTCCTTCGTCCCTGGGATTCTCCAGGTAATAATACTGGAGTGGGTTGCCATTTCCTTCTCCAGTGCATGAAAGTGAAAAGCAAAAGTGAAGTCGCTCAGTCATGTCTGACTCTTCGTGACCCCATGGGCTGTAGCCTACCAGGCTCCTCTGTCCATGGGGTTTCCCAGGCAAGAGTACTGGAGTGGGGTGCCACTGCATATGGAGTAAGTAGTAGAATAAGGTAGTTATACATACTGTCTGCAATGAGATGATCTAATGAGGAAATAGGGAACATAATTCTGTAATTTTTATGAGTAGATATTAATTTCATTATGAATATGTGCATATAATATAAATTTCAAGTATGTTATTCCTTCTTTTGTCTATTTATCAATTGAATAAGATACGTTAATAATACTTAAATTTTTATCACATTACTTATGATACAGAATTGTAAAGAAGAGTGAATATCATCCAAGGACTTTGCATCTTACTCTGGGGAAAGGGTTAACAAATTTTTGGTTGTATGCACGATAGCTTACTGCGAAATTTAGAATTAAATTGAAGAAAGTGGGGAAAACCACTAGACCATTCAGGTTAGATCTAAATCAAATCCCTTACGATTATACACTGGAAGTGAGAAACAGATTTAATGGACTAGATTTGATGAACAGAGTACCTGATGAACTATGGACCGAGGTTCATGACATTGTATATGAGGCAGTGATCAAGACCATCCCCAAGAAAAAGAAATGGAAAAAGGCAAAATGGCTGTCTGAGGAGGCCTTAAAAATAGCTGTGAAAAAAAGAAAAGGAAAAAGCAAAAGAGAAAAGGAAAGATATACCCATTTGAATGCAGAGAAAAGGCAGAGGAACCAGACATCAAATTGCCAACATCCACTGGATCATCAAAAAAGAAACAGAGTTCCAGAAAAATATCTATTTCTGCTTTATTGACTATGCCAAAGTCTTTGACTGTGTGGATCATAATAAACTGTGGAAAATTCTGAAAGAGATAGGCATACCAGACCACCTGATCTGCCTCTTGAGAAACCTGTATGCAGGCAGGAAGCAACAGTTAACTGGACATGGAACAACAGACTGGTTCCAAATAGGAAAAGGGGTACATCAAGGCTGTATATTGTCACCCTGCTTATTTAACTTATATGATGCAGAATACATCATGAGAATCGCGGAAGCACAAGCTGGAATCAAGATTGCAGGGAGAAATATCAGTAACCTCAGATATGCAGATGACACCACCCTGATGGCAGATAATGAAGAACTAAAGAGCCTCTTGATGAAAGTGAAAGAGAAGAGTGCAAAAGTTGGCTTAAAGCTCAACATTCAGAAAACTAAGATCATGGCATCCAGTCCTATCACTTCATGGCAGATAGATGGGCAAACAGTGGAAACAGTGGCTGACTTTATATTTTTGCCCTCCATAATCACTGCAGATAGTGATTGCAGCCATGCAATTAAAATACCCTTACTCCTTGGAAGGAAAGTTATGACCAACCTAGACAGCATATTAAAAAGCAGAGACATTACTTTGTCAACAAAGGTCCATGTAGTCTAGGCTATGGTTTTTCCAGTGGTCATGTATGGATGTGAGAGTTGGACTATTTAAAGAAAGCTGAGCGCCGAAGAATTGATGGTTTTGAACTGTGGTGTTGGAGAAGACTCTTGAGAGTCCCTTGGATTGCAAGGAGATGCAACCAGTCCATCCTAAAGGAGATCAGTCCTGGGTGTTCTTTGGAAGGACTGATGTTGAAGCTGAAACTCCAATACTTTGGCCACCTGATGTGAAGTGCTGACTCATTTGAAAAGACCCTGATGCTGGGAGAGATTGAAGGTGGGAGAAGAAGGGAACAACAGGTTGAGATGGTAGGATGTCATCACTGACTCAAGCGACATGAGTTTGGGTGAACTCTCGGAGTTTGTGATGGAGAGGAGGCCTGGCGTGCTGAGGTTCTTGGGGTCACAAAGAGTTGGACACGACTGAGTGAGTCAACTGAACTGATGATAGATATACCACGTTAGGTGTACTTAGGAGTTTGTCATTGTCTTTTTTGAAGAGTAGTGCATTTAAGGATATGTGTATGAATGCCAAGTTGACAAGGAGGGAATGATGATGTTTACTTTAATGTGTCAACTTGACCAACATATTTGTTGTTGCTGTTGTTCAGTTGCTCTGTTTGTGTCCAACTCTTTGAGATCCCCTGGACTGCAACACTCCAGGCTTCCTTGTCCTTCACCATCTCCCGAAGCTTGCTCAAATTCATTAAATAATGTGACTATCATATAGTATCCAGTTATTCTTTTATACATTAATCTAGTTATTGTTGTGAAAGTATTTTGTGGATGTGGATACCATCTATAGTCAACTGACTTTAAGTAATTATCTTAATAAATGGTGGGCTTCATCCACTCAGATTAAAATACTTATAGAAAAACTGAGATTTTCCTTAGGATAAATTATAACTGATTTTCCCTATTCAGAAAATTACAAGATAAGTGTATCCTTAGCTATTAAAATTGCTGACATCTTGATTAGTTCTGTGGCCTATTCCTCATCATTTGGATCCACAGGAAAAGAAATATTTGAGAGAAAAAGGAAAGGAGTGTGAGTAGAAACTACAATGAGGAATCTGTAAGCTTATTCTACCCTATTCATAATCTAGGGACATACCTAATGAGCTCTGGGTTCTTTGAATATACCTTTGGACAGCAATGGCATACATATCAGCTCTTGGCCGAGAGTTTTCAGCTGCTCCATGGTTTTGGATTTGCTGGTCCCCAACCCTCAACCCCTACAATCATGTAAGTATCTGTATATTCCCTCCTGGCTCTGTTTCTATGACTCATTTACTCCTAGGTTGGAGACCAAGACAACTAATTACATCTCTTAGAATAATCATATCTTCCTTTTAACAAGTACTCAGTGAACAATAGAATGGTAAGTCAATTATTGTATTATTTCATACTGAAACTGACTAAATAGCGTCTACATTTCTTAGGGAACTAATCATACCAATAATCTCAATAAAATTTTTAAACCACAGGCTGACACTTTCTTGTACTTGTGCATCTTCAAGTAAGCCAAAAATTGTCAATTATAAGCTATAATTATCAGTTTTAGTCTCTTAAAGGTTGTAATAATATGTTTCAAATCGGTTGCTACTAATAGTAGTAATATTGTTTGTAAAGTGCTTTAAAAGTCCCTTCCTTGTGTGAGAAATTATGGAGTAATCTATATTAGTTACTATCATAAAGTAAAATTATACGAACAAGTATAACAATAGTATTATACAAAATAATATTTAATAGAATAATGCTGATGAAGTGTGATACATTTGAGCTGTATTCAACAGTGATTATGGAGAAGGCAATGGCACCCCACTCCAGTATTCTTGCCTGGAGAGTCCCATGGACGGAGGAGCCTGGTAGGCTGCAGTCCGGGGGTTGCTAAGAGATTAATTAATTTTTGAATGATGTGCACTATATATAAAATGCAAAGACATGGCCATCATTTACTGCCATTTTTATGTGATTCTGTGAAATAAATTCTTTCGTACACCTCTCAGAAGTAACCAACACAGCTGACACTTTGATTTCGGACTTCTGTCCTTCAGAACTATTAGACAATAAATTGTTTAGCCACCCAGTTTTTGGTTTTTGTTATGGCTTCCCGAAAAATTAAGAGACCAAGATAATTTAGAAATACTTTAGCAAAATATCATCTGGTGCTAGTGTTAGAAAGATAACAATTACAATTTCTTTTTATTACTCCAGTTAGGCAAGTAACTTATTCAGAATCCCAGCATCTCCCGGAGAAGGCAATGGCAACCAACTCTAGTACTCTTGCCTGGAAAATCCCATGGACAGAGGAGCCTGGTAGGCTGCAGTCCATGGGGTCTCGAAGAGTCAGACACGACTGAGCAACTTCACTTTCACTGTTCACTTTCATGCATTGGAGAAGGAAATGGCAACCCACTCCAGTGTTCTTGACTGGAGAATCCCAGGGACGGCAAAGCCTGGTGGGCTGCTGTCTATGGGGTCACACAGAGTCAGACATGAGTGAAGCGACTTAGTAGCAGCAGTGGCAGCATCTCCAGCATTTTTATGCATTGCTTGCTGTTGACTGCTACTCTCCTCTTGCAGTATGGTTATGCATTTAAAAAGTTATGAATAAAAGATCTGATAAATTAATAGTACCACTAAACAGGCAAATAAAAGTGAAAATTTAAAATGTTTCCTTAAATTGGCTAATATTTATCATAATGAAAGTTTCCATTAATGTCTTCTGCTACATACTGTAACAATTCTATGTATTTTAATGTATCTCTGTGTATGCACAGTGTGACTGTATGTGTTTGTGTGTGTTTCTGTGTTGAGATAGGTGGGGATGAAGGTGGTGATTTTCAGGTTTCCTTCTACTGTATCTTTTTGTTTTGGTTTGTTTTGGTTTCCCTTGCAGAGCCTACAATTCAGATCTTCATTAGTTAGCATTTTTTTTTTAATTACAAATTGACTAAATTAGGCAGAGTTGGGTGATTTTTGCATCTTAAAAGAACAGTTGTGGCTTAAACGAAACTTTTGTCTGTTTATACATAGAGCGTATAACAGAGGAAAGACTTTTATGCTGTCCTCCTGGATTCTGTAGGGGAAGAAAAATAATTTCCTTCTACCTTTCTGAGTTTTTTGCCTGAGATCCCTGTGATAAATACAGGTTAACAAGAGAAAAATAAAGAGAAGTTTGTTAATATGTAGCGTGCTGTGGTTCATGGGGTCGCCCAGAGTCCAGCATGCCTGAGTGACTGAACTGAACTGATATCTCATGTATAGATGGTAGATATCCAAAGCTGCTTAGAATTTCAGCTTATATAGCATCTTCAATAAAGGATAAGCTTATGAAGTAATGATAGGACAGAGCAAAGCAGTTTCAGATTTCCGAAGGTTGCAATGAAGACTAATTAAAGTTTGTTATGTAGATTCTCTGGTGTCTTCTCCAGGCTTATAGTATCTGATAGGGTGATTAACTTTTGTCCTTTCTGATAGAAGGGGGAAGAGGGACAGCTTTGAAAAATGTATGTCCTGCTTTTAAGAAAATAGGGGAAGGCAAGGAGTTTGTATCTTTTCAATTGCTTTCAGCTCAAAATAATTCTTATATTAAAAATCACGTTATTTTTGGTGGCATTTTCTGCTACCATCAATTCAATAGCTGACTCTATGAAATAAGCAAAAATTAACAGATAGAGAAATTTATATATATATATATTTTAAAAATTGCATGCACAGTTTCACAAGAAAGCATAAAATAAGCAAATACCTCAAACAGTGGCTGAGGTTTGAGAGCTTACACACTATCTTAATAAGGGAACGGAAGGGTGATACAGGAGAAGAGTAAAAGGTTTTTTGTAAAGATAACTTGGTCCTTTCTAAGGACTGTTTTTCTCCAAGTTGTTTTGCAGCAAAAGTTACATTGTTTCCATCTGGGCCAGGGCTCCAGGGCGGTTAAAAAGCAACCTCGAGGCTGCAGAGAGAGGCTGCAGGCTCAGAAGTTTCAGAAGCCCAGAAGCGCAGAAGCCCCGACGCCAGGGAAACGCAGAGGCAACCCGCAAAGGCCGCTGGGCTCAAGAGAGGATCCTGGTGGCTTACAGATGAGCCTTTGTAATCGGTGCTCGCCTTGCCCAGCCTGGGGCCAGCAGCCTACAGAAGTTACTCAATTGGCCGCCCATCTTCTAGATGAGTTTCACCTGCTCACCTAGAAAATGGCTCTCCGGGAAGTCACTAAGATGGAGGTCAGTGCGGGCAGGACGCAAGGTGCGCAGGTCCAAAAGGGCGTGTTCAGCTTTTATCCAGGGCCTTGGCAGCTTCCGTGGCATCCGGGTTTTAACAACCCCACTCATCTTGGGAAGGCTTCTGTACTTTCTGGAAGGTGGCGTGGCTACGTCACTGGTTTTCAGGAAATCCTGGCACCCTCAGGCTTCTGCTCAGTCAGCTCGCCAAGTGGCGTGGAACCAGAAGCCCCGCGAAGGTAAGCGTAGGAGCCCCTCAGGTGCGGCAGACACCGGGGAGAGGATGGGGGGTGTTGATGGTCGCTTGCTTTCACGAGGAATCATTCTGAGGAGTCTGGGGGCTCACGGTTGGTTGGCAAGTAGGAACTAAGCATAAAAATGGTATTGTGTGGTGCCTGCGACAGAGAAGAGCCAAGAAGACTGTCCTTGAGGTTGTGAGTGGAAAGGAGGCAGGAGGCTGGAAGGGAAGGTGTCCGCGATCATTCCCTCTGAGCAGAGTTGAAGCAAGAGGAGTCCCACATTCCCAGGACCCTCCATGCTGCCTTTCCTTTTCTTGCCTCCTCCCCCTCACAGAACAAAGAATTTTTACTAAGCTGTGTGGGTGGACTGGAGCCTGTTGGAAGTGGGGGGAGCAGGTGGGAGTGTGATGTTGGAAAGCCTTGAGGGGTGAGGGGAGGGTGCCGAGGACCTGCTCTGTGGGCCAGGCCAGGCCGGGTGGAGACTCAGTTTTGAGAAGAGACAGGGGCCAGGTTACCCATTTTCCAAACCTCTTACCCACCCCCGCGGAATTAAATACACAAAAAGCAACGCTGTGCTACACTAAATAGACAGGGGCGTCCTTCCTCCAAGCGCTGGGCTGTGCAGAGGGGGAGGAGCAGCTTTTAACACACTCCAGGCCCCTTCCCAACACTTGCAGGGCCGGGAAAGGCAGCTTTGACATGGAAACAAAATGCCAAGTTCCTCTGAAATGTATGTGGAACTCCTGCCTCAAAATTTTCCTGCTCTTCTCAGACGCAAGAGCTTTCTCAGGAGCAATTGGTCTGAAATTCTAGAATAGATGGGAGGTATGAGAGTTCAGTTCATGCTGAAGTTTGTCTGGGTATGGTGTACACTGCTAGTCTCCTCTCCTAAAAGTAGCAAGAGTCAGTTTTCCCGGGTGGCTGAAACTCCTGGAGAGGAGATTTATGACAATTCAGTTTCTTTTGGAGGATCTGTGTTTAGGCAGTTAAAGAAAGATCAGGGAAAGCCTCTCCTAACATTTACTGCCTTTCAGATGACTGAAGCTCAGAATAATCGATTTATCAAAGTGGCATATTTGGGGATGGCAAGTCTTGACCTGCTTCGAGATGATACAGTTCTAGAGAAAATACCAACAATACACTAAGTCAAAATGGGGTTTCCCTGGTGGCAGTAAGGAATCTGCCTACAATATGGGAGATCCGGATTTGATCCCTGGCTTGGGAAGATCCCCTGGAGGAGGGCATGGCAACCCACTGCAGTATTCTTGCCTGGAGAATCCCCATGGGCAGGGGTCACAAAGAGTCAGACATGACAGAGCAACTAAGCACAGCACAGCACGCACTGCTTCTAGAATAGCTGTGTAGGAAGCACTGTCACCCTCATCTCAGCAGAATAGCCCTAATAGATGAAAATTATGAGACATGGCCATTTAAAGTTTCTGCAAATTGTCCTAAAAGAATAGAGATAATGATTTTCTTTTCCCAAAAAAAATCTAGATCTCATGGCACTTCGGGTGCAGTTCTTCCCGCAGCTCCCGTTAAGGGCTATTGTATCTCTTTGGGAGGCTCAGGCTACCGGCATTTTTCATACTTCACCACAGGCTATCTGGAGAGTGGTGGATTTGCAGAGGTTAAACTTCAGTCAGGTGCAACTGATAAACTGAGGGCTCCTTTCTTTCAGCTTCAATTTGTAGGGTGAATGTTCTTACCCAGATGAGGCAGGGTGAGAACAGCGCCAGTTTTCCTCTTCCTAGCTCCCTTTTGTTACAGAGATTCTTGAAGGAGGAAGGTGGAGAATTCAGAGGTAACTGCCCCTATTGCACACCCTGCTTAAAATGGAGCAGTCATTAAAACGAACGTGAGCCATTAGACTACTCTCAGCTTCATAGCAGAAATGCAGTTTTTATTTTTTACTCAGGAAGAGAGACAAGTTCTAAGAAGCGAGAACACCAAAGCTCTTCTCAGGGGAACTTTTTATTTGGGATATAGTTTGGGAAAGCTCTAACCTAATGATGCTATCGTTGTTGTTTAGTTGCTTAGTCGTGCCTGATTCTTTGGGACCCCATGGATTGTAGCCTGCCAGAGCCCTCTGTCCATGTGATTTCCCAGGCAAGAATACTGGAGTGGGTTTCCATTTCCTTTTTCAGGGGATATTCCTGACCCAGGGATCGAACCCACATCTCCTGCATTGGCGGGCAGATTCTTTATTGCTGATCCTCCAGGGAAGCCCAATATTAAAAAACAAACAAACAAAAAAATGGTGGAGATTTTGATGATAATCTCTTAAGATAAAGTTGGTAGTTCCATGAAAGGAGCAAAATAAATGACAAGCCAGCTAATTTACTTAGGAGAACTAGGGAAAGGGTCAGCTAAGAAGAAACTTCCTGTGGTCAGAACAAAAATTACCTCAAGAATATTCCTGTAAAGGGACATAAATTTAACAATTTAAATTGGCGAACAATTGTGTCAAAAGGAATAGAGCTCTTGGTAGCAATTATTGGAGCCTAATGGCAGGATATGATACCAGCAAAAGCAGGGAGCATAATAGAAGGATGAGGAAAAGATACAAAGAGAGCTCTGCTAAAATCACTATCATTCCATGAGTACTGTGTGCATGCACAAAACAGTACTCACTGAGGTTTGGCATCATCAGAGGTCTTACACTGTGAAGGGAATAGATCTTACATAGTCCTTTGAAGTCAAGAAATTACAAACAACCCCCAAGGAAATGGGTACCAGTGTCCAGAGTCAGATGCCACCTCTGCAGCTGCTCCTGTGAGACCTTTTACTTACTCTTGCCGCTAGAATCTCACTGCTAATGCCAGTCCCTCAAACGATAACACAGTTAAATACCATTGCTTCCCTTATAAAGAGTTTTTGAACCCAGTTTTCACCTAACTAAAATCTGAAGGTATTGGAGTTGGTCAAACATGTTTTAAATAATTATTTGTAATATTTTAAAAATATTTATTTTCCAAGTGATCAGTTACTTAAGATCAGTTCATTTCAGTCGATTATTCATGTCCGACTCTTTGCAACCCCATAAACCACAGCACGCCAGGCCTCCCTGTCCATCACTAACTCCTGGAGTCCACCCGGAACCATGTCCATTGAGTCAATGATGCCATCCAACCATCTCATCCTCTGTGGTCCCCTTCTCCTCTTCCCCTCAATCTTTCCCAGCATCAGGGTGTTTTCAAATGAGTCAGCACTTCACATGAGGTGGCCAAAGTATTGGATTTTCAGCTTCAACATCAGTCCTTCCAATGAACACCCAGGACTGATCTCCTTTACTATGGACTGGTTGGATCTCCTTGTAGTCCAAGGGAATCTCAAGAGTCTTCTCCAACACCACAGTTCAAAATCATCAATGCTTCGGTGCTCAGCTTTCTTTATAGTCCAACCCTCACATCCATACATGACCACTGGAAAAACCATAGCCTTGACTAGACAGATCTTTGTTGGCAAAGTAACGTCTCTGCTTTATAATATGCTATCTAGGTAGGTCATAACTGTCTTTCCAAGGAGTAAGCGTATTTTAATTTCATGGTTGCAATCACTATCTGCAGTGATTATGGAGGGCAAAAACATAAAGTCAGCCACTGTTTGCACTGTTTGCCCATCTATCTGCCATGAAGTGATGGGACTAGATGCCATGACCTTAGTTTTCTGAATGTTGAGCTTTAAGCCAACTTTTTCAGTCTCCTCTTTCACTGTCATCAAGAGGCTCTAGTTATTCTTCACTTCTGCCATAAGGGTGGTGTCATCCGCATATCTGAGGTTATTGATATTTCTCCCTGCAATCTTGATTCCAGCTTGTGCTTCCTCCAGCCCAGCATTTCTCATGATGTACTCTGCATATAAGTTAAATATGCAGGGTGACAATATACAGTCGTGATGTACTCCTTTTCCTATTTGGAACCAGTCTGTTGTTCCATGTCCAGTTCTAACTGTTGCTTCCTGACCTGCATACAGGTTTCTCAAGAGGCACATCAGGTGTTCTGGTATGCCCATCTCTTTCAGAATTTTCCACAGTTTATTGTGATCCACACAGTCAAAGACTTTGGCATAGTCAGTAAAGCAGAAACAGATGTTTTTCTGGAACTCTGTTTCTTTTTTGATGATCCAGTGGATGTTGGCAATTCGATCTCTGGTTCCTGTGCCTTTTCTAAAACCAGCTTGAACATCTGGAAGTTCACGATTCACATATTACTGAAGCCTGGTTTGGAGAATTTTGAGCATTACTTTACTAGCGTGTGAGATGAGTGCAATTGTGCAGTAGTTTGAGCATTCTTTGGCATTGCCTTTCTTTGGGATTGGAATGAAAACGGACCTTTTCCAGTCCTGTGGCCACTGCTGAGCTTTCCATATTTTTTGGCATGTTTAGTGCAGTACTTTCACAGCATCATCTTTCAGGATTTGAAATAGCTCAACTGGAATTCCATCATCTCGACTAGCTTGGTTCGTAGTGATGCTTCCTAAGGCCCACTTGACTTCACATTCCAGGATGTCTGGCTCTAGGTGAGTGATCACACCATCATGATTATCTGGGTCGTGAAGATCTTTTTTTGACAGTTCTGTGTATTTTGCCACCTCTTCTTAATATCTTCTGCTTCTGTTGGGTCCCTACCATTTCTGTCCTTTATTGAGCCCATCTTTGCATGAAATGTTCCCTTGGTGTCTCTCATTTTCTTGAAGAGATCTCTAGTCTTTTCCATTTTATTGTTTTCCTCTATTTCTTTGCATTGATTGATGAGGAAGGCTTTCTTATCTCTCCTTGATATTCTTTGGAATTCTGCATTCAAATGGTTATAGTTTTCCTTTTATCCTTTGCTTTTTACTTCTCTTCTTTTCACAGCTATTTTTACAATGTCATGCCTCCTCAGACAGCTATTTTGGATTTTTTTGCATTTGAATGGTTAGTTGTTCTATCCACTTCCTTAAATTTCAGTTCTGAATTTGGCAATTAGGTGTTTTTCCTTTTTTGGGTGTTAGTTATAGAAGGTCTTGTAGGTCTTCATAGAAGTGTTCAACTTCACCTTCTTCGGCATTACTGGTCTGGGTGTAGACGTGAATTACCATGATGTTGAATGGTTTGCCTTTGAAAAGACAGAGATCATTCTGTCGTTTTTGAGATTGCATTCACGTAGTGAATTTTGGACTCTTTTGTTGACTATGATGGCTACTCCATTTCTTCTAAGGGATTCCTGCCCACAGGAGTAGATGTAATGGTCATCTGAGTTAAATTCACCCATTCCATTCTGTCTTAGTTCACTGATCTTAGTCATCTTAGTTACCTAGGATAAATATATCAATTTGTAGGTGAAGCTATAGCCAAACATCATATATAAGCATTATTGATGATGGAGCAAATCCTTTTTCATTAAATACACACACACACACACACACACACACACACATATTTATACTTCCAGTATTTAATTAAAAAACCCTAAAATGTTGCTAGCAACCACAAAATAAAGCAGAAGGATGGCAAGGTGTATAAAAACTAATTATGTTTAAAAATTTAAAGACACAACTGGAAATCCTGTTTTTGTATTCTGTCTCTCAATACTTAAGGATATTTTTGACAGTAGATCCAGGAACTGAATATTGGAACTGTAATTTGTAGCCTTGAGAGAACTGGTAGTATTTAAAAATACCAAATCTTTGGAAGAATCTTTTTTTATCATTTTTTTTAAAGTTCTTTCTCCAGGCACCAATACCAAAGGATAAAGAAACAGTCCAAATGACAGCTACTTCACAAGACTTTGTAAAACTTGTGAAAAATATATTTCAAAAGAAAGAAAAACTCAAGTTATCCCATAAGTATAATCATGTGGGCTCTGTTGTTTTTGTTGTTTCCCCGAGTGAGAAGTTTGGGAAGGGAGCCTGAATTGAAATGGGTTACTAGTTTTAGTTATAATTCATGGGCTTTATAATCAAAATTAAATGGAATTAGAATTTTAAGTATAGCATAAGGATCTAAAGCAAATGTCTATATTATTAACATAGAAATTATTAAAAAATGATTACTGGTAACTGCATATGACATTACAAACTCAGATTTTTTTCCCTTACATCTTTCCATCTTTCTAAAGTGCAATAAATAAAATCTTTTAGGTTTTTTATCATAAATATTCCATGTGCAACTTAATCATTTGATAATTTTCTAATTTTTTAAATGTCATCAAAAGTGTCACATAGAAATATTTAAACTTTGATTAAATATATTTTCTTCTAGAAATTAATGAAAGCTTAAAGACTCTTATTCCCAGGATTGAAATAATACAAAATTTGGTCATACAGTATTTAAAAAGGGGCATTAACTTGATTAATTCATTTTATCAAACTGAAATATTCCCCTAAATTAAATATTATCTTTTCTGAGTTGAATCTTTATTTCAATTTCCACTGTGGATTTTAATATATTAAATAGCTTTAGCTCTCAGACTTTTTGTTTTTAATCAACATTTTATAATCTTACAAGTATGTATTTGTTAGTGAATTATAGTTTGGAAGTCTAAAATGGGTATACAGGGAAACAAGTATTCTATTTTCAGCTGTAACTTATTATGTATGTATAGCAAAAATGGCTACTAGATTACCATTTAAACTAATCGTAACGGTTGATGGAAGTTCAATTCCTTGTAATGTTGGCTTTGTTTGGTGTCAAAAGTACTAAGAAAGCAAATTCTCAAGCTTTAACATACTAGAAAGAGAGAATTGCCTTTGAAATAGTTGTCAGAAGCCTGAGAGAACACCAACATAACTTTGCCCTATCTACTTGGCTTGCATACCAAACACTGAATAAAAGATTTGATTTCTGCAGTTTCATTCCTCCTATAATAACAGCCCTTGCCACTATTAATATATAAAAGACTTTCAAAGTGAATCTATTTAAATTATATAGTCTCAAAACAGAAATAAGTTGTAAAATGTTAGATTCTCTTTCTTACGGTTATTTCATAGGATCAGATTATATCCGTTTGTGTCCAAGTCTCCAAGTACTTTATATTTTTGAAAGTGACAGTGTATAAAAGGTGCCCATCATGTGTAACAAGGTGATCAAAATGAATTAAGTTGATAAAGTTAGTAAAAAAATGATAGTATTTCATTTCTCATTTTTTCTGGTTTTATTGAGATATAATTGGCATAATATTTAAAACTTTTAAGGTATACAACAGAAGGATTTGATATATGTATGTATTACTAAGTAATAACCACAATTAGTTGCATTAACACCTGTCACCTCACATAGTTAAAATTTTTTTCCTTGTGATGAGAACGTTAAGGTTTACTTTCTTAGCAGATTTCTAATATACAATACAGTATTGATAACTCGAATTTATAACTGAAAGTCTGTACCTTTTGAAAACCTTCACCTTCTATCTCTGGTAACCGCAAATCTGATCTCTGTTTCTATGTTTCTTGAGTTTTTTAGATTCCATATAAATGTGATACAATACTTGTCGTTCCCTCTATGACTTGTTTTACTTAACATAATGCCCTCTAAGTCCTGTTGTAAATAATGCTGCTATGAATGTAGGGGATGCACATATGTTTTTAAATAGGGATTTTGTTTTCTTTGAATATATATATCTAGACATGAAATTACTAGATCATATGGTAGTTCCATTTTTGGAAGAGATGGATTTAAATAAATATTGATAAAGAAAATGTCATAAGTATATAGAAAGTATGATATTTTCTTGATCAGGAGAGGAACTAAAGAGCCTCTTGGTGAGGGTGAAGGAGGAGAGTGAAAGGAGAGGCAAAGAGCCAGCTTAAAACTAAAGATTAAAAAAACTAAGATCATGGCATCCGACCCTATTACTTTATGGCAAATAGAAGGGGAAAAGGTGGAAGTAGTGACAAGAGTTCCTCTTTTTGGGCTCTAGAGTCACTGTGGATGTTGACTGCAGCCATGTAATCAGAAGACGATTGCTTCTGGGCAGGAAAGCTCTGACAAACCTAGACAGTGTGTTGAAAAGCAGAGACATTACTCTGCTGACAGAGGTCCGTATATTCAAGGCTGTGGTCTTCCAGTGGTCACATGTGGTTGTGAGAACTGGACAGTAAAGAAGGTGTGGGGCGCCAAAGAATCGATGCCTTTGAACTGTGGTGCTGGAGAATACTTCTGAGAGTCCCTTGGACAGCAAGGAGATCAAACCAGTCAATCTTAAAGGAGATCAATGCTGAATATTCATTGGAAGGACTGATGATGAAGCTGAGCCTCCAGTATTTTGATCACCTGATACAAACATTTGACTCATTGGAAAAGTCCTTGATGCTGGGAAAGGTTGAGCACAGAAGAAGAGTGCATCATAGATCGATATGACTGGATGGCATCACTGATACAATGGACATGAACTTGGGCAAACTCCGGGAAATGGTGAGGGACAGGGAGGCCTGGTGTGCGGCAGTCCAGGGGTTGCAAAGAATCAGACATGATGGGGTGACTGAACAACAGTGAGCAATACAGAAAATAATGGGAACCACGTGCATCTGGAGAATGCAGGTACAAAATAAATTATGAATAGTTTCAGCATCAACCCATTGTTTAATTCATGGTAATGTGGGCCCAGTGTTGACAGATTTTTCTTTATTTTTCCCTCAAGAGAAACTGAATTTGTGAAAATTATGTTGACCTACCAATTCTTCAGTCCTCAAATGATGGATCACTTTTTAAAAATTTCTTGATGGTGTGATACACAAAATCATATGAGGGCCAAGTTGCTACCATGGATTACCAATTCTTAATCTCTCCGTTACATACATCAGATAAAGCTGCTCTTTTGATTCTTTTGTATTGAAGTATAGCTGATCTTACAATATTGTGCTAGTTTCAGGTGTATAGCACAGTCATTCAGTTATTATATATGTACATAATACATTTTTTCAGTTCATTTGCATTATAGGTGGTTACAAGATATTGAACACAGTTCTTTGTGCTGTGCAGCAAATACTTGTTTATCCATTTTATGATTTTTATATATGGTAGTGTGTATCTGTCCATCCCATATTCTAATTTATTCCTCTCCCACTCCTCCTCTCCTATAATAACCATGCATTTGTTTTCCTTGCCTGTGAGTTTGTATGTTTTGTAAGTTCATTTTTAAAAATTTTTTATTTTATAGTGGAGTATATAGCTGATTAACGATGTTGTGATAGTTTCAGTTGGACAGCAAAGAGACTCAGCCATACATACACATGTATCCGTTCTCCCCCAGACTCCCCTCCCATCCAAGGCTGCCATATTACATTGAGCAGAGTTCCCTGTGCCATGCAGTAGGACCTTGTTCGTTATCCATTTTAAATATATCAGTGTGTACATGTTGATTCCAGACTCCCCAACTATCCCTTACTCCCCTTCTTCCTTGCTGGAAACCAGTTAAATTCATTTTTGTAATGTTTTAAATTCAACATATATAAGTGATATCATATGATATTTGTTTCTCTGAGTTACATCAATTAGTATTATCTCTGGGTTCATTTATGTTGCTGCAAATGGCATTCTTTCATCCTTTCTTAAAGCAGAGCAATATTCCAGTGTGTGTGTATGTGTATCACATCTTCTTTATCCAGTCATCTGTTAATGGACATTTAGGTTGCTTGCATGTATTAGGTTGCTTCCCTGTATTGGCCATTATAAATAGTGCTGCAGTGAACGGTGTGGTGCTTGTTTTATATTATTCTGAAGTAGGTTTTTTTCCAAATGTATGCCCAGGAGTGGGACTGCTGGATCATATGGTAGATCTAGATCTAGATACGGTTTTTTAAGGAACCTCCATACTGTTCTAGTGGCTGCACCAATTTATATTCCCACTAAGAGTCTGGGAGGGTTCTCTTTTCTCCATACTCACTCCAGTATTTAATACTTGACCTTTTTTGTTGATGGAAAAACTTCTGTCTTTAAACAAGACTTTGAGACAAGTTGTCAAGATAGTATGGTTTAATAGAATTACAGAATGTACTGAAATGGGAGAAAAAAAAAGCTCAAGGAACATATAGGCTAAAAATAAAGCCTAATGGAAACTATGTGTCAGTTTAGGCTTATCAGTTGCAACAAATGTGCTATTCCTCTGCCAGATGCTGCTAGTGGGAGATGCCCTGTGTATGGGCCCGGGTCCTGGGTGGGGGAAAAGGGTACAAGAAGGAGTGTATGGAAACTCTTGACTTTCTGGCTCAATTTTGCTGTAAGCCTAAAATTTCTGTAAAAAAGAAAGCCTGTTAAAAATCACAAATAAATGTTAAGTAAGTAATAATATAGAAAAATAATAGTAAATCAGTGTAACAGTATCTGTCATCTTAAAACTATTTCCATAATTCTGTAAACATGATAGTCAAGTAGTGAGGAACACAAAGGCACTGATAATAATAAATAAGGTAGAGTCAGTCCCAGGAACAATTAATAAGTTAGTCAAGTGTTTGTTCTTACTGTCTTTCTTTTCTTGACACCATTTTGCCGTTTCTCTCCATAGCTGTTTAAGACTTTCCTAGCACTGCTTTATACAGTGGGTGACATATAATTTTGCCTTTTTATAAGGTCCCCATAAATACATACATATATTTATTCTGTGAATGCTGCTGCTAAGTCGCTTCAGGCATGTCCGACCCTGTTGCGACCCCATAGATGGCAGCCCACCAGGCTCCTCTGTCCCTGGGATTCTCCAGGCAAGAATGCTGGAGTGGGTTGCCATTGCCTTCTTCACTTCTGTGAATTTGCAGCCTTAATTATAGAGAATGATTATAGCAGTAGAAATATCATATGGTTAAATAAATGGACTTTTTTTCTTGGTAAAATGAATGTTTTAGCACTTGCTCCAATGCCATGTAATTTGGAAAGGCATATAAAATACAACATTGGTGTTTGAAATGTAACATGGTGGCTTTTTAATTACATCCTAAACATTCAGTCAGTGTTCAAAACTGGCCTTTATCAGGTGAATGTTCTGGGTTTTGGACCCTTACTTGCATTCATGAAAGACTCAGTTATCTTTAACAATTCAAAGAATGGTTCTCTTTCTGAACAACTTATGGAAAACAGAGGAAGACTTGAAGTTTATTGCATATATATGAATATTATATTTAATTTTTCCCAGATCTTAAGCATATCTCTGCATGATACATTAATATCATAGGTATTGAGTTTCTTAATGTTTTCTGATTTATTCTCAAAAAACATTTTGAAGTGTGTGTGTTGTTGTTGAGTTGCTAAATTCATGTCTGACTCCTTCGAAACCCCATGGATGCCCACCAGGTTATGTCCATGAGATTTCCCAGGCAAGAAGATGGGTTCATTTCACTTCAGTTGCTCAGTTGTGTCCAACTCTTTGCGACCTGATGGACTGCAGCATGCCAGGCCTCCCTGTCCAACATCAACTCTTGGAGCTTGGTCAAACTCATGTCCAGTGAGTTGGTGATGCCATCCAACCATCTCATCCTCTTTTGTCCCCTTCTCCTCCCATTTCAATCTTTCAGCATTAGAGTCTTTTCCAAAGAGTTGGTTCCTCACATCAAGGAGCCAAAGTATTGGAGTTTCAGCTTCAGCATCAGTCCTTCCAATGAATATTCAGGACTGATTTCCTTTAGAACAGACTGGTTGGATCTCCTTGCAGTCCAAGGGACTCTCAAGAATCTTCTCCAACACCACAGTTCAAAAGCATCAATTCTTTGGCCCTCAGCTTTCTTTAGAGTCCAACTCTCACATCCATACATGACTAAAGGAAAAACCATAGCTCTAACTAGACAGACCTTTGTTGGCAAAGTAATGTCTCTGCTTTTTAATATGCTGTCTAGGTTGGTCATAACTTTTCTTCCAAGGAGCAAGCATCTTTCAGTTTCATGGCTGCAGTCACCATCTTCAGTGATTTTAGAGCCCCCCAAAATAGTCTGTCCCTGTTTCTATTGTTTCCCCATCTGTTTGCCATTAAGTGATGGACCAGATGCCATAATCTTAGTTTTCTGAATGTTGAGTTTTAAGCCAACCTTTTCCACTCTCCTCTTTCACTTTCATCAAGAGGCTCTTTAGTTCTTTTTCACTTTCTGCCATATGGTGGCATATCTGAGGTTATTGATATTTCTCCCGGCAATCTTGATTCGGTCTTGTGCTTCATCTAGTCAAGAGTTTCTCATGATGTACTCTGCATATATGTTAAATAAACAAGGTGACAGTATACAGCCTTGACCTACTTCTTTCCATATTTGGAACTAGTCTGGTGTTCCCTGCCCAGTTCTAACGGTTGCTTCTTGACCTGCATACAGATTTCTCAGGCGGTAGGTAAGCTGGTATGGTATTCCCATCTCTTTAAGAATTTTCCTGTTTGTTGTGATCCACACAGTCAAAGACTTTGGCATAGTCAATAAAACAGAAGTAGATGTTTTTCTGAAACTCTCTTGCTTTTTGGATGATGCAGCGGATGTTGGCAGTTTGATCTCTGGTTCCTCTGCGTTTTCTAAATCCAGCTTGAACATCTGGAAGTTCACTGTTCACGTACTGTTGAAGCCTGGCTTGGAGAATTTTGAGCATTCACACTGCTAGCATGTGAGATGAGTGCAATTGTGCTGTAGTTTGAACATTCTTTGGCATTGCCTTTTTTTGGGATTGGGATGAAAACTGACCTTTCCCAGTCCTGTGGCCACTGCTGAGTTTTCCATGTTTGCTGGCACATTGAGTGTAGCAGTTTTACAGCAGCATCATTTAGGATTTGAAATAGCTCGACTGGAATTCTGTCACCTCCAATAGCTTTGTTTGTAGTGATGCTTCCTAAGGCCCACTTGACTTCACATACCAGAATGTCTGGCTCTGGGTGAGTGATCACACCATTGTGGTTATCTGTGTCATGAAGATCTATTTTGTACAGTTCTTCTGTGTATTGTTGCCACCTTTTCTTAATATCTTCTGCTTCTGTTATGTCCATACAATTTCTGTCCTTTATTGTGCCCATCTCTGTGGAAATATTCCCTTCACTTCAGTTCAGTTCAGTTGCACAGTTGTGTCTGACTCTTGGCAACCCCATGGACTGCAGCATGCCAGGCTTCCCTGTCCATCACCAATTCCTGGAGTTTACTCAAACTCATGTCCATTGAGTAGGTGATGTCATCTCATCCTCTGTCCAACTATCTCATCCTCTGCTGTCCCCTTCTCCTCCTGCCTTCAGTCTTTCCCATCATCAGGGTCTTTTCAATGAGTCAGCTCTTTGCATCAGGTGGCCAAAGTATTGGAGTTTCAGCTTCAACATCAGTCCTTCCAATGAACATTCAGGACTGATTTCCTTTAGGGTGGACTGGGTGGATCTCCTTGCAGTCCAAGGGACTCTCAAGAGTCTTCTCCAACACCGCAGTTCAGTGCTCAGCTTTCTTTATAGTCCAACTCACATCCATAGCATGACTACTGGAAATACCATAGCCTTGACTAGATGGACCTTTGTTGGCAAAGTAATGTCTTTGCTGTTTCCTTGGTAGCTCTTATTCTCTTGAAGAGATCTCTAGTCTTTCCTATTCTGTTGTTTTCCTCTATTTCTTTGCATTGATCTCTGAGGAAGGCTTTCTTATATCTCCTTGCTATTCTTTGGAACTCTGCATTCAGATGGGTATATCTCTCCTTTTTTTCCTTTGCCTTTCACATCTTTTCTTTTCTCAGCTATTTGTAAGGCCTCCTTGGATAACCATTTTACCTTTTTGCGTTTCTTTTTCTTGGGATGGTCTTGATCACTGCCTCCTGTACAATGTCACGAACGTCCATCCATAGTTCTTCAGACACAATCAGATCTAATCCCTTGAATCTATTTCTCACCTCCACTGTATAATTATTAGGTATTGATTTAGTTCATACCTGAATGGTCTAGTGGTTTTCCCTACTTTCTTCAATTTAAGTCTGAATTTAAGAAGACTAGAATGGGTTTCTAGTCTTTCTAGTCTTCTATTTCCTTCTCCAAGGATCTTTCCAACCCAGGGATCAAAGTGCTTTCTTTACTACTGAGTCACCAGGGACACCCATTTAAATGCAATAATTATCACTTACTTCAATTTCAGTTCATCCAGTTAATGCTAAAGCAATTAAATGAAAACACTTTCCTGGTGGCTCAGTGATAAAGAATCTGCCTGCCAAGCACGAGATGAGAATTTGATCCCTGGGTTTGAGAAGATTTCTGGAACAGTTTTCTAGGCAGGCAGATGTGAACGTCACATCTGTAACTGCCTCAGTAGCCACCTTTTCTCTCCTTATATGTGAGATATTTCTTCTTATTGACAAATTTAGAAGAGAGTAAGTGGTGAATTGCTAAGAGATCATTGAGAACAATCACACATATAAAAAATAGTACAAATTGAAATGCCCATGGTGCAGAGCAGTAAATTACAAAGCAATCACCAATGCAAGCACCACTTAGGTTAAAATAAATAAAAATAACATTGCCAGCATCCATGAAGATGCTCTCATGCCCCTTCCTAACTATTCTCTTTACACCTGAGAAGTAACAATGAAGAATTTTATAGTAGTCACTTTCTTACATTTCTTTATATTTTTGCCACTGATAAAAGAGTTCTTCAATAGAGTGTCTAATCATTATATAAGTGGAGCCTTAAAGTATGCATTCTTAATATCTTGCTTCATTTACTAAATAATAGTTTTGTGAAATTCATTCATGTTTCTTTGTATAGCAGATACTTGTTCATTTATTGCTGATTTTTTTGTTGTAAAACGTAAGATTTACCATTGTGACCATTTTCAAGTGTACAGTTCAATGGTATTAAATATATTCATACTGTTGTGCTACCAGCTCCATCCATTTCCATAATATTTTTATGTTATAAATCTGAATCTTTATACCATTAAACAATAATTCCCCATTCCTGTTCCTTTCATCCCCTGGCAACTATCATTCTGTCGTCTGTTTCTGTGATTTTGACTAGTGTAAGTATCTCATTTAGTGAAGTAACACAGGATTTGTGTTTTTTTTGGTGTGTGTTACTGGTTTATTTCACTTAGCATTATGACCTCAGAATTCACCCATGTTGCAGCATATCACAGAATTTCCTTCCATATAGATGATAAATTATATTCTATTGCAAAATACATCACATTTTGCTTACATATTCACCCATCAATTGGCTGTTGAGTTGCTCTACCTTTTAGCTATAGTGAGCTATGTGTTGAGAATTTTTGTATTAGTGTTCACCAGGGTTATTAGACATTAGTTTTCTCATAGTTTCTTCTTCCGGCTTTGAAATCAGTAGTGCTGGCCTCACAGAATGGGTTTAGAAAAGTTCTCTCATATTGAATTTTATGGAAGAGTTTGAGCATGATTGGTGTTTGTACTTAAATGTTTGGAATAATTGACTATGAAGTCATTTGGTCCTAGGCTTTTCTTTGTTTGGAAGTTTTTGGTTACTGATTAAGTCTTATAACTAGTTAAGTTTTTTCACAATTTTTTTTTTAAATAGCACCATAATTCAGTCTTAGTAGTTTGTGTGATTCTATGAATTGATCCATTTCATCTGGTCTTCTGATGTGTTGGTGTACAGTTGTTCATAGTATTCTTTATAATTCTTCTTAATTGCTCTAAAATCAGTTGTAATATTACCTCTTTAATTTCTAATTTTTAATTACTTGAGTCTTCTGTTTTCTTACTTGATCTAGGTAAAGACTGTCAATTTTGTTGAACTTTTCAAAGAGAAAAGCCTTGGTTTTGTTGTTTCTCTTTACTGTTTTCTGTTCTCTATTTCATTTATCTCTGCTCTAATCTTTATTATTTCCTTATTTCTACTAGCTTTGGGTTTAGTTTGTTTTTATTCTTCTAGTTAATTGAGGTATACAGTTAGGTTGTTGATTTGAGCCTTTTTTATATAAACATTTATAGCTATAAATTTTGCTTTTTAGCACTGCTTTTGCCACATCCTATAATGTTGATAGTTCATCATTTTTATTTTCATTTGTCTCAAGATATTTTGTATTCTGTCCAGGTTTTTCCTTGATCTTTTGGTTGTTTAAGTGAACAATTTTTAATTTCCACTTTTGTTTTGGATTTTCTAATTTTCCTTTAGTTATTGATTTCTAGTTTCATTCTATTATGATTTGAAAATATGCTTTATATGATTTCAGTCTTTCCAAACTTACTAAGACCTGTTCCATGGCCTAAAAATGGTCTACCCTGGAAAATATTCCATATGTACTTTAGAAATGTGTGTATTGTGCTGCTTTTGCGTAGAGTGTTCTATAATTCTGTTCAAATTGTCTAGTTCTTTGTTGATCTAAGGTCTATTTTTTTCTGTTATTGAAAGTGAGGTATTTGCATTTCCTATAATTATTGTAAAGGTATTTATTTCATCCTTCAATTCTGTCAATGTTTGCTTCATTTATTTAGAAAGTCTAATGTTTAGTTCATATATATTGGTAATTGTGATTTATTCTTGTTGAACTGTCCCTTTTTATGGTAAATATACTGTTTTACTTTGTCTCTTGTAACAGTTTTTGACTTAAAGCTTAACTTTACTTAACATTAGCCCAGCCATTCCTACTTTGGTTGCTATTTGCAGGAAGTATCTTTTTCTGTCCTGTAACTTAACCTATGCATGTTCTAAGATCTAAAATGAGGCTTGTAGACAGCTTGTAGTTGGATCAGGCTTTTTACCCATTTGGCCAACCTTTATCTTTTTTTAGAGTTTATTTAAAATAATTACTAATAAGGAAGACCTTACTGTTGAATTTTACTCATTGTTTTCTTCATGTCATAGCGCTTTTTTGAACCTCCTTTCTTGCCAGATTCTTTTTTTTGGTTGATTTTTTTGTATTTTTGATTCCTTTCTCAACATCCTTTCATGTTCATTCTATAGATATTTTCTTTATAGTTTCCATGAGAATTATATAAAACATCTTAAAATTACCACAATCTATTTTAAACTGATAATAATTTAATTTCATACAAAACTACTCCTTTACAGCTGACTCTCTATTTGTTATTAATGCCACAAATTACATCTTAATGTATTGTGTACCTAACACTGATTTATTCCCATTTTTAGTGCTTTTGACTTTTAAGTTTTATAAAAGAATTTAACATGGAGTTGCAAGCCAAACTAAAATAATAAAGGATTTTACTTTTCTCAGTATACTTACATTTACCTGAGAACTGTATATTCTCATGTGATTTAAGTTACTGTATAACATTGGTTTCAACTTGAAGGGCTTTAACGTTTCTCATAGAGTAAATCTAGTGGTAATAGACTTCTTCAGCTCTTATTTATCAAATAACATTTTAATTTTTCCTTAATTTTTGAATGACTTTTTTTGGGTATAGTATTTTTATTTGACAGAATTTTCCCCCTACACCACACACACACACACACACACACACACACACACACACACACACACACATGTATCCCTGTATAAAATTACTTTTATGTGATGATTCACTTTTCTGTTGCTGCTTTCAATATGCTATATTTGACTTTGACAGTTTTGATTATAGTATTTCTTGGTGTTGAACTCTGATTTATCCTTCTTGTAGTTATATGTCTTTTGTGTTTGTGTATTGATTTCCTCAAAGTCAGAACTCTTGGCCATTATTTCTTCAAATAGACTCTGTATTTCTTTCTCTCTCGTCTTCCTTTTTTGGGATTCCTATGTTATGTGTATTGTTCCATTTGACACTGTCCCATAGTCCCTTAGGCTCTTTTCACTTTTATTATTTTTTTCTGTTTGCTCCTCTGACTTGATAATTTCGAATGATCTAGCTCCAAATCCACTATTTTTTTCTTCTGTCCAATCAAATCACCTCTAAGAAATTTTTGATTTATTTCTTGTACCTTACAGCTCCAGAATTTCTTTTTTATTTATTATTTCCATCTCTTCTGATATTCTAATTTTGTTTATAAATCATTTTAATTTTGTTTACTTGTCTGTCTGCATTTTTGTTTTGGTCATCGACAATTTAAGACAATATTTTTAAGTCTTTGTTAGTTAGAAGCCTGAGTTTTTTAGAGTTATTTTCTGGAGATATATTTTGTTATTTTGACTGAACTATGTTTCATTTTTATGTTACCTTATGATATTTTTTGTGATTTAGGAATTTCAAAAACCATTCATTTCTCCCAGTTTTTATGGAATGGCCTTGTCAGAGAAAGACCTTTACTAATCACCAGCCTCTGCCCATAATGTCATACTCCAAGGTTTCAGGGGGACTGCAGACTCCTGAAGCTCCAACAATACTTTGCATTGCTTTCAGCAACCTCTGGGTCTGATATCCAAACTATGCCACCACTGTCGTCAGTGTTCGTAGTTAAGAAAATGAGAAAGAAATCCATTCGTTAACCACCCCCTTAGACAGTTCAGAATGTTACTAAAAAAAAGGTTCCATCCTTTACCTTCTGTCCCAACGCAGATGTTGAGATTTGAGATATTTCCTTCCAGCCACACAGAAGAAGGAACGTGAAGGAGGTTGGGAAAGGGTTGCAAAATGCCACAAATTTCCTTCCAGTTTGGGTTCTGCTTCTTCATTGTTGGGAGTTCACTTGTTTAGTGCAGCTGGTTAACTATTTTCTAGAGTTCTCAAAGCTGCTCTTGTCTGCAGATTTATTCAGTGGCATCTTGCTGATCTTGAGATTTGTAATGTTTTTGTTTAAATGTATTGAGAATATGTTTTTACATTGGTTTTTATGTATTGGAGATTTTGTCTTAAATGGAAATTTTAAAAGATTCTTTCAGCTTGTTTGTTGCTATCACTTAGAAATGTAAAGTTTTATTTTTTCCTATTATCTTGCTAAACTTATTAATTGTAATAATTTATCAACAGATTTTTGAGAGAGTGTTTCTGTCTGCAAACTCATAACATCTATAAGCATTAATATTTTTTTTCTTCCTTATAAATGACTGTGATCACTTAAAATTTTGAAGAGAGTTAGTTATATGATGCTTCCTTGAGTGATTTATCATCTCAAATGTAAAACTTTTGCCCTTGGCTTTTTATTGTTGTTCAGGTGCTAAGCTATGTCTGACTGTTTGGAGACCACATGGACCATAAGCCTGCCGGGCTTCTCTGTCCATGGGGTTTCCCCAGCAAGAATACTGGTGTTGGTTTGCCATTTCCTTCTCCGAGGGAACTTCCTGACCCAGGGATTTAACATGCATCTTCTGCATTGGAAGGTAGATTCTTTACCACTCTGCCAACTGGGAAACCCTAGGCTTTTTGTATTTAACACTAATTATATGACTTTCCTAGTAGCTCAGTGGGTAAAGAATCTGTCTACAGTACAGGAGACCTGGGTTTGATCCCTGGGTTGAGAAGATCCCCTGGAGGAAGAAATGGCAAACTACTCCTGTATTCTTGCCTGGAAAATCCCATGAGGCAGAGGAGCCTGGCAGACTGCAGCCCATGGGGTGTTAAATTTTATCAGTCAGTTCAGTCTTTCAGTCGTGTCCAACTCTATGCAACCCCATGGACTGCAGCACGCTGGGCCTCCCTGTCTGTCACCAACTCCCAGAGCCTGCTCAAACTCGTGCCCATCACGTCGATGATGCCATTCAACCATCTCATCCTCTGTCGTCCCCTTCTCCTGCCTTCAATCTTTCCCAGCATCAGGGTCTTTTCCAATGAGTCAGTTCTTCGCATCAGGGGGCCAAAGTATTGGAGTTTCAGCTTCAATATCAGTCTTTCCAATGAATATTTAGGACTGATTTCCCTTAGGATGTACTGGTCGGTCTCCTTGCAGTCCAAGGGACTCTCAAGAGTCTTCTCCAACACCACAGTTCAAAAGCATCAATTCTTTGGCACTCAGCTTTCTTTATAGTCCAACTCTCACATCCATACATGGCCACTGGAAAAACCATAGCTTTGACTAGACAGACCTTTGTTGGTAAATTAATTTCTCTGCTTTTTAATATGCTATCTAGGTTGGTCATAGCTTTTCTTCCAAGGAGCCAGGGTCTTTTAATTTCATGGCTGCAGTCACCATCTGCTGTGGTTTTGGAGCTCCCCAAAAGTAAAGTCTGCCACTGTTTCCATTGTTTCCTAATCTGTTTGCCATGAAGTGATGGCACTGGATGCCATGATCTTAGTTTTCTTTTTTTTTTTAAACACTATATTTTATTTATAGTTATTATAAATCGTTGCTTTATTCCCTGTCTTGTACAATATATCCTTGTAGCTTCTTTTTTTTTTTCTCTTTATTTATTTATTTTAGTTGGGGGCTAATTACTTTACAATATTGTAGTAGTTTTTGCCATACATTGACATGAATCAGCCATGGGTCCACACGTGCTCCCCATCCTGAACCCTCCCCACCCCCCTCCCCATCCCATCCCTCTGGGCCATCCCAATGCCCCAGCCGTGAGCACCCGTCCCATGCATAGAACATGGAATGGTGTTCTGTTTCACAAATGACAATATACATGTTTCAATGCTATTCTCTCAGAACGTCCCACCCTCACCTTCTCCCTCAGAGTCCATAAGACCGTTCTATGCATCTGTGTCTCTTATTCTGTCTTGCATATAGGGTTACCGTTACCATCTTTCAAATTCCATATATATGCATTAGTATACTGTATTGGTGTTTTTCTTTCTGGCTTACTTCACTCTCTATAATGGGCTCCAGTTTCATCCATCTCAATAGCACCGATTCAAATGTATTCTTTTTAATGGCTGAGTAATATTCCATTATGTATATGTACCACAGCTTCCTTATCCATTCGTCTGCTGATGGACATCTAGGTTGCTTCCATGTCCTGGCTATTGTAAACAGTGCTGTGATGAACATTGGGGTACACGCGTCTCTTTCAATTCTGCGGAAAAAGAAATACAAGGAATACAGATAGGAAAAGAAGTAAAACTCTGTTTGCAGATGACATGATCCTCTACATAGAAAACCCTAAAGATTCTACCAGAAAACTACTAGAGCTAATCAATGAATATAGTAAAGTTACAGGATATAAAATTAACACGCAGAAATCCCTTGCATTCCTATACACCAATAATGAGAAAACAGAAAGAGAAATTAAGGAAACAATACCATTCACCATTGCAACAAAAAGAATAAAATACTTAGGAATATATCTACCTAAAGAAACAAAAGACTTATATATATGGAAAACTATGAAACACTGATGAAAGAAATCAAAGAGAACACAAACAGATGGAGAAATATACCGTGTTCATGGATTGGAAGAATTAATATAAGTGAAAATGAGTATACTACCCAAAGCAATTTATAGATTCAATGCAATCCCTATCAAGCTACCAATGGTATTTTTCACAGAACTAGAACAAATCATTTCACAATTTGTATGGAAATATAAGAAACCTTGAATAGCCAAAGCAATCTTGAGAAAGAAGAGTGGAACTGGAGGAATCAACCTGCCTGACTTCAAGCTCTACTACAAAGCCACAGTCATCAAGACAGTGTGGTACTGGCACAAAGATAGAAATATAGATCAATGGAACAAAATAGAAAGCCCAGAGATCTTAGTTTTCTTAATGTTGAGCTTTAAGCCAACTTTTTCACTCTCCTCTTTCAGTTTCATTAAGAGGCTCTTTAGTTGTTCTTCGCTTTCTGCCATAAGGATGTTTCATCTGCATATCTGAGGTTATTGATACTTCTCCTGGCAGTCTTGATTCCAGCTTGTGCTTTATCCAGACCAGCATTTCACATGATGTACTCTGCATATAAGTTAAATTTTATAAAATAACTTACATGTATGATAGGACTGTGTTTCTTCTTTATCACTTTAGTAAATTGCCTTTCATTTCTTGAGTATATCTAACTTGATTTTTATTATAATTTTAACATTTAAATTTATTTTTTACAGGTTTTTTTTTTTACACTTAGAACTAGTTTGTTACTTTCTTTTTTTTGCAGTATTAATATTAGAATCTTGTATCAAGATGATGTTTCACTGTTTAAAAGAAGTATATTTTCACTCATTTTCTGTTTTTTGTGTGGTTTTTAGTAATTTTGCATAAGATAGTATTATTTCATCAACAAAAGTTCAGTGGTTCTTATTGCTAAATTCATTGTAGAAAAGAGTATTTGGAGGATTTTTAACTGTCGATTTAATTCCTTCAGTAGCTAAATTTTAAATACATATTCTACTTCCATTTACTATTCACTAATTAATATTGAAGTAAAGTTTCCCTTATTCTCCATTTTTTTTTAGTATTTGTGATCCATTTTCCTCTTAATTTTTGAAGTTTTTATTTTGAGATCATTGTAGATTGACCTACATTTGTAAGAAATATACACAGAGATCTTGCATATCCTCCACCCAGGTTACCCTTAGTTAATGGTAACATCTTACAATTGGAATGCTATTTTAAATCCATATCACTGTGTTTTTATCATCTATATTTTGTATACACATTTCTTCCATTAATTCAAGGTCTCTACATACTTTAGATTGGAGAGGAAGAAATGGACAGATGTAAAGAGGTTGATAGTATTGTTAAGCTAGGAATGAAATGTTTTTATTGATTTGACACTATAAATAGAACTTTGAAGCAAGAAATACTTTTGAAAGTTTTTACCTATAAAGATGTATTTACAGTTCACCTGTGAACAACATGGGTTTGAACTGAGTGTACTTATATGTGGGTATTTTTCAATAGTAAATACTGCTTTATTACAAGGTCTTCTTTGGATACATGGATACAAAGGACTGACCATAAATTATATGTGGATTAACCCTCACATTTTCCAAGGATCAACTGTACTAAATTTACTAATTATTATTAATATCTTAGAATCTAGTTTAATGACATAAACATTTACATAAGAAAATTTCTCAAAAACAGGAAGTGGGAGGGAGCAGTTGTGCCCTTTCTGGTCCAAGACATTGTGGAGGAAACGGAGACCAAATTGAGAAAGACATTGTAAAGTGTGTGCTTTCCACTCCCTTGATTTTGGTTGAAGATTGGTTTTAGATGAATTGAAGGGGACACAGAAAACAGATTTTTGCATCATCCTGTAACCTGAATCTACAAAGCAATAGCATTTTATTTTAATAGTAGCTTTTTCATCATTATGTCAGAGTAAATTTGACAGTAGATAATTGTGTATATGAAGGCAGTTATTAATTCATTTTCTGAAGTCACCATCAATTTCTCCTTTTGCATAAATTAGACTGTTAATTTCTGAGATACTTCCAATTGATGTTACAGAGGTTAGTGGAAATGAAAACCACCTGAAGTGCCATGAGGTCTGCTAAAATGAGGATTGAATTAGATTGAAAAAAGTGACGTCTTAGAATGTGGGTTAGAACAGATTAGTACATAGAACTCCATGGACTGTAGCCTGCTGTAGCCTGCCAGGCTTCTCTGTCCATGGAATTCTCCAGGCAAGAATACTGGAGCAGGTAGCCATTCCCTTCTCCAGGAGATCTTCCTGACCCAGGGATCAAAGCTTGGTCTTTCTGCATTGCAGGCAGATTCTTTACTGTCTGAGACACCAGGGAAACTAATTCATAGAACAGATGAAAGCTAAGGTGAGACCAAATTACTCATGCATTATATTAGACTGGGATAGAGATACACAGCCAGATTTCACACTATAGCAGTAAACCCTGCACAGGGCTTGTTATTGAAGTCACTTACAACTTAGTGTTTACCAGTTCACAGAACTTAACCACTCCAGTGACTCCACAACAGAGACCAGGCAACCTGAGGAGTCGGAGGCTTTGAGGTCCTCTCTTTCTTAATGCTGCTAATAGGACATAAAAGTCAGTATTTCATACCACTTGGGGGAGGAGCAAAGAGACAGAGATACAACTTTTAGAGAATAAACAGTGCGAAGGTTAACCTTTAAAAGATGAATGTATTTAATGGATTAGAGAAAAATTAAGCATCTTCACTGCTCCCTAAGTAAGTCTTAAAGATGAGATCAGTTACACATTATATAAAGGAACTTTTTCTTTGCAGGTGTGGTGTATAATGAATCATATTTAATTCAGTTATGTACTTATTGCCTTGTATTTTCTCTTTTTGCTCCACAGCTCATATATCCCAAATAGTTAATTCACTCCCTCCTTCATGTACTCACTAGTTGTTTTTTAACTTTTATTTCCACAGTGTTTTTTCTTTGATCTTTACTTACGCGAATCATCATATATTCTGCAAAATCAAGCGCCTCTCCCACAAAGACTTCACTACTGATTTCAACCCATAAGATGTTTCCACTTCTCTGAAATATTGTTCATGGTTATTGTCACTTGGTTTAACATATACTTAAAAAAAGGCTTCATATATTTCAGAGTTGGTTTTTCTGTTCCATCTGTCTCATATAAAGTACACATAATAGTGTCTGGAACCTGGTGAGAAATCAATAAATATTAGCATTTTCCTATAAAAAGTAGTGTTCACTGTCATGTCTTAGAGATTTTCTGCATAGTGTCTAGCAGTCTGACTCTACCTAATTATTAAATAAGTAGTACTGTGTCTCATATTTTCATAAATTAGCTTTTTTACCTAGTTTCACAGAATTTTGAGGAACTGTGAAATGTATAAAATGTGTGAAGTCTTTAAAACTAGGAATTGCTACACAAAACATAATACACTGTTAGCTTTAACATTATTATTAAGTTCAGTTCAGTTGCTCAGTCATGACTGACTCTTTGCCACCCCATGGGACTGTAGCATGCCAGGCCTCCCTGTCCATCACCAACTCCCATAGTTGACTCAAACTCATGTCTGTTGAGTCAGTGATGCCATCCAACCGTCTCATCCTCTGTTATCCACTTCTCTTCCCACCTTCAATCTTTCATTAGTAACACTGAAACAATTTCTGCTGTTTGATGACAGAGGCATATTATAAAATTATTCCTTTTCAAAATACTAGGAAGTGAAGGAAAATATTATTAACTGATAATTGAAAAATTCAACAAATTAATAGTTTTATTTCATTGACTTGATAACAAAGTAGTTTAAACAGGTTTTTCCTTTATGACTTGTGTATTGTCAAGATATTAAGTACTGTCTGATTTCTTCTCCATGTAACTGAGAAACCTACAACTGGTTAATTCATTTTTAGTCTTTTGTGTTTCTGCACAATTAATCATAATGGCAGAGAAGATATGGGTGATTGAGAAGAGACAGAAAATGAGGATAATGGAATTTATGATCCTTTAAATAATGCATATTTCCCTCATCATTCTTTGCCCTATTTGCCTCATGTTCACATGGAAGAGAGAAAACATATACAAGCTTGATTACATATACTACCTTTAATATGTAAAACCACAGCCATAGTTGAAACCATTTTATAATTTTTTTTTTACAAATTTCTTATTCCTTTTACTCCCATCTTCTAAGTCAGAGAATGATTTTAAAGTGAAAAAAAGTGGAATATATGCCTTTTAAATTTAACCCCTTAATCAGCTCGTGGTAATTATGCAGTAAAAAAGTTGATTGACATGCTTTGAGATGAGTCATATTCATTTTAGTTTTATTTATAAACACATAATTTTCTTTCATTTTTCACATATGTGTTCATAAGAGTGAATAATGTGTGCTTTCTAGGAAATAATAGTAAGCTTGAATCCCCTCATGCTGAAGAGTTTATTATTCAGTATCAGTTTAATTAAAAGTCAACATTCTGATTTAGGTCACAAAGTAGGGATTTTAAATTAGATGCTGTTACCAAATGAAAGATAATTTCCCTCACAGTCAATATTTGTCAATATTTTCTTTTTTTAATATTTTCCATTTCATAAGTGATAGTTATTGATTATATACATATATTTTAATGATAATTATCTGCAAATAAAATACATGTATTTATATCTGTGTATATCCAAGCCTATCTTTTCTTTCTATCTATATGTATGGACATATCTGTAGTTAGAAATTATTCCTGCAAATTGACACCCAACTACTAATTGAAAGAAAAGATAAGATGTTAAAAATATTGCTTATGGTCAAAATGTATATACCCTTTCATCATTTCATCATATTTGTTAAATTCAATATTTCCCTTGCCATTTTAATAGGAAAATAGATTGATAATATAAATAAAATCATTTTATGAATTTTTTTTTCCCTCTCTGACAATAAGACCAAAGTACTTAAAATGTATTTCTTAAAGGAGAATTGTACACATTATTTTAAATGAAATCTCAGTATTTTAAATACTTCCATGACTGTTCTAGTTAGAGATTATTTCATCATAGTTGTGCCTGTTCATTTTCCTACACAATAATTTGTTAAGAAATATGATTAGAATTTACCCGGCATAAATTATTTGTACTCATCTCATTACTTGCTACTTTTGGTGGCTGACATGTCTCAATAAATCAACAGTTATGTAGCTCTAAAATTTCTAATGTTCTGATTGCATATAAATGATTAATGTAGTCTGATTTATCTATGATATTTAGATTAAAGATAAAATATCTTGATTAGATATGTTTTATTAAAATAAGACCAGAAATATTAAGAGGAATGCTTAAATAAATGCATGTGGAAAGCATACTCACTGACATTTAAAAAGAATGTTTCTTAATATAAACGCAAATAGAGAATTTTAAATGTCTTTTTAAAATGCAATATTAATGAGATTTAATTTTTTACTTTTCACCTCTTGGGCTCATGCTTTTCATTGAGAATACAGATTTGATTTGAGAAATCAATAGTTAATGCTGTTGTGAAGAATGTAGAGCTGTTCTATTGTTTCTATTTAAAATATATTTTTTTATTTTAGTTTTTTACTTTTTGTTTTGTAAAAACCAAAAATCTTGGAAAACCAGGAGAGGACCAGAATTCCTACATAATATTTTGCTGGTAAATTAATAAGACTTATGTGATGGGGAGTTTTAATTTGAATATGAGATAACAACTACTTGGATTCAGTGTTTGGAAAAAAAATTACTGGACTAGCCTGTCAGAAACTAATTAATGAAGAATTTCATGGAAGAGTACTTTTCATAAAGAACAGATGAACTGAGGTGCAAATAAAAACATTGGCCTTGGTGGGGAGAAATAACTCTAGCTTTTGTGATTGAAGGTATACACTGGACCAGAGAATGGAATGTAAAATTTCTCATCAGCACATGATGAAGCACAACTGAAAAGTGTCCACTTCCCAAATTTTTATGGAGAAGAAGTCAGATAAGGTAGATTTCAAAAAAAAAAAAAGCAAAACCTCAAACCAAAAAAGCACATGGCTTTTACTTATTTGTAATATATAAAGATTTCATGTATCTACATATTATATATTCTATACATTTCAGTTTATTTCTAATTATTTGCCTGCTTGGTCCAAAATATACTGTGGATATATATAAATGTAATATTTGATCATAGCATTAGTCACAAAATAATTCATACAGCATTATTAACAAAAGACTAGGGGGAATGTGCTAGGAACAATTTCATGAAGAATATTGAAGATTATGGGAGGTATTTTCTATTTTTTCAGACTCATTCTTTTTATGATACACACAAAAAAAGATGGAATATATGAAGTGTGCTGAGAAGAAAATCCTGAAAATGGTTTTAAAAAATGTTTTCCACAAATATACTACTCCTATTTCTTAACCCTCACTTTGCTAGCTAAACATTTGTGGGTTGGTTGGTTTTTTACTAGGGAAACTATCCAGAGGGATTCCAGATTTTGGACTTAGAAGAAAATCAGAGCACCTATTATAAATATGTTTTCAAAATATGAGTAGTATTGTACCAAAGTATTACGAATATGTTCAAAGAAACCATGTTTAATATTAAAGGAAGTTTGATGCAATGAGACAATATAGTGATATCAAAAAGATGAAAAATTACATTAAAAAATGAAAATTCTAAAATTAAAACATTCAATAACTGCAAGATTCCCTATAGGTGCTTTCCAGCACATTATAGTTGGCAGGAGGAACAATTAGTTATACTTGAAGACAGGTTAAAAGGGATCATCCAATCTGAAAGAGTAGTAAAAATTTAAGATAGTTTCTCAGAGAACTGTTGTACACCAGTAAACATGGCAAAGCATCCATAATGGATAGACCAGAGGAGAAGAGAGAAAGAGAGGTACAGAAAAATATTTCAAGGCATAATGACCGAAAGTTTTTTAAATTCAAAGACTACATTTATCTACATACCTAAGAAAGTCAGCAAACACCACAGAGAATAAATATAAGGGATTCACAACTAGATAGCACAACCTGTTGAAAGCCAGAGACAAAGAGAAAAATGTTGAAAGCATGAAGACCAAAACAATTCATTATGTGTAGCAACTACAATAAGATTAGATGCCCACTCTTTATCAACATACTGTGGAATTCCTTTGAGGCCTCATAGTTGTAAATAGCAGAGCAAGTATATAGATACTGTGACTGTTCACTTAAGGTAGATAAACAGCACTTTTTCAGAGTTCAATATCAAAAAATGCCTTACTTTCTTGATCTCTGGTATGTATGTATATGTGTATATTCAGTTGTGTCTGACTCTTTTTGACCCCTTGGGCTGTAACCTGCTAGGCTCCTTTGTCCATGGGATTTATCCTGGCAAGAATACTGAAGAGGGTTGCCATTTCCTTCTCCAGGGGATTATCCTGACCCAAGGATCGAACCCGTGTCTCCTATGTCTCCTGCATTGTGGACAGATTCTTTACCACTGAGCCACCAGGGCAAGCCCCCTTGGTCTTTGGAACCAAGTCTATATAAGGAGATGCCTTGCTAGTACCTGAGTGCAAGCCAAAACTTGAGGAAATAAACAATCCACGAGTTCAGTGAGAATACCAACGTTAGTAACCTAAAGAAAATAATACACACAATTTGGCTTCAGATGTAGCTGGTGAGCCAGAGTATCAGGGCATGGAAGAAATGCACAGGCAGAAACCTGTTTTAGTCATTAGAAGAGATGAATGAAAAGATCATTTAGAAAGACTTGGAAGTAGCATAAATAGCCCATGATTGGATTTTTCTTTACTTTTACTAAAGCACAATGCACAGTACACAATGCACATATGCTGGATCATTTCAGTGATCAGAACTGTAGTGGTAACAATGACCTAATCCTTTATTTTTTAAGAAGATTCCTCTTTATTGACTATTAGTAAATAGTCAATAAAGGGGAATCTTCTTAAAAGGCTGGAATATCAGCATATAGCAGAGAATAGGAATGGGAACTAAATACAGTTTTCAAAAGACTGGCATGTGCTGCAGTGTTAATAAATATGGCAGAAAAGCTAAAAACTCAGATCTTTTGAAATGTTGGCTATTACAAGGTGACAGTCAGGGAGGTAGTCAAAGTGCTAGGAATATAATCCTGAATTTAAAGGGAAAGTATTGAAAGAATAGTGAGCAAATGTAGACCAACAGTAGACAGATTCCTGACTCAAGAAATTTCGGATGACTGAAACCAATTTTCGAAGATGTACTGGAAAAGATTTGGGATTTTTAGATAAGTACTTCAATAGGTAATAAAGATGTGGGGAGTGAAATAATTTGTTGGTAGAAGATTATGAAAGAAACAGGGAGTTTAGAGCAGGTACCAGCATGAAGACCAACATGAGGGGTATTTTTAATTCTTACACGAGAAGGGAAGCAGTGTAGACTGTAGGATTCTTTGTGAAGACTTTTTAGGAGCAGTAAGGACAGAGAAAATTTTAACTGTTTATTAAAAGAAATGTATGTACTCTAATACAAACATAACTCTAATAATAAAAATATTTTTGAATTATATGGAAATGTATTTCTTAAGAATAAAAAGTTTGAGGTAGTAAAAATCATTTGGCCTCTATTATGATTTGCAGCAGATCCAAGAATGTGCAGTAATGGTTGGAAATTTGCTTCTCTTCCTGTTATTTAAATACATTTTGGTAATTAGGTAAATTGTAGACATTTACTTAGAGTTCACAGTAGAATAATCCCAAATTGTATTATTTGACCTAGAAATTTTAAATATATCATTAGAGTGGACTTGTACTTTTAAAATTGTGATGGGTAAGCAGATAGAAGAGATCTGTCAAATCAAAATCATTCTATAGACATATTCTCTGTGTGACACATGCAAAGCTCAAGTGCCAGATTTGGGTCTTGAACACTGATATGTACATCTTGCATTTTCACCATCTCATTATTTTGACAGGGTGTCTTGGAGAGCTGAGATACACTAGCTGTAACAGGAGTTGTGAATGTTTGCAATGTAAGCACCCAAACATATAACTCCAGAAAACTTTCTTGGATCATAATAGTCTGAGTATTCCAGCAGGTTATGAGTCATCAATTAGAGAGTCTGCCTTGTAAGTAAGGAAAATAAGGCACAGTGTAATATTGTTATTTTGGGTGGATCTCATTGTAAGCCTTATGGCTACTCATAATTAAATATTTATATGTGCATGTATATGTGTGTGTGTGTAGATATATAGAGATATATATATATAGAAAGAGAGCGAGTTTCTGCAAGTCACTACTGGAGCAGACTTGACATTGAATAATTGAACTCCTGTGAGAATACTGTGATTCTTTTAGACTTCAGCCCCATATTAACTGACATTTTGCATCAACTTTATTTGCTGCAGACAATGTGGCAACTATTAAAACTGTGGGGTAATGAATTTCCTTTGGTTTCTCTCTCTTTGCCATGTATGCCTCCTACGCTTTTGCTTTTGCTTCCTGACTGTTCTCCAGATATCAGTGGCCAAGTTTTGGCTTCCTGGCCCTTCCCCTTCCAAGACAGCTCCATCCTAGCAGGCCTTCTATGATCAGTTAGCCTTATTTCCAGATACCATCTTCCCACCAGAATATAACTGTAATTCCTTATGTTAACTGATTGATTTAGTTAAACGTGTCTGCATGTTAAATAAAATGAAGGCCAGTCACATGCATTTTAGTAAGACCAACCTTACTGAAATAATCAATGAGGAAAGTCTGTATTAATGGAAGGAATTAATATCTTAGAAGCATTTCAGATCACAGGGCAGGCAATCCATGGAGATAGTGTGATCTGCATTTGTGCAAATGGTGGGGGGCATCTTCATCTCACTTTTTTATTAATGTATGCCAGCATTTATTTCATATAGGACTGAAACATTCCATGACTAAATTATCCCCATTCCAGTTTTGGAATAGCACCGTGTTGCCTTTACTGTACTCCTTTGTCCTGTATTCTTAGAAAAGTCTCCAGGGTTTATAATCATCTCTTTGCAAAGCCTTTTCTTCACTTTTCTCCAGTCTCGCAGGAGTAGGAACATTGGCTTCTCCTGTTTTGTGATCCAGCACTTAGCGAGGTGTGAGCCTCAGGGTGTGCTTCATGAAGAAAGAAAATTTTCCTGAGTGACTGATGTATTTTGAAGGACTTTTTAAAATCTCTGAAGAAAGCATATATAACTTTGTCAAGAGCTCAGCTGAGTTGGAGAGAGCTAAATTCTCAGGTATTCAATTAGGTAATCAAAGGAAATGCAAAATCAAAGTGACTATAAAACCTTTAATAATTTACTGGATAGTATAAGCAAGATGCTAAAACGAGAGATGGTGCCTGCTCGCCTCTGTTCATTACCCCCAGCCAAGAGCATAGGCAGTGCACCAAGTGAGGGGCGGGCGCATTATCATCTTACTGTGCAGGGAACTCCACAGGACTCCTGACTCTTGTACTCTAAGGGCCCTGGGACAGGGGTAAGGAGACAGTAGAGGCTAGGAGTGGAAAAGTGTCTTCAGTACCCCCCATGAAGATGCCCATGAAATGCCAATAAAGAGACCTAGGAATTAAAGTGGCTGGCCTAATGATGCAAATAGATGTACAGTTGGCTGGTGGAACCTTCCCGGGCTGGAAGGGCCAAGGGTAAGGGACGGCTGTATGTACAAATACACAGAAGGCGCCGAGGCCTGGAATGTAACTCTCCATGAGACTGTGTGTGCTGGCTGTGCACCAAATCTGATGTGAGCATGTGTAGCTTTCTTTCTCCCATGTGGACTGTCAAGGAAAGCCTTTGTTGTAGCCTATGGTCGGGCCTAGACAACCACACATAGATTTTTAACCAGTACTCAGGCTTCTCAAACTTAAAGTGAATTATTAAAAATCTGCATAACTGCTTTAGGAGTTGTTTGCAGGGTGGGGTGGGGATTCGCCTTTCTTTAACCTTTCTTTGTAGAGAAAATTATAAAACACTGTTGTCTATGAACGTTTTTCTCTACAAATTGCAATGAAGGTGACATACATCTTCTAAAGAAACAATGTACATGTATCTAAGTAACAGCTCACATAAATAGCATCCAGAATCTTTAAAGATGTTTTAAGGAAACAAAACCTTGTTTTATATAATTGCAATGCTCAGTGTTCTGTTGCAAGCCATTTTCTCTTGTAATAGTCCTTATTTATTCCAAAACACAAGGTGTTTATTTATCTAGATATGACACCTCTCATAATCTCTTCTTCTCCCTAACTTTGGAAAATAAATATAACATGTTCTCTTTGTAAGTTCATTATGTAGAAGAAATGGTACTGCATTCCTAAGAACTAGAAGAGAGCATTTTGAGGGACATGTGCTGCTTTAAATATTTTAACATCTGGAATAAATGCAGGCTTAGTCACTCTGTACAGTTCTAACTCTTAACATGATGCACAGTATACACTTAAGAAATAGCCACAAATGCATAAATGAATGAATGAGCTCCTTCATTTTGCTGATTTTGGTGCCCATTATGAATCTCTCCAGGGAACAACTTGGCACCTGTATCCAATGCTGTTGTCATATAATTCCACAAGTTCTTCTCTGCTCAGGTTATAGTTGCAAGTTATTAATACAATATTCTGTGAAATAGAGGAAAGAGACTTGGCAGTTATACAGAAAGCTAGTATGTAGCACACAGACTATTTCCATAAAGGAGGAAACCTTTATATTTGTTAAAACCTTTACAAAGGAAGATTGCTTTACAGGTGAACCTCAGCTGTAACACTTCAGTTGTGCTACACTGGTAACTGAAAACAAACAAACAAAAAACCCACAGAATTTTATTTCCCAAATGTGTTTGGGATGATTAAATAGTAACAATTCCCGGTGAAGTTAGAATTATAATTACTAGAGTATGTCACAGACGCACTATACTCAAAAATCTCAGTATGTATAGTACGTTGATGGTAGTAAATACTATTAGGTTGTATACTTGAGATTTGCTAAGAGAGTAAATTTTAAGCATACTCACCAAAAAACAAAATAAACACCAAACTATATGTGGTAATAGATACGGTAATTGACTTGATTGTGGTAATCATTTCACAATGTATGCATGGTATATCAGATTAACACATGTGCATGTTACATGTATATAAGTTTATTTGCTAAGTAAATACCTCAGTAAAGTCAGAATAAAAAAAGAAGGGAGAGTGGACTGTGTAGGACCTCTCCTGCCTCCACTTCTGTGCTGAGTCTCCTGATGATCTGGTTAGGTGTAGAATTCCATGGGGGAAAGATGGCCCAGATAGAGTCAGCACCTCCTTTGGTTTTAGACTCCTGCTTATCCCATTGCAGTCAGTGATTAAAGGCGTAACTCTCAATTTTTGGCTTGTTGCTTTAATTGACTGCTCTGGTATCTAGCAGCTGGGTTCTTCTAGCTCAGCTGAGCACCTGAAAATAACCACGGGTCTATTGAAAATCTTTGTGCCAAGTCAAAACTGTTTTATCTTGTTTAATACACTCTCCTGCAGAATACACAAGATTTACCCTTCCTGTCACATTGTTGTACAGTTGAATCTGTTAATATTCAACAACACAGGATGCCTTAAGATTCAGGGCACCTGATTAGTAGTTGAGGTCAAGTTTTGCAGCTTTGTCTGTGTTATCATACCCTCCCTCAATTTTAGCCCTGATCTCAGGCAGTGGTCTCAACCTTGTTTCGTTTGTGAGAAGTCATATCTCAGTTTCTCACAGTGAGCTTCTTTGACATTTTAAACAGTTCTTGGCTACCTCTGTTCCAACAGCTCTAAGTTTCCTTTTGACTAACTTGTTTTTTCTTTCTGGTGTTGGTGGACATATTTTTCTTGATTTTGAAAATGAATACATCTTTTAAATTTTCTTTTGTATTTTTGTTTTCCATTGGACTGTAGTTATATTATTCTTCAGTAATGTTTTCTATATTTTTATATTTAACAATGATTGTTTTTTGACTGTAGTTATCAGAAATATAACCTCTATGTAATTGAAGTTTTGTGGAGTTGAGAATTGAAAACAACCGATCTCTGGCCTGCAATAGCTTGAAGCAGGGCTTTGGTTCCTGACCAGAGACTGAGGTCATGTTGTGGCAGTGTGAGCACCAAATCCTAACCATTAGACCAGTGGTCAGTGACAAGGCCCTGGCCCTTTTGCTTTACAGGAACAGAATTCCCACAAAGACAGAAAGTAGCAAAACAAGAATGGTGTCTATTAGGAGGAGAAAAACTCTTTTGTCTATTCACAGGTACTGTGAATAGACACAAAGGCAGACTCAGAGAGGGTCGCTGAGTTGCACCCTTGTAGTTTGAGCTATTTTTATGGGGCATTTCTTCTGGGTTTCGTTTGGCCAATCCTTTAGATTTGCCTGGTTCAGAATCCATACTAGATGCATCTCAGGATATTGCCATGTATGCACACTTGTTTCCTGCCTTGCAATCAATAGTTTTATTTTACACATAATTTTTAATGAAGAATAGCCAATATTTTTGACTAAAACAGTTGCATCTTTATTCTGATTACATGAGTATAAAAGTCAATTTTCAGTATAACCTACGTTTTTTCTAGTCTCACCCACCTACATTTCAAGTAAAATAATGTAATATTTACTAAAAGCTGTTATTATTCAAATATATTTTTCTAAATTTTATAACTTGAAGGGCTTGATCGCAAAAGTCTTTTGCAAAAATTCAGAATTTTAGAATTAGAAGGGACCTTCACATATGTTATAGCACATTGACTTTGTTACGGATTGAAGTGAAGTGAAATGAAAGTTGATCAGTCGTGTCTGACTCTTTGCCGTCCCATGGACTGTAGAGTCCTTGGAATTCTCTAAGCGAGAATACTGGAGTGGGTAGCCTTTCCCTTCTCCAGGTGATCTTCCTAGCCTAGAGGTTGAACCCAGGTTTCCCGCATTTCGGGCAGATTCTTTACCAGCTGAGCCACAAAGGGAAGTCCAAGAAGACTGCAGTGGGTAGCCTACCCCTTCTCCAGTGGATCTTCCCGACCCAGGAATTGAACTGGAGTCTCGTGCATTGCAGGCAGATTCTTTACCAACTGAGCTTTTAGGGAAGTCTTCTTATGGATTATTTTATCCAATTTTTGCTCATTCTATTAATTCTCATATTCCTAGAGTATATTATTCTCCAGTATACTTCAGTCAAGTGCATTCCAATTCAGTATGAGTACATATCAGCACATAATTAGAGAAAAAATAAGTAAACACTATCTTTAAATATGCTATATATTATTTTAAATTCCCATATAAACTGCATATATAAAAGATTGTAACTATTTTTTGACTCAAAGTTCTTGAATATCAGTTTTTGAACATATTTAAACAGATAGTAAAAATAAATCTTTAAAATTTCATAGGGCATTAATGCGCAGTGAAAGAATTCAGACATAAAAGAATATATATTGTATGACTTCACTGATATAAACTAACCAGAAAAGACAAATCTACAGAGATAGAAAAGTTATGGTTACCTTGGAGAGGGGTGGGCACAAAATCCTTTTTAGTATTTGGGAATGTTTTAAAATTTGATCTTGGTGAAATGCAGTGATGGCTTTACAATTATTTAAGTATACTAAATTCACTGGTTTTTCAAAATGTGATTATTTTGACAGAAAAGTTTGATATAAAATAGTTTGACATTAAAAAAAAAAGGTCAATTATTTTAGAGTCAGGTAGAGTTGGGTTTAAGTCACAGCTTCACCATCAATTGGTTATCTGACTTTGAACAACTTCTTTAACTTCTCTGCCCCTTGGTTTTTCTCATCTGTGAAATGGGGGTATTAGTACCTACTCCACAATGTTGAATTAGAATTAACAACTAAGATAAATAAAACATACTGCATCTTTTCTAACAAATAGTTAGATTAAGTTAATGGTACATAACTTGCTTGGGATGTTTAGGTGTGTCTTGCTCTAGGAAAAAAAGCTGGCCTCTTGGACCCACATCAAGTTTTTTTTTTTTTTTTCCTGTAGCTAACATAGGGAATCGTGTCCCCAGCATCAAGTCTTGCATGCTGGATTTCTCACTCAAATGCCAGCATTGTTTTCTCAGTTAAAAAATTTTTCTTCTGCCTCTTTAAGATCAAAATTGCATGCTGATTAAATATTAACATAAGTGAGGTTGGGATTTAATGTTCTTTGTTGCTGTTGTTGAAGTCTTACAGAAAGGATACAGCAATAGTGTCCTATTAAAACTTGACTATGATTTGATTTGTTCAATATTTCTACACACCTCTTTGTGAATACATTGATACAAGGGTTCCATAAGAATGAAAAATGCTGAGGCTCTGACTTAAAATTTTTGTTGCTCTTAGGCTAACAGGGACCACAGTTAATTGCAACTGTTGGCAGTAAACAACTCCAGTGTGAGGACTCTTGAGCTGCAATCATTTTAACAAGGCTTCCTGGGTGACAGAGCCTATGGTGCCAGCAACTCATTTGAAAAGAGTGAAGCCACAAATACTAATACTAACTGAGCCCTCTGGATTAATGAGATACACTAATTCATTGCAGAGGAGCAAAACTTCATAGCTTGTTTAACTGGCTGTGATTTTATTAAATATGCCATTAAATTTGAAAGCAAGGCATTAGATAGTTGTTGTCCCTATATCTATGTGTCTCTGCATTATAAATGAAGAAACATACTCAGCTGTAAAGTTTCAGAATGTTCTAATGTGAAAAAAGTGATGCTCTTTTTCCCTTGATGTTTCCACTACTGTTTTCTCTTATAAAAACCCAAAGAGATTTTGTAATACAGACACTAAACTGATTCATATATGGTAATGCTGCATTTCCGTACTTTTATCCTTTGTATACTCAGAAATATTTAAAATCAAACACTTCTAAGCACTCTTTTCCTTACTCCCACAATGATCCTTTAAACTGTTTTGTGGTTTCTAGGCAAGGTAATGCTGTGGCTTCTTTGTGCCATAGCCTTAGGCTGCAAATGCTCTGAGTCCTTCAGTTTTATCCTTCAGAATTGTTCAAACTGCCTCAGTGCCGGCAGCACTGGCTTTCACATTGAGTCTCAGCCTTATGAGCATCCCAGATAATTAGCAATCCTTCAACTGTTAAATAGCACATTGCCTATGACATGTAGAATATGCAGATCTTATTTTGAGTTAAGTACAAACACTTCTGCTAAAGCTTTTCTGAAGACTGTAATGATTCAGAATTCAAAAAGCAGACATTAAAAAATAAAGGTCAGATTGAATTTATTATTGAATTTATTATTCAGGATAATTGAACTTATGATCCTAGTGATAACTGGTATCAATTTGATAAACTAAAATTGTTTGTATTTGATCATTATTGATATTTTTTTCTGAATATGTTTTACAAGGTTCACTTCTTGGTGTATTCCATTGGAGTATTAACCTTTTAGATTTTCATGCTTCTCAAATCGATTATAATACTTGGTTTGCACATTGCTGCTGCTACTAAGTCGCTTCAGTCGTGTCCGACTCTGTGTGACCCCATAGACGGCAGCCCACCAGGCTGCCCCGTCCCTGGGATTCTCCAGGCAAGAACACTGGAGTGGGTTGCCATTTCCTTCTCCAGGTTTGCACATTACCTTAGAATAAATACATAAGTTAGAAGAATTATCCTTTACTATTAGTGTACTTATGATGGGGACAGTGAATGATGAAGATTTATGTTTACTTTTAATTATATTTAAAAGATTATTTTAGAACAGTTTTAGGCTTATAACAATTTTGAGAGAAAATTACAGAGAGTTCCCCTAAAACCCCCGCCCCCATGCATGTATAGCCTTCCATTATTCGGAACTACTCAACAGATTGGTACATTTTTAGGACGGATGAACCTACATTGGCACATCATAATCACTCAAAGTCCATAGTTTACCTTAGGGTTTCCTCTTGATGTTGTATATTCTATATAACTTTTTAGCAAATGTATAATGACATATATACATCATTATAATTTCATACAGAGCATTTTCACTGCACTGAAAATCCTATGCTCTGCCTATTCGTTGACTTTCCCCAGTGTTTACTTTTTTCAGACTATAAGCTGTGAATTTTCAATGAACTGTCTTATTTAAACCTTACAGCAAACTCCCTACTGCAATTAATGGGCTGGGAGAATTACTTCATCTGAACCAGACCAATCAGATTCTTTCATTTGGAAATTTGAAATTGGTGTGGGATAAATTGCAGGAGCAAAGGATAAATTCTAGGGGAGCTGCTTCCAGACCCTGTAGCCTCCTTAGGTTCTTCTTGTGTGCATAGAAAATTAAATAATGGATGTTAGGGGGAAATAATTAAGCAGTCACAAAAGAGAAGCAAAAATAAAATTCAGAAAAAGAGAATAGCCTGGGTTCTGGATTTCTAGTTCTTCCTGTTTATGAGACTACTGTACATGAATTACACAAGATGCTTCAGCATATGCTTTCCTTGTTTACATTAGATTGAATTCTGTTATCTGCAATCCAAAAAACCTTGACTGAAGTTAATATTTTGATCAGTTGTTTTGTATACACATAAAATCATAATATAGCACTTCTCCCATCATTTCAAATTACTGAGGTTTGTGTTCCAATGTGATTTCATTTAATCAGTCCAACTAAGAGCTATGACAAGAGCAACAAAACCAAAATGACAGTATAGTCATTGTTCATTTGTTAATGCATTTTACTTGAGTGGGTCGCCATGCCCTCCTCCAGGGGATCGTCCCAACCCAGGGATTGAACCCAGGTCTCCCACATTGCAGGTGGATTCTTTACCATCTGAGCCACCGGGGAAGCCCAAGAATACTGGAGTGAGTAGCCTATCCCTTCTCCAGGGGATCTTCCTGACCCAGGAATTGAACAAGGGTCTCCTGCATTGTAGGCAGAGTCTTCACTAGCTGAGCTACCAGCAAAGCCCTAATGCATTGGTAATCTTGAGTAAGTCATGTACCTATTTTGTATGCTAGTTTCTTAAACTGTCTAACTAGATAAAAATTACATAAATAGTTTATATTATGTCTAGATTTGTCAGACAAGTTACTCAGGTATTTTAAGAATTTCTTTAAAGTGCTAAGAAGGTAAGGAGAGTGAGTGGGTGGGGTCTTTTGTCTTTTGAAAAGCCCTGATTTTACACATACACACACACATGTGTGCGCATCCACACACACAGTCATATACTGTCACACAGAAACTTACACATAAGCATATACTTGTAAATTCTATGTAAAAAATTATTTTTAATAGTAGTAAGTTTGAAAGGGAAAGGAGACACTTTGCTATTTGTTCAGTATCCAATTATATCACAGAAGCACTTGCTATCTTAACTGTTAAATACTCTGCAGCTACTTCTCCTTTATTTTTATCATTATTTGCACTGACTTTTAAAACCTATGAAAAAAATTATACATTTTCATGGGCAGGTAACTGTGGGTCTTAGTTGGAAGAAAAGTGTATTGAAGTAAAAAGAAACACATTTTATTTTTAGAAACACTCCGAGTCATAGGTCTTAGACAGTTTACACTTCTTCAAGACCTGAACACACCCTCCAGCTACTCTTGGATTTCTGTTTCTAATTTCAAAGCCTATTCCTAACTGAAACAAATAGGTTTATACTTAAAAGATTCCCACTGATGAGGACTGGCGTGTTTTGTTCCTTAAAACCTAAGACGATGAGTTATCCAAAGGTGGTGGGGGTAAGGGGGAGGGATGATAGTATGGAAAGATAATATGATGGAAGACAAGCAGATTAGGAAGCTCCAGAAATCAGTTCCTTCACCGAAACAACTATTGAACTGGTAGCAATGCAAAATGGTACGGACACTTTGGAAAATAATTTGAGTTGCTTGCAAAATTAAACATATCTTCCTTTGTAATCCAGGATTTGTTCCCCATGATATTTTTATCCAAAGAAATTGAAAGTATGTGTTCATCCAGAAACCTGCACATGGATGCTTATAGCAGCTTTTTTATTGTTGCCAAACTTGTAAGCAACTAAAGGTGTCCGTCAGAGGTGAATAAACAAGCTGCAGCACATCCAGACAGTGGAATACTATTCATCGTAAAACATAGTGCTCTAGCAATCTATCAGAAGACATGAAAAACCTTTAGTGCATAATACTGTATTAAAAACCCAATCTGAAAAGGCTTTCATACTATATAATTCCAAGTACATGATGGTATGGAAAAGAAAAACGAAGGAGACATTGAAAAGACCAAGGGTTGGGGATTAGGGGATGAATAATAGAGCACAGAAGATATTTAGGGCAGTGAAAATACTCTGTATGAAACCATAATGGTAGATGCATTGCATTACAAATTTTTCCAAACCCATAGAATTTGTTACAAGAGGGAATCCTGGTGTAAACTATAGACTTTATGTGATCATAATATTTCAGTATAGGTTTGTCTGTTGTAACAATGTACTACTCTTGCGGGATGTTGCTATGACAGAGTCTATGCATGTGTGGAAGGAGGATATGTGGGAAATCTCTGTAACTTCCTCTTCATTTTGCTGTGAACCTAAAGCTGCTCTAAAATTATAAATATTAAAAAAAAACTAAAATGAACACTAGTGTACTTTATTTTTGATATATAACTTCTCTTTTTATTTCCTGCATTGTTTTAAAGCAATTGCATACAACAATAAATATGTTACTGCACAAAAACAGAGTGGTATAGTTGGTGATAAATAACAACTAACAACATAAATGGGATATCAGAGTTAGGAGGAGAGTTAAGGTATTTTATTAATGATAATTTGGTATCAATTCAAAATAAACTGTTACAGTTTGAACTAAAAATCTCTATGTTAACCAGTAAGAGGTTAACTCAAAAATACAAAGCAAAGAAAATGAGGTGATTAAAATAGTACACTGGAAAAAACTTTTAAAAATCAAAAGAAGGTAATATTCAAAAAATTAAAGTATAAAAATATGTAAGATGTACATAACAGTAATAAATGGCAAAAGTGAATATTACATTATTAGTAATTACTTTAAACAAGCTATGACCAACCTAGACAGCATATTAAAAAGCAGAGACATTACTTTGCTGACAAAGGTCCGTCTAGTCAAAGATACAGTTTTTCCAGTAGTCATGTATGGATGTGAGAGTTGGACTATAAAGAAAGCTGAGCACTGAAGAATTGATGCTTTTGAACTGTGGTGTTGGAGAAGACTCTTGAGAGTCCCTTGGACTGCAAGGTGATCAAAGCAGTCCATCCTAAGGGAAATCAGTCCTGAATATTCATTGGAAGGACTGATGCTAAAGCTGAAACTCCAATACTTTGGCCATCTGATGTGAAGATCTGACTCCTTGGAAAAGACCCTAATGCTGGGAAAGATCGAAGGCAGAAGAGTAGGGGATGACAGAGGATGAGAAGGTTGGATGGCATCACCAACCTGATGGCCATGAGTTTGAGCAAGCTTCAGGAGTTGGTGATGGGGACAGGGCAGCTTGGCATGCTGCAGTTTATGGGGTCTCAAAGAGTCGGACACAACTGAGTGAACTGAACTGAAACCTGCCAGTTAATTTGTAGATATTGTAAAAATGGAAGAAAACAACAACTATGATTCAACTAAATGATGCTTATAAGAGACTACCATTCAACCAAAAGACACAAAGAGGAAGAAAGTGAGAGAAGGCAAAGAGACATTTTATACAAATAGTAATCGAAAATAAGCTGGGACAGCTCTAATAATAATAGAAAATACCACAAATAAAGGAAACTATATAAATATTCAGCAAAATCCAATTTGATTAAACATACTAAAAATGACAATGCAAATTTATATAGCTGATTTTTTTAAATATGGTTAAAAATCCATATGTATAATAAATTAATATATATTTACTTCCTAAAATAAATAATAATAGAAAATACCAATTTTAAGACAAAAAGTTTTAGAAGACATGCATTTGTACTGATGAGTCAATTCATCAAGAGGGGATATCAAGCATAAACATGCACATCTAACAGTAGACCCTTGGAATGTATAAACATTCACAGAATTAAAGGGAAAAATAGATACTTCTCAGTAATAATTGGAGACTTTAAACCCTACTGTCACTAATGCATAAAACATCTTGAGTGAAGGTCAATAAGGAAATAGAGAACTTGAAGAATACTCTAAAAACAACTAGACCGTATAATATACAGAAACATTGCACTTAGCAGCAGAAGATTTCACATTCTTAAGTACACATGGAACATTTTCCAGAATAAAGCATATGTCAGGCCATCAAATAATTTTCAGTAAACTTAAAAAGATTGAAATCATAAAAAGTTTCATTTCTTGGCTGCAATGGAATAGAGCTGGAAAGAAATAAAGGAAACTAATCGGTAACGATAACCCTGTATGCGAGACAGCAAAAGAGACACAGATGTATAGAACAGTATTTTGGACTCTATGGGAGAGGCCAAGGGCGGGATGATATGGGAGAATGGCATTGAAGCATGTAAATTATCATATGTGAAACAAATTTCCAGTCCGGGTTCGATGCATGATACAGGGTGCTCGGGACTGGTGCACCGGGATGACCCAGAGGGATGGGATGGAGAGGGAGGTGGGAGGGGGCTTCTGGAAGGGGAACACATGTACACCCATGGAAGATTCATGTCAATGTATGACAAAACCAATACAATATTGTAAAGTAAAAAACAGATAAAAAAATGAAACTATAAAATTCACAAATATGTGGAAATTAAACCGCACACACTCAACCAACTAGTAGGTCAAAGAAGAATCATTAAAGAAACTATAATATATTTTGCAGTGAATGAAAATGGAAACACATCATACCAAAACTTACGGGATACAGCAAACTACTACTCAAAGGAAGCTATAGCTAAATGTCTATGTTAATAAGAAAGATTTCAAATAAACCAACCTTTATCCTAAAGAGGTAGAAATATAAAGACAAACTAAGGTAAAATCATCAGAAGGAAATGAATAATAAATATTGCAGTAGAGATAAGTGAAACAGAGGACAGAAAACAATAGAACAAATCAAGTTTTTTCTTTAAAGGTTATTAAAATTAATGACTCTTTAGCTAAACTCATTAGTGAAGAGACACCCAAATAAGTACATCACTGTATATAATAATTCATCAAAATGTATCAAATTAATATAAGAACTAATTTTTTGCACTTATGAAAAAATAGGAAATCTTTATGACCTCCCATTTGGCAATGAACTTTTGATTTGACAATGAAAGCATGAGCAACTAAAGAAGAGTTGAAAAATCTTAGACTTCAAAAGACTTGTTAACAATTAAAAGAGATGGATGAAGGAAGAGGAGTGGGCAAGCTTGATCCCAACATTTTAAGGGGTTCACTCTTTGTGTTCTACACTTCTGAGTTTTGACAAATAATGACATATATGACATAAATGACAAATAATGACAATATCATATAGTTTCACTGCCCTAAAATTCGTCTATGCTCAACCTCTATGCATCCTTCTCTCCCTGCTCTGAAATCAAAGTAATCTCTGTTCTTTTTTTATCTCTATATTTTTTCCTTTTCCAGAATGCCTTGTAACTGGAATCATGCAATATGTAGCCTTTCCAGTTCCACTTCCTTCAGCTAGCCGTTTGTATGTAAGTTTCCTCCTAATTTTAGGTAACTTTTAAGAGCTTGTTCCATATTATAGTTTCAGTTCAGGAGCTATTATCTGTGCTTTAAATAGTTGTCTCCACATATTATTTATTATTTATGTATTTATTGACTTTATTTTAGTATATTTGGGTAACTTTATTCAAAATATTTTAGAATCAATTAGATTAAATTAGCATCAAGGTTTAACTAACTTGATTAAGATTCTCAATTATGTGAAGTTTCTTAGAGTTTAGTAAACTTACTTTTCACATTTGTTTAATTGAAAGTTTTTGTGAATGTAGTAATATGATGATCTAAATTGAGAGATCTAATTTGATCCAGGGATCAAACCTATGTCTCTTGTGTCTCCTGCTTTGGCAGGCAGATGGAAAGCCCATCCTATAACATAATTTATTATTTTCTCATTAATTATGGCCAGTTTTGTCAAATATAAAACTTATACATATGTGAATAATTATTTCTCTAATCTTAATAAAGGGTAAAGGTTAAATAATAAATAACTGAAAAATATATGTGGAAAATTCAAAATGAAAGACATACCCAAACAAATCACCAAATAGATAGTTATTTTTAGATAATCTATCCAGTGAATGATTGATTTGGGTATTCTACTTTTTACTTTTAGATGCAATATATTGTTGACCAATTTGCCTTCATAGAGAGGAGTATAACTAAAAGTCATTTGTCTGCATAGTTAATTAAATAATAAAATTTCTAGTGCCACACTAGAAAACTAAAGGGGAGAGATATGGAATTGAGGAATACAATTTATATTTTTCTCATAAAGATACAAATTTATAAATACACTTATGGAAATATCGTCCAGAATACAATTAATATAAAACAATTTTGTGATCATATCTAGTTATAGAAACTATATGTTGAACAATAATGTAAAAATATTAAAAATAATTATTAGTATTATTGTCTAGCTAAATTTGCCATATACTTTTCAGTCTTTTTCTCTTTATGCTCCCAAATCTTTAGCAGAAACAAGTCTCCATAGATATATTGAACAGTTTTTTACCTTCCATCATGAAGAAAAAATTAAATCTTGTTAACTAAAACCAATGTATTACATAAAATAAGTTTAGAGAAATGTTCATTAAACTAATGGACCATTTGCGAATTAGTATTAGTACAAATTGAACAATTACTGAACTAACTAGTAAGAATGAACTTGGATCAATGATAGTTGCTCTAACAATCCAGTAGACATAAATTCATAGCACTTAAGTGGAAAGGAGTTCATAGAGAGATAGAGATGCAGAGGAGAACCATAAAGTAAGACAGCCAATGAAGAAGACACAGCTATTACAAACTTCTGTTTACCTAAAAAAAAAAAAAAAAGACAAAAGTCGAAATTCCATCAGCTGAAAGAGCCATGAAAAGATGGTGATAGATTTTAAAAGGACTTAATCAGAAACTGATAAAGGTGTCATTTTTCTAAGGATTCAGAGGATTTAAACGATATAATGAATATAATTAATTTAAAATATATTTTAGAACTTTTGTCAAAAAATCACTAAGTTGAGCATTGATAAAAATCATTGAAATTAACTGTAAAGACACAACATCTGAAAGACATATCTTAACTGATGATATAGAATAATAAAGTAACTATTAAGCAAGGTCTAAACATGTCATTGATTAATAGAAAACTACATTGGACACAAATATTTAGTGTTACTTTGCAGTTGTGCAAATCTCCATATACTGATTCGAATTGCAAATATATGCTAGAGACTGTTGATGTATTTAAATAAGGAAACATAAGAGTAAGCATTTCACTTTTTTGGTAGTCATAAAGCTTTAAAAGGAATGGAAGTATCCATTAGTATGCTGCTGCATTGCTTCAGTCGTTCTGTCTGTGCGACCCTATGGACCACAGACTGCCAAACTCCTTTGTCTGTGGTATTTTCTAGGCAAGAGTACTAGAGTGGGTTGCCATGTCCTCCTCCAGGGGATTTTCCCAACTGAGGTCTCTCGCATTGCAGGCAGATTCTTTACTACTGAGCTACCAGGGGAGTCCCATCCATTAGTATGGGACTGGTTAAATTTTTATGTATGTATTCTTTATGGATAGTTTTCAAAGCTAATAGTGTCCCATGGAAAACAAGCTTCAAGAAAATACAGTTTTGGGAAATTAAATTAAAAATTAAAGTATTAAATATGTTATCTATTTATCTATCTATACACATACATATTAAACGCTTTAGGGCTTCCCAGGTGGTGCTAGTGGTAAAGAAACTGCTTGCCAGTGCAGGAGACATAAGAGAGGCAGGTTCGATCCCTGGATCGGGAAGATCCCTTGGAGAAGGGGATGGCAACCCACTCCTGGAGAATCTATGGAATAGAGGAGCCTGATGGGCTATTGAGTTGTAGGGTCACAAAGAGTCAGACATGACTGAAGCAACTTGGCACACACTTTAAATGGCCTTATGCATCCAAATTCATGATAGTGGTTGGCTTTAAGAATGACTTCAAAGGAATTGGATTAGGAAGCTAAAGTGTAGGAAAATATTTTTTTCATTAAAATAATCTGTATTCTCTGTAATGGCCTATATAGGAAAAGAATCTTGAAAAGAGTAGGGGTGTGTGTATATAGATATATATATATGTGTATATGTATGTATAACTGATTGATTTTACTGTACACCTGTAGCTAAGAAAACATTGTAAATCAACTATATGCCTATTTTTAAAAAAAGTCTCTTATATGTTTCATGCTATATGGTATTCTGTAAAAGGCAAAACTGTGTAGATGGTAAAAAGATCATTGGTTGCCAGGAATTAGGGGGAGAGAAGGATGAGGAGCTGAACTGTAGAAGATTTTTCGGGCAGTGGAAGTAATGTGTATGATACTGTGATGTTGGCTGCATGCCACCCCTACAGTTGTTCAAAGCCAAGAAAGTATAACACCAATAGTAAAACCTAATGTAAGCCATGATTGGTGATAATATGTCAATATAGGTTCAAATCGGAGAAGGCAATGGCAACCCACTCCAGTCCTCTTGCCTGGAAAATCCCATGGACAGAGGAGCCTGGTGGGCTACAGTCCATGGGGTCGCTAAGAGTCGGACACGACTGAGCGACTTCACTTTCACTTTTCCCTTTCATGCACTGGAGAAGGAAATGGCAACCCACTCCAGTATTCCTGCCTGGAGAATCCCAGGGACGGGGGAGCCTGGTGGGCTGCCGTCTGTGGGGTCGCACAGAGTCGGACACGACTGAAGCGACTCTGCAGCAGCAGCAGCAGCATAGGTTCAGATCCCTTTATCTTCCTCTCAATTTTACTGTGAACCTAAAACTACACCAAAAAATTTCCTTTAAAAATCTGATGAATGTAAGTTATCTAGGATGATGTAAAATTTGGTTTATAATTTTGAGGAAGCATGATTGCTTAAAATGAAATAGAGAGTAAATCACTGATTGACCATTACACTCATCAAACCTTATAAGAAGTCTTTAAGATTCTTGATAGCAATAGTATACTCACTGACCTTGATGTTTACTAAGTTTGCTGCCTGAGATCTTCTCTCTTCCCAAATAGTAAGGGATCTACAATGAGCATTTACCCTGCTTTATTCTCCTGCAACTACTTTTGCTGATTTCAGCTCTTGCTGTTTGGCTTGGGCCTGCTTCACTCATGCATTTCATGGTTGGATGATAGAACATGTGGATATGTGTTTATTGTCAATAAGCTAATTAGCGGAAAACAATCTGAGATAAATATCGAAGCCTGAGACTTAAAGGACAGTTCTTAGCCAGGATAGGGTTATTTTGATACTCATATTACAAATGTCATACAGATTACAAAAGGTAATTAGGCACTACTTCTGCCAACAACTATTGCTGGAATGTGTGTGTGTGTGTGTGTGTGTGTGTGTGTGTTTTAGCAGCTTTGCCCACAGATAATTATAGACTGTGTCCAAGAGAAGTATTTGCACATTTATCAGTGTCTGGTTTTCTGTCAATCTGTTGAAGCAGCCTCCACTTCATGTTTGTATTCCTCTGTATATATGCTTGTTATGTGACTATTTTACGTGAACAAAACAAAAAGTAAATTTAAGTTAAGTCTAAATGTACAAATTGGAGGTGCCTCGTTTGTTATTTTGGTCTTTTATGGGGTTTCTTTTTTAGTAGTTTTTAAATAAATACGCCAATCTCAAGTAGAGATTGTGTGAGTGTGAGCCAAGATTTTAGTGATCTGGGTAAATCTATATGTATGAAACAAAGGAAAAAAAAAAAAGAAGGGATATGATAGGAGATAGATCCAGAGGAAATTTCATAGTTTACTGTCTTCCGTTATAACTATTACACTACTCTGCTGAAATTGCACTATGGTAAGCATGATATTTCTTATAATCTGTGGTATTTAACAAAGGTGATTTTGTGTTTTTATCCTGCCTTTGTGCATACCTAATTCTTGCATTACTATGAATTTTTCTTTTAAAAACTCAGAACTACCTTCTATTTTGCTTCATATAGCATTCTTTATTTGTCCTTTTAATTATTTCACAGTCCTATAGAGTAATGCAATTATAAGAAAAATGTATAGCTCAGCATCATAGTTTGTCATTGGAAAAATAGTATGAGATACATGACAAGTGAATTCTCAGTAGGACCTTAGATAAACTGAGGGAGGCTTCTGCTTAGCTGTTGTCTGTTTTGTAATTTAAATTCCTCCTACAGTTCTCTAAAGGACGGTAATTTAGATGTATCATTTAAACAACTACTGTCATACTGTCTTCCCACAATTATTCAAGTTGAAGTGAAAAATTACTCCCCAGCTATTCTTAACCTGATATTTTATCAAATAAAGGAATATGTGGATTGTTCTAGGGAGCATTTAAATAATAAATGAAAAGAATTCCAGATGAATACATTGTCCTTTAAAGTTAGAAGGGTTTCCTTTCTCAGAGGAGCAACTAAGATGCTAAGCCCTCTCCATGTTGACTTATTAGTGTCACCAAAAGGAAGTAAATTGTTGGAAAATACAAAGAAAATAGACTTATAGCCCTTATGTGAATTATTCATGCTCAGTAGATATATAACAGTTTCTGTTGAAATGTAAAAATCTGTATATAGAGAGACACCTACATACTGTCACACTAAACACTTTAATATTATTTGCCTATAAAATATTTCATACTGGTACAATTATGAATAATTAAGAATTTAGAAACTAGGAATCTTAAGAAGGACCAGTCTGTTTCTCACTGGTAAGTAAAAGAACTTAAAAGTAATCTGTGCACTTATCTAACCCATCACTCAGATCTTCAACTGATAGTTCCACAAGGTTTTCCCTTATGCTTATTTTTCTTTCTCATCCTTTAATATAGAACAGTCAATAAATTAGTAATATCCAAAACAAACATTTTCAATCCGTTTTTAAAAATCTTTGTTATTAACTAATTTATTATCTCTCATCTTACTCCCTCAGAATACATTTCAAAGAAACTTTGGAAAAGACAATAGCTTCTTTTCATCAGACTAACACAGTTCATAAAAACTGATGATTAAATCCTGCCTGGTCTTTTTCACATCCAGTAACTAGATTGTATGTTACATTGTATCACTTATCTGTTTCTTTGGAGAAGTATCAGGTATCCTTGCAAACAAATAGGGCTTTGAAGTCAAATGTACCTGGATTGGAATCTCAGCTCTCTCAATGTCTGCTCGTGTGAACATAGGCAATAATTTCTGATCTTTAACTTCTTCAACTAGGTTTTGGGGGAAAAAAAATCTTTTTAATGTTTATAACCTCATCTTTTATTGAGGAATAATTGACATATAACATTAGTTTCAGGCATGCAAAATAATGGTTCAATATTTGTATACATTGTGAAACAGTCAGCACAGTAAGTCTAGTTTACATCCTCACCTTACATAGTTACCAAACATTTTTTTCTTGTGATAATATTACTTTTTTAGCAACTTTTGAATAGGTAAGGCAGTATTGTTAACTAGTTTAGTCATCATGCTCTACATTAATTCCCCTTGACTTATTTACTTTATAACTGAGTTTGTACTTTTGACCCCCTTTACATATTTCTCCCACCACCACCACCCACATCCTCTGGCAATAACCTGCCTGTCCTCTGTATCTATGAGCTTGGTTTTGTGTGTGTGTGTTTGTTTTTGTTTATAGCTTACATATATAAATGAAATCATATAATCCTTATCTTTCTCTGGTTGATTTCACTTAGCATAATTACCTTAGAGTCTATCCATGTTGTTGCATACAGCAAGATTTCATTCTTTTTTAGTGACTAATATTATATTGTTGTCAAAATGTCTTTATCCATTCCTCTATTGATGGAGACTTAGGTTGTTGCTAGGTCTTGGCTATTGTAAATAATGCTGCAATTAGTAATGGGTGCATAGATCTTTTTAAGTTAGTGTTTTTATTTTCTTCAGGTAAATACCCAAGAGTTATTGCTGGATTATTTCATGGTAGTTCTATTTTTTTTTTTTATGGTGCAAGTATGGTTTATTAAGCTTAGTACCTTAGTACAGGTGCTTAGTACTTAGTACACTGTGCCTTAGTACAGATGCTGAGGTTTGCTGAAGGTGCTCTTAATGTACAGAGCCTGGAGGAAATTTGGCCAATTTTTATTGAGCAGTGACACCAGGAAGTTGACAGTGAAGTGGATATTATACACAGTCTCATTGTCTGTCATCCTCATGTGGCCAACAACCACTGCCATGGACTTTACTTCATCGACTTTGGCCACCATGTTCTTATTCTGGGTCAGCAAGGAAGGGAACTTGGCAGCCTTATTCAGGCCTATACCCAGGATTTGTGGAATCTGCTTGATAAGAGACTCTGAAGCCAAAAAGGCATCATAGTTCTTGGCCAGCTTCTTGACCAATTTTTTATTGTTGTTGAGTTTCTTCAGTGCCTTGTTGTCCATGTGGGGGATGTCCACAGCTTTGACTTCATCACAGTGTCTTTTTATCCCTGTGAATAGAATTGTTTACTTTAATCTAATACTGAATTAAGAGCACTCCTTTTGATGGACTTTCCTTAGCTCCTTATGACCTAGTGTCCCAATAATATGACAACTTTATTAAAACTCTCACATGAAAACTAATATACCCACTTTGCCTGAAATATGATTGGCTATTGTATAATTTTTTGAAAATAAGTTAACAAATGATTAATTATGATGTCATCTTTTTCCTAGGTGCTTGGATCTCTCTGTTAGATGAGACTTCTGGATCATTCAAATGGTAGGAATTTCAGTTATTTCTTTGGAGTTTATCTTTTAAATTTTCCTTTGTGTAGTGGGAGTCCTGACTAGTCATTTTTATTTAATATGCCATATTGCTGGAAAAAATCCATATGCAGCTAGCTGGAAGGTATTTCTCTCCCACAGAGATCTTTACTATCTCTGAAATTGATGATTCACATGGGATATAAATATTTGTGTTACCACTAGGATGTTTTTGTCTCAGAGTTTACCTGATGGGCTTTATTCACATGTTGGCATATGGTTTGTTAATGCCCTAAATTTTCCCTGAAAAGTTAAGTCTAATGTATGACAGGATTATAGCACACTAAAACACTACTACTGTTGCCTTTGCCTTTAAAGTAATTGATAATGCAGTTGATTATGTTAGTTAATAATATTGTGGGGATGGTATTGGATACTAAACATTCAAAGTTAAATTTGGAAATTATTATCTTTAATTAAAATCTCATTCAATTTTATTCTTCCTAATATACTATATGAAAACTTATATTAGCCAGTGTTAAAACTTTGGTGTTGCATAAATATATCTGTAAAAAATATATCTACTTATTCTTGTTAAATGCAGAAAAAATGCTTTCTAGATTGTACACTTCCATCATCTGATAAAGTCGGGACTCAAATGTAGTATTGCAAATTATATTCCTAAATCTATTGATACAGTTTCTAGGCATATGATAACATATAAATTATGTCATACTGGTCCTTTATGTACGAAATAATTTGAGATTGGAAGGATATGTTTTAATTTTCGATTACATTTGTGGATTTGTGAATTTCTTATAAGTTTGTGGGTTTTCTTTTATCTGTATTTTTCTTTATATAATTTGACTTTAATTACATATGTATATGTTCAATTGCTCAGTCATGTCTGACTCTTTGCCACCCTTTGGACTGTGGCCCACCAGGCTCCCCTGTCCATGGGATTCTCCAGACAAGAATACTGGAGTGGGTTGCTATTTCCTCCTCGAGGGTATCTTCCCAATCCAGGGATCAAACTCTGTGTCTCTTGCATTGGCAGGCAGATTCTGCACCACTGAGCCACCTGTGAAGACACTTAGGTGTATATGACTCTTCTAAAATGTTGCTTGTGTACCCTTACTTTTCATAGTATATATTTTCTACTTGATATTTTTGCCTTAAGTTCATTTTTTAATTATAAATATTGAGGTGTAAGAATTTTCTTGGGAGGGAGATTCCTCTTTTTCAGGTATATCTTCCTTCATCCATTAATTTTTACGTATTCTGTGAAGGTGTGCTTAGTTTTATTAGACAACACAGTACATATTTACAAGAGAAGTGCTCCCATTTTTAATAGATTAACATGTGATTATAGTGACTATAGACATATATTGCAGTTATTATCACCTTAAATTGTGTCTTCTTTTTGCTGTGCATTTTGTTACTTTTTAAAATTTCTTAATTTTGTAGGATTGATAAAGTCCTTTTCATATAAAATTTTTTCTTTAATGGTTTATAAAATATACATATTAGTCTTTCCATAGCACATTTAATATTTTACCATTGATATATTAATTCCAATTAAAATTAATTAGAATATTTGTCCTCTTATAGGAAAAGAAATAAAATCAGTGGAATAATTTCTCTTTGAACTTATATTCCCCTTTTCTGTATTATTTGTATCTATATTTTTAATTCTAGTTCTCTTTGAAAAGAAAATTTGCATTATTTATTTACTTATTTGTTTACAATAGATAATATTCATACTTTCTGATTTGCTATATAAATTTCTTTGTTAACCCTAGCTTCCTTGTCCCTTTTAAAATACATGGATTAATTTATCTGCTGCATTAATTTCTCATTGTAATGAATGATAGTCTCTAGTAATCTATTCACTGAAGGTCTCTAGACAATACATTTCTTCATCATTTCCCTAAAATGTTGACAGTGTACCCTTTCACTTGAGCGCCAGTAGAGAGTAACTAAATGGCAATTTATCAGTGTTTTCCATTTACTCTGAAGCTATGACTCCACCGTTTACTGATTCATTCCTGCTTATAAAATATCTGCTAATTTGATTGTTGTACTTTTCCAGATCAGTCTTTCTCTTTTATTTTGATATTTGTCTTTTTCTTGATGTTCTACACTTCCGTATGTAATGTCTAATTGATGATTTTTCTAAAATTTACTCAGCTCTGCTAATGTAACCTGGTGATGCTTTTAGTCTGAGGATCCAAACATTATTTGGTGCTAAAAATATTTAATCATGATAGTCCCTCTATCTTTAAATAGTCTTCAAATGTTCCTTTATCCTCATTGGCAGTATTCCCTTCCTTAATAACTTCTTTTAACTATATGATGGAGCTACTCATTTTAGCCACATTTATTTCTCTGCATGCATCATTTCAGTCTATTTATGTTTATTCTCAAACTCACTAAATATTTTTTCAGATGTGTTGTATCTCATATTTGTTCTGTTTGTTAACTGTGTGTGAGATAATTTTTATTTGAACAACTGAATATTTTCGTTTCTCAAATCATATTTTTTTCGTACTTATCACTTTTTATTTGTATATTTTTTATTGCTGTTTAATGAATTGCCAAAATCTGCTGACTGAACAAAACACACATTCATTGTCACAGCTTCTGTGAACCAGGAGTCCTGGCGTGGCTTAGCTGGGCACTGCTCCAGGTCATAAAAGGCTATGGTCATGGTGTGGGCGAGGTTGCATTTTATTCTGGTAACTTAACTGGGGAAAAACAGGATTCCAAGTTCATTTAGGTTGCTGTCAGTGTTCATTTCCTCATGACTCTTTAACTAAGGTCCTCAAATTCTTCTTATTGATTGTTGACTTGTGGGCTCCACCAGGTTTTGGAAGCTGTCCACCATTCCCTGCCATAAGGGTCTTCATAGATACTTTTACAGTATGGAAGCTTACTTCTTCGAGGCCAACAGAATACCTCTATCTCTATGTTTGTCTCCCCAGTGGCTAGGAGTCTTACATGAGAAACTTAATCATGGGAGTAACAGCCAATTATCTTTGTCAAGTTCTATTGTTTAGAAGCAAGTCACAGATTCCACCTGTACTCCAGGGAGTATACTAAGTGTGACACATTGGGGTGTCATCTATTATATATTTACCACATTATTTAATAAATTCCTTCATTCATTGCAGGGTTTCTGCTCTTCATACATTTAGATGTCAGCAACTATATTCATCGTCCTCTGGGAATGCTGCATAATATTTCCATATATTGATATTCAATATCCTTAATTTTTTGCATTTTCTGTTAAAAATGGTAGTTTTTGTTTGAAAGCTTATGAGCTCTAAGATTTTTGTTTGAAAGTTCATGTTATCTGAGATTATTTTTCTTCATTATATTTCATCTTTTTGCATGATATTTCATTTGACTCTTTGCAGTCATCAGTGTTGCAGATTCTTGGCATGGGTCTTATGTTAGGAAACTTAGTGTTTTGTACTACACGAGGAACAGTCTACCCACCAAGACTAACTTATCTGTGAGCTGTCCACAGAACTAGGTGGTCTCCTGTGAAGGTAAGGATCAGCAGTGGCCAGGAGTGTCTGGTGGAGGTGTGGGTCGATGGTGGCCTGATGCAGGGTCAGCGACACTGAATGCTGCAGTGTGTGGATGGGACCTTTAGAAGGAGGTCACCATTATCTTCATAACCTCCACCATAGTTTGGCCTCAGGTCAAACAACAGGGAGGGAACATAGTCCTGACCATGAACAGAAAATTGGATTCAAGATTTACTGAGCACGTCCCCACCATCAGAACAAGACCAAGTTTCCCTCTCAGTCAGTCTCTCCCATTAGGAAGCTTCCATAAACCTCTTATCCTTGTCTATCAGAGGACAGGACAGAATGAAAACCACAGTCACAGAAAGCTAATCAAACTGATCACATGGACCACAGCCATATCTAACTCAGTAAAACTATGAGCTATGCTGTGCAGGGTCACTCAAGATGAACTAGTCATGGTGGAGAGATCTGACAAAATGTCATCCACTGGAGAAGGGAATGGCAGACCACTTTAGTATTCTTGCCTTGAGAATCCCATGAATAGCATGAAAAGGCAAAAAGATAAGACACTGAAAGATGAACTCCCCAGGTCAGTAGGTGCCCAATATGCTACTGGAGATCAGTGGAGAACTAACTCCAGAAAGAATGAAGAGATGGAGCCACAGCAAAAACGACACCCAGTTGTGGATGTGACTGGAGATGGAATTAAAGTCTGATGCTGTAAAAAGCAATATTGCATAGGAACCTGGAATGTTAGGTCCATGAATCAAGGCAAATTGGAAGTGGTCAAGGAAATGGCAAGAGTGAACATCCACATTTTAGGAATCAGTGAACTGAGATGGACTGGAATGGGTGAATGTAACTCAGATGACCGTTAAAACTACTACTGTGGGCAAGAATCCCTTAGAATAAATGGAGTAGCCATCATAGTCAACAAGAGAGTCCGAAATGCAGTACTTGGATGCAATCTCAAAAACGACAGAATGATCTCTGTTCGTTTCCAAGGCAAACCATTCAGTATCACGGTAATTCAAGTCTATGCCCTGACCAGTAACGCTGAAGAAGCTGAATGGTTCTATGAGGACCTATAAGACATAGAACTAACACCCCAAAAGATGTGCTTTTCATTATAGGAGACTGGAATGCAACAGTAGGAAGTCAAAAGATACCTGAATTAACAGGCAAATTTGGCCTTGGAGTACAAATGAAGCAGGTGAAGGGTAACAGAGTTTTTCCATAGCATACACCGTCTTCTAACAACACATGGGAAGAGTCTACACATGGACATCACTAGACGGTCAGTACTGAAATCAGATTGATTATGTTCTTTGCAGCCAAAGATGGAGAAGCTCTATAAAGTCAGCAAAATCAAGACCGGGCGCAGACTGTGGATAAGATCATGAACTCCTTATTGCCAAATTCAGACTTCAGTTGAAGAAGATAGGGAAAACCACTAGAACATTCAGGTATGACCTAAATCAAACCCCTTACGATTATACAGTGAAAGTGACAAATAGATTCAAGGGATTAGAGCTGATAGAGCGCCTGAAGAACTATGGATGGAGGTCCATGACATTGTACAAGAGGCAGTGATCAAGACCATCCCCAAGAAAAAGAAGTGCAAAAAGGCAAAATGGTAGTCTGAGGAGGCCTTACAGATAGATGAGGAAAGAAGAGAAGCTAAAGGCAAAGGAGAAAAGGAAAGATATACCCATTTGAATTCAGAGTCCCAAAGAATAGGAAGGAGAGATAAGAAAGCCTTCCTCAGTGACCAATGCAAAGAAATAGAGGAAAACAATAGAATGGGAAAGACTAGAGATCTCTTCAAGAAAATAAGAGATACCAAGGGAACATTTCATGTAATGTTGGGTACAATGAAGGACAGAAATGGTATGGACCTGACAGAAGGAGAGATATTAAGAAGAGGTGGCAAGAATACACAGAAGACCTATACAGAACAGATGTTCACGACCCAGATAATCATGATAGAGTGATCACTCACGTAGAGCCAGACATCCTGGAATGCAAAGTCAAGTGGGCCTTAGGAAGCATCACTACGAACAAAGCTAGTGGAGGTGATGGAATTCCAGTTGAGCTGTTGAAATCCTAAAAGATGATGCTGTGAAAGTTCTGCACTCAAAATGCCTGCAAATTTGGAAACCTCAGCAGTGGCCACAGGACTGGAAAAGGTCAGTTTTCATTCCAATCCCGAAGAAGGGCAATGCCTAATAATGTTTGAACTACGGCACAATTGCATTTATCTCACACACTAGCAAAATAATGCTCAAAATTCTCCAAGCCAGGCTTCACCAGTATGTGAACCGTGAACTTCTAGGTTTTCAAGCTGGATATAAAAAGACAAAGAAACCAGAGATCAAATTGCCAACATCTGCTGGATCATCGAAAAAGCGAGAGAGTTCCAGAAAAACATGTACTTCAGTTTTATTGACTACACCAAAGCCTTTGACTGTGTGGATCACAACAAACTGGAAAATTGTTAAAGAGATGGGAATACCAGACCACCTGACCTGCCTCCTGAGAAATCTGTATGCAGGTCAAGAAGCAACATTTAGAACTGGACATGGAACAACGGATTGGTTCCAATCTGGAAAGAAATACGTCAAGGCTGTATATTGTCACCCTGCTTATTCAACTTATATACAGAGTACATCATGAGAAATGCTGGACTGAATGAAGCACAAGCTGGAGTCAAGATTTTTGGGCGAAATATCAATAACCTCACATATGCACGTAACACCACCCTTACAGCAGAAAGCAAACAAGAACTAAAGAGCCTCGTAATGAAAGTGAAAGAGGAGAGTGAAGAAGTTGGTTTAAATTCAACATTCAGAAAACTAAGATCATGGCATCTGATCCCATCACTTCATGGCAAATAGATGGGGAAATAATGGAAACAGTGACAGACTATTTTTGGGGGGCTCCAAAAACACTGCAGATGGTGATTGCACCCATGACATTAAAAGACACTTGCTCCTTGGAAGAAAACCTCTGAACAACCTAGATAGCATATTAAAAAGCAGAGACATTACTTTGCCAACAAAAGTCCGTCTAGTCAAAGCTATGGTTTATCTATTAGTCTTGTATGGATGTGAAAGTTGGATTGTAAAGAAAGCTGAGCACTTAAGAATTGATGTTTTTGAATTGTGGTGTTGGAGAAGACTCTTGAGAGTCCCTTGGACTGCAAGGAGTTCAAACCAGTCAATCCTACAGGAAGTCAGTCTTGAATATTCATTGGAAGGACTGATGCTGAAGCTGAAACTCCAATACTTTGGCCGCCTGATGCAAAGAACTGACTCTTATGAAAAGACCCTGATCTGGGAAAAATTGAAGGCAAGAGAAGGAGTCAACAGAATATGAGATGGTTGGATGGCAAAACTGACCTGATGGGCATGAGTTTGGGCAAGCTCTGGGTTTCACTGATACAGGGAAGCCTGACATGTTGTAGTCCATGGGGTCGCAAAGAGTCGGAAACGACTGAGTGACTGAACTGAGCATGGTACAAGATGTATTCATCCATTGGTCTGCTCTGTGTCTGAGTGGGCTTCCCAGGTGGCATAGTGCCACCAGTGCAGGAGAATATGCCTGCCAGTGCAGGAGACACAAGAGATTTGGTTTCAATCCCTGGGTTGGGAAGATCTGGATTAAGAAATGGCAACCCGCTCTAGTATTTTTGCCTGGAAAATCCCATGGACCAAAGAGCCTTGGGTATATAATCCATGGGATCACAGAATTGGGCACAGCTATTTGACTGAGCACACACACATACTTCTCCTGGGTAGTGAATGAATGGGAAGACCCAAAGTTTCTTATCTGTAGAGGACAATGCATGCAGCATTGGCTGCTGGGTAGTGAGGCAGTCTGTAACTTTGCTATCCAGGAAGGGAGAAGAGTATTAGAGAGAAAGACTAGATGGGATGATAAAAGTTGTATTCTCATTATCAATTTGTTGCAAATGAGTGTAACCCCTTAGCAGATATCCAGAAGACCTGATGTTGTCAGCAAAGAAAAATAAGATTATTGTAGCCTTCTTGCCCTGAGGTTGCCCTTTGGCTATTAGGGCTTCCAATAACACACCATCATCCATCCCCCTGAAATATATAATGACTTCCATTGATGACAATGGATCCATAAAGAGACATTATTGATATTAAGCATCACTAGGGTAAAGTTTCCTAAGTGTGTTTGTACAAATATATTGGACTCCAGTTTTTACATTATGGTATATAATAAAATGTAAGACTATAGAGTAAAATCAGAAAAAAGTCTCCATTGATATAATTAAACATCATTTTCAAAATACTATATATTCAGTGAAAAAACAAGATATCTTGTCATAAAAAATGATTGCTGTGGCCAGTTGCACATAATTTTAGTTTTTGTTGATATAAAAGGGAAATAAGATGAAGATTGCCTTAATTAGAATATTTCAAGATAAAATTGGTAAACATGGTTTTAAATTCCTTCTTCAGTAATGTATAGCCAATCTAAAATTCCTTAAAAGTTGTATCTGTGGATTTCAACCAATATATCTCAAAACTTTAATTGTCCAAGAAAAACAATCCAGTTATATATGAAGGAATTTAGTTTTACTCATCTTTTCTGCCTTGGCTGGTGAATGGTGCTTTTCTTTCCAGCTAATGACCTAGCCTAGGGATGAGTTTTAACACTAGCTGAAAAAAATTGCTTACCTTAAGAAATAGGAGGGAATAGTCATTTTTTAGCATGAAATATTTATTAAAATTATGCTTTGCTGTCATGGAACTCTCTCTCATGAAATGCATTCTTCATCAATAGTCATGGAGTGAAAGAGATGAATTCATTATGCAAAAATTAGCAATATTCCTGCTGCAACACTCTATCCCATACATCCAAATTCAAAATATCTCATCATCGGGCAAAATATCCTGTTTCAGCCTACGTGCTTCACTTCTAACAGAAATTGATAAGGCAGAAGAGACCTATATGTATTTAAAATGCACTGATTGGTTACTAAAGAAACTTTTCTCATTGTTTTGTACCCCCCTGAGATTTTTATACTGTAGGGCAATAGAACACAGTTTGAGATGACTGAAAAGGGTTTCTTTCTTTCGTATAGTGAAAGTCTTTTGTTAGAGTAAGTACAAAGATCTCAAATTGATTACTTTAAAATAACTTTGTCCACATAATCTTTGAATGTATATTTTCAGTTTTTAAAATATTAGCATTTTTCATAAGATAAAATTTGAGTTCAATATTAGGATTTTATTGTATTTCTGACCTAGAATGCAGCAGTGACACAATTTTTTTTCATTTTTTTTTGTTGTTGTTGCAAATCCAAGCTGTTTATTAGAGGCCTATTCACTCATTGTTTATTTTCATTACTATTAGTAGTAGTAGTGCTGCTGTTATTATTTATGAACCGCTATCCTCAGCAGAGTTAGACTGTTAGAGTACTTTATGCTTAAGGAAAATGAAATACGAGTGAAGAAGGAATGGTATACAATGCACTCATTGTTTTTTGGAGATTTTTCTGTAAAAGAGTAAAAGGAAAGAAAACAAGACTATGACTAAAATAACAAACATCCAACTGATTTTTATTTTTTTTTAATTAGGGGATAATTACTTTACAATATTGGTTGCTGCCATACATCAACATGAATCAGCCATAGGTATATATATGTTCCCTTCCTCTTGAACCTCCCACCTCCTACCCCATTCCAGCCCTGTAGGTCATCACAGAGTACTTGTTTGAGCTCCCCACATCATATAGCATATTTTACTGGCTGTCTATTTTATGTGTTTCCATGATTCTCAGTTCGTTCCACCTTCCCCTTCTGCCACTGAATCCACAAGTCTGTTCTCTATGTCTGCATCTCCATTGCTGCTCTGCAAATGTGTTCATCAGCACCATCTTCCTAGATTCCATATATATATATACACATACATATGTTAATATGTAGTATTTTTCTTTTTCTTTCTGACTTACTTCACTCTGTATAATAGGCTCTAGGCTCATCTACCTCATTAAAACTGACTCAAATACATTCCTTTTTACAGGTGAGAAATGTTCCATTGTATACATGTACCACAACTTCTTTATCCATACATCTGTTGATGAGCATCTAGATTGCTTCCATGTCCTAGCTATTGTAAATGGTGCTGCAGTGTACATTGGAGTACATATGTCTTTTTCAGCTATGGTTTTCTCAGGGTATGTGCCCAGTAGTGGGATTGCTGGGTCATATGGTAGCTTTATTCTTAGTTTTTTAAGGAAATTCCATGTTGTGGTTTCCTTACTGGCTATGTCAGTTTACATTCCCACCAACAGTGCAAGAGGGGTCACTTTGCTCCACACCCTCTCCAGCATTTATTATTTGTATAGGTTTTTTGATGATGGCTGTTCTAACTGATGTGAGGTGATACCTCATGGTAGTTTTGATTTGTATTTCTCTAATAATAAGCAGTGTTTAGCATCTTTTCATGTTTTTATTAGCCGGCTGCGTATTTTCTTTGTAGCAATGTCTGTTTAGGTCTTCTGCCCAATTTTTGATTGGATTGTTGGTTTTTCTGATACTGAGCTGCATGAGCTGCTTGTATAGTTTGGAGATTAATCCCTTGTCAGTTGTTTCATTTGCTATTATTGTTTCCCACTCTGAGGGTTATCTTTTCACCTTGTTTGTAGTTTCCTTTACTATGCAAAAGATTTTTAAATTAGGTTCCATTTGTTTTGTTTTGTTTTGTTTTGTTCTTATTTCCATTACTGTAGGAGGTGGGTCATAGAGGATCTTGCTGTGATTTATGTCAAAGAGTATTCACCCTAAGTTTTCCTCTAAGTGTTTTATAGTTTCTGGTCTTGCATTTAGGTCTTTAATCTATTTTGATTCTAATTAATTTTTATCTCTCAAAATTAATGAATTGTAACATTGTTATATTTGCTTTATAATTTTAATTAATGGTATAAAATGTTACATATACAGTTAAAATGTTTCACTTTTACACTTTCTTAGACTTTTTTCCTCCTTAGAGCCAAGTATGACATACTGTGTATGTGGTAAAATCTTTTATGTTAAATTTTTAAATGTCTATATTTAGCTTGACCAAAGTCAAGCCCAAACTTCTAGATTTCCATTTGATTCTGTGTGCCTTTGGACAATTCACTACATATTTTTCTGCCTCAGGTTCCTTATCTGAAAAATAAAGACATTAATATTTTTTCAGAGTTCTTCTAAGGATGATCCTGTAAGGCAATTAGAAGAGTGACTAACACTGTAGTACATAGTAAAGAGCAATTCTTGTTAGCCTAAGGTTAATATTTGCATTTCTAGGCTTGCAGTGGTTTAGATAGTATTGGAAAATCCCATGGACGGAGGAGCCTGGTAGGCTGCAGTCCATGGGGTCGTGAAGAGTTGGACACGACTGAGCGACTTCACTTTCACTTTTCACTTTCATGCATTGGAGAAGGAAATGGCAACCCAGTCCAGTGTTCTTGCCTGGAGAATCCCAGGGACGGGGGAGCCTGTTGGGCTGCTGTCTATGGAGTTGCACAGAGTCGGACACGATTGAAGCGACGCAGCAGCAGCAGCACAGTTTGGATAGTTGGTAGGAATATTTTTAAGAACTAGTAATTTCATTTGTCTGAATTTGAAATGTGCATTAACACAAGTTGTACTTTTCACATTTCTCTTTAAAAGGATAAAATAAGCTAAGCATTCACTGTAATGCCCAAGCCATTTAATCCATTCAACCAATGGCTACAAATCATTTACAGAAAATTATGTATTATATGGCAAGTACATTCTACCAATACATAATAACTAATATCAAGCAAGGTTTTTCTCTAACTTGCTAATTTTGCATACATGTTAATATCCTGATTTACTCTTAAGACTAAAAACTTCCTCTGCTTACCTTTCAATTCTGTTCTGTTTGTAAATGACGATTCTTGCTACTTCCTATGTAAAACTAATGGATCTTTGGGACTATGTTTTTTAAAATAACCTTTTAGGCATTCTATCATCTAAATTTAATTTCTAAGGAGCAAACTTCCAAACAATCTACCTAAGAGTTTGATATTGTCTAATTTGATGATTTATTGTTCCAAGATCAAATGTCAGGTAGGCCTTCTTTATGATTTAACTGTATTCAGATCTTGCTATTTTTCTCCCTTCCCATTCATATCGCTTAGTATAGGAAAAAAGAGTAGTATGACAACATAATTCCATTTATGTGTCTTTTACATGAATCAGGAAAAGTCATGGAAACATGTATTCAATGTATTCATTTTTTTAGTGCTTATTGTGTACATAGTACTGTTTTAAGACCTAGGGATCTGTATGAGAAATACAGTTTCTGATCTAGTAGGTTGGGTGAGGTGATAAATAAATAAACCTATACCTAAATAATTGAATGATTTGCCTTTGAAACGAACAGAGATCATTCTGTCATTTTTGAGATTGCATCCAAGTACTGCATTTAGGATTCTTTTGTTGACCATGATGGCTATTCCATTTCTTCTAAGGGATTCCTGCCCACAGTAGTAGATAAAATGGTCATCTGAGTTAAATTCACCCATTCCAGTCCATCTTAGTTCACTGATTCCTAGAATTGCGATGTTCACTCTTGTCATCTCCTGTTTGACCACTTCCAATTTGCCTTGATTCATGGACCTAACATTCCAGGTTCCTATGCAATATTGCTCTTTACAGCATTGAACCTTGCTTCTATCACCGGTCCCATCCACAGCTGGGTGTTGTTTTTGTTTTGGCTCCATCCCTTCATTCTCTCTGGAGTTATTTCTCCACTGATCTCCAGGAGCATATTGGGCACCTACCGACCTGGGGAGTTCATGTTTCAGTGTCCTATCTTTTTGCCTTTTCATACTGTTCGTGGGATTCTCAAGGCAAGAATACTGAAGTGGTTTGCCATTCCTTTCTCCAGTGGACCACATTTTGTCAGACCTCTCCATCATGACCCGTCTGTCTTGGGTGGCTCCACACAGCATGGCTTAGTTTCATTGAGTTAGACAAGGCCGTGGTCCATGTGATCAGATTGGCTTGTTGTCTGTGATTGTGGTTTCAGTCTGTCTGCCCTCTGATGTCCTCTCTCAGTGCCTACTGTCTTACTTGGTTTTCTCTTACCTTGGATGTGGGGTATGAGGTTCATGACATTGTACAGGAGACAGGGATGAAGACCATCCCCATGGAAAAGAAATGCAAAAAAGCAAAATGCTCTCTGAGGAGGCCTTACAAATAGCTGTGAAAAGAAGAGAAGTGAAAAGCAAAGGAGAAAAGGAAAGATATTCCCATTTGAATGTAGAGTTCCAAAGAATAGCAAGGAGAGATAAGAAAGCCTTCCTCAGAGATCAATGCAAAGAAATAGAGGAAAACAACAGAATGGGAAAGACTAGAGATCTCTTCAAGAAAATTAGAGATATCAAGGGAACATTTCATGCAAAGATGGGCGCGATAAAGGACAGAAATGGTATGGACCTAGCAGAAGCAGAAGATATTAAGAAGAGGTGGCAAGAGTACACAGAAAAACTGTACAAAAAAGATCTTCACGACCCAGATAATCATGATGGTGTGGTTACTCACTTAGAGCCACACATCCTGGAATGTGAAGTCAAGTGGGCCTTAGACATATCACTACGAACAAAGCTAGTGGAGGTGATGGAATTCCAGTTGAGCTATTTCAAATCCTCAAAGATGATGCTGTAAAAGTGCTGCATTCAGTATGTCAGCAAATTTAGAAAACTCAGCAGTGGCCACAGGACTGGAAAAGGTCAGTTTTCATTCCAATCCCAAAGAAAGGCAATGCCAAAGAATGCTCAAACCAATGCACAATTGCACTCATCTCACACGCTAGTGAAGTAATGCTCAAAATTCTCTAAGCCAGGCTTCAGCAATATGTGAACTGTGAACTTCCAGATGTTCAAGCTGGATTTAGAAAAGGCAGAGGAACCAGAGATCAAATTGCCAACATCCGCTGGATCCTCGAAAAAGCAAGAGAGTTCCAGAAAAACATCTATTTCTGCTTTATTGACTATGCCAAAGCCTTTGACTGTGTCGATCAGAGTAAATTGGAAAATTCTTCAAGAGATGGGAATACCAGACCACCTGACCTACCTCTTGAGAAACCTGTAAGCAGGTCAGGAAGCAACAGTTAGAACTGGACATGGAACAACAGACTAGTTCCAAATAGGAAAAGGAGTACATCAAGGCTGTATATTGTCACCCTGCTTATTTAACTTCTATGCAGAGTACATCATGAGAAACGCTGGGCTCGATGAAGCACACACTGGAATCAAGATTGCCGGGAGAAATAACAATAACCTCAGGTATGCAGATGACACCACCCTTATGGGAGAAAATGAAGAGGAACTAAAAAACCTCTTGATAAAAGTGAAGATGGAGAGTGAAAGGGTTGGCTTAAAGCTCAACATTCAGAAAACTGAGATCATGGCATCTGGTCCCATCACTTCATGGAAAATAGATGGGGAAACAGTGGAAACAATGTCAGACTTTATTTTTTTGGGCTCCAAAATCACCGCAGATGGTGATTGCAGCCATGAAATTAAAAGACGCTTACTCCTTGGAAGGAAGGTTATGCCAACCTGGATAGCATATTTAAAAGCAGAGACATTACTTTGCCAGCAAAGGTCCTTCGAGTCAAGGCTTTTTTTTTTTTTTTCCAGTAGTCATGTATGGATGTGAGAGTTGGACTATGAAGAAAGCTGAGCACCAAAGATTTGATGCTTTTGAACTGTGGTGTTGGAGAAGACTCTTGAGAGTCCCTTGGACTGCAAGGATATCCAGCCAGTCCATCCTAAAGGAGAACAGTCCTGGGTGTTCATTGGAAGGACTGATGTTGAAGCTGAAACTCCAATACTTCGGCCACCTCATGTGAAGAGTTGACTCATTGGTAAAGACCCTGATGCTGGGAGGAATTGGGGGCAGCAGGAGAAGAGGACGACAGAAGATGAGATGGCTGGATGGTATCACCGACTTGATGGACGTGATTTTGGGTAAACTCCGGGAGTTGGTGAGGGATATGGAGGCCTGGCTTGCTGTGGTCCATGGGGTCACAAAAGTTGGACACGACTGAGCGACTAAACTGAACATGCTGTATACGATGAGAGGAGGTACTGGGGTTTTGTTAAGTTTCTTATGTTATTAATAGAAAATGTAGCTTTTTAAAAACAGCCATGGCTTTAGAAAAATGACTGTTCTTATAAAGCCTTCACTTTAGATTTCACATATTAATATTTAAATATTTGTAACTAATTTATATTTTTAGTACTGTTCCTTTAGAAATTTCTGAGAAAATTCTACAGAAGTTTGGCAGGGAATGTTGAATAATATTTATGCCACCTATTTAAATAAGTAGAGTGAAGAAATGATCACATTATCGGTTGTTCATAAGTTTGTTTTAAGAAATTTACCATATTGAGATGCCTTAAAAAAAAACTATAAGTAAAACTACCATATGACCCAGTAATCCCACTCCTGGGCATAGACCCTTAGGAAAGCATATTTGAAAAAAACACCTGCACCCCACTGTTTATCACTGCAGTGTTTACAGTAGTTAGGACATGGAAGCATGCTAGATGCCCATTGGCAGATAAATGGATAATGAAGTAGTGGTATATATATACAATGGAATATTACTTGGCCATAAAAAAGGAATGTGTTTGACTCAGTCTAGTATGGTAGATGATCTTAGAGCCTATTACACAGAGTGACGTAAGTCAGAAAGAGGGAAAAATATCATATATTAACACATATATTTGGAATCTAGAAAGATGGTACTGATGAACCTCTTTGCAGAGCAGCAGTGGAGACACAGACATAGGGAATAGACTTGTGGACACGGGAAAAAGAGAGTGGGATGAATTGAGAGAGTAGCATTGAAATATATACACTGCCATATGTAAAATGAGATAGCCAGTAGAAATTTACTGTATGATGTATGAAGCTCAAATTTGGTACTCTGTAATAACCTAGAGGGTAGAATGGGGTGGGAGGGAGAGGACGTATGTATACCTATGACTGATTCATGTTAATATATGGCAGAAGCCAACACAATATTTTAAAGCAATCATCCTCCAATTAAAAACAAGTTAATTTTAAAATTAAAATTTACCAGATAATTTGAAACTAGATCTAATAATGATAATTATGTAACATTTTCTTGCTATATTTATAGTTATTTAATTCACTTATATGGTTAAAAAGTGCTTATTCAATATATTTTCTGCTTACTCTCATCACTCAAACTCTGCATGTAATTACAGATTGAGATGCAACTTTCATTTCATAATACTAATCTCCAATTTATAACAAATGTTAGCCAGTCAGTTTCTTAATACCCAAGTCATCAGAAGTTTTTGGCAGTTCCTTCTCAAAACTTTAATAATATACCTAAGTAACCTTAGATTTTCTTTCTTTACCTGGATGTCAGTTCAGACTGCCTGAGGCTAAAATAATATTTCTTGCCTGTAGCAACCCCATGCAACTTGCCCCAACTTGAACCATCCTTACTTTGTCTGTCTCTCAACTTTTCCATAGATTACATCCTATTGTATTTGATTTTTTTAGATTGAATTTAAACTCCAGGTTAAGGTCAGTCCTCACGTTTTTAAATTTACATTTCCTTTGCCTTTCTCCTTTTTAATATACAGAGGCTAATATTTCTTTTTGCAATGACTTTTTCTTCTCTGCCTTCTCATCATTATTCCCTTTAATGACAAATTATTTAATGACTTCTAAGGCTAACAAGTGTTATGGTTTCTTCATTATTCCCTACAAGACCATAAACCTCTCATTGCTCAGTTACCTTTTATTTTATAGTCCCACTGAAACAAAGTCAATAATACATCCCCGGTAGATCAGACATCTTAACACTGTTTTATTTTGTCATCTGATTTAGTTACTAAGTTTTATATCATATAGGTGACTTATAAAGTGTCACCTACATTAAAACAACTTAGTGAAATAAATGTAACACACAATGAAAGCATCACATTAGTATTTTTGAATAATATAGATAATGGTCTCAATTTATTTATCTAGAAAGTCCCCTCATTATTGGACTTAGAGGAGTTATGTTGTGTCATTTATGTAACAGAATTCTAATGTAGAGAGGGAATAATTGAAAAATAATGATATTGTTGAATTTATTAAGAGGGAGTAGATATGTGTATGAATATGGCTGATTCATGTTGTTGTACAACAGAAACTAACACAACATTGTAAAGCAGTTATATGTCAACGTAAAAAAGGCCGATATCAAAATGAGTGTAATAAGTGTAGATCTGTACACACTAGTTCTCATTTACTTTTGTGGATGTGCCATGTTTTTTCAAGACTAGTAAGAAACACATTACTGCATAGACTAGTAAGAAACACATTACTGTATTTTACTGTACAGAATTGGTGTCTGTCTAAATATACTCCTCTAAATACAAAGCATTTCTAAACATAAATCTAAATAAAAAGCGTCTCAATTGAAATCATTTCTTGTGTTTGGTTAATAACTCTTTTAAAGGTCATTTTATTCTTTGCCAAAACTAATTATAAGGGATATCAATAAATCAATTTCTAATTATGCATATGAGAATTATATGTTTGGTTCATTATCCAAAATACAGTGTCTTAAAAATTCACATCAGCTTGTATTTAATATTCTTGTAGATTCTTCCACCTCACTGGTATTTTCTAAATGAACGTTTTAAACAAATTCTAAAAAATTGCCTGAGAATGACTGCTAGATTTGCCTGTGTCCTTCATGCAAGTCTTGAAAACAGTTTAAAAAATGGAGCATCTACTAGTGCAAGGATATGTCTTACATGTTGAGAAAGACCATATCTCTTATAGATCAGTTTAATAAATAATCAAGGAAATATAAGTCTAAAATAAGAATGACTCTTTGTGTGTGTGTAAGTTCAACCTAAAAATTATAAAAATAATTATGATTTAATCCTTGGAAGCATTGGGAAAGGATAAAAGCAATTGCTTCAATTTGGGGCAGGTTGTCCAGAGGTTTCTATAAACAAGGAAAGATGAGAAAGGAAACTTTTCTTTCATGAATTTATTTATTTAATCTATGTTTATTGAGAATCTAGTGGGTACTGAACACAATTCTAGATACTTGGTAAATAGCAATGATACAAAATAATTAATATTTGTTATAGTTATATAGTCTGTTATTGTGTTCATGGAAAGTATATTCTAGCAATGATAGACTAGTACAATGACTATGCTAAAAACAATAAATGGTATTTTTAAAAATAGTAAAGCAAGTGAGCATATACAGTAAGGTACACTAGGGATAAAGGTAGTTATTTTTAGCTCTAAAAAATTTGGTTCTTTGCTTGGGATCTCCAGACCCAAATTCCTGCCACAATTCATTTTTCAGTGTATTGATAATTTTATTTTAATGTTACTCCCCAAATATTGCAATTGTCTTCAATATTGAATTCAATGGTAGTAAATTGTTGTTTATGTGCCTGGTTAGATTAGAGAAATTTGTGATAAATGAAGGATATTCTCAATTTTCTGTCAATAAGTGAGAAGGCAGGTTATATTAGGCAGCATGCAAATGTAGCCAGATAGGAATGTATGATGATGTGATTCTGTGGAAGTTATGGAACTAACAGTCAAAGAGAGTGGCTTCGACTGAGAGGTGATCCTCTTCCTTGAGGGTTGACATTTGGGATACTTTTAGTGGAAGAACAGTATTTGGGTTATAGAATATAGTAACTATCCCTTTTGTCTCAAAGCCAAATTCCACTCCTAAATTGAAGGGAGCACCCCTCAGGGTGGCGCCGTGCCTCCTCTCCCTGGGGTGGGACTGGGAGAGGCTGAAGGCAGCCTCAGAAAAGAGTCACAAATTCATTAACATCAAAGTTACTTGAACAAGAGGAATAATTTTTTGAATAAAAAGATACTGGATTTCATTCTTTCATGGAAGACATAGGGACCATTGGAGAAGGAAATGGCAACCCACTCCAGAATTCTTGCCTGGAGAATCACATGGATGGAGGAGCCTGGTGGGAAACACCCCATGGGATCGCAAAGAATCGGACATGACTGAATGACTAACACACAGTGAACCATCCACAATCATCTTGAGGGGTTTTAGGAATATAGGAATATAGGAATATGTGATTTTCTAGACTTCAGTTAGAGTAATAGGAGGCATCAACATTTCTTTCCAGCAGTGGCAGAGAAAGATTTCTCCTTCACCTCCACCACTCTCTAACTTCCACTAAGGAAATGCCACAATTGTCTGTCAGAATTAGCAAAAACAATTTGGAACAGAGAACAAAGGAAACTTGCCTTATGTGGATGATTATTGATTATAGGAGAGTAAAAAAGTAGAAATCTAGAAAAAAAGATGTTATAAATTAAGCTTTTAGGAAAATGAGGGGAAATAAAGGTTGAATATTAACAACATTTTGTCAGTAAATTCTATGCTTGTAAATGTGAAGATACTATAAGAAGTTTATAATTAATGTTATATAGAATGAATTGGAATTCTTAATTAAGATGGAAATAGAAAAATATTTAGTCTTGTTCATACAGAAAAAGGCAGAATACTGGAGTGGGTAGCCTTTCCCTTCTCCAGGGGATCTTCCAAACCCAGGGAGCGAACCCAGGTCTCCCACATTGTGGGCAGATTCTTTACCAGCTGAGCTACAAGAGAAGCCCAGAGAAAAACAGAATGAAGATAAACATGAAATGATCATAATTGTACATGCAAAGATCAAAATATAAATTTGTTAAATTTTCAAAAATGCTGTTAAAAATGGTGATGTTGCCAGCTAAACCTTCCCTGCTTCATTTGCTTTCATTAAAGTCACATTGTGGAATCGCATGAGTGTCTAATGCACTGTGCTGTTGACAGTGATTACCCAAGTTCCTGTGAGATATCAAAGGAAACATAAAGTAGAAAAGAGGAAAGATTCACAATACTTGGAAGATTTGGGTTTAGTCAAAACGCTATCAGTTATTAAATATGCAACTCAATCTTATCACTTAATTTCTAGGCAGTGGTTTTCTTGTCTACAAAATGGATATTACAGAAATTACTCTGAATCTCAGAGTGTTAAGATTATATCAAAATGAGATCATGTGAGTGCCAGTTATCTGCAAACTTTAAAGAGCTTTAACATGTTATTTTAACATTTATGATAGACTGTACTTATTGAAAAATTGGTATGGTTAAATATTTTGTTTGTGCAATATCAGAAAAGCACTATTATGCAATTTATATACATACAGTTTAATCTCACATGCTTCTTATTGTGGTTCTGATACCCAGAGTGGGAATTATAAAACTTCACATTTAATGCACTAGATTCTAAATATCTCTCTTGTAATCTAATATTTGAATTGGAATGTTCCATGGTGTGATCACTCACCTAGAACCAGACATCCTGGAATGTGAAGTCAAGTGGGCGTTAGGAAGCATCACTACAAACAAAGCTAGTGGAAGTGATGGAATTCCAGTTAAGCTATTTCAAATCCTGACAGATGATGCTGTGAACATGCTGCACTCAATATGCCAGCAAATTTGGAAAACTCAGCAGTGGCCACAGGACTGGAAAAGGTCACTTTTCATTCCAATCCCAAAGAAAGGCAATGCCAAAGAATGCTCAAACTACCGCACAATTGCACTCATTTTACATGCTAGTAACGTAAAGCTCAAAATTGTCCAAGCCAGGCTTCAGCAATACATGAACGGTGAACTTCCAAATGTTCAAGCTGGTTTTAGAAAAGGCAGAGGAACCAGAGATCAAATTGCCAACATCCGCTGGATCCTCGAAAAAGCAAGCGAGTTCCAGAAAAACATCTATTTCTGCTTTATTGACTATGCCAAAGCCTTTGTATGGATCACAATAAACTGTGGAAAATTCTTCAAGAGATGGGAATACCAGACCACCTGACCTGCCTCTTGAGAAACCTGTATGCAGGTTAGGAAGCAACATTTAGAACTGGACATGAAACAACAGACTGGTTCCAAATAGGAAAAGGAGTATGTCAAGCCTGTATATTGTCACCCTGCTTATTTAACTTATATGCAGTGTCCATCAGTAGAGAAACGCTGTGTGGAAGAAGCACAAGCTAGAATCAACTTTGCTGGGAGAAATATCAATAACCTCAGATATGCAGATGACAGGAAGTGAAGAGGAACTAAAAAGCCTCTTGATGAAAGTGAGAGAGGAGAGTGAAAAAAAGTTGACTTAAAGCTCAACATTCAGAAAACTAAGATCATGGCATCTGGTCCCATCACTTCATGGCAAATAGATGGGGAAACAGTGGAAACAGTATCAGACTTTATTTTTTTGGGCTCCAAAATCGCTGCAGATGGTGATTGCAGCCATGAAATTAAAAGATGCTTACTCCTTGTAAGAAAAGTTATGACCAACCTAGATAGCATATTAAAAAGCAGAGATATTACTTTGCCAACAAAAGTCTGTCTAGTCAAGGCTATGGTTCTTCCAGTAGTCATGTGTGGATATGAGAGTTGGACTGTGAAGAAAGCTGAGTGCTGAAGAATTGATACTTTTGAACTGTGATGTTGGAGAAGACTCTTGAGAGTCCCTTGGACTGCAAGGAGATCCAACCAGTCCATCCTAAAGGAGATCAGTCCTGGGTGTTCATTGGAAGGACTGATGTTGTAGTCTGGCATGCTACAGTCTATGGGGTTGCAACGAGTCGGACACAACTGCGTGACTGAACTGAAGTGAACTGAAAGACATAACATTACAAGGTTTAGAAATTATATTACATGGCTAATTAAGTAGAAGTGTTTTTTTTTTCCAGCTATTTATTTTCTTAAGTGTTTTTTCAGGACAGTTTTAGATTTGCAGAAAAAGGATATTTTTTGAGAACTCTCATATATCTCACATCATTTATAGTATTATCAATAATATTATATTTATCATCATAAGATCAGTCCTGGTTGTTCACTGGAAGGACTGATGTTGACGCTGAAACTCTAATACTTTGGCCACCTCAGGCGAAGAGTTGACTCATTGGAAAAGACCTGATGCTGGGAAGGATTGGGGGCAGGAGGAGAAGGGGACGACAGAGGATGAGATGGCTGGATGGCATCACCGACTTGATGGACATGAGTTTGGGTAAACTCCGAGAATTGGTGATGGACAGGGAGGCCTGGTGTGCTGCGATTCATGGGGTCGCAAAGAGTTGGACATGACTAAGCGAGTGAACTGAACTGATATGAATATGGTACATTTGTCAGAAAGGACCTAAGTTGATACATAATTACCAACCAAATTCAGATTTTCTCAGTCTTTTTTGTGTTCCAGGGTTCAGTCTAGGCTTCTATGTGACATTCAGTTGTAAAGTTTCCTTAGGCTTTTCTTGTCTGTGATAGTTTTTCTGACTTCTGTTTTTAAAGATGACCTTTAGAGTTAGGCACTACTGTCAAGATATTTTGTTGGATGCCTCTCTATTGGAATTTGTCCCATCTTTTACTTTCTAATGATTAAACCGAGTTTATAGTTTTAGAGGATAAAAATCATAGAGTTAAGTGAAAATGCCTGTATCTTATATTAAGTGTATATAACTTAGATGCTATAAAGAGTAATAGTGCGTAGGAACCTGGGATTTTAGGTCCATGAATCAAGGTAAATAGGACATGGTGAAACAGGAGATGGCCAGAGTGAATATCGGCATTTTAGCAGTCAGTGAACTAAAACGGACAGGAATGGGCAAGTTTAATTCAGATAATCATTGTTTCTACTACTGTGGACAAGAATCACTAGAAGAAATGGAGTAGCCCTCATAGTCAACAAAAGAGTCTGAAATGCTGTACTTGGCTGCAATCTCAAAAATGACAGAATTATCTCAATTCATTTCGAAGGGAAAGCATTCAGCATCAGTTCAGTTCAGTTCAGTCGCTCAGTCGTGTCCGACTCTTTGCGACCTCATGAATTGCAGCACGCCAGGCCTCTGTGTCCATCACCAACTCCCAGAGTTTACCCAAACCCATGTCCATCGAGTCAGTGATGCAAGTTTCAGCTTGAACATCAGTCCTTCCAATGAACACCCAGGACTGATCTCCTTTAGGATGGATTGATTGGATGTCCTTGCAGTCCAAGGGACTCCCAAGAGTCTTCTCCAATACCACAGTTCAAAAGCATCAATTCTGCGGTGCTCAGCTTTCTTCACCGTCCAACTCTCACATCCATACATGACCACTGGAAAAACCATAGCCTTGACTAGACGGACTTTTGTTGGCAAAGTAATGTCTGCTTTTAAATAAGCTATCTAGGTTGGTCATAACCTTCCTTCCAAGGAGTAAGCGTCTTTTAATTTCATGGCTGCAATCACCATCAGCAGTGATTTTGGAGCCCCCCAAAATAAAGTCTGACACTGTTTCCACAGTTTCCCCATCTGTTTCCCATGAAATGATGGGACCGGATGCCATGATCTTAGTTTTCTGAACGTTGAGCTTTAAGCCAACTTTTTCACTCACCTCTTTCACTTTCATCAAGAGGCTCTTTAGTTCTTCTTCACTTTCTGCCATAAGGGTGGTGTCATCTGCATATCTGAGATTATTGATATTTCTCCCGGCAATCTTGATTCCAGCTTGTGTTTCTTACAGCCCAGCGTTTCTCATGATGTACTCTGCATATAATTTAAATAAGCAGGGTGACAATATACAGCCTTGACGTACTCTTTTTCCTATTTGGAACCAGTCCATTGTTCTATGTCCAGTTCTAACTGCTGCTTCCTGATCTGCATACAGGTTTCTCAAGAGACAGGTCAGATGGTCTGGTATTCCCATCTCTTTCAGAATTTTCCACAGTTCATTGTGATCCACACAGTCAAAGACTTTGGCATAGTCAATAAAGCAGAAATAGATGTTTTTCTGGAAATCTGTTGCTTTTTCAATGATCCAGTAGATACTGGCAATTTGATCTCTGGTTCCTCTGCCTTTTCTAAAACCAGCTTGAACATCTGAAAGTTCACGGTTCACGTATTGCTGAAGCCTGGCTTGGACAATTTTGAGCATTACTTTACTAGCGTGTGAGATGAATGCAATTGTGCAGTAATTTGAACATTCTTTGGCATTGCCTTTCTTTGGGATTGGGATGAAAATTGACCTTTTCCAGTCCTGTGGCCACTGCTGAGTTTTCCAAATTTGCTGGCATATCAAGTGCAGCACTTCCACAGCATCGTCTTTCCAGAACTGTGCCCCAACCCTAATGCCAACGAAGCTGAAGTTAAATGCTTCTGTAAAGTCCTACAAGACCTTCTAGAACTATTATTAAGTTAAGATTTTCTTTTCCTAATAGGGAAATCGAATGCAAAGGTGCAAAGTCAAGAGATACCTGGAGTAACAGGCAAGTTTGCCCTAGGAGTACGTAATGATGCAGGGCAAAGACTAACAGAGTTTTGCCAAGAGAATGAAGGGATCATAGTAAACACCCTTTTCCAACAATAGCCTAAATTAAATCACTTATGATTGTTCAGTGGAGGTGATGAATAGATTCAAATGATTAGATCTGGTAGAGTGCCTGAAGAACTGTGGACAGAGATTCGTAACATTGTACAGGTATTGGTGACCAAAACAATCCCAAAGAAAAAAAAAGCAAGAAGGCAAAGTGATTGTCTGAGGAGGCCTTGCAGATAGCTGGGAAAATAAGATGGGGCAAAAGAGCAAGGGAAGGATACACCCCAATGAATGCAGAGTTTCAAAGAATAGCAAGGAGAGATAAGAAAGCCCTTTTAAGTGATCAATGCAAAGAAATAGAGGAAAACAATAGAAAGGGGAAGACGAGAGATCTCTTCAAGAAAATTGGAGATAACAAGGGAACATTTCCTGTAAATATGGGCACAAAATAAGACAGAAACAGCAAGGACCTAACAGAAGTGGAAGAGATTAAGAAGAGGTGTCTGTATGGTCTGCCAGGTCTGTAAGGAGCTTTGGTTCCTTTCATTGGAAAATGATGTTAGAAACTGGAATTTGAGTCCAGGTGTGCTTGTATAGTGGTGAATATATGACATTAAACTTTAGTCAAAACACACAGAACTTTTTAGCATTAAATCAGTCAAATGTCTCAAAAAATCATTTAAGAGTCCAAGAATACCACAATAAAATCTAGAATTTGATGTAATAACCTAACATTCTGCATTAAAAACAAACTAGAAGATGAAGGTTGTATAATTGTTTGCTTTCCCTATGTTCTTTTCAATCCCAAACAACTAGCATATGCTGGGTTGCTTTTTCTATGAATTACTTTAAATATTTTTCTTTTGTTTGTTATTTCTCTTTTTCTTTGGAAGTAAAATGAGATAGAATACAACATAGAACATCCATTTTCTTTGGTTTGTTAACATTAACAATGTTTTCCTGCATTTATTAAGGAATACACAATTCCCTAGAGTCATTCAAACAGTAGGAAACTTTAGTGTTGATAAAATTATTGGCCACAGAAACATTGAAATTATGTCTCCTATAGTAACACCATTACAAGAGTTGTACATTAATTAGGAAATCAATAAACTTGTCAATAAAAAGGCAGCCTTTGATAGGATGATATTGTTGGAAGACCATGTAGCTGAGAGGCCAGAAGCTAAATAACTCAAGTGACTTACTTATTTGACTTTTAGGCTACACTCAAATTTCCTCTTCTTGGGCTCCACAATCACTGCAGATGGTGACTGCACCCATGAAATCAGAAGACAGTTGCTTCTTGGCAGGAAAGTGATGACAAACCTAGACAGTATGTTGAAAAACAGAGATATTACTCTGCCCACAACGGTCTATATTGTCAAGGCTATTGTCTTCCCAGTAGTCATTTACTGTTGTGAGAGCTGGACCGTAAAGAAGGCAGAATGCCAAAAAATTGATACCTTCAAAATGTGGTGCTGGAGAAGACTCCTGAAAGTCCCTTGGACAGCAAGGAGATCAAACCAGTCAATCTTAAGGGAGATCAACCCTGATACAGCAACACTCTCAAATTATATATGAAGAGATAACAGATGCTGCATATTACCCATTCATTTGTTTTATAAGAGCAAAGGCTGTGATGGTAGTTTAGTCACTAAGTCATGTCCAACTCTTGGAGAAGGAAATGGCAACCCACTCCAATACTCTTGCCTGGAAAATCCCATGGACGGATGAGTCTGGTAGGCTGCAGTCCATGGGGTTGTGAAGAGTTGGACACGACTGAGCGACTTCACTTTCACTTTTTACTTTCATGCATTGGAGAAGGCAATGGCAACCCACTCTAGTGTTCTTGCCTGGAGAATCCCAGGGACGGGGGAGCCTGGTGGGCTGCCGTCTATGGGGTCACACAGAGTCGGACACGACTGAAACGACTTAGCAGCAGCAGCAGCATGTCCGACTCTTGGAATCCCAAGAACTGTAGCCCGCTGGGCTCCTCTGTCCTTGGGATTTTCCAGGCAAGAATACTGGAGTGGTTTGCCATTTCCTTGTCCAGGGGATCCTCCCAACCCGGGGATACAACCCAGTTCTCCTGCACGGCAGGCAGATTCTTTACCGACTGAGTAACCTCGCTTGTTTAATTTCTAAAACACTTACTTTGTATTTCCTATTATAACTCTATAAATTATTCCAAACTGGCAGAATATTTATGAAAAACTTCCCAATTTTATCCTTTCCCACAAATCCTGTTCATTATTATTTGATACTACTCTTTTTAGCAATATATGTTGGAGAATCTGTGTATGTAATTTAATCCAAATTATTCTAGGAATACAGTTTAATTATGTGAATATTTCAGCCAACCACAATTCAAAAATAATAATAAAAGAAAAACTACCACAACAAAAGTAGCTCAAATTTTCCTTCTGAATTATTTTATTGCAGCGGCAAAGTGCCATTTACTTACTGTAAGGATATAAAGAAGAGCCTTGATTTTTTTCATTTGTTTGCATTTTGTGGTTTGGAACTGTTTGACCTTGTTTCATTTGTAAGTCAATTAAGAACGTTTTCATGAATCATAATGGTCCGAATTGTAATAGGATAGTTCTTCAAATGATGCTTCTTCCATAAGGGAAGTTGTTCTATCAGGATTTACAGAAAGGGAAATAATGAACAATAACAACAACAAAAATAGTGTCCAAGTTGAGAGATCCTTCAGATTTTCCTAGAAACACCTAAATTGTATAATTAAAAGCATTATTGATTTTGTTGTATATATAATGACATATTTTATATACACTATAATATATAGTATAACATGTTATAGTATGTATAGCAAATATGTTATATTATGTTGCTATAATTAATGATAATGCCAAAAAAAAGTGTTTGAAAGTTGAATTTCCAAAAAATGTTCATAAGCTAACTTTTTCTAAAAACCTCCTTCTAAGAATATAGTGTTGCCATTTCTTCTGCCCTCTGTAACACTACATAGGTCGTGACTAGTTGAGAACAGTATAAACTTATACTGTTTCTTTTAATAGTATATCTTCCAAAAATTGGAATAAAATAATGCTTTTAAATTATTTGTATCCCATTTATAAAGATAGAACACAATATAGAACAAAAAATCAAAATTTATATCATGCCAAACATAAAGATTCTAAAAGAATTTTGTGAAGTACAGAAGTAATTATTTTGTTGACAGAAGTCATAATTTATTTTAAACTAAGGAAAAAACTTAAAAGTCATATACCCGGAGTTAAATACCACAGAGAGGCCAGAGTCATAGTTTTACATATCTTAAATAAGAAAACAGAAGAAAGTGAAAGATAATAGCACTTAAACTAGCATTATTATTGCTGTTGAAATTTGTTATTATTGTATTTTGTTAAAATGAAATTAGTAAGGCACTTATAACTTTATTAAGGAGATCATTTCAAGTGTTCAGTACAATTTCTGGTGATTATGTCTCTTTGTTCTCATTCCAAACAAATGTCTCCTAGTTTAAATATCACATATTACAGATGATTCAAATTAAAAATGGAAGCACTTTTACCATAGTCAATTCATATTAATTTAAAATACTTCCTATAGCTTTTGGAATGTGTATTTACTTTTTTGTAATATGTAATGTGATAAGCAATCTCCTCAAAAACTTTTGATATCCTCAATTCTGCTAGAAATTTCTAAGTGTATTCTGAAAAAAGTTAATGCATAGGAATGCCATTAACACTTACCTTCTAAAAGATTTATTTAAATGCTAAATAGGTACATGTAATTGAAAATAGCGTATTCTTAATTTTCAATACCATAATTTAATTTCTTTCTACTTTAAGTTAGACTTCTGAAAGATTTTGATGGTCTTTTCTTACTAAAAAAATAATGGAAGAACAGTGATACTAGAATTAATTTTTAAACAAAGATTAAAAGAATCTTTTGTTTTAATAACTATGGCAAAAGTAATATGTGCTATGTGTTTGAAGATAGGTAACTAAATGGAGAAAATATTTCTCAGTAAAGAAGTTGAAGTAGGAATAATGGTAAAATCATTTAAATTAAATAGTAAATGAGTTTTAATTTACCTTAATGGTAGAAAGACATAACTGGGAAGTTAAATTTATAGAGAAAATGTCTGGAAAGCCACATATTAACTATTTGAGCGATATTTTTGGTTTATATTATTGACTAGACTGTTTTCTGTGATTAACATAGCTAATCAAAACTGACAATAATTGGGTTTTTATAAATACATATTCTGCAAATATTGGCCCATGATTTCAGCCATACACAAAAACTGTCATTAAATCATATAATGACACCAAAGTTAAAATAATTTGCAATGCTAATTTTCTTTGCCAGAGATTTTAACAGTTTAATTATTTTCTTGTTGGATAATCTTTAATTCTAACAATGTATTCCTTCAAGCAGTTCTAATTATATGGAATTTGAAGCTGATTTCCTACTGATTAATATCACAAGTAATCAAATTTAAGTGTTAGAAGAGTCTGAGTCTCCAAGTCATTAAACTGTGTATTTTAATACAGACTCATTTAGAAACCCATGATCAAAATAATGTTTCTGTTTAGAACAACAACAAATTATACAAATATTGCAATTTCTAATTATTTATTTTAGCTCTTGCTTTAAAGCATTTGATTTTGAAAATTAATTTTTAAAATATGATTTTATTCAAATTTTAAAATGTCTATGTATCTTCTATAGGATTATAGAATTTTAGTACAGAAATGCTGTCTTATTCTGCTAACTATGATGTTTCAGGCTATATATCTATATTTGATTTATTTCTAACTGTGGAATGCATTTGTCTTCTTAGAGCCTCTAAGGTGCTAAGTATTTCTTGATTGTTCATCTTAATTAATATAGTGTAGTAGAATAATCCTGGAGAAAGAAATGGCAACCCACTCCAGTATTCTTGCCTGGAGAATGCCATGGACCAAGGAGCCTGGCAGGCTACAGTCCATGGGGTCGCAAGAGTTGGACATGACTTAGCGACTAAAGAGAGAGAGAATGAACCAATGTGATGTGTTGGGATATCCAAATGGTCCATTTATTTTAGTTCTATAAAATGGTAGGGGACAGAAGAGGTAATATAGCTCTGGTAAAACTGAAAGTATGTATTGTTTCCTCTTCCATGTAAATATGGACTATTTCTAATCTTCTTTTCCTATAATAGTAAAGAAGAAGAAAGCACTTACCAAATCAATGCTGCATCTCTATGTCCAAGGCCATAATAATCTATTATAGCAGGACTGCATTTCTAGCACTGCAGTTGGGGCCTAGAGTCACCCTCCAAGATACATATATTTTCTGCAGGGGCCAGAATGTTAAACTAAATGAATATATGATGGAGACCATTGCATCTGCATCCTTCAGGTCCTTATTAATTTGAACTGTTTGGTCCAGGTTGCATTACTGTCTGTTCCCCATCTTGGCAGATGGGTAGTTTCAGTGTCTTCATTTTGCCTTCTGCACCATGAGAAGCCTTACTGCACACACCAAGGAATCCATGTGGGGATTAAGCCAAGTGTCAGGTATTCCAATCACAATTGGAATTTAGGTATTGTAAAATGATAGCTAAATGGATTCATGCATCCTAGTAGATCCACAGTAAGCTTAACCTTGCTTAGTATGCCATTAAGAAGGGGAGCCATAATGATGATTTCAAAGTCTGTGTGTCTGACAGGTTTCCTTGTTAGATAATGTCCTTTTTCCCTAGATGCTTAAAGGTTAAATGTCAATTTCCTTTTGCCCTAGGTGATTATAGGGGTCTCTGTGGAAAGACTTGGTATGCATTAGTGGTTATGTTTGCTATAGTATTGCTTTATGTTTCTTCTCAAAGACATAGGCACCTCTTCAGTCACTAGATTCTGAATCTGAAAATAACTCAAGACCAGAAACTTGGCAAAGGATTATAACATTTATATTAGGTTGGCTTCCTTCAGCCAGTTAGTCTACCATTCTCTGTTTCCTGTTATTGTAGTGCCTGGGTAGTGCCCTTGTCAACTGGCCATCTTTTTGTTTCTACGAACCATAGAACTGTCTCCATAACTATCTGCCAGTCAAAATCCTTGGCTACCTCTCTGACCCTGCCAGTCATTAGGATATTGTAACCAGTCATAAGGATATAGTGCCAGCTCTTGGCACTAAAGCATTGCTCTCTGTCCTATATTGTCTCCATTGTTTCAGGGTTCTCCTATCTGTGTTGCTTCCAGTAAGCTTAGTTCTGTCTTTCAAACTTCAGATTGTCTTACAAAGGAGAACTACATAATCTTGTTGAATCAGTGTCTCACCAATCCATTCCTCATGGTTTTGGTAAATGTGAATCCTCTGGGCCTTCAAACTAGAGCATTATCATTTAGTGAATCCCTTGGTCTTGAATAATATATCCTGTTATTATGTCTGCTATAGCAATTCTAAAGTTTTATCTACTCTTAGCATTGCTTGTTCATGCTTCTAAAAGCTGTCATATAGTTAATTTGGACAGTCTTCAGGGATTTTAAACCATGTATCTTATGAGAAAGCTCCCAAATCAATAAATTATTGCCTATCCATTATTTTGTTATGGTACACTTTATCAGTGCAGATTCAGTGCAGAGTTGGGCAAAACTGTGAAGAGATTTGCAGCAATACAAGGCCATTAAAGTGATTACTTCATTTGCACTGAAATGGAAACCTTTTTTATCTCCAGTTATTAAGTGGCACGAATGGAGACTGCCTTGCAAAGGTCTGCCCTTATGCAGAATAGTTCCTTGCAGTTGAGGCAGACTCTATAAAGTAACAAGAGCAGAAGACTGTCTATTGCAAGCCTGAGCAGTAACTCTTTCCTTGAGAGGTGATCTGGGTGGTGTGTCTCATTTTTTACCATACGTTGAAGTAAACATATTAAAATATCTAGAAAATTTAGACAACCAAAGACGGCATACTATTACTTTGGAACCAAGCAAAAGTTGACTTGTACTTTTATTGCGTTGACCAGATGACTTGCCAGTTTGGTGAGGATGTTGTTGATTGCTGTATAACAATCAGTGTAACTAATACTCAGATTTAATTTTTCAGGGCTAAGTGATTTCCCTAATCATAATGTTTAAATACTTCCTCCAGAAACAAAAGCACATAGGTGGAACAGTTGATCACAGATAAGACAATAACATACTCCATCCACTAAACCACAAAACTTGATTTTCTGAACTTGGTTTGTGAGCTAAACAAAAACACTGCAGTACAGGAGAGTTTGACTGTCTTTTCTATCCATGTCAAGAGGATTGTAGTTACATACATGAGAAAAATTAATCATGAAACTAAATATAAATATATACAAGACACAAGCCTAAACCATTCCTTTTTACATTCAACATAAAATTTTATATTTCCACAATATTAAATGATTACTACATTCTTTTCTAAGTACTTACTGCCAATTTTTATATTTATCTCATTGCGGACTAGTGATTGGTTATGGTATGTGAACTTTTAGCTACTTTGTATAAATTATTTCAATCAGAGATATTCAGGGTTTTTTTTTGGAAATTTGAAGGTAAAGATGTATTTTTTTTTTCTGCTTATGTGAATACAGGAGAATGTTACTCCAGCTAAAGTGAGGGGAGCTGTTTTCACATGAAACTTATCTTGCAAAGAGCAGAGTAGAAAGGAGGAGGAACTGTAGTTCAGGTGATATCATTGAGTTGCTGGGTTATCAGTTAGTGTGGCTGTAGTTCAGGTGGTATCGTTGAGTTGCTGGGTTATCAGTTAGTGTAGCCCTGCTTTGAAATTTTCAGTTACCCAATATTCAAAATTACTTCATCCTCTTTGACTTAGATTTTCTTAAAATGAAGCAACTTGACTGACTGAAAAACTATAATAATTTTTACAAGTGAGGGAGGTTTTTGTTTCAAGTCACATGTGATGTGAAGTTGTAATAGGCAGCACTTTTTTCAAGAGAAATAAACTAAACTTGACCAGTTAAGAACAAAACCAACACAAACCAAAAGTGATTTTTGTTGTTGATATAATAAAAAAATAAATAAAACATAATTACTAGCTCACCTAATCACCTGTGGGAAAGGTAAGAATATAGGTTATTACAGCCAGAGCAATTCCAGTAGAACTCCATTTTATTTTTTCCTGTTTATTTTGCTTTGTGTTTCGGTGTTATTCTACTATGCTGAATTTTTCAGCCAAGTAGGAGTCGTGAACACCAGGAACTTCTAGGCTCACATTTTTCCATTTCTACCATAAGGGAACATGAATTCTTTTTCCTTTAGTTTAAACTTGAAAGAACTAGACAAGAATTCTGGCTGACCGCAGTCAGATCAAACACCTACTGATGTGTCCAGAGATGCAGTAGCTACCAATTAGTAGCCTCAACAGTAGCTCTGTAGTTGGAAAAAAATAATTCTCACTGAAGAAAGTACTATGAGTAGAAATTTGAAGGCCTTCCAAAAATGATATTAAAATAGATGTTTTCTAAATTCAGAATTGGTTTTATAATGGGTCTCACTCCAAAGTCTGTACTTTTATTGACAATGGATAATTAATAAAAGTTCTTTGCAATTGATTAAATTATGGGGCTCATCACCAGAATTAGAATTGTAACTTTAGGATAGATTTGAGTAACTGAGATAAAATAAAAATAAGATATTTCAAGAAAAGCTTATGATCACCTAATAGAAATGCACATAGCTTAATTTCATTTCATTATTTAAATACTGTAGCACAATGATAACCTACTTATGGAATGATAAAAACTAATGATTTTTTTCAGCAAATAATTCATTCTTTTAATTTTAAACTAGTAATTTTAATAATTTTTAAAAATACACCCTTTACAACTCTCTTTCACATAAATCCTAAACGAAATTTAGCTTCAGATGGCATTACTTCTTATACAGAGAATAGCTGGAATTATTTCCCCACCAGAGTCTGAGATAATATTGAAAAATATTTTATATTTCCCCAAATTGGAATAATCCTATTATACAGGGAGACATTAGGGGATTTTTTCCTGCCAAACTTGATTTCCTACATCTGTACTTCATATAAAACTATTATCGTCAAAATCTAGTTTCAAAATCAAATGATTCAGAGTCATATAATATACTGAAACTTGATCTCTACAGGGACATTAAAAATCTTTTCTCTCTGAGTTACTAACACTTCATCTTCACGTAACTCTTCTAACTTTCCTTATTTTTCAAGTGGTTGTTTTACTGCCATTACTTCTATAACAATGACTATTACTTCTAACTGGCAAAATTTCAGCTAAAAGATGTTTTCTTCCTAAACTCAAATAAAGAATAAAGTGCGTTATCAAATAATCAGAGTTATATATCATCATCATTAGGCTTCAAAAATGTTTTGCTTATTGAGAAATTATAATTAATATTAAATATTATGCACTTTTGAAAAACAGCCATAACTTGCTAATTTGAAAACGTCATTGCCGTCACACAGTTTGAATTTTCTAACAATATGCTACCTTCTTAATTCTCTATTCATTTAGGAATGGGAAATTATTGTATTGTCTTTCAAAGAGCTTCTAATTTGCTGCATTTAGTAACCTCATGTTGCCAAAATACAGTTCTCAGGAAGGGGTCATGTTATGTTTTTCATTTATTTTCATTCCTTCTAGTAAATTAGACACATGTTCAAGCAATTGAAGAAATTACTCAAATCCTTTAAGTTTCAGGGGAGTGGGTGCCATGTCTTCAATTCTCTGTGTATCTAGTGCTTTGTATATTACCTGTAAGCACAGTGGAAGTTCATAAATACTGAATTAATTGAATTGAATTTGAGAATATTAGTGTAAAACATTTATTGAGATAAAAGAGAGTGTATATATTCAATATAACAGTTAATTACCTTCATTATGTTAATATTGAGCTGTAACCTGGATCAGAAATGAAACACAGAGGAAAAAAAAGGGAAATAAAAGATTAAGAAGACTCAGTATAAGCAATGCATGATTATTTTGCTGTAATTGCCGGATACTTAACAAGCAGTGCTCTTCTTTGCAGAATGTTTTCCTAGCCATCTTGGCAGGAGATTTTGAAATGAAGTATATCATGGAGGATATTCATGCAACATAAATTTAGGAGACCTAAGTTAGTTTTGTGACATATTCATATAGGAGGAACCTCTTGTGGGTCTTCTTTTGCACTTATTTGTAAGACATATGGACAAAGGAAAAGTTAAGAATATTATTACAGTAGAACTTTTGACTGCAACCTGAATATCTTAGATGATATATCAAATTTATTGAGACTGTATTAGCAAAATAAAATATATTTTTTAAGTTCTAAAAACACCATAATAATCTGGGTGAAAAGCTTGGGATATGGTTCAAATGCAAGCATGGAGGAATCAGAATTCATTGTGATAAGGTATACTAACTGAGTGAAGACTCTGAGCAGCTCTTCTTCCATGACACATTTAAAATCACTCTATCTCTCTGGAGAAGTAGGTGAGGAAGCTCCTAGGATTTTGCTATAGGTTTTCTCTCATGCATGTCAGGTACTCTAATTCTTTCTGCCCAAAGTAGTTGGGATACATGGACAATATCGATAGGATAATCCCATTAAGACTTGGATCAGGTACTCGGGAAATTACATTAGTGAAAGAAATAACCACACGGTAGACATAAGGCACTCTGTTCATTTAGAAATTCCTTTGATTCTAGTAGTGATATCCTCTAAGACTTGGCTTTTATTATACTCATATAGTCTAATGTTGTCTATTAAACAATATTCCCTGAGTGATTACTGTGTTGAAAGTACTATGCCTAAGGCAAATAGTAAATATGATAACATATTTTCTATGTTCTCACATAGTTGGATAATTTAAAGACACTGTAAAAATGCTACTAGTGAGTGGTCACAAGCCAAGGAATGCAGACACCACAGTAAGTTAGAAAAAGCAAAGACTAGAATTTTCTCCAGAGTTTGAAGAGAGCCTAGCCCTGCTGACATCTTAATTTCAGACTTCTGGCCTCCAGAACAGTAATAGAATAAAATTCTGTTGTGTTAAGTCCTCAAATTTATGAAAGTTTGTTATAGAAAATGTTACAGCTAGGAAAACTAAGGTATCAAAATCAAACACACTCAGGCACAAATCCTCACACACACAGAAGGTATTTATCAGCACTATAGTGATCATAAACTCAAAATTAGGACCCAGTGGACAAAATGACCACCATATCTTCAACTTGTAATTAGCAGTTATGCAGGAAAAAGCCAAAAGAAAGGAAGGCAAATCAAATTCCAATAGTCCTAAAAGTCACAAAACTACTATTTCCAACAGATGCTAGCAGTAGGTCTTGGCAGGCAGTTCTGGGCATAGCAGCAAATTTGGGCTGTGATCTATAGGTGAGAAGGGCAAATTTGGCCAGTGATCTACAAATAGAAGGGGAAGAAGTGAAAGCGTGCCAGATTTTATTTTCTTGGGCTCCACAATCACTGTGGATGGTGACTGCAGCCATAAGATTAAAAGACACTTGATCCTTGGAAGAAAAGCTATGGCAGACCTAGATAGTGTATTAAAAAGCAGAGACATTACTTTGCCAACAAAGGTCCGTTTGGTCAAAGCTGTGGTTTTTCCAGTAGTAGGGTATGAATGTGAGAGTTGAACCATAAAGAAGGCTGAACAACAAAGAATTGATGCTTTCGAATTGTGAAGTTGGAGAAAACTTTTGAGAGTCCTTGGACAGCAAGGAGATCAAATCAGTCAGTCCTAAAGGAAATCAACCCTGAATATACATTGGAAGGCCTAGTGCTGAAGCTGAGGCTCCAATACTTTCGCTAATGTGAAGAGCCGACTCATTATAAAAGACCCTGATGCTGGGAAAGATTAAGGACAAAAGGAAAAGATAGTGACAGAGGATGAGGTGGTTAGGTAGCATTACCAACTCAATGGACGTGAATTTGAGCAAACTCCAGGAGACAGTGGAGGACAGAAGAGCCTGGTGTGCTGCTGTCCATGGAATCACCAAGAATTGGACACAACTTAGTGACTGAACAACAGCAACAGCTATGGGTGAGAGCTCATCTGAAGAGCAGAGAACCACTAAAAGATTGCTGTTGATTGGGCCCTACAAACTTCCAAACTAAACAACCAAATATCCTTTCCAGGACAAAGATTTAACAGTGAGAAGAAACCTCTATAAGTACAATGCAGATTGAAGTAATAGGAGCATCCCCCATGTGAAAAGGGGGAGACAATCTGCTGAGAGACACTTTGAGAAAACAGTAGGAGAGAGCAACCTACAGTTTAGAAATTAGAAAAAGCTATCCTGGCCCACTTCCTAGTTTAGAACTACTGGGAAACCCTCTTAGTTAAACCTTAGCAACAGAACATAACATAAATTGACTACCATAAAACAATGTTAAAAAATGAAATAAATAAGATTAATATCCAGACAATAATAGATAGCCATATTAAAAAGCAGAGACATTACTTTGTCAACAAAGGTCCATCTAGGCAAGGCTATGGCTTTTCTAGTGGTCATGTATGGATGTGAGAGTTGGACTATAAAGAAAGCTGAGCACCTAAGAATTGATGCTTTTGAACTGTGGTGTTTTAGAAGACTCTTGAGAGTCCCTTGGACTGCAAGGAGATCCAGCCAGTCCATCCTAAAGGAGATCAGTCCTGGGTGTTCATTGTAAGGACTGATATTGAAGCTGAAACTCCAGTACTTTGGCCACCTGATGCGAAGAGCTGACTCATTTGAAAAGACCCTGATGCTGGGAAAGGTTGAGGGCAGGAGGAGAAGGGGACGACAGAGGATGAGATGGTTAGATGGCATCACCGACTCAATGGGCATGAGTTGGGGTAAACTCTGGGAGTTGGACAGGGAAGCCTGGTGTGCAGTGATTCATGGGGTCGTAAAGAGTCAGACATGACTGAGCGACTGAACTGAACTGAATAAATGTATGCCAAAATGGGATGCTCAAAAACAAATGAGAATTTTAATATTTTCACGTATGGTAAAAAGAATATATTAAGTTATAGAAACAACGAAAAATCAAAAACAGAATCAGATTTAAAAGAATTCATCAGTGAAGTCATTTGGAGAATTTAAAAGATTTTTAAGAGAACTGTTAGAAGGTAGAAAATATTTAGGTATAAAATAGCAAAATTATTTCAGAAATAAACACCAAGCTAGACTATGTGTAATAGCAAATTAATACAATGGATGTTGATTTAAGAGAAATACAGTATGTTTTAAATATATTTTAATTAAAAAGAAAATATAGAAATTTACTGAAAACAGGCAAAGATGATTCAGTAATTTAACAGAATACTCCTTAACCTCTGTCCCTAAAGTATTAGTTATCTATATGGTCTAACAAATTACCTTAAGCTTAGAAGCTTAAATTAGCATACCTTTACTATCTCACAGTTTCTCTTTGGCCTCAGCTCATGAATCATGGTATGATTACATGTTTCGTCATTTCTCATTCCAAGGAGAGTGAGCATCCAGGTGCAGTCCTCTAAGTTTTGCCCACTGGGAGAATTTCCCTTCACCGTTCCTTCAGAGATGGCCCATTGAGGGGCCACAGTGCTGCAGTTGCCCACTTTAAGGTGCCTGCATATCCTACAGAGCTATGTATAGACCAGGACTGAGTCTTCTCTTCTCTGCCCATACTCATGAGGCCATACGTGTGGGCTGAGAGAGAGAAGGCAGTGTAGCTACTTTGGAAAACAATTTGGCACTTCCTCCAAATGTTAAACCAGGATTACTGTTATGTATGACCCAGCAGTTCCTTTCCTAGGTATATACCAAGCCCTTGCAAAACCTTTTCGCCATATGTGGTCAAAGACAAATGAAAATATGTATGTGCACACATAAAGCCAATTTCATTTATTCTGACAGTATTTTGACTTAAATAACAGGGTTTTGATGTAGTCTCTTTAAGTGTTTTAATAGTCTATTATACATAAAATACTCTTTATTCTACATTTTTGTAAAAATCTTAAATTATTAGTTTGACAGTGATACTATTATTTTATGTTAACTGAATACCTAAATTAAGAGTCACTTACGTAACTTGTCTAAATCTAAATACAATCCATGATACTTTAAAATTGCAAGAAGAATTGAAAGCCAATCACTTTTTTTTTAATACTTAGGTACATTTTTAGGCTCTGGAGTAGAAAAGTTCTTCCACTGTAAAATAGTATTGTAAATCTGTTTTTTTTTTTCTTTTTACTGCATTCTGATCCTCAGTACCAATCAGTACATTTTATGACTTTATTTGGATGATCTCCCAGTTCATATCCATGCCAGTACACTTCATAATTACTTGATTTAAAGAGGCTGCATCAGACCCTTGCTACTTAGAGGTGGCCTGTTATCAGCTTCTGGAATTACTATGTATACTAAGCAGATGTCAACACTACAGATTTTTAATTAGTTACAAAATATTTGTATAATTTCCTCTTATTTCCAAATACCAGAATCATCCACTGCCAGACCTCCATGTCACCATTCAAACCTGACAGAAAACACCCTAGGGAAGATGGCAGCCAACGGCAAGCATATGTTACCTGTGCACTCTCTTAGAGTAATGACTTGGCAGTGAAAATGGAGATACACAAAGAAAAGAGAGAAACAGAGGATCTATGAATTAATGCATTCTCACTTCACTCCCAGTGAAGACAACTTCAACTGCACTATGATTCTCAGAGAATGTTTCTCATTTTAAATTCAACAACCTCAGTGGAGAGAATCTTGCTTAAATGTTAACATGTGAGTAGGTGATGTGATATAGGTAAAGTTTCACATCACAAAATGGCCCAGAAAACTTCCAGAAAAATAGAAATATTTAGAATCATCTGTGGAAAAAAAAAACTGAACGGAACAATTTAAGATGATTCTCATATTTGAAACCCAGGAATCTTGATTATAAAATATCTAGGCAAAGCCATTTTATATAATGATAAAGATACGGGTTTTACAGTGAGACAGGCTAGGCTTGCATCCCTTGCTATGTAGGACCGTAGAGAAGTTCTTTAATGGTTCTGGGTATCATTCATGTATTCATGCATTTAAAAATGGTAGGCACGTATACTGAATAAACACAATATTAGCTACTGGAAATAAAAGTCAAATAATATTTTTTCCTTATTGTAACTTAACATTCTTTGGGGGGATATATCACATCCAATTAAAAATCAATCTTTTATTGAATTCACAATAGACTTTGGTAAGTGTTAGCAGAGAAAATAAATGGAGTGCTAAACTAGAGAACAATGTAGTGCATTATGTAAAAGGATGTTCAGGTAAATCCTATTGAGAGAGTTGGAAATTGAATAGATCAGACCTGAAGCGTAAAACCTACGATTATCTGTAGAATAGAGATTTTCTGTATACACGTAAAAACTAATTTCTATAGAGATTTTTAGCATAGTTTCTAACACAAACAATCAAAATTGGGGAATAGTACATTAATATTTTTGTCATTATTATAACTCAGTTCAGTTCAGTTCAGTCGCTTAGTCGTGTCCGACTCTTTGCAACCCCATGAATCACAGCACACCAGGCCTGCCTGTCCATCACCAATGCCCGGAGTCCACCCAAACCCATGTCCATCGAGTTAGTGATGCCGTCCAGCCATCTCATCCTCTGTCATCCCCTTCTCCTCCTGCCCCCAATCCTTCCCAGCATTAGGGGTCTTTTCCGGTGAGTCAGCTCTTCACATAAGGTGGCCAAAGTACTGGAGTTTCAGCTTCAACATCAGTCCTTCCAATGAACTCCCAGGACTGATCTCCTGATCTCCTTGCAGTCCAAGGGACTCTCGAGTCTTCTCCAACACCACAGTTCAAAAGCATCAATTCTTCAGCACTCAGCTTTCTTCACTGTCCAACTCTCACATCCATACATGACTACTGGAAAAACCATAGCCTTGACTAGACAGACCTTTGTGGACAAAGTAATGTCTCTGCTTTTAATATGCTATCTAGGTTGGTCATAACCTTCCTTCCAAGGAGTAAGCGTCTTTTAATTTCATGGCTGCAGTCACCATCAGCAGTGATTTTGGAGCCCAAAAACATAAAGTCTGACACTGTTTCCGCTGTTTCCCCATCTATTTCCAATGAAGTGATGGGTCCAGATGCCATGATCTTAGTTTTCTGAACTTTGAGCTTTAAGCCAACTTTTTCACTCTCCTCTTGCACTTTCATCAAGAGGATACTTTCTGCCATAAGGGTGGTATCATCTGCATATCTGAGGTTATTGATACTTCTCCCACAGTCTTGATTCCAGCTTGTATTTCTTCCAGCCCAGCATTTCTCATGATGTACTCTCCATATAAGTTATAAGTTAAAAAAGCTATAAGTTGAAGTCAAGTGGGCCTTAGAAAGCATCACTACGAACAAAGCTCGTGGAGGTGATGGAATTCCCGTTGAGCTATTTCAAATCCTGAAAGATGATGCTGTGAAAGTGCTGCAATCAATATGCCAGCAAATTTGGAAAACTCAGCCATGGCCACAGGACTGGAAAAGGTCAGTTTTTATTCCAATCCCAAAGAAAGGCAGTGCCAAAGAATGCTCAAACTACTGCACAATTGCACTCGTCTCACACGCTAGTAAAGTAATGCTCAAAATTCTCCAAGCCAGGCTTCAACAATAACGTGAACCGTGAACTTCCAGATGTTTAAGCTTGTCTTAGAAAAGGCAGAGGAACCAGAGATCAAATTGCCAACATCCACTGGATCATCGAAAAAGCAAGAGAGATCAGAAAAACATCTATTACTGCTTTATTGACTATGCCAAAGCCTTTGACTGTGTGGGTCACAATAAACTGGAAAATTCTGAAAGAGATGGGAATACCAGACCATCTGACCTGTCTCTTGAGAAACCTGTATGCATGTCAGGAAGCAACAGTTAGAACTGGACATGAAACAACAGACTGGTTCCAAATAGGAAAAGGACTATGTCAAGGCTGTATATTGTCTTTATATTTTTTTAGTATAATATTCAAATCCTATTTGAAAGTTCTGTTTGAAAATCAGAAAATACTTATCAACAATCTCTTAGGATACATATCTAAAACTGATTTACTGACTTGGTGTTTGGAGCACTCATAATTGTCTGTTTTAAATATAAAGGAAACTCACAAACCCCTTAGTACTTTGTTAGACTAAGTACATCTTTTCAAATGCATTTATTTACTGTTTAAGAAACTTACTATGTTTCTAATGCTCTAGAGGCATTCTTTTGAAGACAGTATATTTCTAAAGTGTATTGAGGTCTTCTTCAGTTCTTGGAACTCACAAGATTATAATCCATTTTTTAGAATTACTTGCTCTCTTTATTCATTAACTGTAAAATTTTTGTTGGTTTTCTCATCTTTTATTTTTTTTTACCCTAATTGGGATATATAAGGTATTTTGTTTATTGTATTATTGAAGTTCAGCTGACTTACAATGTTGTGTTAATTTCTGATGTATAGCAAGATGATTCAAATATGTATGTGTGTGTATGTATATACCTTCTTTTTCACTCTGCTTTTTCACCTTCATCAAGACACTCTTTACTTTCTCTTCTCTTCATGGAAAATATATGGGGGAAAAATGAAAACAGTGGCAGATTTTATTTTCTTCAGTTCAGTCACTCAATTGTGTCTGACTCTTTGCGACCCCATGGACTGCAGCATGCTAGGCCTCCCTGTCCATCACCAACTCCTGGAGCGTGCTCAAACTCATATCCATTGAGTCGGTGATGCCATTCAACTATCTCATCCTCTGTTGTCCTTTTCTCCTCTTTAATTTTCTTGGGCTTCACAATTACTATGGACAGTGATGGCAGTCATGAAATTAAAAGATGCCTGCTCCTTGAAAGAAAAGCTATGACAAACCTAGATAGTGTATTAAAAAGCAGAGACATCACTTTGCCTACAGTGGTCTGTATAGTCAAAGCTGTGGTTTTTCTAGTAGTCATGTATGGATGTGAGAGTTGGACCATAAAGAAGGCTGAATACCAAGAATTGATACTTTTAAACTGTGGTGCCGGAGAAGACTCTCGAGAGTCCCTTGGACACCAGGGAGATCAAACCAGTCAACTGTAAAGGAAATCAACCCTGAATATTCATAGGAGGGACTGATGCTGAAGGGGAAGCTCCAATACTTTGGTTACTTGATGTGAAGGGTGGACTCATTGGAAAAGATCTTGGTGCTGGGAAAGATTGAGCATAGGAGGAGAAGTGGGCAGCAGAGTATAAGATGGTTGGATGGCTCCAGCGACTCAATGAACATGAGTTTGAGCAAGCTCCAGGAGATAGTGAAGGACAGAGAAACCTGGTGTGCTTCAGTCCATGGTGTCGCAAAAGACTCAGAGACAACTTAGCAACTGAACAATAACAATAACAACAACAACAATGTTCTTTTTCAGATACCTTTCTATTATAGTTCACTACAAGATATTGAATATAGTTTTCTCTGCTATACGGTAGAATCTATTTTATATGTAGTAGTTTGTATTTGGGTTTCCCTGGTCGCTCAGTGGTAAAGAATCTCCATGCTAATGCAGGAGACCCATATTCTATCCCTAGTACAGGAAGCGCCCCTGGAGAAGGAAATGGTAACCCATTCCAGTATTCTTGCCTGAAATATCCCCATGGACAGAATAGCCTGTTGGGCTACAATCCACTGGGATGCAGAGTCAGGAATGACTTAGCAACTGAACAACAACCGTTTGTATTTGCTAATGCAAAACTCCAAATTTACTCCTTCTTGCCCCATTTCTCTTTTGGTAGCCTTAAGTTTGTTTCCTATGCCTGTTAGACTGTTTGTCTATTAAATAACTTCATTTGTATGATTTTTTAGATTCCACATATAAGTGATATCATTATACTTGGCCTTCTCTGTCTGACTTACTTTACTTTAGTATGATAATCTCTAGATCCATTCATGTTGCTGGAAATAGCAATATTTCATTCTTTTTTATGGATGATTAATATTCCATTGTATATATGTACACATCACATCTTCTTTGTCAATATATCTGTCAGTGAACATTTTGTTTCCTTGTCTTGGCTATTATAAATGGTATTGTTATGAGCTTAGGGGTACATATATCTTTTTGATTTAGAGTTTTCTCCATATATATGCACAGGGGTGGGAAGGCTGGACCATATGGCAATGCTATGTTTAGTTTTTTAAAGACATAGGAGGTGTTTTGTATCAGATATGGAGCTTTTATTAAATACTTCACTTTGTATAATGAGTGTGATGGTCTCTTTTACCCTTATTCTTACTCCTCTTGGCAACACAATGAGTGAGTGGTCAGTTTTCCAAGGAGAGTGTCTAGGTACTCCAGAGTAAGAAAAGAATTAACAAGTTTTCTTTGCTTATAGGAGTGTAGGGACCAACTGTCTCCCTCTTTTGAAAGGATTTCCTCCTTATTCCAATACTTATGTGTGTAAATAAAATATCTACAGGACCCAGAAAGCCCTAGGGGATTGAATTTTACATTATAGCGATGTCTTCCTTGAATGTAAATAGCTAGAAAAACAATGCTCCAATCTTTTTGTTACCTTCAGAACTAACCTAGGTGCCTATTCCAGAAGGTAACTGTTTGGTCATAAGAGAGAGAGAAGATAAGTTTTTAAGTAAATGACTACAGATATAATGTTATGGTATGTTTAAATGTTTCTAGGAGAAATGAAGCAAACATTCTCTAAATTTATAGCATATGTTTCTTGGCCTCTCAAGGATAGAGTTCTATGAAAGTATGCTGAGAAACTTACTGAAATTTTATTTCTCCCAAAATTCGTGTAGAAGAAGCTAAGAACATATGTAGAAAATTTCCTGTAATGCAGAAAGGGAAAGAAACACAACATTATCACATCAGATCTGTTTTATCACACTGAGTAAAATGTGTTGTTATTTCTTGATGTTTTATAGTGTATCCTGTACCTTTATATTTACAACTTTATTGTCTTTCTATTAATATTGTGTGAAATTTTCCTAAGATAAAAAAAGAGTCCATTTTATCTCTTGAAGAAAATTAGGTTTCTAAGCCTTGTTCATAGATTGTACAATGCAAATTTATTAAGAAAACATTATTCAAGTGCAGTTTGACTTTTAGTTATGGGGTCAGAGATTCTGAAATTTGCCTTTCTAAAAATGATTATTACTGTTTTAATACCAATGATAGACAGTATTGTACTATATTTACTTTTAGTTCATATGTATGTTTAATAATCTAATCAAAGTCATATTTTCAGATTGGTAAATTTGTCCCCAAATATGTGGGAGCAAAGAAATCTGCTCTCAAAGGGGCATCTGGCTCCTGCTCTGCAACGCATGGTTTCACCTTTCCCTTTACCCACAGCCAACATATGCATCAATATGGGGAGAAATGCAGTTCCATTTGGGCCCCTTATGTGATTCAGTATACTCCAGAGAGTTGGTTGTTTTAAACAAAAGATAAAAGGTCCTTAAGTGCATTTTGATAAAAACAGTTTTCCATAATAATCAAATTGTGTTATTAAAAAACTACCAACCACCTTTCCACATATGCTTATGTTTTAAGGAGAGCATTTTATATATACATATGACCACAGAATATGAATATATAGAAGATCTATAGATCAACATCATATTTATTTATTAAGCATCATGTGTATTGTGTGAGGGTGTGCACACTCAGTCATATTTTGAGACCCCATGGACTGTAACCTGCCAGGCTCCCCTGTCTGTGGAATTTTTCAGGCAAGAATATGGTTGTGTATTGCCATTTCTTCCTCCAGGGGATCTTCCCCACCCAGGGATCGAACACCTATCTCTTGCCTCTCCTGCATTGGCAGGTGGGTTCTTTACCAGCTGAGACACTGGTGAAACCCATTAATCATCATATGTGACAAAAAGAAACATACGTGTAATATATATACCGGTGAATGTACATGCATGTATATGTATATGCATGTGTTTAATTGCAGATTTCTAATTTTAAAATTTATTTGATATATAGTAAACTTCATTATTTTTGGTTGACTGTCTTATAAAGAAAAAATCACTTTTTTATTCAGTTTAAAGAATAAGAAGAAAAACAGTGACATATTTCAGTTGAGTTCAGTCACTCGGTTGTGTCCGACTCTCAGACACGACTTAGCAGCTAGACAGCAGTATAACTGTTAGAAAAGACAGACTACAAATTCTAATTCAGAAAACAATACCAAGAATTAACCAGGATCTCCTGGAGAAGGGAAAGGCTATCACTTCATTATTCTGGCCTGGAGAATTCCATGGACTGTATAGCCCATGGGGTCACAAAGAGTCACATACAATTGAGCAACTTGCACTTTCAGGCCAACAAAAAAAAAAAAGGAAAAAAGAACAACTTTCTAGAATAAGAGTTCAATGATAAGATTTATGGTCATGCTTAAGGTGAGACTATATTCATATCCATGACCTCCATCACCATTTAGAATTTCATGATGGTAAAATTTGTTTTTAATCCTTAAAATTATTTTTAGTTATACTGAAGTAATATATATATACACATATATATTACTTCAGTATATTTGTCATTCCTATATGTCAAACTAATAAGAAAAATTTAATGGTGACTTTTTAAGATATAATTTAAAGTCAATATCACAAAAAAGAATGAGTAGAATTAAAAGTAGTTAAGGATATGAAAGATTTTATAAGTAACATGACAAACCTTTATTGAAAGATACTAAAATCATCCGTAATAAACAGACTGTCCATGATCATGCCATAAAAATATTTTTAAACCTTTAGTTTTCCCCAAATTAATACATAAATTCAAAGATTTAAAGACCTAGGTTTCAGTAGAAAATTGATATTTTATATCTAAAAACCATGTGAGAAATATGTGAGAACACAAAAGATCAAGAATAATTTATTAATATTGAATTAAAATGTGGAAATAATTGTCACTAATTACAAATAGCTGAGAAGAAGAGAAGCAAAAAACAAAGGAGAAAAGGAAAGAAACCCATTTGAATGCAGAGTTCCAAAGAATAGCAAGGAGAGATAAGAAAGCTTTCCTCAGCGATCAATGCAAAGAAATAGAGAAAAAAAAGAATGAGAAAGACTAGAGCTCTCTTCAAAAAAATTAGAGATACCAAGGGAACTTTTCATGCAAAGATGGGCTCAATAAAGGATAGAAATGGCATGGACCTAACAGAAGCAGAAGATATTAAGAAGACGTGGCAAAATACACAGAAGAACTGTACAAAAAGGATCTTCATGACCCAGATAATCATGATGGTGTGATCACTCACGTAGAGCCAGACATCCTGGAATATGAAGTCAAGTGGGCCTTACGAAGTATCACTATGAACAAAGCTAGTGGAAGTGATGAAATTCCAGTTGAGCTATTTCAAATCCTGAAAGATGATGCTGTGAAAGTACTGCACTCAATATACCAACAAATTTGGAAAACTCAGCAGTGGCCACAGGACTGGAAAAGATCAGTTTTCATTCCAATCCCAAAGAAAGGCAATGCCAAGGAATGCTCAAACTACCACACAATTGCATTCATCTCACATGCTAGTAAAGTAATGCTCAAAATTCTCCAAACCAGGCTTCAGCAATACATGAACCATGAACTTCCAGATGTTCAGCTGGATTTAGAAAAGGCAGAGGAACCAGAGATGCAATTGCCAACATCCGATGGATCATCAAAAAAGCAAGAGAGTTCCAGAAAAACATCTATTTCTGCTTTATTGACTATGCCAAAGCCTCTGACTGTGTGGATCACAGTAAACTGGAAAATTCTAAAAGAGATGGGAATACCAGACCACCTGACCTACCTCTTGAGAAACCTGTATGCAGGTCAGGAAGCAACAGTTAGAACTGGACATGGAACAACAGACTTGTTCCAAATAGGAAAAGGAGTACGTCAAGGCTGTATATTGTCACCCTGCTTATTTAATTTATATGCAGAGTACATCATGAGAAACGCTGGGCTCGATGAAGCAGAAGCTGGAATCAAGATTGCTGGGAGAAATATCAATAACCTCAGATATGCAGATGACACCACCCTATGGCAGAAAGTGAAGAAGAACTAAAGAGCCTCTTGATGAAATTAAAAGAGGAGAGTGAGAAGGCTTGCTTAAAGCTCAACATTCAGAAAACTAAGATCATGGCATCTGGTCCCATCACTTCATGGGAAATAGATGGGGAAACAGTGGAAACAGTGGTCTGAGTTTACTTTTTTGGGCTCCATATCACTGCAGATGGTGACTGCAGCCATTAAATTAAAAGACGCTTACTCCTTGGAAGGAAAATTATGACCAACCTAGACAGCATATTAAAAAGCAGAGACATTCCTTTGCCAACAGAGGTCCGTCTAGTCAAAGCTATGGTTTTTCCAGTAGTCATGTATGGATGTGAGAGTTGGACTATAAAGAAAGCTGAATGCAGAAGAATTGATGCTTTTGAACTGTGGTGTTAGAGAAGACTCTTGAGAGTCCCTGGACTGCAAGGAGATCCAACCAGTCCATCCTAAAGGAGATCAGTCCTGGGTGTCCATTGGAAGCACTGATATTGAAGCTGAAACTCTAATAGTTTGGCCACCTGATGGGAAGAGCTCACTCATTTGAAAAGACCCTGATGCTGGGAAAAATTGAGGACAGGAGAAAAAGGGGACGACAGAGGATGAGATGGTTGGGTGTCATCACCGACTCAATGAACAAGGATTTGGGTAAACTCCGAAAGTTGGTGATGGACAGGGAGGCCTGGCATGCTGCGGTTCATGGGGTCGCAAAGAGTTGGACATGACTGAGTGACTGAACGGAAGTGAACCATCTGTGAGATGACAACTTTTACATATGATATATCCTTAGCCAACTCATCACCTCTGAGCTCCAGACTTAAGTTACTGAATTGTTTACTATATATTTCTACTTGGATGCTTGTATTAGGCTTCCCACAGTTAACATGTCCAACACTGAGTTCTGCACATTCCCTCAAAACCTCTTATAGACTTCCTCATTTTTACTAAATAAAAAGTCAAGTATTTTTATTCCTTGTTGGAACCCAAATGCTATCTTCCACAGTTTCTCTCCACTTTACTTTCAATATCCTAGGGTATTCTGTGGATTCTAGTCAAAATACCTATCTGGAATTTGAATAGTTTTCAAAATCTCCATTGATACTTTGCCCAAGTCACCATAACTTCTCTGATAAATTACTTCAATACTGTAATTGGTTCCCCTTTTGACCTTGCTCTATTAATTTCTCCTATCCAATAGCAACCAAAGAGAGCTGTTGCGGGTATAATACAGATAATGTCACATCAAGGTTCCAAACTCTCTATAGTCTTTCTCTGTTACTTTGAGTAAAAGCGAGTTCTTTTCTCCAATTATCTTTCTGTGATTGTTATGTGCTATTCTATTTCTAATCAAAAGATCTCAGCTTCTTCCCTGTTCTGCATATACATCAGACATTTTCCTTATTATAGTACATTTGACCAAGGCTTACTACCCCACCTTACCTGTGTTACTTAACCACTAACTGAGATGGTAAGATGTCAAGTCTGTGTATATATGTGCTCAGTCGCTAAGTCGTGTCAGAGTCTTTGTGAACCCATTGACTGTAGTCTGCCAGGCTCCTCTCTCCGTGGGATTTCCCAAGCAAGAATACTGGAGTGGGTTTCCATTTCCTCTTCCAAGAAATCCTCCAAATCCAGGGATTGAATCCTCATCTCCTGCACTGGCAGGCAAATTCTTTACCACTGTGCCACCAAGGAAGCCCAAGATGTCAAGTCTACCATTTACCATTGGTCATGTACTCCATTAATGTTTATTTATTTATACATATATGCACACACACACATATGTGTATATGAAGTCACTGAAGTGACGTAGCAGTGTGTGTGTGTGAGTGCCTGCGTGCATGTGCACACACTTCTGCTTAGTCACTCAGTCGTGTCTGACTCTCTGTGACCTATTGGACTGAAGCCCTCCAGGCTCTGTGTCCTGAAATTTTTCAGGCAAGAATACTGGGGTGGGTTGCCATTTCCTCCTCCTGTGTATATGTATATATGTGTGTGTAGCCTAATAGCGAATTTACCTGTAGCCTAGAGCCCCTTTTAAGTGTCTTATACTTGATTTATATATATGACTTTGTAAAACTTAAAGTTAATTCTTTTAAGGTAAAAACTCTTTTAGTGATTCTCCACTTCCCCCAGAATTTTGTTTACAGCTTAAGATAAAGAAAAGTTTCCCTGTGAATTTTCTCATGTAATTAACAATACCATGATAGGAAATGAAATAATTATCAGCTCCTTTTCTCATGTAAGAAAGCTAAAGCTAAGCCACATTGTATTTTAAGTCATAAATGCAGTACATGTGGTAAAAAGCAAACATGATTCCCAGATTTGTCTCCATTGTTTCTCTGATTCTGTTACAATTTGAGCTAGTCTTATAGCAGTGCCTTAATGTCTCCCTAAGTTATCTTCCCTCTGTCTAAAACTCAGTCTGAGTTTTTCATTAACTTTTGGGGAAATTCATGTGTTCTCCTATGAATTGTCTACTCTTTTATTATTCTTAGAGTGCTTGTTTTGTTTATAGGCTTTAGAAAGCATTTTAAGATCTTTTAAAAGATTCAAAAATATTTTTGTTTGAAAAAATGTTTTATTGACTTTATGTTTTGCCATAATTTAAACACTAATTTTATATGGTCATGTATAATTTCTTTTTTTTTTCCTCAGAAACAATTTTAGAATTATAGAGTTGCAAATTCTCCTAGTATTCTAGTATGGAATGTTCCTGTGTAACCACCCCAGCTTCTCCATCTAATACCATCTTACAAAACCATGGATTTTCATCCAAATAAAAAATCCCACATTGATACAATATTGCTTGCTGAACTACAGACTTTATCTTAATTTCACCATTTTTTTACAAGCACCTAGCTTTTTCGTTTTCTTTTTTTAGTGTTGTATGTAGCTATAGGATTTTTCACATGTATAGATTTTTATAACCACCACCACCATCAGGATATAGAACTATTGTGTGACATACTCATGAATAAGAAACTCCCTTATGCTGCTTCTTTATAGCACACCTTTCCTCATACCTAAACACTCGACAATCACTGAAACATTTTACAGATACAATGTCATCATCTTGAGAATTTTCTATAAGTAGAATCACACTATGTAATGTATTGAGATTGCCTTTTTTTAACATTTGGCATAATGCCCTCAAAAGCCAATAGTTTTGTTGATCATAGATCAACAGTTTTGGTATATTATATTGGTATATAGTACCCTATTTTGTGATATATCATAGTTTGTTCATTTATTGATCCATTTTTAGACATATGTTTTTAATTTTGGGTTATTGCATAAATTTTTATTTCTTTAGTATAAATGCCTGGAAGTGTTTTTGTCACATTACATGGTAGCTCTGTGTATAACGTTATAAGAAGCTGTCATTGTTTTTCAGATTAGCTACATCATTTTACATACTCACCAATCATGTATGAGAGATCCATTGACCCTGTATCCTTGTCAGTATCTTATGTTTACACATTTAATTTTTTTTCTTAAATTAACTTCACCTCTTTGCAGAATGTTTGAAGGGGAGGATATGTTCAAGTTAGTACTTTGCAAGGATGAGATGGTTGGATGGCACCACCAATGCAATGGACATAAGTTTGAGTAGACTGGGACTTGGTGATGGACAGGGAAGCCTGGCGTGCTGCAGTCCATGGAGTCACAAAGTTGGACACGACTGAGCGACTGAACTGAACTGAATTGTTCCTGACCCAGGGATCAAACCCACATCTCCTGCATTAGCAAATGGATTCTTTTCTGCTGAGCCACCAGGGAAGCCTTGTTTACACATTTAACACATTTAACTTCCAGTCTTTGTTAGGTAGTCCTCCTGATCCCTTGATTGTACACTTTTACGTATTTGTTATTTAAATTATTTTTTGGACAAATTTTGATTTAAAAAAATATTGTGACTTAGTACAAGAGATTTCACATAACCTGCATCCATTTTTCCCTGTTATTAACACCTTATACTAATATACTACGTTTGTTACAATTACTGGACCAAGACTCACACTTTATCATTAACTAAAGTCCATACTTTATTCAGATTCCATTAGTTTTTACCTAATGTTTTTATTTTCTCCTGGATCCCATACAGAATACCGTATTATGTTTGGTCATATGTTTGCCTAAGTGCCTCATGATTCTGTCAGTTTCTCACTTTCTCTGTTTTTGATAACCTTTTAATTTGATGGGTAATGGTTAGGTATTTCATAGAGTATCTCTCAATTGAGATTTTTCTGATTTTTTTTTTATGATTAGACTGAGATTAAAGATTTTGGGGAGGGATACCAAAGAGGTTAAAAGGCCATACTCATCATCTTAAATCAAGGATACACATATCACTGTTAATGCTAATTTTGATCAACTGGCTGAGGTAATGTAAACATAAAGTTACAAATTTTTTTTCAAGTTACTCTTTTTTTTCTTGCCTTTTTGTGTATATACTGCACTTCTTGAAAATAAATATATAGAACTCACAATTAAAGGATAGGGGTTATGTTCTACTTCCTTGAGGGTAGAATATATAGATATATTTTTTGAAATTTTTTGGCATGGAAAATTTGCCTGATCTCTTACTTATTGAATACATTTATTTGGTCCAGTTTATATTCTAATACTGTTTCATTATATTTCTCAAATTGTCACTAGCTCCTAGCAGTTGTTAAATCCAGCCAGACAAACATCTTTTGGTTTAAGGGTCTGGGAATAATTCTTTACAACTCCTAGCAAAGCCTTCTGGGCTATTGGCTTCATTCTCTGTGACTGATGATCCAACTCTTCAGTGTCATCCTCCTTTTTTAGTGAAAGCTAGCATGTATGTAGAAGTGAGTATACGTATCAATCTGTTTTTTTTGCTCAAAGTTTAGATCATCTGGTAGAATTGTTTCACTTTTCACTCTCTGTCCCTTTAATCCAAGCTCATGACATTTCTGCTAGTATAATATTTTCATGAACCTTGCAGATCTTCTTTGTAACTCCATGAAACATGAATCTTCTCCACTGACCTTTTCTGGGTATTCCTATCTCTATCCTTGGATTCTTCAGAGATAACTGAGAGGATTTATACATGCCTAATCTCTTCAAAGAGCCTTCTGTGTGATTGAATACTCTAATCTTTTAATCTTTTTGCAACACTAGCAAAGGTTTGTCCAGAAACACTCTTATTAGCATATTGGCCTGAAAGTGACTCTCCTAATTATAGCATTTTTTGCAATCTGGATAGACTGAGAATTTTCCAAATGATCAAATTCTGGCTCTTTTTTTATTTATTTAAAAGTTCTTCCTTCAAATTAATTCTTTTTTTTTTTTTTTTTTTAACATTTTGTTACAAGCAGTAAGAAGAATCTAGGCCTTCCTTCAGAACTTTGCTTGAAAATCTCAGTTAAATAGTACAGTTCAATTTCTACAAGTTACATATTCAGGGCACACTTCAACTGAACTTTCTGCCACTACATAACAGGTTACCTTCCTTCCAGTTTTCAATAACATATTTTCATGTCAGCCCTCCTTGGGAGTATCTTTTTCATCTATATTTCTAGTAACAGTTTGTTAAGAACACTTTAGGTATTTTCTGAGATCATATGTTTTATCTACCATGTTCCTCACATCCTTCTGAGCCTCCACTAGCAAAGTCTTTAATATCTACATTACTAATAATAGTCTATTGAAGGTAGTCTGGGGTTTGTCAGTCATACTCCTCTGATGCCTTTCATCCTCTCCTCATTATAAAATTCTAAATAAACTTTCAAGCCCACATCTTTACATATTAAGCAGCCCCATCTTGGTACTAAACTCTGGTTTAGTTTGCTACTGGTGTGGAAAACTACTGCATACTTGGTGGCTTAAAGCTCTTCAAATTTGTTATCTTGAATTAGCGATCAGAACACTGAAATTAAAATCACTTGGCAAAGTGATGGTATCAGCAGGACAACGTTTCATTCTGGAGGCTCTAAAGGAAAATCTGTTTTAATGCTTTTTCCAAATTCTGAAGGCACCTGTATTCCTTGACTCATGGCCTTTTTGTCTTCAGATACAACAATGGCTAGTCCAGTCTTTCTTATATCATATCCCTCTGACACAGACTTTGACTCATCCATCTCTCTCTTCAACATTTTTAGGGCCTCTGTAATTTAGTTGGGTCAACTTGAATAATCCAGGAAAATTTCCCTATTTTATTATTTGTTGATTAAAATCCTGAATTCTATTTGCAATTATAATTCCTTCTTGCTGTATAACTTGGCATACTGATAGATTCCAATGATTAGGACATAAAAATATTTGAAAGACTATTACTCTTCTTATCACATATTGTTAATTGTGTTCTTTTACATTTCAAATTTCAAATGTTGATTGGTAATATATATAGAAAAATAATTGAATTTTATACATCAGTATTGTATTCTACAACTTTGTTATACTTGCTTATTAGTTACAAGAGGTTTTTTGTTTGATTCTTTGGGATATTCTACATGAATGATTATGTCATCTACAAAGACAACTTAATTATTTTCTTCCTAACCTGTAGTTTTTATTTCCTTTTCATGCCTTATTACACTACCTAGAACTTCAAATACAATGCTGAATAGGAATTTTGAGACAGTAAATCTTTATCTGTTCCTGATATTGCTGGGGGTGGGGAGGATCCAGTTTCTTACATTAAATATGATGTAGGTACAGGTTGTTATTTGAGGCAGTTCCCCAGTATCCTTAGTTTGCTGTTACTTTTAGTCATAAATGATGTTTGATTTTGTTACATGCTTTTTCTGTATCACTTGATTTTATTGTATGATTTTCTATCTTTTCTGTAGGTGTGAAGGATTAAAGTAATTGATTTTGAAGTGTTGAGCCAATCTTGCTTATCTCTAAAGATCCCACTGAATATACTACATAACTCTCTTTATCCTTTTTAAAATTTAACTTACTAATTTCTTATACCTATTTTCATGAGAAATATTGTTGTGTGTCATGTATCTGGTATCGGTAAATCCCCCAAATATTTTAGAATTAATATTGAAAGGGGCTTTGACTAAGTATCAAATCTGAAGACATTTCTGAAGCTAGGAAGCAGAAAACCAGCTCTTAACCATTTCCTTCCTTATTAGTTTATATTCCAAACATTTTCTTCTGAGAATGTTATTGACTGCATTGAAGGTACAAGGCAATGGAGTAGCATCCTCAGTCTACTTAGAGGAAAATACTTCAATCCAAGAATCCCACTTTAGTCAAAGTTTTAAATTCACTAATATTTTTACTTTTTAAACTAAGGTATTACTTGCTTTCGAGTTTTGTCAGTAATTAGGGGATCTACTATAAATATATTGTACTTTATTTTATCTACTGTATTCATAAATACTAAAACCCAAATTTTCAGTTACTAAAGTTAATTTGTGTTCTTAATTTCCCTCTCGTTTCCTTTTTTTAAAAATTTGGTTTTCATGTCTTGTCTCCTACTTGTTTTCTTTAATTGGAAACAGATTTTTATCTTCTGTCTGTCTGAAAGTCTGTCACTTTTGAGTGGCTTGGTTTTTGTTTTTGATTGTTTTTCCCGTTCTTTGTATTTCATTATATTATTCCAGTTTCCTAGCAATTGCTGAGAGAGGAAATGTTCTACTTTTCCTCAGAATCTAGAACAAAGAATGCAGGCAGTCAGTCCCCTGCTGAAAAACTGTAAGAAGTCTTCCTAATTTAAGATACTTTTGTATTACCCACCTTACAAAGCAGGAAAGATAGCACAACTGTTCTGCCCTGTCACAGGAGGTGATAGCTAATTGGACTTGGAAAATTTGGGGATAGTTCACAAAACTTATTATTGGTTTAGATGTTGTGGTTGTTTAGTCACTAAGTCATGTCTGACTCTTTTGTGACCCTATGGACTGTAGCCTACCAGACTCCTCTGACCGTGGGATTTCTCAGACAAGAATACTGGAGTGGATTGCCATTTCTTTCTCCAGGGGATCTTCCCAACCCAGGGATTGAACCTGTGTCTCCTGCATTGGCAAAATTCTTTACCATTGAGCCACCGGGGCTATAAACAGTGGAATCAATGATGATTTAACTGATGGCGGTTCTCTCTTACAGCAGCAACCAAGTAACATGCATAACTTTCCATTACCAAGCCAAATTGGGTATGCTTGCCTTCATTCAGTTGGAGAAGGCAGTGGCAACCCACTCCAGTACCTTTGCCTGGAGAATCCCATGGACAGAGGAGCCTGGTGGGCTGCAGTCCATGGGGTCGCGAAGAGTCGGACATGACTGAGCCACTTCACTTTCACTTTCACTTTCATGCATTGGAGAAAGAAATGGCAACCCACTCCAGTGTTCTTGCCTGGAGAACCCCAGGGACAGGGGAGCCTGTTGGGCTGCCATCTATGGGGTCGCGCAGAGTTGGACACGACTGAAGCGACTTGGCAGCAGCAGCCCTCATTCAGTAAAGCCAAGCTACTGACACTGGGTTGTGGTACAGGAAAGTGTAGTGTTTATTGTAGGCACCGTACAAGGAATCTATACACCTCATGCTCTACAAAACCGAAACTTTTCCATGAGTTTCAAGGAAGCATTTTTAAAGGCAAGGTGAGAGAACGGAGTCAGAGGATATGTGCTCAGCTTGTGTACAGTTTTCTCAGTGGTTGATGGTGAGGTAACAGGGTGGCATTACAGGGTTTAATATTATAGTCTTCAGACTCTAGCCAGTCTAGGGGCTACATATTCATGGTCATTATGCAGTTAACTTCTTCCATTTGGTGGGGGCTTTAGTGTCTGTAAAACAATTCAGGAATGTATATCAGATACTGTTATCTATGTACTTCAGTGAGGAACTAAAGATTCTGTGACTGACACAGCTGATTTACTGTTTAAATTGTTACTAGTTCTCATGGCCCAGTCACTATTTTTGTCACTGTGTGTTTACATCCTTTGAGTTGTTAATTCTTGAGCCAGGCTTTTGTGACTTGGGGGAAGGCCTGGAAGACTACAACTTTTCTATCAATAAGAGGCTGACAGAAGATATTGAGAGAGGGTGTCTTTCACAAGAAGACCCCATAGGGTCCTGCTTGGTTACATTTCTAATTTCATCTCCATAGTGTAGTTATATCAAACATTTTTATTAGATCAGTATTCTGCTTTTACATTATTTTACTTGTGAAAATGTTTTCCCACAGATGAGCCATGTAGAGTGGCATTTCCTATCATAGAAAATATTTTGTCTCCCCTGGAATAATAAATTTCTTAGTTTTGTTCATGTTTTAATGTATTAAACACATTCTATAGGTAATAAAACTCTTTATCATATGGTAAAATTCCTGAAATAACATTTGTTGTTGTTGTTTAGTTGCTAAGAGTATCTGTCTCTCTTGCAACCTATGAATTGTAGCCCACCAGACTCCTCTGTCCATGGGATTTCCCAGGCAAAAATATTGGAGTAGGTTGCATTTCCTTCTCTAGGGGAACTTCTCCACTCAGGGATTGAACCCGTCTCTCCTGCATTGGCAGGGAGATTCTTTACCAATGAGTCACCAAGGAAGCCCTCAAGTAACATACTAATTCCATTTTTCTCTCCCCAACATCCTTCAGCATTTTCAACTTTTCAGTCTGGACTAAGTGTTTTCTCAAGTCTGCACTATATGAATTTAAATGGTTGAGAAATTTTTTCTTTCATTTGTAGATGTCTTTCTTCCCCTTCTTGGATTGGATCTATTTTTCCAAAAAAAAAAAAAAAACATGTCTTCCTAAATTTTTTATGTCTTCTTGAGTCACTTAGTTGTTCCCTATTTTGTTGAAAAAAATTTTTTTGTGGCCGTGTGAGTAAAAATGTGCAAGAAGTAAGTTTTTGTGATCTTGGAGATCTTGTGGAATGAAAATGTATTTTAATTACATATCTGATATTTTTAGTTTTTTCCTCTTAGTTATTTCTTCCTGATTGTTTTAGCCTAAACTTTATTTGCTTGGAGTATTTATGAATTACACATTAGTAAGCTGTTTGTTAGCTCAGCTGGTGAATCTGCCTGCAATGCAGGAGACCCCAGTTTGATTCCTGGGTCAGGAAGTTCCCCTGGGGAAATGATCGGTTACCTACTCCAATATTCTTGGGCTTCCCTGGTGGTTCAGATGGTAAAAGAATCCGCCTGCAATGTGGGAGACCTGGGTTCAATCCCTGGGTTGGGAAGATCCCCTGGAGGAGGGCATGGCAACCCACTCCACTATTCTTGCCTGGAGAATCCCAATGGACAGAGGAGCCTGGTGGGCTACAGTCCATGGGGTGGCAAAGAGTCGGACATGACTAAATGACTAAGCACATTCTACAGCCTAAGCTATTGAGAAGCTCTCTGGACATTGATGATTCTTACTATATAAAAGAACTAAACAGACATTTCTCCAAAAGAAGACATACAGATGGGTAACAAACACATGAAAAGATGCTCAACATCACTCATTATCAGAGAAATGCAAATCAGAACCACCATGAGGTACCATCTCATGCTGGTCAGAATGGCTGCTATCAAAAAGCCTACAAATAGTGCTAGAGAGGGTGCAGAGAAAAAGGAATAATCTTACACTGTTGGTGGGAATGCAAACTGGTACAGCCACTATGGAGAACAGTGTGGAGATTCCTTAAAAACTGGAAATAGAACTGCCATACAACCCAGCAATCCCACTACTGGGTATATACACTGAGGAAACCAGAATTGAAAGAGACGTGTACCCCAATATTCGTTGCAGCACTGTTTACAATAGCCAGGACATGGAAGCAACCTAGATGTCCATCAACAGATGAATGGATAAGAAAGCTGTGTTACGTACACACAATGGAATATTACTCAGCTATTAAAAAGAATGAGTTTGAATCAGTTCCAGTGAAATAGATGAAACTGAAGCCTATTATACAGAGCGAAGTAAGTCAGAAAGAAAAAAACCAATACAGTATATTAACACATATATATGGAATTTAGAAAGATGGTAACAATGACCTTATATGCGAGACAGTGAAAGAGACACAGATGTAAAGAAGACTTTTGGACTCTGTGGGAAAAGGCGAGGGTGGGATGATTTGAGAGAATAGCATTGAAACATGTATATTATCATATGTGAAATAGATCGCCAGTCCAGGTTTGATGCATGAGACAAGGTTCTCAGGGCTGGTGCACGGGGATGAACCTGAGGGATGAGATGGGAAGGGAGGTGGGAGGGAGGTTCAGGATGGAGAAAACATGTACACCCATGGCTGATTCATGTGAATGTATGGCAAAAACCACCACAATATTGTAAAGTAGTTAGCCTCCAATTAAATAAATAAATAAAAATAAATTTAAAGAAATAAAATGATAGGTCACAAAATTGTGTCTTTCAGGTTTTGTGTCTTCCACAAAACTTCAGATACAGATTTTCTTTTCTCTTGACTAAATTAGTTTCCTGCGAAAGGAATTATCACTATTCTGTCTTGGTGAATATCAACTTTGATTTTATTATTGTGAGAGAAATTCAGAAGAGAAAACTTTGAGGTGTCAAAACCCACTGTGAAAATTTTCACCTAACCTATGTATTTTTAATAGGTCACCTCATCATTCTCACCTGAGCCTAGTGTTCACATATGGTATTTTTATTTTTGAGTGTCGGAGAGTCAGTTATTTCCTTAGGCCAGCAGTTGGCAAGGACAATTAGTTGATGAAGGACTGGAAGAAGGACTCTGGGTATTAACCTTCTCCTTAACCAGATACTTAATTATGCTCCTTTTTTTTTTTAAGATTTTAATATTGAAACTTAAAAATTACCCAAATATCAAATTCTCTATCATTTTCAGGGTTTCATAGAGAACTTTTTATTTCTGTGTAGGCAGTTACTTTTTAAGAAATTAAAAACATCTGATATCCTAGGTCACTGTTTGCCTTCTTTATACTTTCCAAAATTTTATTGACATTTGCAGTGTGTGGCCAACTCCTTTCCCATTGTCTTATTTCTTTTTTAAAAATTTGTTTGTTTTTGTTTTTAGTTTTAGAGATATAATCAGAAATCTTTTCATCTGATGGGTCTTAAAATATGTTATCTCCTCGTAGTTTTACTGAGTTGAATAACGAATATTTAACAGTAAAAAATTTTTAAGTATGTCCTTGTATTTTATCTTTTATAATGAGAAAAGTTTGGCTTAATACAAGGAAAATGAAGTCTTCCCTGATAGCTCGGTTGGTGAAGAATCTGCCTGCATTGCAGGAGACCTGGGTTCCATTCCTGGGTCGGGAAGATTTGCTGGAGAGCGGATAGGCTACCCACTCCGATATTCTTGGGCTTCCCTTGTGGCTCAGCTGGTAAAGAATCCGCCTGTAATGTGGAAGACGTGGGTTTGATCCCTGGGTTGAAAACATCCGCTGGAGAAGGGAAAGGTCACCCATTCCAGTATTCTGGCCTCGCAAATACCCTGGACTGTATAGTCCATGGGATTGCAAAGAGTCAGACTCGACTGAGTGACTTTCACTTTCATACAAAGAAAATACAAGCTAAATAAAAAACCAAAATGATATTCATGCCTACCTTAAAGTCTTATCCAGATAAAACTTGAGCCATGAAAATTTAACAGAAGTAAAATATACATATGAATCAAAAATAAAATGATACAATATTTTAAATGAATTTTGCATCTTGGGGAATGGAGCTTCTTTTCTTCATTCCCTTTTTCCATTATGTAGCTCATTACTTTATAGATTAATTCTTTTGATATGATTTAACATATCTTATCATATTTCTTATTTTATCCTAAGGCTGATATAATCTCTAAGGCTACACTAGACTTTGAATTTTACAGGTATGTGAACATTTTCAGATATCTCAGGCAGAAATTTATTTTTTATATAGTAAAACTATACACAACCACTTTTTTCCATGTACATACATTTTATTTGTAATCTACTCAGTATATCCATACCACTGCTAGAAAATAGAAAAAAAAGTGTGTATATATTTCCTTACAGAGAATGCAATGAGAATGACAAATCAAGATGCAGTTCAGAAAGCATAATAGAAAACCGTAGGATGTTAATTATCTTCTGCTACTGCTAGGTGATGTTGTCTCACAGTAGTCATTGAAAATAAGATTCAATAAGGCATGCTGTAATCTCCTTGGTGGTTAGGCTTTGAGATAGATTTTCTCAGTACTTTAAGAGTAAAAAGTTGCTGCAAAGAAACAAATAAGCAAAAAGGATGGGGAATCACTTATTATTAACTTGTAAAAAGTATAATCAGAAGATATATTATGATGCAAGATGGTAATTAGTATTCTCAGCTATGTTAGGTTGGCATTGTTTAAATTTATTTTACTTTGATGGGAAACAACTTTAACCTATATATACAGATCTAGTTTGGTCTATGTTGTTAATATGATTTTATAACCTAAATAAAAATAGCTTAGGTAAAAATCAGTTGAAAAGAAAAGACTTGAAATTATCTTTATGGTCTTGTGAAAACAGACCTGATTTTATGTGTAAGTACAAAAGAAGAAAGTAGAGTGAAAGCTGTAATAATATATGAGTGAGATTAAAGAACTGCACATTTGAACCAGAAAGAAAGAAGTCCTTCATATTATGTAAGCAGAGTACTCTGGACACAGAATTATGTAAGTCTTCACAAAAGCAAAAAAAAAAAAATTAAGAGTTTTCTCTAAAGTGCTTTTTGTTTTAGTTTTTATTGGTAAAAGATATACATTATTTGGGCTTTCCTGGCGGCTCAGGAGTAAAAAATTCACCTCCCAATGCAGGACATGCAAGAGACAGGGATTTGATCCCTGGATGGAGAAGATCCTCGGAAGAATGGAGTGGCTACCTACTCCCATATTCTTACCTGGAAAATTTCATGGATGGAGGACCCTGGTGGGCTACGGTCATTGGGTTGGCAGAGTAGGGCATGACTAAGTGACTGAGGACACACATAATAGTATTATTAGTGCACTGTATTTTAAGTTAATCTTTCAGCTCAGTTCAGTTCAGTCACTCAGTCGTGTCCAACTCTTTGCGACCCCATGGAGAAAGTGTGAAAGATAGCATCTGGGTTCCAACTTGGAATAAAAATAATTGATTTTTTATTTAGTGAAAATGAGGAAGTCTGTAAGAGGTTTTGAGGGAATGTGCAGAACTCAGTGTTGGACATGTTATCTGTGGGAAGCCTAATACAAGCATCCAAGTGGAATTGTATAGTAAACAATTCAGTAACTTAAGTCTGGAGTTCAGAGGTGATGAGTTGGCTAAGGATATATTACATGTAAAAGTTGTCGTCTCATAGATGATTCAGTTCAGCTCAGTCACTCAGTCGTGTCCCACTCTTTGCAACCCCATAAACTGCAGCATGCCAGGCCTCCCTGTCCACCACCAACTCCCGGAGTCCACCCAAACCCATGTCCATTGAGTCGGTGATGCCATCCAGTCATCTCATCCTCTGTCGTCCCCTTCTCCTCCTGCCCCCAATCCTACCCAGCATTAGGGTCTTTTCCAATGAGTCAACTCTTCACATCAGGTGGCCAAAGTACTGGAGTTTCAGCTTCAATATTAGTCCTTCCAATGAACACCCAGGATTGATCTCTTTTAGGATGGACTGGTTGGATCTCCTTGCAGTCCAAGGGACTCTCAAGAGTCTTCTCCAACACCACATTCAAAAGCATCAATTCTGTGGCACTCAGCTTTCTTGATTGTATAACTCTCACATCCATACATGACCACTGGAAAAACCATAGCCTTGACTAGACGGACCTCTGTTGGCAAAGGAATGTCTCTGCTTTTTAATATGATGTCTAGGTTTTTTGGCTCAGAGTCCCTACCCCCATCTCTAAAGCCAGCAGCATAAAATCGTCTCTGACCTCTGATTTTGTATTTTACATCTTCTTTCTCCTTCTGAACTGCCTGACTATTTTAAGAACCATCATGATTACATTAAGTCCACCCAGATAATCCAGCATAATTTCCATATCTCAGGATCTTTAAATTATTTCTTCAATGTTGCTATTAGTACGTAAGTAAACATATTCAGGTTCTGGAGATTACTATGTGGATATACTTTGGAAACTATTATTCAGCCTAACACAGTCAATAATAAGGAGACAGCCAACCCAGTGAAAGGAGAAAAATATTTGGACATTTCAAATGATGTCAAATAAACACATAGTGAGATTATTGACATCATTAATCATTAGGGAAATGTAAGCTCAAACCACTTCATACCTCTTAGAGTGTTCAACAGCTAGCCTAAATGAACCTAAGTGTTGCTGAGGATGAGCAACTCTGCTTCATTGCTGAAGAGAAGGCAAAATAGTACAACTCCAGTGGAAAACGGGATGGCACATTCTTAATATTGAATCATTTACATACTACATTATGCAAGTTTTTCTACACCTAGATATTTCCACAAAAGAAATGAAGGTATACATCCATAAATGACATGTACACAAATATCCCTAACAGGTTCATTTTCAATAGTCAAAACTGTAAACAAACTCAAATATCAATCAACAGATGAATGGATAGTCAGTTTCTGGAATGTTCACTCATGGAATACTATCCAGAAGTAACAGAAATGAATTATTGATATATAATATGCAATATATAGACTTTAATATAATTATACTGACTGAAATAAATAAGAACAAAAAAGTGTCTAATCTGTGATGGCATTTATCTAAAATTCTAGGAATTACAGACTAATTTAGAGTGACAAGAAAAGAGATCAGCTTTTCCCTGTGTACCAAAGTGTGCACTTTAGATATGTTCCATTTACTGTATGCCAATTATGCCTCTATAAAGCTCTGAAATACTTATAATAAAAATGACCTTTGTTCATAGAAAGGTACCACTAAAGGTAAGAAAATAGAAGCCACATAATGAAAAGAGATATTTGCAATACATGTTGTATGACAAAATTTTCTTTTAAATATCAAGTAATAATTAAAAAATAATGACCATATACAGTATTAATGAGTATTCCTAGTGTGGCTATGTGGGCACTCTGTCTTATGCTGCAGGAGTACAAATTTAATTTGTAAAACTTTACTCCGAAGCAGTTTATCAACATATTTGTATATTTTAAAATATAAATATATGTATACTATTTGATCACAAAAGTATACTGTTAAGGGGACTGGTATTCTGTAATGGTCATCTGGATCGTGTCACTGGCTGATTTGGGAACCAGAATTAAATAGATCAAAGCTTTGAAAGGTAAGCCCTTGATACCCTGCTACTAGGTCTTATTAGTGCATGCAGTGTGATAGAAATGTTGAGTGCAGATATTAGCTGATGCAGTTTAAAGGAAAGAGAGACATCTGATAAGTTGATCTCTTTCCCAACAGCTGAATAATACAAAAAAAAAGAAACCCTGATATATCAGTATACAACAGTCACAGTTCTTGGTTTAGGTAACAGTATGGGCTCCTGGTTTGGAGGTATTACTAAGTTTTATTTTGTGTTTTTCCTAACTAATTGGATCACGTTTTTAAAATTTTATTTTCAATTTACTATTGTAATTAAAAATTATTGTTGTTGTTGTTTGTTGCTAGGCTGTGTCTGACTCTTTGCAACTCCATGAACTGTAGCCAGCCAGGCTCTTCTGTCCTTTGGATTTCCCATGCAAAAATACTGTAGTGGGTTGCCATTTCCTTTTCCAGGGGATCTTACTGACTCAGGGTTTGAACCTTTTGTTTTCTGCATTGGCAGGCAGATTCTTTACCGTTGAGCCACCAGGAAAGCCAATTAAAATTTAGGCATATCTAATTATAAACAAATCCTATGGACAGAGGAGCCTAGCAGGGCTACAGTCCATGGGGTCGCAAGAGTTGAACATGATTTAGTGACTAAACAACAGCAACAGTTATATGCAAAGCCGAATAAACTCTGAATATTACTACATGCTGTTTTTAAATAATATTACAGTCAGTATTTTAGTCAATAGTTACATGTTTTGAATAATGTTCTTTTTACTAGAGAAACTTCGGAAATACACAAATTTCCCTTATTCTTTCTATGTCCAGGCAAAATTAGTAAATATAAATGGGTATTATAGAAAAATGATTTGTAGTTGCTTAAATAGATTGATAAATGATGTTAGCTGGCAAATTCTCTTATAGATTGAACTTAATTTACATTCAGAAATTTATAGGAAAAAATGTATGCCTAATTATATAAATGTAAATAATAATTTTATTGTATATTCATCTTTTTCAGTTATATATATACTCAGATACTTTTTTGTTATAGGTTATTGCAAAATACTAAATATAGTTCCCTGTGATACACAGTAAATTTTTGTTCTTATTTACTTTGTGTATAATAGAGGCCATTTGTGAATTCCATACTCATGATTTACCTCCACATTTTCCTTTGGTAACTGTAAGTTTGTTTCTATGTCTGTGAGTCTGTTTCTGTTTTGTATATAGATTCATGTATATTATTTCTTAGATTTCACATATAATTTTTATTATGGTAAGACTTTATAATTTGACAACGTTTTGTTTTCTCAAGGAAAGAAACTACTTCTGATTTTTTTTAATGATATAAATAGGAGGGAAGAACCCTTTTCAGGTCAATAATTGCAAACCAGGTCATGGCCCTGCTCATGGGCTTTTGCCTTTTCAAAAGCTCTGTTGGTAGAAAACCAACAATTTTGTTCGAGGACCAAAATATAGCATTTGGAACTGCACTTGTGATTGTTATCATGAGATGAATTTTTGTACTTACAAGGCCAGCCAAGTGTATAATCCTCCTTAGATAGCTTTAAGTTTTGTCCACAACCTTTTATATCTAATTAACAATATTTTTAGTGACCTGCCTTTATTGAATTTTTTCAGTGCTTACAATTGAGTTAGATTTTCTAGAAACAACTTACTTTTGCCTTCATATTTTGCTGATTCATATAATTTAAATTAAATTTAATTGTTTTAGAAAATTAATTAATGCAGAAAAACAAGTGCACCTAACACAACTTTGGAAAAATACAACCAACTCTTGGTAAGGCAATGCAGAATTGGTGGGACAGGACCAAAACTGTGTGGGCATATTAAAGAGTAGCCGGCTAGGTACAAGAATTTATCAGGACACTGGCCATTGACCAGAATGTTTTGCACAGAGACTACAAAGTATCTGTAATCTAGAGAGTTGTTTATATACTATCAGTAGGTCAGTTAAGAGAGAAATTAGTGTATATTTAAATGACAGAATGTGCTCTGATTAAAGCTGAGGCAGGAGACCTGAGAGCCTGTTCTTTCAGTCTTCTCTTCTTCTTAAAGAGAGAGACAAGAGATAGTTATGGAGAGAGAGAGATGAGATTTTTGTTGGCCAAACAAGCTAGTTAAATAGAAATGTATTAGCAGTCTCGGGAGTTAAAAACAAAAACAGCAGTATTTAGAACGTTGATGATATATATTGATCCATCTAGATTTTGCACTGGCCAAAAAGGTTCCTAAATGTAAGTGAAAATGTATTAGCAAACTTACTGTATTGGCTCTTTATTGCTGCTGTAACAAACTGTCACAGACACAAGTGGTTTAAAACACCACCAGCTTTTCTCGTTGTTCAGTTCCTCAGTTGTGTTCGACTCTTTGCAATCCCATGGACTGCAGCACGCCAGGCTTCCCTGTCCTTCACCATCTCCCAGAGTTTGCTCAAACTCATGTCCATTGAGTCAGTGGTGCCAGCCAGTCATCTCATCCTGTATTGTCTCCTTCTCCTCTACTCATATGTTCTGATGATTAGGATATGAATATTTGTAGGAAACTATTATTCAGCTTATGTCCTTGTGCTTAATCACTCAGTCATGTCCGACTCTTTGTGACCCGATGGACACGTGACCCGTGAGGCTTCTCTATCCATGGGGATTCTCCAGGCTAGAATATTGGAGTGTGTTGCCATGCCCTCCTCCTGGTGATCTTCCCAACTCAGGGATCGAACCCATGTCTCCTGCATTGCTGGCAGATTCTTTACCAGCTGAGCTACCAGAGAAGCCCCATTCAGCCTATAATACTCAGAAATTTGAAAGAATGGAAGAATGTCAGTATTCAAAATTTTGTGGAAATATATGTAATATTTAAATTCTATTCTTAATAATTTTGAAATATTCTTCCTATTTTCCATATTCCTGTCTCTCTGCAAATTTTGCATAATTTTCATATCTTCTTTCAAATTCATTAATCTAACTTCTTCTGATCTATAATATATAATGTAGACATATACTTTTTATTTATAAGCAATCCTACTTTTTCGTTTGTAAAATTTCCTGTTGGTACTTTTACATATTTATAGGCATTTGTGAGTTCCCCTAATTTCCATTAAACTTTTTATTTCTAATCATATTTACTCAGTAAATATTTCAATGTTTATTATACATGGTAATGAATAAATCTTTATATATTGTTTTTGCTGAATCTCATACCTGGGTGGCCATTTCTTTCTTATTAATGCAAATATATCTATGTATATATACTTTATAAATATTAAGGTTAGTATATTAGAGTTTATATATAGTATATTATATATATGTAAAAAATAAATAAAAATCGCAAATGTATAAATTCTACTTGCTCAGACCAGTAAAGTGTTACAGAGTGAACACACTTCTTTTAACTATGCAAGCTCAAGAAGTGGAAAATTTCAGCTCCCAGAACAATTTCCTTGCACAGCTTCTGCCACAAAGATAACACAGTCTTGTCTAACTGTGTATATTATCCTGTCTCATGATACTTTTTTCTGTAATTTTTTCTACCCATCATTCTGCTGGTAGTTTGGAGTTAGACTATTTGGGTTAAAATCAAACATTCTATACTTCTTAGATTTGGGGGCTTTAAGATGTTGAGCAAGTTAATTAACTTTTTGCACATCATTTTCTGTATCTACAAAGTGAAATATGAATAGTAGGTACCTGTTGATCTTATTTTAAAATTAATTAGGAAAACCTATGCAAAGTTTCAGATAAAATTTCTGATATATGAGCTGAATAATTGTCAGTAATTATGGGCTTCCCTGGTGACTCAGGCAGTAAAGAATCTGCCTGCAATGCAGGAGACGCAGTTTCGATCCCTGGATAGGGAAGGTCCCCTGGATAGGGAAGGTCCCCTGGTGGGTGGTGTGGCAACCCATTCCAGTGTTCTTGCCTGGAGAATCCCTGTGGACAGAGGAGCCTGGAAGGCTACATGGGGTAGCAAAGAGTCAGACACAACTGAGCAACTAAACACAGCACAACACATTATTATTTCCTCAAAATAAATCTGGATGAAAATATTGTTATGCCTTTTTTATATAGTATGCTCTAGATTAATTTGGCTAATATCAGAGAGCTGTTTATTCAGGACCCAATAATCTGATATTGACTCCAAATTCTATGCATTTTCCACCAAGCTATGATCCTGCTATTACTTAAGTTAGAGAATGGATCCATGGCAGTTTTGTGAACTTTAGCAAATATGTCTCTGTTTGACATTTTAGCATAACTTTATAGATGTGACCACGTAAGTTAATAGTCACAAACATACCAAAACCTTAGAGTATACTAGTTAAGTATCTTTAGCATAGTAGATTAGATAGCTAGTTTTCCATTGCTTATCATTATATTGATAGAGGAAAGATAGATGGTAAGTAGGTTGATAGTATTTAAATATATATATTTATTCAAATTCAGCTTTAATAATATATAAAACTTTATATTTTATGTTCTTTTGTTTAAAAATGTATCAATTATTTTATCAATAATTTCTAATTAGATGTCAAAGAATCTGTCAATGTCTCTGGTTTCTTAGAACTATATATAATTTTAAACAATGTTTTAAATTATTATGTTTTATCTAAGAGTATAGAAATACATGCACTAACAACTTATTTTTATATTCATGGTGTTTTGTAGTATTTGACTATAGCTATGCTTAGTATAATAAATAGCAAGATGATAGTATAGTAAGTCAGGATAACACTGATGTACCACACATCCTCCCTTTTTTGTCCTTTTCTCTCAATTCTTGTTCCACTGGTGATCTCTTACTTTCTTTAGACTTTATTCATCACCACTATAGAGACAACTGTGAAAGCCGTAAATTGAAACTTGATATTTCATATTCTTGTATCACATTTCTACTTTCCTATACCTTCTCCTGGAATTTTATCAAGCAACTCAAGCACTGACAAATTTATTAACTCGCATGGAAAACTAGTTTCTGCTCTTTATTCATGACACTAAAATTTTTTTCCCAGAGACATTGAGTCTGGTAATATTTATGACACTGACATTGAGTACCTGAAATGTGCAACAAGTTATTCTATATTCTTTACATGTAAAATGCACATAGAGATAGGGTTGCTACATGTAAAATGCACATAGAGATAGGGTCGCTTACTATTGCCATCTTTTGTGTGAGTGATGGGAAGTCTGTGCAACTTGCATGTAGTTTTGCAGCTGTAATTTATGGATCCAGGATCTAAATTCAGACATTTATGTTCTGGATGCCATTTGTTACTCCTCCAATATCTTAATGATTAAAAAATAAAGTGTTGGTGATGAAGATCCATTTCTTCTCCTCTTGTGTAAGTAAGTCAGTACTTACTGGATTTCATACTAAGGTAACATTGCGTAGTGACATCTGGAATGGAATTGCCTGAATTTAGATTCTAGATGCACATCTAACAGTTGAACAATCTGATGCAAATTCCATAGTCTCTCATTTCTCATATGTAAAATGGGGACAAAAAACAATCCTATTTAGATGTCATTTCACATGTAGGATAATATCTGACACATTTTAGCTACTCAGTACATATACATATATATGTATGTATTTTCCATCCATTATATATGTATATATATTTTCCATCTGTTCCCACATTTTTATTCTTGCAGCTGTTCTGTTATATATATATATAATTTTTATAAGTTATATTCTGTTAATGTATTGTGCACTTTTTAAATCAGTTTTTCTGCTTTATGTTACCTTGTTTATTTTGGGTTCAACATTTCAAGAACTTCCACAGACAGAAAATTTAGATTAATTTTAATAATGAATCTGTTTGATTGATTATCTTCCTTGATGAAATTATTTAAATGACTGACAGCTTACCAGAGTTGTATTTTGTTAACTTTAACATTGTCTTCGTCAGCTTTCTCAAATTTTCTTCATAGTGTTCTCCCCTCAGATCAAAAAAGAAAACAAAAACAAATTATACCTCTGTCCTTAGCTACCATTATTGTTGGTTGTAGATTAGTGTGCTGCTGCTGCTGAGTTACTTCAGTCATGTCCGACTCTGTGTGACCCCATAGATGGCAGCCCACCAGGCTCCACCATCCCCGGGATTCTCTGGGCAAGAATACTAGAGTGCGTTGCCATTTCCTTCTCCAGTGCATGAAAGTGAAAAGTGAAAGTGAAGTCGCTCAGTCGTGTCTGACTCTTAGCGACCCCATGGACCGTAGCATACCAGGCTCCTCTGTCCATGATATTTTCTAGGCAAGAGTACTGGAGTGTGGTGCCATTGCCTTCTCCAGTAGATTAGTGTATTGGTTTATAAAGGATTAACAAGAACAATAATCATTATAAACAAAACAAATAGCAAAGTAATCATAAAAGTAGAGAATAACTCCCAATCTTGAAAGACATGATTATAACCTAAAAAAATAATGCTGGTAAAACAAAAAATAAATATAATGAGAAAATGTGAATTAGTCAATCATATAATCAGAGAACAAAGTGAGTAGCCAAAGGAAGTGATAGAATTCTCCAGACATTTCTTGATGTATAATGGGCTTTGATCAAAAGATGGAAATTATGCTTCTGCCCGCAAGGCATTCCTCAATGGGGTAATATATGTTGAATATCATAAATTTGAACATTAAAATCCTTAATAAAAAATGGTTATCCTTATACCATTAAATATTTGAACAAAATAATTGTGCACATTCATTATGTGTTTTTTTTTTTCAGAACATAATGAAACATTTTATAGATTTTCTAAAGGTGGACAGTCAACTGATAATGCAGAACAAAACAATTTGCATCTTGTTATATACTTAGTTATAAATTAATAATTAGGCATTGCAGTTTTATATAGTAGCCAGAGAAAATTCAATCTGTCAAAATGCCCCTTAGATATAAACTTAAATACTGGTGATATTTCAGAAATGAGGGCAAGTGTTTTCCTGAGCCTTACCAGGCATGATGATCAGATTTAGTTGCCACATAAGTTCAATAAAATTATGAATGGTACTATTCTAAGTTTTAAGTATTAATAATTAAGCATTAAGTAGTCTATGTATGCTTAGTATAGTGTACATGTCTCAATTTTTTCCTTTGATTTCTCTTAAAATTTTCTCCCAAACATTGTTTTTCAAAAATTTCATTATGATGTAACATGACATTGTTTTCTTTAGGTTTATTCTGTTTGGGGTTCATTGAACATCTGGTTTCTATGGTTCATACTTTTTATAACTTAGAACAAGTTTTCAAATGCTATTTTTTCAAATATATATTTTGTCTTCCCCCCTTCTCTAATTTTGTTCATTTTAGGATGCCAAAAGCTCAAATGGTATGCTGCATACTGTTTAATGTTGTCTTAAATGTCAAGCCTGTCTTCTCAGTCTTTTTTTCCTCTCTGTAGTTTATTTTATATCTATAATTATATCTTAAATTTCACAGATGTTTTTCAGTAATCTATTCTGACATTAAGTCCATCCAATGAATTTTAATTTTATACATAGCATTTTTCATTCATAAAATTTCCATTTAAGTATGCTTTGTATCTTTATTTACTCTTCTAGTTATATCCTGTTTTCATTACCATTCTGGGAAATGTTTATATTACTGTAACTATTTTGCCTGAAAACAGATAATCTGTGTCATTTCTACATCTGTTTTGATTTATTGAATTTATTCTTATCGTATATACCTGTTTTGCTTGTTTTCATACCTCGTAATTTTTCTGGGCATGATGAATTTTATTCTGTTGCTCATAGAGTTAGTTGTTTTCCTTTTAATAGTGTTAAGATTTTGTTCTGGCGTGCAGTTAAGTTACTCACAAGTTAATTTGATCATTTACAGTGTGTTTGTGTGTGTGCGAGTTTGTGTATGTGTGTGTGTTTTAAGATTTTTTTTGGACATTCTCAGAGAAGGCCTCATCTAGGGCTAATTCAGCCCTATCGTAAAGCAGGACCTTTCTGATGACTCATTGCCTTGTGTTAAGAGGTACCTCTACTCTGGTTGATGGCAACACAAATTCTTCCCATACCTGTTTGGATTCGGTTCCCTCTCCCTCACTGTGACCTAGGAAGTGCCTCTGATAATAAGCTGAGGAAATTGTATAAATCTCTGCTTTTTTCCCTTTTCTTAAGATCACCGGGCTATACTGCCTATTGCTCAAGGTTTGGATATTATTATTTCATATATATTGTTTAGTTTCTTGGATATTCATGGCAGAAAGGCAATTCTTGTAGCATTTAGTTCTTCACGGGCAGAAATAAAAATCAAACTTGGAGGCAGTTGTGGATTTGCATCTAGTGTCCCACTACAGGTAATGGTAGCTGTTCCAGCACTGTCCAGTGAGCCAGTTTTGGAGGAGTCTGTGATGCCAGCTTAGCTGTGTGCACATCAAAAGTGAAAGTATTACCTGCCTTTGACTTACCATGTGATTTGAGGCATTATTTCCCTGGCTTCGGGGAAGTTCTGAAGATACAAGGACCTATTCAAAATAGAATAATACCATTATTATTAAGTATTATAAAAAATTCCAAAAATGTTATAAATGTTACATTTCTCTCAATATAAGCAAAGCTAAGATAAGGATTTCTTCATACGACTTTACTGCCTTTTAATTTTATTCCCTAAACTTAAATTTTTAGAAGAAAAATTACTGGGTCAAAAATATGTGCAATATAAAAGTTTTGTATACACACTGCCTAATATCCCTTTGAAAGTTTGCACAGATTTAAACTGCCACCATTATTATAATTTTATTATTAACCTATATCCCTGTGAACAATGAATATTATGATTTATAATATTACCAAAATCTATTTATCCTATGTAAACTTACATGAGAAAACCCTTCTCATATTTTCTTTTTTTAAACAGTAAGATATTTTCTCATAAAAAATGACATTTCTAAACCTTAACTTTTTACGTCAATATTAACTTTTGCTTTGCATCTTTTGAGATCTGTAACTGTTACTATTATTTTGAAACATCTAAATAAATTTAGTATGTTAATGAATCAAATTCAAGAGATACTTGAAAGTAAGTACCGAGGACATAAAAGAAAGAAAACATTTGAGTGGTGGAGTCTGGAGACCTGGCATGAAATATAACAGTTTCTAGGAAGTGTAAATATCAGAAATACAGAGAGGCAGTACTTCAATGCCAGCAGAAAATTTAGATGTGCTGTAGTGAAAGCAGGATCCATGGAATGAAAGACTCAGTGCGTTCCAGGATGGAACAGAAATAAACATAAGCAACATTACTGAAGCCTAATAATAAAGAGAAAATTTACAAGCTCCTGCGCTGAAGTGGGCCTTATGGACAGAGTGGTACATGACCCCTGAACTGCAGTGTTGTAAGCATGAAGTTGGAATGCTATCAACAGTCAGTTGAGGCAAAAGCCTGAAAAATGGGAAACCTTATCTGTCAGGATGAAAGAAAGATACTGAGTATAGCAAAGAGCAAACAGTGTATCAACCATATACCACATCTGAGAAAAATTCATGAAAAAATACACTTACCAGACATTAATGAACCAGAATGGTAACCTCATGATGGGAAAAGAGGAGAATGAAAATATTGCTGACCAGTGACTCATGACAGGAATTATTTTTTATTATTATTACTGTACCCATGAATATTTTGGAATTCTAATTTTCTAATTTAAAGCAGGCTAAGTCTCCTATAAAATAATTCCACACACATATGATATAAAACACATATGATACGGGACCTAGGCAAGATTAAAAAATTCTTGGAGCATTGACTAAGAAATAGTGGGACAGGGTACCAGAAAATTTTCAGTACCCAATTTTCACAAAATATCAAGTTGAATATGTGCAACAGTTCAAATGAGTCTGGAGTTAAAGAAAATCAGAATGAGGTAACTGAATGAAGAAGATGCACAATCGAAGGGCTCAGATATGCAGAAACAAACTGAGTGAAAAGAGAGGGAGTTAGAGTTGTCTTCAGAGTTGTATATGCTTTGGCAACTACCTTCTATGCTTTACATCTAGAGGCATGGCTTCGTATTTTATAGCCCCATTCATATTGATCATGTCAACATAAATCTCTAGTTGACTAACTGATTAGGGAAAGAGTCCCTAATAGATCTCTTTCTACATTTTCATCTCCTAGTGTCCATTTCTCAGCACTCCCATGGCACCTAATTGACATCTTTTGCTTCTCTCCCCAAAGACCCTTCAGAATATGCATGCATCCAGGAACGCAGATGATCACATCAGTCTATTGCTTTTTTCTTCTAGGCACCCATAAAATGATGCCTGAAATATATATGTGTTGACAAAAATGACCTAATATAATTTGTTCCTCAGGCTTCATTTTTTTTTCCTCTGTTACCTCCACATGTCCTGTATAATAGCAAAACTGAAATACAAATATTGCTCAAACTCAGCAAGTTATTTTTCTATTTTTGCTTACTTATTCTTTTAAACTAGAATTTTCTGTTCACTTCTATTACCTTACTATCTATCCATCCATCTGTTTATATATCTGAATCTTTAATTTTTAAAGACTTAGCCCAAGTTTCATTCATCTGTCAGACTTATTTACTAACCTAATCTAAGTTATTCACTGCATTCTAAAGAATTACATTAATGTCCTCATATATCACTGTAGCATTTTGTTGTAATTATTTGATTGCAATCTTATGAATTACACATCTTAGCATAAGAAAACAAACTTTATTTATTTCTGTATGTCCACATTAGAGCACAATAACTAATACCTGGTGGTTGCTCAATAAATAAAATTGGAGAGAATGAGTCAGTCTACTAGAATATTGATTTTACTTGTCATTTCATTAAGCTAATTTTAGCATTTATGTCATTGACATTAAAGTTTATTCTGATTCTCTGTTCATTTTACTGAAAGATTACTGCCACAGCAGGCCTCAGTCCATATACTTTCCTTAAAATGTTAGTGGTGGGAAAATCTAAATACAGTTGTTATTAATTCTTCCATTCTAATATATTTGTCATGTTTTTGTAAATATTAAAAATCCTTACTAACTAAAATACTCAGACTAATAGAAATAAAGTTTGTGGGAGAGAAGTTTTAATAGTTCTGACATTTAAGACTGAATATTGATGTAGTCTTCATAATTGCATATACAGACTTTTCATGTGAAAAGATAATTTACATGTACAAATTAACCAGGATATTTAGATTTCTTAATAAACCTAAGGTTCACATGTATACCTCTGAAAGTCATTTTGAACTTTTAGAAAATTAGACTTCTTAATAAGTTTCTATGGTTTTTTAAGGGCTTCCCTTGTAGCTGGACAAAGTTTGCCATGTAAAAAGTTGCAGAATTTTATACTTAAAAAAAACCTAATCTTTTAAAAGCATTGTTAGCTTATATCGGTTCACTCGATCAGTCGTGTCCGACTCTTTGCGACCCCATGGACTGCAGCATGCCAGGCCTCCCTGTCCATCACCAACTCCTGGAGCTTACTCAAACTCAAGTCCATTGAGTCAGTGATGCCATCCAACCATCTCATCCTCTGTCGTCCCCTTCTCCTGCTTTCAATCTTGCCCAGCATCAGTGTCTTTTCAAATGAGTCAATTCTTCACATCAGGTGGCCAAAGTATTGGAGTTTCAGCTTCTGCATCAGTCCTTCCAGTGAATATACAGGACTGATTTCCTTTAGGAAGGACTGGTTGGATCTCCTTGCTTTCCAAGGGTCTCTCAAATGTCTTTTCCAACACCATAGTTCAAAAGTATCAATTCTTTGCCGCTCAGCTTTCTTTATAGTCCAACTCACATATCCATGCGTGACTACTGGAAAAACCATAGCTTTGATTAGACGGACCTTTGTTAGTAAAACAATGTCTCTGCTTTTAAGTAAGCTCTCTAGGTTGGTCATTGTTTTTCTTCCAGGGAGCAAGCATCTTTTAATTTCATGGCTGCAGTCACCATCTGCAGTGATTTTGGAGCCCCCCAAAATAAAGTATGTCACTGTTTCCACTGTCTCCCCATCTATTTTCCATGAAGTGATGGGACCAGATGCCGTGATCTCAGTTTTCTGAATGTTGAGCTTTAAGCCAACATTTTCATTCTCCTCTTTCACTTTCATCAAGAGGTTCTTTAGTTCTTCTTTGCTCTCTGCCACAAGGGTGGTGTCATCTGCATATCTGAGGTTACTGATACTTCTCCCAGCAATCTTGATTCCAGCTTGTGCTTCATCCAGTCCAGCGTTTCTCATGATGTACTCTGCATATAAGTTAAATAAGCAGGGTGACAGTATACAGCCTTGACGTACTCCTTTTCCTATCTGGAACCAGTCTGTTGTTCCCTGCCTAGTTCTAACTGTTGCTTCTTGATCTGCATACAGATTTCTCAGGAGGCAATTTAGGTGGTCTGGTATTCCCATCTCTTTAACAATATTCCACAGTTTGTTGTACTACACAGTCAAAGGCTTTGACATAGGCAATAAAGCAAAAGCAGATGTTTTTCTGGAACTCTCTTGGTTGTTCGATGATCCAACGTATGTTGGCAATCTGATCTCTGGTTCCTCTGCCTTTTCTAAATCCAGCTTGAACATTAGGGTTAGATTGCCTTATTTACTGACCTATGATAAGCATGAGAAAACATGAGACAGGAATAGTACTGTTGGTCTTTACTCATCTGCTTTCTCAAATTAAGCAATTGACGAGGCAATTAGCTTTGAGCAACAAGGTCACTTTTTAATACTGATTGATGATTAAAGAAACTCTTAAAAGAGAAATAGGGCTTAAGATAAGACCTTGTTAAGGTCTTTTCTCATGCTTGTGTGCTTTGTCACTCAGTCTTCTCCAAGTCTTTGTGACCCTGTGGACTGTTGCCCACCAGGTTGCTCTGTCCATGTGGATTCCCCAAGTAAGAATACATGGAGTAGATTGCCATGCCCTCCTCCAGGCGATCTTCCCAACTTAGGGATCAAACCCAGGTATCCCCCATTGCCGGCGAATTTTTCACTGTCTGAGCCCCCAGGGAAGCTGTGCTTAATTTTTTTTCATGCTTAATTTTCCCTTATTTTATTACTCCTTCTTTCCCCTTCTGCCCAATTCCAGCAAACCACTCTAATACTAGAAGAGTCAGAATCCTAGGCTAACAAATTGGGAAAAGAGGTGAAGTTGACTGATGAGTATATTAAAGCCAGTGGATGCATAGAATTAAAGGGCTTCTCAGGTGGCACAATGGTAAAGAATCTGCCTGCCAGTATAGGAGACACAAGAAATGTGAATTTGATCCGAGGGTTAGAAAGATGCACTGAAGTAGGAAATGGCAGCCCACTCCAGTATTCTTGCCTGGAAGATTTCCATGGACAGAGGAGCTTGGCAGGCTACAGTCCATGGGGTTAGAAAGAGTCAGATGCAACTGAGCACACACACATACAGAAGCTAAGCATGCTCCCACATCACTTTCTTGCTTTAGAATTCTTCCAGCAAGTAGGTCTACGTTAAGAGAGTTGTGACTTTCGTTCTGTGACCAAAAGTGTACAAGATATTTTAATTGTCTGAGCATTTACAGGGAAAATACTAAAATATAAGTTTTTATGCTTTATGATCTCATTGTATTGAGTTGTTTACCTAATGGTAAACACATTAAAATAGACATGAATGTGTTTGCTTGATGCCAGAGAAATAATGTATAGTGTCATAGTCAAGAGGAATACTTTATAGTCAGTGACTAGAAAATTTGTACCAACCCAAGTGAAAAAAACATTTAACAGTTAAATGAAAAGAACACACCCATTTTGTGTATAATTATCTGTTTCATTTACCTCTGTCTTGTCTGGTAAAACAGCTAGCAGTTCATGTATAGCGGTTCTGTTTTGTTTTATTATAATAATTAGTAAGCTTCCAAAGTTTTGATTTACTGGACACCGATCTGAATTCTGGGACTTCCTTAGTGGTTCAGGCGGTAAAGAATCAGCCTGGAATGCAGAAGACCTGGGTTCGATCTCTGGGTCAGGAAGAGTCCCTGGAGAAGGGAATGGCAACCCACTCCAGTATTCTTGCCTGGAGAATTCATGGACAGAGGAGCTTGGTGGGCTATAGTCCATGGGGTCACAAATAGCTGGGCACAACTGAGTAACTAACACACACACTGAATCTGGACTCTGTTGAAATAAAGGTTACCTGTAAAATGTCTTCAGCTCACCATTCATGTATAAAACAACCAAATGATTCACTATTCACTTGATTGAATCTCTAGTTATATTTACTGCTCAATAGTTAAAATCGTCCTTTTACTTGATTTCAGCATTGCTGATCAGATTTAATAATACATCCCTCTTGTGTGCTGTGACTTACTGTCTGTATCCAGATACCATACAGTTTATCATTATTCTAGAATTTTGGCTTAGTACTATCACCAAATACCTCTTCTAATATCTGTCAGGGAATTCTGGAAAATATGTCCGTCTCAATGGTAGCTTCAGAGAAGTTGCTAAGTGGTTCTGTTTTTTTCTGTCACAAATGATGCTATTGACTTTAAAGGTAGAACTGGACACCTTGGAAAAATAACTTTCACTCTTAAAACAGTAAAGCAAGTTTAGATGAATAATTTTCTGCCCATGTCTCATTTTCATCCCACAGATAATTTTGTTTTTAGCTTGCATGTATGCTATTAAGCTTAAATGGAATCAGGGTATTTTGGGGGCAAAAATATTGTAACAATAAATTGGCTTAAACATAGAAATGTAATATTTCTGAGAAGTTTTATTAGGCTTAACTACAAGATTAGTATAATTAAAGTGGTAAATATTATTTCAGTCTTTCATTGCAACTATGTCGGAAGTTATGTTTATGTTTTTATTAGAGATATTCTAGTTTATATCAAGCAGCTGTCTTCTTGAGAAGAAGTATTTGTAGACATGGGAAATAACAAAGATAGGAATCACTTTCAAAAAATTCATAAGAGGAGAGATGTGACATGAATAGTCTCACAGCAGCCTCTTGTTTCCGTATCGGGAAGGAAATCCTCCTAAAGTCTTTCCTATTCTGCATCCCTCACAGGAATGTGTTTTCACATGACTGAAATTTAGAGAGCTTAACCTCTGGGAAATGATTGCTTATAATAGTTGCTGCCCCTGGCATATAAAACACTTTCAAAAAAGAAACGTGCAGATGTGAAATATGACAAAAATGGTACATAAAACCAGTTATCAGACTATCACGTGGATATCATAGTATCACTGTCTTGGAATATGCAGAGATACAGTATTTTACTGCTATATTACATTTAAAAAATGGACTGAACTAAAATTTGTATAGGTTTTCTCAACCTTTTAGGAAAAAAAAAAAAACTTTTAGAAAAAACTCAACATGTTATTGTAAGAAAGATAAAGGCGTGACAAAAAGTGCTAAGTGTTTTAGGCCAGATTTTTCAGGTAGATGGATTTTTTTAAAATAAAGATTTATCTATACGTTAACAGAAATATTCTATTTATTAAATTTAAATCTAATAAAGTATTAGAGCTCTGAAATGGAGGTAGAAATTCAGGATTCAGTTTTAATGGTGGCATTTATTCATTGTATTACTTTTAATATTTTATCTCTAATTGCAAAAAGGTTCTTACTTCATATATACCAGTACATGTTATTTACAGGGTTGGTTTGTATAGTAAGTCTAGATTCCAAGAGCATCCTCTACCTTTAGTATTTCATGAACTCAATCAAAAATGGAAAACCTTAACAGGGAGAGGAGAGCTACTCTTCAGTCCAGTATTCTTGAGCGATCTTTCTAATCCCTGATATATAGATAATCATTTTTGACCTGTATCATGAAGCATGGGCATCAGATAATTGTAAATTCCCACCCAAGTTAAGTGAGAAGACTAAAAAAAGAAAGGTCAAATGACTGTAACTTGATGATTCTAAGTAAAAATGTTGATTAAGCCAAAAGTTCTTTACTAATTTTAAGTTAAATTGAAGATAAGAAGATAGCAGTCATGTTGAGCTGACAGACTCTATATACACACAGAGGTAAATCAACAACATTGACCACATTGCTATTAAAATTATGCATTTCTGGTGTCAATAGAAAACCTAAATGATAAGATATTAATACAATATCATGTTGAAATATTCTAGTCTCATATTTTATAATGATAAAACTAGGGGTCTCTTATGCACATAAAAGTATCTGTTTGCTTCAGTATGTGTTCCACCTATCTAAAAAATTAAATACATATTTCTGATGCAAATTAGTTATAAATCCTTAAAAAATAAGTTAAACTTAACTTTCATTATCTGAAAGGAATTTCCAAAATTTGAATTAAATTTTCTAAAACTTATTTAAAATGCAATCATTATTTTATCTCTCAAAACTGTTTAAAATCACTGTAAATTTCAGGAAATTTAACCAAGAGCATAAATGTTTTCATATTACTGAAACACCATGTGTGAAAGGGACTCATGTTTGTGGTACAATAGACTTATACCCCTTAGATGGGCATGTGTGTGTGTTAAGTCACTTCAGTCATGTCCAACTCTTTGCAGCCCTGTGGACTGTTAACCTGCAAGGCTTCTCTGTCCATGGGATTCTCCAGGCAAAAATACTGGAGTGGGTTGCCATGCCATCCTCCAGGGGACCTTCCTGATCCAGGGACCAGCCAGCATTGGTGGTATATGGTGAGCATAGCTGCCTTATAGGAATCAAACCTGTGTCTGTTTTATCTCCTGCATTGGCAGGCAGGTTCGTAACCACTAGTAACACCTGGGAAGCCCATGTACCCCTTATGTACATTTATAATATTTGGCACTAATTTTCCAGCAAACCATTTTTAACCAGTAGCGTCATAAGGTACATCTTAGCTCAGATCTTTTCTTTTCTTTTCCATTCCCGTCACATTTAAAACTCCAAAACTGGAGACTTTCCTTGATCCATGGCTTAACACGTTTCATTAATTTTGTGTTGTGATTTTTTTAATTGTCTACATTTCTGCTTCCAAATAACATAAATCTCATTTTCTATGAAGGCATTTTAAAAATTAGTACTATTAGATAACAGTTAAGAATAAAGGGCTTTAAATGAGCAAGAACAGTTGCTCTTTTGTGTATTGTGTATTTCCAGTACCAACTATCCACTGATTTGAGGCACAGATATACAGTACATTGAAAAATAATTTTCTGCATTATGCTGAGTGCACTGAAGAGTAAGTTCACAAAAATTATGGGTGAAACAAATAAAGCAATATAAAGTAGCTAGTTCTATTAACGGAGCTATCTAAAAGTACTTGTGTTGGCAGAAGATAGTAATAGTAAACTGTCTTTGATATTCTCAGAGGTGGTATAAGTAAGAAATTTTGGTTTTTAGTTTTGAAGTACTACTAGTATTATCCAACGGAGTGGGAAATGCCAACCCACTCTAGTATTCTTGCCTGGAGAATCCCATGGACAGAGGAGCCTAGTGGGCTGCTGTCCATGGGGTCGCACAGAGTCAAACACAACTGAAACGACTTAGCAGCAGCAGCAGTATTATCTGAAGTGAGAAAAGGTCAAACTTTTCTAAGCAAATATAAAAGCATCTGAAAAGGTTAAGAGTAATGAAATAACATATTGTATTTGATTAACTATGGATTGATTTGGATAGAAGACCGAAAAATAGATTGTAACAATAATAAAAGAAAAGGAGCAAGGTTAAATCAGTGAGGGTCTTTTTTGTCAGATCAGGAGAAAATTTGTATGTTATCCTATAGGTAAGAGGAAAACGTAAAGGGATTTATACAATAGTATAACATAATCAAAGATAATTTTGAAGCAGGTATTTAGCAGATAAATTAGAGAAAGAAGCAGGGTAAAGTGACGACATAAAAGAATGTTATACTTAAAAATGTAAATAGTAAGTTAGCACAACAGTGTGAACAGAGAAAAAAGCAGAGTAAGTGGCACCATTGCCAAAATCACGAATATTCAGAGCTTGGGGTTTGGGGAACTTTGAAAATGAGTCTCAGGTCTTGGCTTCTAGATTGGATGGTTGGATAGGTGATGACATCATTAGCAAGAGAGAAAATATAAGAGAAAGATCAGATTTGCACTGGGTTAATCAAGGTAGAGAGAAAATTACTTAATGAGTTTGGCTTTACAGGTGACTGACTTGAAGTGTGGCTAATAGAATGAAGTTTGGTCAATAAACACATACCTAGGAAGTTTTTATCTTGTAGGTGGTTATAAAAATTTTGGAGTTGGATGATATGGCTTGAGAATTTTCAGAGTGCATACTAATGACCAGGGAAGACGTTTAGCCCCAGAAAGTTATTTGTTTGTGTGTTTATATGTGTATGTATGTATTTCTTTGAGACCTGCAGGTATTTGCAATAAATTTGATTTTAAATGTACACGGGTTAGGTGTGCATTCTCCTGCTGTCAAAAAGTGTTGTTGCTATTGTGTAGTCTCTAAGTCAGGACTGACTTCTTTGCAACCCCATGGACCGTAGCCAGCCAGATCCTCTGTCCATGGGATTTCTTAGCAAGAATATTGGGTGGGTTGCCATTTCCTTTTCCAAGGGATCTTAAAGCCCAGGGACCAAACCTGCATCTCTTGCATTGCAGGCAGATTCTTTACCATTGAGCCACCAGAGAAGCCAATACTGGCTATAGTTTATATTAAATAATATTTATTATTTATAAAATGTGATACATTCTCACAAAAACTCTGAGGTCTTAAAATGATGTATGAGTAAAACAATAATGAATACTATCTGCTTTTGTATATTCTAGCAAAAATAAAATTAACTTCTGCTAATAGCATTTTCTCATATTGGTAACAACTAAGATTGTTCCATGCTTAAGTCTCAAAATTTAAGCTTTATTTTATTAAAAACACTATTGAAAGAACTAGTCTGTTTTTTTCCATAGAGAAAAGCAAGTGTTAGAAGTTTTAATTTTAATCCAAGATTTGTCCCAGTATTTTATTACTTTTTCACATTTTACTACTTGCCTAGACAATTTTGCATGCCTTTACAAAACTTGAATCTGACTTCTCCATACACAGAATAATCTGATTTCAAGAAGAAGTCTCCCACATAAAAATTGTGTGCAGGATAATTTTGAAACTCAAAATGTTATTTCTACATGTTAAAGTTTTCTTAGAACAACTGACAACTATCAATTCATTTTTAAAATCTTTGAATAGTTACAGTATCAGTTAGCTTGAAAAACATATTAATGGAAAGAAAAATGTATTATATAGTATTAAAATTCATCAAATTATAAAATTGTATTAAATAATGGCACTGAAAAGTCATTTTTATATTATCACTATTATGAAATTGGCTAACATAACTCAATTATAGCCCTTCATGTGAGCATTTGAAAATAATGTGCCTTATGACCTAATATAAATAAAATTAAAATTCATGATAACTAAAAGATGAAGATTTCAATAATAATCTTAAAAGTAAGATTTTTGTTTCTAGTCCTGAAATATTGCAAGTGTGTTAATTCAATTATGATTCCCTCAGTGCCTGGCATGTAGTAAGAATTTTGAGATAAGTTTTTTGAATTAAAGAGATGAAAGAGCAAATTGATTATGAATGAATGCACGCATGTATGTGTGCTAAGTCACTTCAGTCATGTCCAACTCTGTGCGACCCTATGAACTATAGCTGCCAGGCTCCTCTGTCCATGGGATTCTCCAGGCAAGAATACTGGAGTGAGTTACCATGCCCTCCTCCAGGGAACTGAATCTGCCTCTCTTTGTCTCCTGCGTTGGTAGGTGTGTTCTTTAGCACTTGCACCACCTGAAGTCCAAATACATACACGTAAATAGCCCCAGATCTTGCTGCTGCTGCTACGTTGCTTCAGTCGTGTCTGACTCTGTGCAGCCCCATAGACGGCAGCCCACCAGGCTCCCCCTCCCTGGGATTCTCCAGGCAAGAACACTGGAGTGGCTTGCCGTTTCCCAGATCTTACTGTTATCCTAATTCCCAGAAGCTGAAAGAAATTTAAATGTGAACCAAAATACATCAGCTTTACCCAATAAAACAAAGAACTGGTTGGAAGATATTCTTAGCATATGTCAGAATCAGCCCTGTCATATGTCCACTAATCAACCTGCAACAGTGGTTTTGAATTTGAAATGAAACTAAAACTCATGAGACACAATGAGCTTTACCCAAATCTATATAGATTTCACTAAAGTGGATATCTCATGATGACATGAATGTCCCAAATTTGCTCCTTATGTGGTAAACTTACTGTTAAGACAGATGTGACAGAGAGAGAATGGACCAATTCATTTAGACAAGCTGTCATCTCTGGAGTCACTTCAGCTTGCATCATTGCTGTGCAGGTAGCCATTTCAGTGATATATAATTAGTATCTATTCTCCAGTCCACTCATTCTCCTGTCCAGCTGTGTTCACAAATAAAGTTTAATCATTAACTTTTCACTTATAAATAATTAACTATGAAGTATAGAAAGTTAGTTTAATTCATAGTTAACCTCATCAGATACTTATTTATCTTAGATCTGAATTCATTTTATAGATGTCTTGAGTTTGTGTTGCAATTAAAATTCAAACCTTAGGCATTTCTCAGGCCAAAAGTAAGGTATAAACCAGCTATTAACCTTGTCTTTTCACGACGTCTGTAGAAGCAGCTCTAAGCACAGATCCCTTGACAGAACTTCTTATCAAAGACAACTTGAAAATGCACAGGCTGAATCAAATTGCTTGCAGGCATTAAAGTTTGAAGACTCTGCCAGTTCCTTTGGAGATCTACCAATTTGCACTATTCCCAGGTGACTCAGATTGTAAAGAATCCAGCTGCAATGCACGAGATTCAGGTTCTGTCCCTGGGTCGGAAAGATCGCCTGTAGAAGGGCATGGCAAACCACTCCAGTATTCTTGCTGGATAATCCAATGGACAGAGGAGCCTGGCAGGCTACAGTTCATGGGGTCATACGGAGTTGGACACAACTGAGTGACTTTCACTTTCACTTTTCACCCACAAAATAAGTGTTTGTCCATTATTAGCCAGTAATAGTGAATCATTCTGTTAATTTTGTTTTTATTTTTATTAACTGAAGTATAAGTGACATACAGTAAACTGCACGTATTTAAAATGAGTATTTGTTAAAGTTCAACCATTAAAACTGTAACCACAATCTTGATAATGAACAAATACATCACCTCCAAAAAGTATCTCTGCTATGCTCTTCACAGTCCCATCATGGAGCCAGTCAGTGTATCTTTTTTATATCACTATAGATTAGTATACGTTTTCTAGAACTTTTATTAGAAAAGTATAAAGTATAATTTTGGCTTCTTTCACTTCACATAATTATTTTTGAGATACATCCATTTTATAACATGTATCATTCCTTTTTATTTCTGAATAGTAGTCTGATATCTGAATATAACAGTTTATTTTTTGATTGACCTGCTGATAGACACTTGGAATGATTCCTTTTTTCATCTACACATATGAGGCTACTGTGAACATTCCTGTATATGTCTTCATATGGACATATGTTTTCATTAGTCTTAGTTAAATACCTAGGAGTGAAGTCTAGGATTTCATCTAGGATTAATTCCATATTAATTAAAGACCTAGGATTGTATGTTCAGTTTAGTTGCTCAGTTGTGTCCAACCTTTGGCGATTCCATGGGCTACAGCACGGTGGGCCTCCCTGTCCATCACTAACTCCTGGAGTTTACCCAAACTCATGTCCATTGAGTCGGTAATGACATCCAACCATCTCATCTTCTGTGGTCCCCTTCTCCTCCCGCCTTCAATCTTTCCCAGCATCAGGGTCTTTTCCAGTGAGTCAGCTCTTCGCATCAGGTGGCCAAAGTATTAGAGTTTCAGCTTCAACATCAGTCCTTCAAATAAACACTCAGGACTGATCGCCCCCAGGATGGACTGTTTTGATCTCCTTGCTGTCCAAGACTCTCAAAAGTCTTCTCCAACACCACAGTTCAGAAGCATCAATTCTTTGGCACTCAGTTTTCTTTATAGTCCAACTCTCACATCCATACATGACTACTGGAAAAACCATAGCCATGACTAGATGGACCTTTGCTGGCAAAGTAATGTCTGTGCTTTTTAATATGCTGTGTAGGTTGGTCATAACTTTTCTTCGAGTTGCTGCTGCTGCTCCTAAGTTGCTTCAGTCGTGTCCGACTCTGTGTGACCCCATAGATGGTAGCCCATCAGGCTCCTCTGTCCCTGGGATTCTCCAGGCAAGAATACCAGAGTGGGTTGCCATTTCCTTCTCCAAGTAGCACGCATCATTTAATTTCGTGGCTGCAGTCACCATCTGCAGTGATTTTAGAGCCCCCACAAAATAAAGTCTGTCACTGTTTCCGCTGTTTCCCCATCTATTTCCGATGAAGTGATGGGACCAGATGCCATGATCTTAGTTTTCTGAACGTTGAGCTTTAAGCCAACTTTTTCACTCTCTTCGTTCACTTTCATCAAGAAGCTGTTTAATTCTTCTTGACTTTCTGCCATAAGGGTGGTGTCATCTGCATATCTGAGGTTATTGATATTTCTCCCGGCAATCTTCATTCCAGCTTGTGTTTCTTCCAGCCCAGCGTTTCTCATGATGCACTCTGCATATAAGTTAAATAAGCAGGGTGTCAATATACAGCCTTGACATACTCCTTTTCCTATTTGGAACCAGTCTGTTGTTCCGTGTCCAGTTCTAACTGTTGCTTCCTGACCTGCATACAGGTTTCTCAAGCGACAGGTCAGATGGTCTGGTATTCCCATCTCTTTAAGAATTTTCTAGTTTATTATGATCCACACAGTCAAAGACTTTGGCATAGTCAATAAAGCAGAAATAGATGTTTTTCTGCAACTCTCTTGCTTTTTCGATGATCCAGCGGATGTTGGCAGTTTGATCTCTGGTTCCTCTGCCTTTTCTAAAACCAGCTTGAACATCTGGAAGTTCATGGTACACGTATTGCTGAAGCCTGCCTTGGAGAATTTTGAGCATTATTTTACTAGCGTGTGAGATGAGTGCAATTGTGCGGTAGTTTGAGCATTCTTTGGCATTTCCTTTCTTTGGGATTGAAGTGAAAACTTTTTTGAATTTTGCAGCCTGTTTTATTTCCCTGGATAGATTCTAGTGTCTCCTGGTTTATAGAACATAGTTTATAAGAACTTGAGTAGAATTTGTATTCTACTGTTGTATGAAAATTGTAAAAATCTTAGTTATATATTGAATTGGTCCATAGTGCTTTTTAGGTCTACTGTATCCTTCTACTTTTTTGTCTATTCATTCTGTTAATTTTTGAGAGTTTGATATTGAAACTGCAACTAAAAATTTATCTGTTTAATAATAACTATAATATAAAGTGGAACTGTATGTTAGTTTGTTCTGTATTTTCCAAATCTCCTGTAAATGTGTTATCATACTTTGATAATTTAAAAAAGAAAAAATGAAATCATCAAGTTCCTGAAGAAAATTTAAGTGAGACTGCATCAAACTAAAAAGCTTCTTTTGATAAAAGGAAACTCAATCTACTGAATGGGAGGAAATATTTGAAAGTCATATATCTGGGGTTAGTATCCAAAACATGTAAAGAACTCATGCAACTCAATTGCAGATATACAGACAATACACTTTTAAAGTGGTAGAGGAACTGAACCAGACATTTTTTTTCAAAGAATATATACATATGGTCAATAGATACATAAGAAGGTGCTCAGCATCACTAATAATCAGTGAGATGCAAACGAAACCACAATAAGATGTCACTTTACACCTGTTACAATGATTATTATCAAGAAGACTAGAAATGACAAGTGTTGGCGAGGATCTAGGGAAAAGGGAGGAACCCGTGTGCTCTGTGCATAGGAGTGTACTTTGATGTAGTCTCTATGGAAAACATTGTTGAGGTTCCTCAAAAAATTATGATACAGTGATTCCATTTCTGGATATTTGAAGAAAAGGAAGACATTGAATGGAAAAGATTTATGCACCTCTGTGCTTATTAGATTGGAGAAGGAAATGGCAACCCACTCCAGTATTCTTGCTTGGAGAATCCTGTGGACAGAGGAGCCTGGTGGGCTGCTTTCCATAGGGTTGCACAGAGTCGGACATGACTAAGCGACTTAGTATGCATGCATGCATTGGAGAAGGAAATGGCAGCCCACTCCAGTATTCTTGCCTGGAGAATCCGAGGGAGAGAGGAGCCTGATGGGCTGAAATCTAGGGGATTGCACAGAATCGGACATGACTGAAACGACTTAGCAGCAGCAGCAGCATGCTCATTAGAGCATTGAAGATATTAGCCAACATATTGAAACAACCTAAGTGCGCATCACAGGATGAATGGATAAAAACTCATGTGTATGTGTTTGCGTGTGTGTATGTATGTATATACACATATACATGTATGTGTGTGCATAAATATATATATATACACACAATGGAATATTACTGGCCATAAAAAAGAATAAAATATTGCCATTTGTGACAACAAATGGACCTCAAGGGCATGATGCTAAGTGAAACAAGTCAGACAGAGAAAGACAAATACTAGATGGATCTCTTTTATATATGAAACCTTACGAACAGCTACCACAAAGCTCATAGATACAGAGAACAGATTAGAAAAGTTTGGTGGTTGCCAGAAATGGGGTAGTGGAGGGTGAACGAAAAATGTGTGAAGCGGGTCAAGAGATATAAACAAAAAATACTACATCTTTCATTTATATTTCTTTTATTTACATGATAACTTTTTTTGAGGGCTATCAATAGTATTAATTGTATTCTGATCATTTTATTTTCCCTTTTATTTTTAATTAATTTATTTTAATTGAAGATAATTACTTAAATTAGGAGCTGGAATATTGCTGTGATTTAACCCTATTTGTATCTTTCCCACAAAGTTTTAATAGAATCTAAATCCATGGAAACTGAGGAATGTGTCAAGTTTCATGTCTGGCTTTTAGGGAGAACTTTCATATCTCTTGCTTCATGTGTCCAAGAGGAAGGATTTCCACGGAATAATGACTTAACTTACTTGACTGGTGAGTTTGGGAGAAGAAATGAATTTAGTCTTCTGGATGCTCTATATTTAAAATTCTTTCAAACCACTTTCACTGCTCTTTCATGTAGTAAACTCACAGGGTAAGTGGAAAATATATTGTTTTTTTAATTTATGAAAGTGAAAAAAAGGTATATTGCAAATTCTTAAGCAACCACTGATTTTTTTAAAGTATAATTGTTACAGTAGAGAGCAGATAAGATGGAATCATTTAAAAAGACCATTTAAAATCAGAGAAGGCAGAAAAAGCACAAAGGACAAACAAAATACTAATCAAAGGAAATTGAAGAAACTGTGTTAATTTCAATCAAAGCTGACTTCAGAATAGGGAAAATTATCAGAGATAATTATGGACCTATCTTTCATGAAAACATGTTGTTGATGTTGTTCAGTTGTTCAGTCACTCAGTCGTGTCTGACTTTTTGCAATCCCATGGACTGCAGAACACCAGGCTTCCCTGTCCCTCACCAACTCCCAGAGCTTGCTCAAACTCATGTCCATCAAGTCAGTGATGCCATCCAACCCTCTCATCCTCTGTTATGCCCTTCTCCTGTCTTCAGTCTTTCCCAGCATCAGGGTATTTTCTAATGAGTCAGTTTTTTTGTATCAGGTAGCCAAAGTATTGGAGCTTCAGCTTCAGCATCAGTCCTTCCAATGAATATTTAGGATTGATTTCCTTTAGGAAAGCATAATAAAGCTAAATATGTATGTACCTAAAAGAATGTCAAAATACAACTAAAAGGAGAAATAGACAAATTCATTAACATTATTCAGAGACTTCATCACCTTTCCATAAGTAATTGATAGTAATCAATAGGTAAGCCATTGTAAGATAATCAAGAATTAGAAAATTAGTAAAGATAGAGGTGACCCAAACAGCATTACCAATGAACTTGGTCTATGTGACAGTCATTGAATACTGCAGTAAATTGAACAAATACACATTCTTTTAAAGCTCATTTGGAACATTCTCCAAGATACACAACATTCTGGGCCATAAAACACACTGTAACAAATTAGAAGATGGGACGTCATACAAAGTATACTCCCAGACAAAAATGGAATTAAATAAAACCTCAATGACTGAAAGATGGCTGGTTATTCCCAAATACTTGAAAGAAAGCAACAAACTTCTGGATAATGTGTTTTGAACTAAAGCAAAATGCAACTCCTTAAAATTTTTGAGATGCATTGGAAACAATAGTCAGAGAAGATTTTACAGCATTGAATGCGTATATTAGAAAATAAAGATCTGAAATCTTCAACTTAAGATTCTACCTTAAGAAGTTAATGATGAGTAATTTAAGGTTAAATAAGAAGAAAAGATACAATAAAAAATAGAGAAAATGATGAAATTAAAAACAGGAAAAAAAGATAATAAACTAAAAGCAAATTATTTATAAAGATTAATAAAATTGATAAACTCTAACCAGGCAAACCAAAAAAATTTAGGATGTTTCTTCATATACTTAGATCTTCTTTTATTTGTAGTTTTTCACAGTCAGATCCTTATATATTTTGATCGTATGTACTCTTGATATCAGGGCTTCCCAGGTGGCTCAGTAGTAAAGAATCCTCCTGCCAGTGCAGGAGACACAGGCTCAGTCCCTGAGTCGGGAAGATCCCGTGGAAGAGGAAATGGCAACACACTCCAGTATTCTTGCCTGGAAAAGCCTGTGGGCAGAGGAGCCTGGTGGGCTACAGTCCATGGGGTTGAAAAGATTTAAATATGACTTAGCAACCAAGCACACGTGCACCCTTAATATTATATAAAAATGGCATATATCTTTTTTAAAATTTAAATATATCTTGCATTTATATTTTATGGTCTATCTCTGCAAATCTGTATTTCCAGGTGAAAATGAGAAAAAAAAATCATACAAATCTCAGTTGAGAAACATTCTACAAAATACCTGAGCAGTATTGACCAAAATTGTAAAGGTCATCAAAAACAAAGAATATTTGAGAAAACTTCAGAGCATGCAGGAGCTTCAGGAGACATAGTTGACTATAATGTGGTATCATGTATAGGGCACAAAAGAGTCTCTGAAGCACTTTATTTTTCTAGGGTATAAATATTTGTGGGATGTGCACTATATCTTCAATACTAGAAATACACTTCAAGTGTATAGAAAAATGACAATCTTCCTACTTTGTAAAATGAACATTATTAAGTTAGGGTTTTTATTCAGATTAAAAACGAAATAGTAAGAGTAGCTCTAGGTAGAGTAATTGACAATTGTTGGTTGATTAGTTAAACAGGCTGCTGCTGCTGCTGCTGCTGTTACTGGTTTTGTTGTTATTATTTTATGTATTTTGAGTATTGTGAACAGCTTTTTAAAAATGGAGAATAGATTTCATTATAATAGCTCTTCATTTTGTAGATGAGCAGGAAGCTCAGATGAGTAGCATACCTGATGTGTCACAGTGAGAAAAAGAGCAAAAAATTCATATTTTTCTCCCTGTATTGTCCAGAATGTTATAAATTATTTAAAATTAATCACATTCCTCATATAGACACATTGCTGACATGTATTTCATGAACTCCCATTCTTATCTTACAAGTCTAATTTTCTTTTATAAAATTACAGTAATATGAAAACATATTTTAAAATCATAACCACTTTCTAGTGCTTACTTAGATGCTCATAGTAATCTCAATCTGGCCTTGAAAAAATAAAAATAGGCAGCTTTATTTGATAAGATATCAAATTATACGTATCCTAATTACACCTATGGAACATACTTTTCTCATTTCCACTGATCAGTGATCAGGTAAGCAGGAGAATTTCACTCATATCATTTGAAAGAGTCTTATCATCTGCCAAATAGGCTTTGGTTTAATGTTAACAAGAGAGCCATAAAGAGATTTATAACTCTGAAATAGACCAGAATGTGGCCCATCTGCTACAATAGGTATAGAATCAATTTTGAACAAGGCTTTCCCCCTATTTTGTGTCATTTAAAAAAAATTAGACTAAGTTATAAAATTCAGACTCATTTTAGAAATAATAGTTATGTCCAATCTAACCTTATTGCTTCCTAAATCTTACTAATAAGGAAATATATTTAAGCAAGGTAAGTATAAATATTTTGAATATAGCTTTACTTCTCATCATAATCAAAGAATAAGAAAGAAAAAAATGAGTTAATATAATGCTAAGCATAGGAAGAGGCTCCAAGTATATAGATCCAGTAATTTTATGGAACTTTATAAATAACTATATTCATTAAAATGTTTTTGGCCAGGAACAGATAGACTTTGAAAATGAGCCATAATGAATTTGTTAAATGCAAGCCAACTCAGACATTTACAAGTAGGGCCAGGATTTCTTTAAATTTTTTGATTATCTTTGATTATGAAATTAATTTCCTATTCATATATGTAGCAACACTAAAATTAATAAGTTTAATAAATCTACTTTTGAACTGTACAAAATAATGTTTATATTATTGTAGTATGCAATTCCATTTATATTATAGTCATTATAAAATTTATAATTTTTAAGCATCAATAATCCTTACTTCTGACCAAAGCTGCAATTTAATCTTTATGTTTATTATTTGTGACATATTCCCATGTACTAAGCTGGTAACCTTACATGTTTTTTCCTTCTTATTATTCATTGGCATGAATGTACCTGAGACAGACTGTTCCTTGATAGGTTGTTTATACTATATTTTAATATTCTGCAATAATCTCTAGCATTTTTTTAAAATGTAGTTTAAAAAAGCAACTGACGTCTTTAAAGAATTACTCTAACTTACCTGAGAAATATTAACATATCACCTTTCTTTACATAAATTGCATCCATTTTCTATTGAACTGTTTTGCCCTCATACAGCAGTTGAAAAGGTGAATCCTCATTGAACTTTATGAAACAAAGTCTGGTTTTACCTTAAAAACTTGTAGTAAACAAGAAATGATACCTTCATGAAGCAAAGAACAGGCCTTTTATTTAAACATCTTTAAATAAAGATGAAAATACAATGAAAGAGATTATGAGAAGACAGCTGGTATACGGTTCTCTGCTAAAACAGTCCTTGACCTCTGACCTGTTCTGTTAGCAGACAAATGGTCTGGGATTTGTCCGTTAGTGTGTGATACCCAACAGGCCAACAAGAAATATTTGGGTAGATCAATCACAATCTGTATGTGTTACTGACCCAAATTAGCAAAAAGTATGCATCTTTTATCAGCAAATAATGATTGTCAGAATTTACATTAGACAATGAAAACAACTGAAATTTCAGCTTTATTTTTCTGGCATCCTCTTTGCTTACAAGGGAGTACATGTTTTTGTTGTAACATGTTTTTGTTGTAACAGCTACTTTAAAGATAATGACTTAGTATCTAGACATTCTATCTGTAGGTAAATGTTTAGAAGTTTCTATTTTTTATCCTCAAGAGTGCTTATTGAATTTTCTTGGTTTTAGAAGTAATAAATGGTATAATTAAGTATCACTTTAATTAAAGTTATATCTGCGTGTGGTTAAATGAGCAGGTATATCTGTGAATAATTTGACCAATAGATGGAGATCATTTGACCCTTACTGATATTTTTCAATTTATGTTAAAGTTACTTGAAGGAAAAATGCACAGAAAAAATGCAGTAAAGTTTTGATAGACATACTTCCCCATTTCAAAAAGTATAAAAATAGTTTTAACTGACCTTGTTAGGGCGATATAAACTACAATAATGCAAAAGTCAAGCTATGATTGGAAATAGCAAAATTTTCTTCTTTCATAAGGCTGATTAGTATTCCAGTCTATGTATATACTACAGTTTATTTACTCATTCATCTGTTGATAGACATATGAGTTGTTTTCATATCTTGATATTATAAAAATGTTTTAGTGAACATGGGAGCATATATGCCTCTTCACAATCCTAATTTCAGTTACTTTGAGTATGTACTGAGAAGTAGGGTTGCTGGATTATATGATAGTTCTATTTTTAATTTTTTGAAACACCTCCATATTGTTTTTCATAAAAGTTCCAATATTTTACATTTCACTAAATACAAGTTTCTCCACATGCTTACCAATTTCCAATTTATCCACATTCTCACAAGTGCTGCTTCTTTGATTTTTTTCGTAATAGTCATTCTAACAAATGGGAGATAATATCTCCTTGCAACTTTGATCTGTGTATCTATGACTATTAGAGATGTTGGCCATCTTTTCATATGTTTGTTGGTCATTTGTAAGTTTTCTTTGGAGAGATGTGTATTCATATATTTCTCCATTTTTAAATCAGGTTTTAAGTTTTTTTGCTATTGAGTTATATGAGTTCCTTATGTATTTTGGATATTAATATCTTGTCAGATACATAGTTTCCAAAAGATGTCTTCCACTGTGTAGGTTGCCTTTTTACTCTCTTGGTTATTTCCCTTGCTACACATAAACTTTTTAGTTTGATATGATTCCCCTAGTTTAACTTTGCTTTTATTGCTTGTATTTTTGGTGTCATATCCAAGAAATCATTGTCCAAACCAGTGTCGTAAAATTTTCCCTTATATTTTTTCTATGAATTTTATACTTTCGGGCTTTATTGAAATTTTCAATCCATTTTGAGTTGATTTTTGTATATGGTATAAGATAGGGTTTGATTCTTTTGCACTGTGGCTGTTCAGTTTTCCCAACACCATACATTAAGGAGACTATCTTTTGCTTCCTCCTTCCCTCTCGGGTTTTCTTTTGCTATTAAGGGTGCTTTGTGGTCTAATACAGGTTTTAGAATTGCTTATATTTCTGTGAAAAATGTTGTTGAGGTTTAAAAAGGGATTGCATTGAATCTGTAGATTGCTTTGGGTATAAGGAAATGGTACCAATATTAATTTTTGGAATCCATGATGGTGGAATATCTTTTCACTTATATCTTTTTCAGTTTCTTTCAATGTTGTCTTATAGAATTTAGTATAGAAATCTTTCACCTCTTTGACTAAATGTACTTGTAAGTGTCTTATTGTTATTGATGCTATTGTAAGTGGGACTGTTTTTATATTCTCTCTCTAATAGTTTATTGTTAGTGTATAGAAATGCAACTGATTTTTCAATATTGAAGTACAGTTGATTTACAGTGTTTTAGATGTACAACAAAGTGATATATATATTTATATATAAATATACATAAATATAAATATAAAAAATATATATATAAAGCTTAGCCACCAAACAGTGCCTGTCTGAGCCCCCAGGGAAGTGTATATGTATATGTATAACTATTAACCATATATGTATATATGACTGAGTAGTATACTATTGAGTTAATTCCATTTGGGAGTCTCTGTGCTTCCTAGACTTGGAGTTACTATTTGCTTTCCTGGGTTAGTGAGGTTTCCAACTATTATCTCTTCAAATATCTGCGGTCCCTTTCGTGTCTCTCTTCATTCTGGGATCTCTATAATGTGAATATTAGTGTGCGTGACCCCAAAGAGGGACAAGACAGAAAATACTAGAAGAATTATGGTCTTTTCCAAATTCCATATGGAATTTTTCCAAAATTGATAAAAACCATAAGCTCACAGTTCTAAGAAGCTCAATTAATACCAAATGATAGTGCATGAAACGTGAAGGCAACTAAACCAAGACACGCTATAATAAAAAAGCATAACACCAGAGAAAAAGTGCAACAGGATGAAATGAATTTTTTGACAGCTTTTTATACTTTTAGCTTTTATAATGAGATACTTATGAAAAGAATTATCTTTCACATGTGATTAAGTATAAAAGACAACTCACATTACTCTATGACTATATATCTGTCTTTTCTGAGCACTATTCAGATGTTCAGAACTAATTAACACTTCCCTTTCAATGAAGGGCATAGTAAAATAAGCTGTAATTGAGGAAAAGTACCAAGTGTCTGCTCACTGTGGGAGATCATTGTTTGAGAGACATTTAATGCTACTGACCCTGACTAAGTCTTGATGTACTAGCAAGTTGTACTTTTGTTAATGTGCAAGCTGCCAGTTGTAATGGGAAATGTAGGAAGCTGAAGGATGGGTATATCTACAAATTGTGTGTGCTGAACAGGCTGAACCACTGTGTCTGAATAAAGCATAGCTAGGAATTAAAACATTTATTGCATTTTTTTCTGAGAAGGGTTTGTTGAACATATAACTTGTTCAGTATATTTTTGGCCTTTATTATCTGTATCATAAAGTATATAGTGATATCCATAACCAAATGAAAACCATAAGTCAAAGATTTACTGAAAAAGCATCAGCATTTCCTTCATATTTAGTATTTAATATAAGGAGACTGGACCTGAAAATGATGACTAAAGCTATAGGAAATCTTAATAAATCATTCTTTGATGCATGATTTTACATTTAGATCAAGTATATATTCTAAATTAATTTCACTTATTTTTAATCTCAAGAAACCTTTGCAGTACACAAAAAGTAAAGCTAAGCATGTCTTGGCTTTAATGGTACAATAATAATGAAATAAGTTAAATGATATTATATTATTGTCATCAATAACATACCCATCTGAATGCAGAGTTCCAAAGAATAGCAAGGAGAGCTAAGAAAGTCTTAAGTGAACAATGCAAAGAAATAGAGGAAAACAATAGAATGGGAAAGACTAGAGATCTCTTCAGGAAAATTAAGAGATACCAAGGGAATATTCCATGCAAAAGAGAGAAAGAGTATGGACCTAAAAAAAGCAGAAGACATTTAGAAGTGGTGGCAAGAATACACAGAATAACTGTACAAAAAGGTCTTAATAACCTACATAACTACGATGGTATGATCACTCACCTAGAGCCAGACATCTTGGAGTGTGGAGTCAAGTGGACATTAAAAGCATCACTGTGAACAAAGCTAGTGTAGGGGATGGAATTCTAGCTGAGCTATTTCAAATTCTAAAAAAAATGATGATGTTAAAGTGGTGCATTAAATATGCCAGCAAATTGGGAAAATTCAGAAGTGGCCACAGGACTGGAAAAGGTCAGTTTTCATCCAAATCCCAAAGAATGGAAATGCCAAAGAATGTTCAAACTACCACACAATTGCACTCACTTCACATGCTAGCAAGGTAATGCTAAAAATCTTTCAAGCTTGGGTTCATCAATATGTGAACCAAAATGGAACTTCCAGATATATACAGGCTGGATTTAGAAAAAGCAGAGAGACCAGATATCAAATTGCCAACATCGGCTGGATCATAGAAAAAGTAAGGGCATTCCAGAAAAATCTCTACTTCGGCTTCATTGATTATGCTAATGACAGTGTGGATCACAACAAACTGTTGAAAATTCATAAAGAGATGGGAATACCAGACCAGCTTAACTGCCTCTGGAGAAACCGGTATACAGGTCAAGATGCAGCATTTAGAACCAGACATGAAACAACGAACTGGTTCAAAAATTGGGAAAGCTGTACATCAAGGCTGTATATTGTCATCCTGCCTATTTAACTTATTTGCAGAGTACATCATACAAAATGCCAGCCTGGATAAAGCTCAAGCTGGAAATCAAGATTGCCAAAAGAAATACCAGTAACCTCAGATATGCAGATGATACCATCCTAACAGTGGAAAGCAAAGAGGAACTGAAGAGCTTTTTGATGAAGGTGAAAGAGGAGAGTGAAAAAGCTTTCTTAAACTCAGCATTCAAAAGATGAAGATCATGGCATCTGGTCCCATCACTTCATGGCAAATAGATGGGGAAAAAATAGAAACAGTTTTTTCTGTAAAATGACAAACTTACTTTTTTAAAGACAGACTTTATTTTCTTGGGCTCTTCAGTCACTGCAGATGGTTGACTGCAGCCATGAAATTAAGATGCTTTCTTCTTGGAAGAAAAGTTATGACAAACTTGGACAGCAAGCAGAGACATCACTTTGGCGACAAAGGTCTGTAGAGGCAAAGCTAGGGTTTTTCCAGTAGTCATGTATGGATATGAGAGTTGGACCATAAAGAAAGCTGAGCATCAAAGAATTGAATCTTTAGAACTGTAGTGCTGGAGAAGACTCTTGAGAGGCCCTTGGAAAGCAAGAAGATCAAACCAGTGAATCCTAAAGAAAATCAAGCATAAATATTCATTGGAAGGAATTTTCTGAAGCTGAAGCTCCAATACTTGGTTCACCTGATGTGAAGAGCTGACTCAGTGAAAAGACCCTGATGCTGGGAAAGATTGAGGGCAGGAGGTAAAGGGGGCAGCGAGGATGAGATGATTGGATGGCATCATCAACTCAGTGGGCATCAGTTTGAGTGAACTCGAGGAGAAGGTGAGGAACAGGGAAGCCTGGTGTGCTGATGTCCATGGGGTCACAAAGAGTCAGACATAACTGAGTGACTGATCAACAACAACATTGTCATCAAATGCTTTACATGGTTAATTATCAGCAATGTTTAATACATTTATCCATTTCATAGACTCAAAGCTTTTGTAAATTTCTTTTGTTGATTGTAAAATATCCAGCATTATTATGAATGCTGTACTCAATTCAATTAGTGTGTGTGTGTGTGTGTGTGTGTGTTTGTGCTCAGTTATGCCTGACTCTTTGTGACCCTCCATGGACTGTGGCCTGCCAGGCTCGTCTCTCCATGAAATTTTCCTGGCAAGAATACTGGAGTTGGTTGTCACTTTCTTCTTCAAAGGATCTTCCCAACCCGAGGATCGAACCTGTGTCTCTTGCATCTCCTGCAATGGCAGGCGGATTCTTTACCACTAGTGCCCCTGGGAAGCCCCTCAGTTAGCATATTGAAGCTAAAATTTAAAAATCATGATGTACCTGCATACAGTGGTAGGTTATAGTATTGAGTTTGGGGACTTCCTTGGCGGCTCAGATGGTAAAGAATCTGCCTGCAATGCAGGAGGCTGGGGTTCAATCCTTGGGTTGGGAAGATCCTCTGGAGAAAGGAATGGCAATCATTCCAGTATTCTTGCCTGGAGAATTCCATGGACAGAGGAGCCTAGTGGGTCACAGTCCATGGATTCTCAGAGTTGGAGACCACTGAGCAATTAACACTTCCACTTTGAAAACTTATTCTTTGGGCTTCCCTGGTGGCTCAGCTGGTAAATGCATCTGCCTGCAATGCAGGAGACCTGGGTTTGATCCCTGGATTTGATCCCTGGATTGGGAGGATCACCTGGAGAATCAACAGCTGCCCGCTGCAGTATTCTGACTAGAGAAATCTATGATAAATGTGTATTTGCCATAGGTTTAAATATTTTATATCATAGCTTCATTCATAACCTAGGATATTATATGATATAAAATATTTTCTCAAAGTTTACAAATATAAATGATATATATGATGTGTTATGTATATAACATGAAATATATAGAAATATAGATAAATATTAAACAGTGCTGAATTTATTAAAAAAAAAATAGTTTAGGTTGAACTAAAATGTGAAAGATGGTATTTTCTGCCTGCCTCATCACTAATGAGAAATCTGAAGTTTGAACCTTTCTGAATCTACTTAGTAACTCAACTTGTATTGTCAACAGTTTATATCACTGAGACTCTCAAATACTGAACACTGTCATCAACAAATATTGGTAATATTTAATTAAGAATCTTAGAGATAAAACTTCTGATTTGGAAACTGGGTAATAAATTGAAATTTTTGCAAATTGTGCTTTCAAACAAGAAGGCATAGATACATATCTTAATGCAAAGAAACTGTCAGATACTGCAGGAGAGACAGACTTTAAATAACTAGTCCAGGCAAGTCATTATACTAATACAATCGAAAAACAGTGTTTGTCTGATATCTTGATCTTGGACTTCTCAGACTCTGGAACTGTGAGAAATCTCTGTTGTTTAAGCCACCCATTTTATGGTATTCTGTTATAGCAGCCCAAGCTAATAAAGACATGAAATAATTGGAAGAACCTAATTACAGTATGCATAGTATTGCTGTTTATTTTCCCACAGAAAAAACTAAATGTAAATTTTCAACATATTAAGGTTTGTTTCACTGGTAAGAAAAGTTATTTTTAATTCAGCTATGATTTAAATTTCTAAATTTTCATTTTGCATTCTCAGGCTTTTTAACATCTAAGGAATGTCCCTCAAAGCCTTGGCCTCTTTAGCATTAGAACACCTCTAATGTTAAGATTATGAAAGATAGAAGACTCAGAATAGAAAAGAAAAAAGAGAGAAGCCGTTTTATTATCACATGTGGTTCAGTTCAGTTCAGTTCAGTTCAGTTGCTCAGTCGTGTCCGACTCTTTGCGACCCCATGAACCGCAGCGCGACAGGCCTCCCTGTCCATCACCAACTCCCGGAGTCCCCCAAATCCATGTCTATTGAGTTGGTGTTGCCATCCAACCATCTCATCCTCTGTCGTCCCCTTCTCCTCCTGCCCTCAATCTTTCCCAGCATCAGGACCTTTTCAAATGAGTCAGCTCTTTACATCAGGTGGCCAAAGTATTGGAGTTTCAGCTTCAGCATCAGTCCTTCCAATGAATATTCAGGACTGATTTCCTTTAGGATGGACTGGTTGGATCTCCTTGCAGTCCAAGGGGCTCTCAATAGTCTTCTCCAACACCACAGTTCAAAAGCATCAATTCTTCTGCGCTCAGCCTTCTTTATAGTCCATCTCTCACATCCATACATGACTACTGGAAAAACTATAGCTTTGACTAGACGGACCTTTGTTGACAAAGTAATGTCTCTGCTTTTCAATATGCTGTCTATGTTGGTCATAACTTTCTTTCCAAGGAGTAAGCGTCTTTTAATTTCATGGCTGCAGTCACCATCAGCAGTGATTTTGGAGCCCAGGAAAATAAAGTCAGCCACTGTGTCACATGTGGTATTGATTTAAAATTTTAACTTTTGATATCGACAGTAGTTCAAAGTAATATGTACTGTATTCATTTGCCATAGGAATTTTAAGGATTCATTTAATTAATCTTTGCCTTTGTCTTTGACAAGAAGAAAAAAGATGTAATAAGTTTTTCTTAGACAAAGTATGGAATATTTTATTACTTCTCTATACTAATTACTAATTTGCAAATATAAAAATTTACTGTCTCTTAAGTTTTGAGAGTCACATAATCACCATCCCAATGAAGATAACAATTCCGTTATACTCCATTCAAATTAAAATTTCCTTGTGTTTTCCTTTTGTAGTCAAACCCTTACTTCACCCTTCACCTCAGATCTTTTCTCAGTTCCTCTACTGTGGGATCATCCTGAATGTCACTTAAATGGAGTCATACTTTATGTTCCTTTTGTATCTAACTTCTGTCACTTACTTAACATGTTTGATATTCATCCCTTTTGCTGAGTGCATCAGTAGTTTGTTTGTTTTTATTTTTAAGCCAAGTAGTATTCCATTGTGTAGAACTAGTTTAGCCATTCTTCACATGAGGAACGTTTGGGTTGTTTCCGATTTTGATGGCTATGATTAAAGCTTCTATGAATACTTAAATAGGGTGTGTGTGAGTGCATGCATATATGTTTTCAGTTCACTTGAGAAATGATTATTTCTTCCTTTCAACTTCAAATATTTCTGTAACTTATTTTTCTTACCTTACTGTCCTTATTCAGCTTTCAGTACAGTAGTGAGAAGAGTGGTGAAAACAGACATATTTCCATTATCCACAGTCTTAATTAGAAATCACTGTGTTTTTCACCATTAAGAAAGGTCACCTCTAGGGTCTCTCAGGGTCTTCCCTGGTAGCTCAGCTGGTAAAGAATCTTCCTGCAATGCAGGAGAACCTGGTTCAGTTCCTGGGTCAGGAAGATCCACTGGAGAAGGGATAGGCTAGCCACTCCAGTATTCTTGGGCTTCCCTTGTGGCTCAGCTGGTAAAGAATGTGCCTGCAATGTGGGAGTCCTGGGTTCTAACTCGGGGTTGGGAAAATTCCCTGGAGAAGGGAACAGGCTACCCACTCCAGTATTCTGGCCTGGAGAATTCCATGGACTGTCTAGACCATGGGGTCAGAAAGAGTCAGACACGACTGAATGACTTTCACTTCACTTCACTTCATACTAGGGTCTTTTAAGATGCTTTTTTATAACAGTAAAAAAAATGTTCTTCTATCATCATTTGCTAGATTTTTATTATGGTTGCGTGTTGAATTTTGTCATTCTTTTTATATATCTACTGGTATTTGTGATTTTTTCTACTTATTTAATATGATGAATTACAATGACTATTTTAAAATATTTAACCAGGCTTGCATTCCAGGATTTTAATGCCCCACTCCACCTGGAGGGTCAAGATCTATTATTCTTTGTGTATATTGCTGGATTTTATTTATAGAGAATCAAATTGAGCATGTTTTTTTCTCTAATGTCATAAGGAATATTGGTCTGCAGACTGATTTCTTTGTAATGTCTTTGGTTTGGGTACTGAAATAATATAATCTTCATAAAATTAGTTGGGAATTGTTTCTTGAACTTCAAACACATAAATCCCTTATTCCTACCCATTTTATGGCTGTGGTGTGGTTGTGTTTTGTATGACATATGTTAAACTCCCTGACTATGTTTTGTTGTTTCTCTTTCAACTTGTATAAATTTCTTTTTAAAACTTAAGAGGAAAAATACTCTATTGTATTTACAAGATATTGATCAATTCTGTTGCTCTTTATTCCTACAACTTTATTTTTGGTCTTATATAATATTTCTTCCTGAAACATACGTTTATTGAATATTGAAATATGAATTTGATAATTATTGTCTTTAATCACTTTAAAGATGTTATTCCACTCTTTTCTGAGGAAATGTGTAACCATTCAATCTGTTTTCACTTTATATATTTCTATTATATGTTTCTCTATGATCTTGAGTTTATGCCGAGTGAGGCTCATTGAACTTGAATCCGTAAATGTGTGTCTTTTTAATTTGTCTATTTTTTTTTTAATCGGATCACTCTTCCTGATCAAGGTTTCATAACAACAGGCATGCCCATAGCTGACCACAACTAATCTTCATTAATTTTATTGCTGTCCTGCCCTTTCATTTTCTTTCATCACAGCATTATATCACAGTGATTCATTATTTACTACAGAACAACTTCTATTATGGGTTGCAAAACACAATTCCTGAAAGATACCATTTTAACCTCCCTTTTAGAGAGGGACTGGCCTTTGGGAATTACCTTAGTATTCCGAAATCAGTAACTTACTGTCCAGTGTACAATGACTGTGTATGGGAGAGAGAACCGTATATTTTCCCCAGTTTGAGTCAGTTGGCTCACTCTGGAAAAATTGTTTTAAATAGTGCAGTGATGTGTGAAGTCAGTTTCCAGATACCCAGGGAGATGGTGAGATGTTCTCCAGTTAAACAAAGGAGGGAGTGCTGGGAAGTTGTTGTTGAGTCGCCAAGTCATGCCCTACTGTTTGCAACCCCAGGGACTGCAGCACATCAGGCTTCCCTGTCCCTCACCATCATCTGGAGTTTGGCCAAGTTCATGTCCATTGAATAGGTGATACCATCCATCTGTCTTATTCTCTGCCTCCCTCTTCTTCCCTGCCTTCAGTCTTTTCCAGCATCAGGGTCTTTTCCATTCAGTCAACCATTTCCAATGTGTCATGTTGGGAAGACAGCACTATAAATGTTCACTAAGTACTTTCAGGATATGAAATTCTAGAGGAGCATGACACATGTTTGGATACATACATTCACTGTTTTGGGGCTTTCATTGCCGTCCCCCCCCCACCCCCCGCCACAATAACTCAGGATTAAGTCTAAATTCGTTATTTTTATTCCTCAGTAGGATACCAAGTATATTTATCTTCCAAGCAGCTTCACACCTATGTAGTGTAGGAATATTAAAGTCATCCTTGAATATAAAAGTCTTATCACCTTTAAGTCTTTAAAAATGATGTTTCCTCTTTATGTGATAAATCTTTCCCTTTTTTATTCCTTCATCAGTCTAATCCCCACTCATTCTTAAACTATACAGGCTAGTTCCTCCAGGAAAATTATTCATACCTCTCTGTTGAGAGGTCAGTTCTCTGAACTCTCAGCTCCATATTCCTCTATTTCCCTGTGGAGTGATTCTCATGCCATATGTAATTTCTTATTATTCACTATACCCAAGGATCCTATTTTTTAAATCTCTAAAATGTAGCACATCACCTGGCATTAAATAAATATTTATTAAGAGACTAAAGTGACTGTGGGTCTTGATCAATGATAGTAGCAATTTTACTATGCTTATTTTTGGTACAATCTTTGCTGTAATGCTATTTAAGATCAAGTTAACATTTAGCAAAAGGCATCAAAATATTATTTCTGTTAAACTTGTAGTAAAATAAAATGCCTTTGTTTTGTAGACAGAAATTTATGTAAGTATGCACATTAAAATTCTTTTGACAATGGAACAAAGATTTTTATCAGTAACAATTTAACAGGTAAGATGTTTCATGTAAAAATATAAAATCCAAATTATCTTGAATCAGTAAAGTCAGAATAGAAATACATTTATATCCTTATAATGGAAATTATTTCAAAGACTGATCATTTTTCTTGTATAGATTATGGTGATTTTTTAAAAATATCTGTGACATTATCCAATAGAGACAAATCAAATATAATTTTTTAAAAATCCTATACCACTTTGATTCCTGTGATATTACTCTATTTTTTATTTTATTTTTAAATTCATTTTGTTTAAACTTTTGAAAAAGGATATTTTATATAGATAATACATTTTTAAATAGCTTTTTGCCACTTTTTCTCAGCCTGGACTTTTGAAATAGCTTGTTTGAGGTTCAAAAAATCAATTGCATATTAACAGTTATAAATTTAGTTTTATAAAATTACTGTAAGCATATATTTTATTGGATCTCTGTTTCTGTTTCAGGTGCTTATGTGTGTGAAAGGGTGACTGTCATGGAGTCATGATTATGGAAAACTTTCTTTTGAAGTTCATGTTGTTTTTTGTTCAGGTTCCAGGAGTGTCACTGTTTTGTTACAGGTTAAGGAGAAATTTGAGTATCCTCCATTTCATAGATCATGACTTTTTTTATTTTTTTGCTTCAGACTTATATTAGGATTAAGTTTGAAGTCTTGATTTCTTATGAGATTCCTTTTTTCCTATTGAGAGCCTTGGCTATAACAGTCTTACCTATCTCCCCTTGAGGTAACCAGCCAAATTGTCCAAGTCTCCTTTCACTTAAGATTCTGACTTTGCATGGTCCCAGCTTGTGTAAGCTGAAGTACATCATCTTTCCGTGCATTGACACCAAAACCTTAGATTTTAGTTTTCAGTACTTGTTTTCAGACAGGTTTCCTCTGAAAAAAAATTTATCCTCTAACAGAATAGTTATAAAATAGACATATAGAAAAAATGGTCATTTATACAAAAATTGGCTTTATTTCAGGATTAAGCTTAAATTTCTTTAAATATTTGTTTTCTGTGGGCTGTATTTTCAATAATAATTCTGTGTAATTCCCTTTTGCTCCTTTACTTTTTCTATTTTCGTTAAATTCTGATAAAAAATTCTATCCAATCTTAGTTCAAGTGGAAAATTTGATTATATTGTTTTTGCACAATTATTAAATTAATTAGAGACCTAGACAGTTTCTAAATATCTCTCAGTTCCTTCCTACACAAGAGAACATAAACCAGAAAATCATTTTGACTTTGATATGTAGTCTAATCTTTCATCTAAGAATATTACATTTTCAGTTTTTCCAAAAATCCAAATGTGGAAAGGCACAAAATGTAATTATATATTATATGGGCAGAATTCAACTTACATCAGTTTACACTTAGGGCGCTAAACAAGTTAGGTGTGTATTATCAACTTTCATCATGTAAGTAATTCTGAGTAATTCTTTGTTTTGTGGAAAAACTTTTCTCAGTTCCTTCAATGCTTCATCTTTAAGCATTTTCTCAAATCTAGGACATTACAGATATCAGTTAGAAATGTAAGTTTGTTGGGGGGGAAAAAGATAGTTTAGAGTTAAACAAGCATGGTGAGAGGGCAGTGATGAGTGGGTTACCTGTTATGGGTTGAATGTTGTATTTCCCCAAAATTTGTGTTGAAATCCACCACCCAATGTAATGATATTAAGAGTTGAGGCCTTTGAAGAGTAATTAGAATTAGATGAGAATGGATCCCTAGTGAATGGGATTAATGTTTTTACAAAAGACACTAGAGAGTTTGTTTCTCTTCTCTTTCTGCCATGTGAGGATACAGTGAGAAGATGGCAGTCTGAAAATTATGTGACAGATTTTATCTCTGTACATACACATAGTTATGAGCGAAAGAAAGAGAAAAGATAGTTTAAAACTCATTATTCATGAGTATGTACATATATAAATATGCATAGGCATTTGTATTTAGAAAATGTGTTAAAATGGTAATTATATTAGTTTATGATCTCATTGTAATGATTATGGTAATTGCTTTCCTATATTGAACACTTACTACAAAGTTCTCTAAACATTCTATAAGCATTGTATTATGTAATACTAAAAACAGCAATCACGTAACATTGCCTACATCTCCTAACATAATTTGACCACTGGGTTTGTCCTCCAATTCATGCCAGATGCCAGTTTTCTGTGAAACTAATGAAGTATAAGCTATAGATTTTCTGACTTACACACGACCCTTCCAGTATTATGAGTGGGTCTTTACCAATTTGTTAACATTTTCTTATCCTTTAAAAAGTAAAATTTGCAAAAGAAAGATATTTTAAGAGTGACAAGTTAAGACTACTGTCTTCTTTCATCTTTGACTTACCCTTCAAACAGCTTTTCCTCCTGTTGGTGTTGTAGTGGCCATGGGAGTTTTTGGGCTTCAGTTGAAGGAAATTAACTTGGGGAATTTTGTTTGTTTGGGTTTAAAAATAACCTCCATATATAGTTAAGCTGTTAGTGGTCATCCTCTGAGGAAATAATATGTAGGAGAAAATGTCCTGCTGCTCATCAAAGTGACTCACCTAGCACCCTGACCCAAGGTTGCAGAATTGGAATGTGTGTAATAGGACAGATACTTGGGCCTCTGACAATGAAAATACTTAGTATGTAGAAGGTGGGCGAACAGACAAAAATTTAAATGCGTAAAGCCAGAGTCCAGCTGTGGAATCTGTTAAAAATCATTATGTATATTATGTAAAATTGTTCATGGAAGATTTAATTTTATCAGTGCCTAATAAAAGTGAAAGTTTCTTTGGTCCGCGTATTTTGGGTATGAGTGCCCCATAGATATGGTGAGGTTTTCTGTTGCATTTCACAAAATATTATTTGTAGGTCATAAGCTTGGTAACATTACAACAAATAACAAGATATCTGTGTATGAAGTTTCATCTTCCACACATCCCCAAGATTAGACTTTGCATATTAGCATATTTGACTTATCAATTCTTTTGAGAGAAACTGGTAGTTTCAAAATATGGCATGCTGTATTACTCCTGATGCAGTGAAATTGGCTGAAAACAAGTGTACCACTGATAAAACTCCAGTATTTATTTATTAATAAATCAACTTATATGGCATGAGAGAAATTTGATTATATGACTCAATACAATGTGGTAAAAATTTTGAAGCTCTTGATATGTCATAAATTCATATAAATTTTTATATATTCCATAATTAGCAATTATGCCAACATTTGAATATGAAAATAAAGCATTATCCAAATAAAGAAAACAAAGCCATAAAAAGTTAACAAAAAAACTTGAAAATATCAAAAGACTCACTTTCTATACTACAATTAAACTAAAGACTCTAATGTTAAAAATCATAAAAAATAAAAGTAATGAAAAACAACATTACAGTCAAGAACTATAGATAATAAAGTGATAATTAATGAGCAAGAAAAAATTGATCACGACACACCCAAACTGGAAACTTTTAAGCATAACAGAGATGAAAATATTATAAAGAAAGCTATCCCTTGGGTGATCAAAAGAGTACTTGTGAAAGTCAGAAGCAAATTAATTCCGTGTACTTCTTCAGAAGTATGAAGATTCTTTTATTATGAACTTTTACTGTAAGCACTGATTTCATGGAAAACCAGTTTGTTTTTGTTTTATTTTTGTTATCCCACTTATATTTATAGAGAACAAAACAGATGTGTTTAAAATGAGACTTTTAAATAAGAATAGTCAAATATGTCAGATCATTCCTAGATTTTGTTTTTACGAAAGCAAGGTTTGGGTGTATTGCTTTGTTGGTAACTTTTGTTTCCACAGGAAAGACATTATTTACATCTCATGAGCTTGAAGACTGTATGAACACAACCATACCTCTGTTTATTTGCATTATTTTATTTTACCTTGCAGATAGTGCATTTTTACAAATTGAAGATTTTTGGTAACCCTTCCTCAAGCAAGTCCTTTAGCACCGCTTTTCCAATACTGTTTGTTCACTTCACATTTTTGTGTTATATTTTTGTAATTCTCGCAGTATTTCAAATATTTTCATTATTATTCTATTTGCTATGATTATCTGTGACCTTTGATGTTACTATTATAATTGTTTTGCGGTGCCACGAACCACACACTAATAAGACAGAAAGCTTAATGATAAATACTGCATGTGATCTGACTGCGACACTGACTGCCCATTCCCACATCCTTCTCCCTCTCCTCAGGGCCCCCTCCTCTGATTGCTCCACTTATTGACCATTCACACATCTTTCTCCCTCTTCTCAGGCCTCCCTACTCCCTGAGACACAACAGTGTTAAAATTTGGCTAATTAATAACCCTGCAATGGAGTCTTAAGTTTTAAAATGAAAAGGAGAGTCCTTCAAATCAAAAGCTGTGAAGGATTAAGTTTAGTGAGAAGGGCATGTCCAGAAATGAGGTAGGCCAAAAGCTAGACTTCTGTACCAGTTGGCCAAGTGGTGACTACAAAGGAGAAGTTCTTGAAAGAAATTAACAGTGCTACTCCAGCGAACACACAGATGATAAAAAAGCAAAGCAACATTATCATTGATACAGGGAAAATTTTAGTGTTCTGAATAGATGATCAAATCAACCGCAATATTCCCTTAGTTGCTTCCCTGTTGGCTCAGACAGTAAAGAATCTGTCTGTGAATTGGGAGACCTGGGTTTGATCCCTGGGTTGAGAAGATTCTCTGGAGGAGGGCATGGCAACCCATTCCAGTATTCTTGCCTGGAGAATCCCCATGGACAGAGTTGCCTGGTGGGCTACAGTCCATGGGATCTCAAAAGAGTCAGACACGATTGAGTGAGCACAATCCAGAGCAAGGCCCTACTTCTCCTTAACTCTGTGAAGCCTGAGGGAGTTAAGGAAGGTAAAGAAGAAAAGTCTGAAGCTAGCAGAGGTTGGTTCATGAGGTTTAAGGAAATAAACGGTCTTTCTAACATGAACATAGTAAGTGAAGCAGCTCATGTAAAAGCTGCAGCAAGTTATCCAGAAGATAATTAATGAATTGACTATACTAAAAAACAGATTTTCAGTGAAGATGAAAGAGCCTTCTGTTTGAACAGGATGCCATCTAGGACTTACATTGCTAGCAAGGAGAAGTCAATGCCTGACTTCAAAGCTTCCAAAGACAGGCTGACCTTCTTGTTAGTGGTAATGTAGCTGGTTACTTGAAGTGAATGTTCACTTACCATTTGGAAAGTCCCAAGACCCTTAAAAGTCATGTTAAAATGACTCTGCCTGTGCTGTATAAATGGAACGACAAAGTCTGTTTACACATCTGTTTACAACTTGGTTTACTGAATAGTAAACCCACTGTTGAGAACTACTACCCAGAAAGGAAAAAAAAAAAAAGATTCCTTTCAAAATATTACTGTTCATTGATAATGCACCTGTTCACCCAAGAGTGATGTACAAATGATACTGATGTACAGTGAGACCTGTGTTTTCATGCCTACTAACACAGTATCAGTTCTGCAGTTCTCCAGGCCATGGATTGAGTAACTTCTACATTTCAGTTTTATCATTTAAGAATATATTTTGTAAGGCTGTAGCTGCCATGCATTATGATTTCTCTGATGGATCTAGGGAAAATCTTCTGGACAGTATTCTAGATGCCATTATCAACCTTCATGATTCATGGAAAGAGGTCAAAATATCAACATTAAGAAGAGTTTGGAAGTTGATTCCACCCTTCATGTATGACTTTGAGGGGTTCAGTACTCCGGAAAAGTAAGTCATGGCAGATGTTGTAGAAATAGCAAGAGAATTGGAATTAGAAATGAAGATGTGACCAAATTACTGCCATATCATGATAAAACTTAAATGGGTGAGGAGGTGCTTCTTATGGATGAGTGAAGAAAGTGGTCTCTTGAGATGGAATCCACTTTTGGTGAAGATGCTGTGAAGATATTGAAATGACAACAAAGTTTTTAGGACATTTTTAGATTATTACATGAACTTTATAAAGTGTAGGCAAGATTTGAAAGGATTTACTCTGGTTTTGAAGAAAGTTTTGTGGATAAAATGCTGTTCCTGAAAGGAAAAGCCAGTTGATGTGGCAAATTTCATTGTTGTCTTATTTTAAGAAATTGCCACACCACTCCAGCCTTCAGGAACAACCACCCTGATCAGTTAACAGCCATCAACACTGAGGTGAGACCCCCCCACCAGTAAAAAGATTAACTCACTGAAGGCTCATGATGACTAGCACTTTTTAGCAAAAAATATTTTTGAATTAAAGTACAGTCACTGTTTCTGTAAGCATAATGCTGTTGCACACTTAATAGATTATAAACTGTTAGTGTATACTTAAACATGCAAGAGGCAACAAAAAAATATGACTCACTTGATTGCAATATGTAGCATATTGAGGTCATCTGGAACAAAACACACAATATATCTGAGGCATGTCTATCTATGAAAAATTCTAAGAAGTCTTGAAGATGTTGCACAGAAGGAGGCTATGTTTATTTGTGTCATGTGGGAAAATGCTTGTGGTATTTTGTCTTTTTAAAATTTATAATAGTTTTAATTTTTTTCATTCTGATTAAATATTCACTTTCTCATATAATTTGTATTTGTAATATTTTACAATTCTTAGAACTTCCCCAAATTATATCATTGTTAGGCATCATTAAACCTAGGTCTCTCCTTCCTCAGTTCTTACAGTGCTTTCCTTGATCACCTAGTCAAACTAGTTTTCTTATTTGTTTTGCTTTTCCTTAAATATCGGTGTTCCACATCAGAGAATTTACACTTGCTCTTTCCCTGTTTCCTCCACTAGACTAGTTCTCTGATATTCGCCTATAGGAGTCACTGCGCACTTGGCTTAGATACCTGCTCAAGCATCACCTCTTCAAAGGTTGGATTTTCAAACTAAAATTATACTTTCCATAGCTTTCTTTATTGTTTCCTTGCATTATTCTCCTTTACAATACTCTCTATTACTTACCATATGACATAACAATCTATTAATAACTTCTTTCTAGGTTTGATAAAATGTAATACTATAATAAAAAAGCCTTTTATGTGTTTTGTTCACTCCCAGGAGCTTATAACAGTGCTTGGCTCTCATAGTCACTGCTTAATAAATATTTGTTGAACAAATGATTGAACAAATATTATTATATACTGTTGTTTTAAAAAAGAAACTAAAGGTTAAATATCAAGAAAATTATAATTTTAAAGCTTTTAAGTGGTAGAGCCAAAATTCACAGATAATTTTTTGGACTCAAGATTAGTTTATAACCACAAAATATCATTTTACCTAAAAAAATCCTTTAAAATAGGCTCAAGATTGGAAAACAAAATACATTTGATGCTAATGTGACATAAATATGTCACATTTATGTTCAGAATTTAATAATGCAAAAACTATTTTTAAAAAATGAGTCATTGTAAATGTAAGTTTGTTTAGACTTGCAAGGGAAAGTATGATATCATAGTGCAGCATGGTACATTTATTTCTAAAATTACCTGCAGAAAAAGCAACACTATCTACAAGTAATAAATATAATTTCAAAGAAACACATCATTCACCAAAGAGGAAATATACTTAGAAAATGAACAACATATGGAAAACTTTTAACCATCTTACTAATTAAGGAAAAGTAAGATTATAATGCTAAATAAAGTGTTAAACTCATTAAATTAGCAATTCATCATTTAGAACACGTTTAGAACATCGTTTAGAATACATCGTTTAGAATCACGTTTCTGTGAACTGCTGGTGTTCATGTAAGGGACTGACAGTATCAACTGTCTTTGATCTGGTTAAATCTGATTCATGAAATCATGAAAAAGAATTATCAGTGCTGATTTTATGCAGAAAATGAGCATTTTAATAAGTATTAGCAAAAACCTAAGAGAAGCATGAAATTTGAATCATGTTAAAAAATTAATGAAATTATTGTATAGCTGAATGGATGTTCCAAAAACTTCAAATTACAAAAGTTGTTATAGATTTATTGTCGTGCTTACAGTTGCTTGAAACAAACCAAAAGCAAATACTTTATGGAAGAATCCAGGTTCAACTTGGACTTCAAAGCATCCTCAAACATAAAGTTCTTGGGAAAAATGAGTTCACAATTTAAAATTTTAAAAACCTCACACATAAATAAGATACTTATGACAATCAGCAGAACAGTATACACATCAAGAAAAGACTTAGATCTTGAACCTATCAGGTATAAATTATTGAATAAGTATATTGTCACATTAAAAGCAAAGAGAAGTGAGTTTAAAAACAGGAGATATAAACTACCCAAAATAGCAAATAATTTGGAAAAGAAGCATCAGAAAATTATGTATATTTTTAAATGAAAACTAAATAGAATCAACAACAAACATTTACAAATAAAACTGTATACAGGAAGTCATTTATGATGATATCAAAATCATTAAATACCTTGAAATAAATATTATGAAAAATACAAAGACTTCTGTATGGAAAACAATATTATTGATTAATGTTGGAGAAGAAATGGAAGTGTGCATCATTTTCACTGCTTTGAAAACTCAATAAAGTGCTATCCCTTTCCAGATTAATCTATTGTTTCACCTAAATTAAATCAATATAAAAATTATAAAGGTAATTTAATTAAGCTAATTCTAAAACTTATAAGGAAATAAAAATGATACTCATATACTCTTGAAAAATAAGTTGGAGTTACTCTATGAATTAACATGATTACAGGTATATCGTTACATTGTGTAAGACCGAGTGATACTGGACAAATGACAGAAAGTATAGACCAGCACATAAAGTAGAATATACAGAAAGAGAGCCACACATTAGTTTCTAGATTTAAGGAAAATATATTCCCTGGTGGCTCAGATAGTAAATAATCTCCCTGCAATGCAGGAGACCCAGGTTCGATCCCAGGGTTAGGAAGATACCCTGGAGGAGGGAATAGCAGCTCCATTATTCTTGCCTGAAGAATTCCATGGACAGAGGAGCCTGGCAGACTGTGGAGTCCATGGGATCACAAAGAGTTGGACACAGCTGAGCGATTAACACTTTGATATCATTGCAAACCAGAGAAAAGATAACTTCTTCAGAAAATTATGAGGAGTTAATTGTGTACCCATATCTTATCATATCCCAGGTTGTTTACAGATACAAATATTAGAGATAAAATCAATAAGTGCTCTACAATTAAAATTAAGAACTCTTTCTCAAAAATCTTCAATAAAGTATGAAAAAACATGAAGATATTTGTAATACATATAAATGACAAAGGATTTCAATCAAATCAAAACATAAAAAGATAAATATTGAATGATACAGTGGAAAATATTGGCAAGGAAACTAATTAGGCACGTTGCAAAAGAGGATATCCAAATGTCTAATGAACATGAAACTGTGACTTAGTGTTGATCTTGGGTGGACTAAGCCTGTAGCAGCTTGAAGCAGCGCTTCAGTTCCTGGCCAGAGATTGAGGTAGGGCTGTAGCTGTGAGAAATCCTAGCCACTAGGGTCCAGTGGCCAATGACAAGGCCCTGGCCTGCCAGCTGTTTAGAAGTGAATTTCCACATAAAGATGGAAAGTAGTGAAGCAAGTAAAGTATTGATTAGAAATGAGTACACTATGTGTGGATAGACAGACACACAGGCAGGCTCAGAGAGTCACACCCTTGTAGTAGTTTGAATGTCTTTTATGGTACATTTCTTCTGGGCTTCGTTTGGCCAGTCATTTAATTCGCCTGGTTCTAAGTCTGTAATTGGTATATCTCAGTATCCTCCCTTGTGTGTGCATGCCTGTCTCAGCCAAGATGGGTTCTAGCAAAGAGGTCTATGACATCACTTACTGTGAAGTGGTGCCCTCTCCGTTTTTGACCTCCAGGGATTCTCTGTATGTGCAGTTGAGAGGGTCTTCTTGACTTTGATAATGAGGAATATGTGGTCTTTTATCTGGGCAGGGCCCAGCCTCCTCTGTTATACTGTATTTATGGAGTTTCTTTCTACAGGGGAGTAACTGTTCAGCCTGAGGCCCATCTATCTCCTGCTTCACTGTTACTATCAGGAAAATACCAACTAAAACCTCATTGAGGCACAACTATGTACAAGCTAAATGACAAGTATTCAAAGAACTGACTGATGATGCAAGTTTTCTCAAGTATATAAACAGAAAAGAATTCTCAATAACTGCTAGCACAGAGTGTAAATTAGTAGTGACTTCAGAGAATTATTTGTCTATCTATTTTATGACCCAGCAAATTTCACTTGCTAAATCTTTGCTGAAAAAAAAATGTCTCCATGTGCACCAAAAGATGGGTACAACAATGCTCAGTACATCATCCATAATATACAAATCCTGAAAACAAATTCTATCAAAAGTAAAGCATAGACAGAAAACTGATGATGTATTTATATAAGAGAATATTATATATCCGTAAAAATAAGAAACTACAGATATAAACTAAACTGGATAAATCTCAAATTATTTTAAATGAAAAAGTATAGTACAAAAATATTTTGTATGATTCACTTTTAATGTAATTTTAAGAGTCAATGCCCTTCTCATTAGTATAATAATTGTATTGGAGAAAGAAAGCGAAATATATGGGAAATGGTAGGGCAGGGACTTCTGGGTGTTGGTAGAGTTATATTTTTTAACCTAGATGTTACATACATCTTTTTACTCATTTACTAAGAATTTATTGAGCTTCGCAGTTAGGATTTTTAAACTTATTCTGATGTAAAGTATACTTAACTAATTAATAGCTATAACAGCAAAGGCAGAAAACATATACATGAATTGGAAATTATATTTGAATGTAGCACATAACAGTAAAGAGGTAAAAATATGAATAAAAACCGAAAAGAGATGGAGGATTCCATGAGATTTGAGAAGAGTTCACAGGTAATCTGGGTTTTGAACAGTAAGACAGAAGGAAAGAACTCAATTAGGGAGAGTACATATTATTTGAAGAAAAATATGTGAGATGTGAATGAAGATACCTTTCAAGAAGAAAAATACTCACCCTATGAATGATGTGAGACACAATAATAATGATGAGCCAAGAAAGTGACAGATATGTATCTAATGATGAAAAAATCATATTTACTAAAAACCAAGATTAATAACACATTTATAGGTTAAAATAAGGTTAAGTGTAAATATGCTTATCCAGATCCCAAATCCAGTTCAAGCAGGAGAGAGTGATTCTCCTCACCAAAAACAAGCAAGGCTCTGAGCACCAGCTGAGTGACCTAGAATTCAACTCAGTTCTGACACTGTCTACCAGGAAATAGTATCCGATACCACAGGTCAAGGATTCTGTTCCATGAAACTTTATTCTCTCTGCTGCTTTTGAGGGCAGTTGCAAACCCAGGTTATCACTTGTGATTCCAGTGATCTTTCCTTAAACTTCAGACACCAGTCACAAGTCCAGGTTGTTAAATGTATTTCTAACCAACTGGCTATAAATCAGGTTCCCATGACTTTGTTTTAAGCTTTGAATAATTTGCTTGTGCAGCTCACAGAACTCCAAGAAACCTTTTACTCATGAGATTACTAATTTATTATAAAAGGATGCAACCAGGAACAGCCAGATGGAAAAAATGCATAGGGCGATGCGTGGGGAAAGGGCTCAGAACGTCCATGCCCTCTCTGAACGCCACTGTCCCAGCGCCTTCAGGTGTTCTACGACACAGCTAACTTGTCGCTCTGAATGCTTTCTAGTTATCTTATTCCTTGCATATTTTGACATTACTGTCATTTTATTCCAAGTTATTTTATTATGACTTACTCTTTTTACCCATACATTGTTTAGAAGTGTGTTGAGTTTCAAATATACAATATGTGTGTTTGCTTGGGGAATGAGGTAGGGTTGGGAGACCTTTTTACTGATGTATTTGTATCATTTTTTTAGTGAAAATATATTTTTTGTTTTGGACTTTTTATGATTATATATGTGATCATTTAAAATCATTTTAAATAATATTACACAACCACATAAATATTTCCAAATATGTAAATATGATGATAGGTTTTTAAAAATTAAGCAGCCCGTTCCAGTACTTTGCCTGGGAAATCCAATGGGTAGAGGATCTTGGCAGGCTACAGTCCATGGGGTCACAAAGAGTCAGACAGAACTTAGCGACTAAAGAACAACAGTATAGTTTAATTGTCCTCGCCATGTCTTAGTTTTTTGGTATTCCTATTTCCAGAATTCTTTGATGAAATGTTTTCCTTGTTAAGATTTAAATCCTCTATTCTGTTCCAGGCACATAGAATTCTTAAAAATAACAAAAGAAGTAATAGCACAAATATGAAAATTTATCTCAACTCTCTCTAAACTTTCTCTTTTTTAAAACTTTGCCCCTCTATATAAGTGAGTGATAACTTTTCAAGAGCCTCCTTAGAATGAACTTCTCTCAACATTGTTTCCATTTCAAATTCTCCAGATACTCCATAATTATCTGGTTCCTCTGACTTTGGTATTTTGATCCACATGGAACTCATACTAAAATTGGAAACTTTAAACAGTCCCTTTCCACGTATTCAATTGGGATTTCCCTGCTGGCTCAGTTTCTATTCCTGTGTGTAAATGTGGTTTGTCCCTTTCTACCTACAATTGGGATTTCCCTGCTGCGGGAGACCCAGGTTTGATCCCTAGGTCAGGAAGATCCTGTGGAGAAGAAAATGGCAGCCCACTCCAGTACTCTTGCCTGGAAGATCGCATGGATGGAGGAGCCTGGGAGGTTACAGTCCATGGGGTCAAAAAGAGTCGGACACGACTGAGCGACTTCACTTCACATATTCAATATCACAATGACATTTCTGCACATTTCACCACATTCTTGCTTTATTTGCTGTTTATTAGATTGTATTTAAAAAAGAATCATCACATATTTAGGTCTTTTAAGTGATATCTTTTTAGAGGTAGCAAGTGAGATCATCTCCAAAGGATCATTTAGAAGGAATTGTGTTGGTATTTTTTCACTTTATAGTGTCTTCTTCATTAGTTATGTTCCCTGGTCTTAAAATATTATAACATTACTTCTCCTTCATCCTAGACAGTTGTATCATTGGCTCAGGAGGAGAATCATAGTCCCTGTTAGGAAAGAGAGATTGTAGTCCCTGTTCTGAATCAAGAAAAATGTGCTGCTTAGAAACAGAGCTGACCTCTGCCAACTAGAAACGTTTTCTCTAAAAATTATCTGTGTGACACTGTGGCTTGTTACACTAACTGCCATCCCTGAAATGTCTATTCATGAAGGTTTCCAAGGATATACTGATACAAACCTTTTCTCATATTAAGTGGGAGGTAACAATAGCCATTCTTCAATAGCCTTAAATTTACTGGTCTTTTAGAAATAACCAGCTTCCCCAATGTGAAATTACATTCTATCTGATTTTGAAATACAGTTTAGGTTTTTCTTCTTAAAAGATCAGTTTTATTAATAACCAAGTCATTAATGTATTCTCCCTCCACTCTGAGGATTGAAGGGTAGGAGTGAGAGTGGAGTCAAAGGTAATCATTGTACATTGCTCTTGATCTTTCTATTGTCATCATCAGTTTCAAAGTTATATCTTCACTGATATTTTCCTTAAATTCATCAGAATTAATATCATGCTTTTATTCCTAGTTTTTAACTGTAAATATTGGAGGCCCCCAAATACTGTCATCCTTTGCTTTTCATCCTCTAATTCTATCCCTTTGAAGCTCTGTACATCCCCAATTCTCTTGCTAAGGCTCACCCTACACTCAAACCTGAATCTCATTCTGTGTGTGTATGTGTGTGTGTTAGTTGCTCAGCCATGTCCGACTCTTTGCATCCCGATAGACTGTATCCCACCAGGATCACAGTCCATGGAATTCTCCAGGGAAGAACACTGGAGAGGATAGCCATTCCTTTCTCCAGAGGATCTTCCAGACCCAGGGATCAAATCCTGGTCTCCCACATCGCAGGCAAATTCTTTACCGTCTGAGCTACCAGGGAAGCCTCTTTATACTATATAATCAACTTTTTTCCTGAGCTCTACTCTGATTTTCTAGCTGTAATATAACCCTGGCTTTCCCTAATCTGGGTTTCCTATAAGAATATTGGATCCTCAGAAGTCCTCTAAAACTATGGCTGTGTTTCTTCCTGCGTCACTTTTTCAATTGGACCTAAAAATGCAGTAAGTGTACTTTTTCTTTCTCATTTCTGCTTTCTGGATAGTCTTTCTTTATTACTAAATTATCCAGTTTTAAATTTTATATCATTATACACACACACACACACACACACTCACTCTCACACACTCACACACTCTTCATTGTTCTTATTAACTACCAGCCCCTTGGTCATTTATCTTATTAGTTAGTGACTTTTATCTCCTGGCTCACTGTCATCCTCTCCACTACTACTCTCGTGGAAATGCTGGATGCTTTCCAAACACACATTGCAGATGAAACTACCATATCTTAGATTCACATTTTTAAACTCCTTTCCTCCAATGATCTAATGCTTTATATTGTCAGTCTTATCCTTTCATGCTCATAAACTAGATTTTGTCTTTGCCAGCAATGTCGATGACTTTATAATGTTTCTTATCCCCTGATTGCTATCTCCTGTCTTTACAATTCATTCACTTTACAGACCTAATTTGCCATTTCTTTTATCCCACTAGGACTTTATATCAAAATACCTGTCACTTCTTCATCATATTACATATTTTGATGTCTTCACCCCTTTCTTGCCCCATTTAAATCCTTTGTTCTATTATTAAAATAATTTCCTTTGATACAGTTTTTGTTTCTTGGCCTTTCTCACCCTTGGTTGTACTTTTTTTGCAAAATCATAATACTAGTTAATTTCAGTTAACTCCAGGCTAAAACAAACAACTTCTCTGAGTGTATTTCATTCACCAAATACTACTAGATTTCTTTTTTTTTCTTTTTCTTTTTTTTCTTATTGAAGGATAATTGCTTTACAGAATTTTGTTGTTTTCTGTCAAACCTCAGCATGAATCAGCCATAGGTATACATATATCCCCTTTCTTTTTTAAACTCCTTCCCATCTCCCTCCCCATCTCACCCTGCTAGGTTGATAGAGAGCCCCTCTTTGAGTTTCCTGAGCCATACAGCAAATTCCTGTTGGCTATCTATTTTACATATGGTAATGTAAGTTTCCATGTTACTTTCTCCATACATCTCACCCTCTCCTCCCCTCTCCCCATGTCCATAAGTCTATTCTCTATGTCTGTTTCTCCATTGCTGCTCTGTAAGTAAATTCTTCAGAACCATTTTTCTAGATTCTGTAATGTGCCTTGGAATACAATATTTATCTTTCTCTTTCTGACTCACTTCACTCTATGTAATAGGTTCTAGGCGCATCCACCTCATCAGAACTGACTCAAGTGCTTTCCTTTTTATGGCTGAGTAATATTCCATTATGTATATGTACCACAACTTCTTTATCCATTCATCTGCTGATGGACTTCTACGATGCTTCCATGTTCCAGCTATTGTAAATAATGCTTCAGTGAACACTGGGATGCATGTGTCTTTTTCAATTTTGGTTTCCTCAGGGTATATGCCGAGGAGTGGGATTGCTGGGTCACATGGTGGGTTTATTCCTAGTTTTTTAAGGAATCTCGATACCGTCTTCCATAGTGTCTGTATCAATTTACATTCCCACCAACAGTGCAAGAGCATTCCCTTTTCTCCACACCCTCTCCAGCAATTATTATTTGTACACTTTTTGATGATGGCCATTCTGACCAGTGTGAGGTGATATTTCATTATGGTTTTGATTTTCATTTCTCTCATAATGAGTGATGTTTAGCATCTTTTCATGTGTTTATTAGTCATCTGTCTGTCTTCTTTGGAGAAATGTCTGTTTAGGTCTTTTTCCCACTTTTTGATTGGGTTGTTTGTTTTTCTGGCATTGAGTCCATACAGGACTGTTTGTATATTTTGGAAATTAATCCTTTGTCAGTTGTTTCATTTGCTACTATTTTCTCCCATCCTGAGGGTTGTCTTTTCACCTTACTTATAGTTTTCTTTGCTGTGCAAAAGCTTTTAAGTTTAATCAGGTCCCACTTGTTTACTTTTGTTTTTATTTCCATTACTCTAGAAGGTGGGTTATAGACGATCTTGCTTTGAATTATGTCACTGAGTGTTCGACCTATGTTTTCCTCTAAGAGTTTAATAGTTCATGATCTTACATGCTTTTAGAAAAGGCAGAGGAACCAGAGATCAAATTGCCAATATCCGCTGGATCATCGAAAAAGCAAGAGAGTTCCAGAAAAACATCTATTTCTGCTTTATTGACTATGCCAAAGCCTTTGACTGTGTGGATCACAATAAACTGTGGAAAATTCTGAAAGAGATGGGAATACCAGACCATCTGACCTGTCGCTTGAGAAACCTGTATGCAGGTCAGGAAGCAAGAGTTAGAACTGGACATGGAACAACAGAATGGTTCTAAATAGGAAAAGGAGTACGTCAAGGCTGTATATTGTCACCCTGCTTATTTAACTTATATGCACAGTACATAATGAGAAAAGCTGGGCTGGAAGAAACACAAGCTGGAATCAAGATTGCTGGGAGAAATATCAATAACCTCAGATAGGCGGATGACACCACCCTTATGGCAGAAAGTGAAGAACTAAAGAGCCTCTTGATGAAACTGAAAGAGGAGAGTGAAAAAGTTGGCTTAAAGCTCAACGTTCAGAAAACTAAGATCATGGCATTTGGTCCCATCACTTCATGGGAAATAGATGGGGAAACAGTGGAAACAGTGTCAGACTTTATTTTTTTGGGCTCCAGAATCACTGAAGATGGTGATTGCAGCCATGAAATTAAAAGACACTTACTCCTTAGAAGGAAGGTTATGGCCAACCTTGGTAGCATATTTAAATGCAGAGACATTACTTTGCCAACAAAAGTCTGTCTAGTCAAGGCTATGGTTTTTCCAGTGGTCATGTACGGATGTGAGAATTGGACAGTGAAGAAAGCTGAGTGCCGCAGAATTGATGCTTTTGAACTGTGGTGTTGGAGAAGACTCTTGAGAGTCCCTTGGACTGCAAGGAGGTCCAACCAGTCCATCCTACAGGAGATCAGTCCTGGGTGTTCATTGGAAGGACAGATGTTGAAGCTGAAACTCGAATACTTTGGCCACCTCATACAAGGGGTTGACTCCTTGGAAAAGACCCTAATGCTGAGTGGGATTGGGGGCAGGAGGAGAAGGGGACGACAGAGGATAAGATGGTCGGATGGCATCACCAACTCGATGGACATGGGTTTGGGTAGACTCCGGGAGTTGGTGATGGACAGAGAGGCCTGGCGTGCTGCAGTTCATGGGGTCGCAGAGAGTCGGACATGACTGAGCGACTGAACTGAACTGAACTGAACTGATCTTACATTTAGGTCTTTAATCCATTTTCAGTTTATCTTTGTGTATGGTATTAGGAAATGTTCTAATTTCATTCTTTTACATGTAGCTGTCCAGTTTTCCCATCATCATTTATTGAAGAGGCTGTCTTTGCCCCATTGTATATTCTTGCCTCCTTTGTCAAAAATAAGGTACCCATAGGTGCATGGGTTTAATTCTGGACTTTCTATCTTGTTCCTTTGGTCTATGTTTCTGTTTTTGTGCCAGTACCATAATGTCTTGATGACTGTAGCTTTGTAGTATAACCTGAAGTCAGGAAGGTGATTCCTCCAGCTCCATTCTTTTTTCTCAAGACTGCTTTGGCTATTCGGGGTCTTTTGTGTTTCCATATGAATTGTGAAGTTTTTTGTTCTAGCACTGTGAAAATTGCCATTGGTAATTTGATAGGGATTGCATTGAATCTGTAGATTGCATTTGGTAATATAGTAATTTTTACAATATTGATTCTTCCTACCCAGGAACATGGACTTTCTCTTCATCTGCTTATGTTGTCTTTGATTTCTTTCATCAGTGTCTTATAATTTTCTGTGTACAGTTCTTTTGTCTCCTTAGGTAATTAGGAATATTTTTTCCTAGATATTTAATTCTTTATGTTGCAGTGGTGAATGGGATTGATTCCTTACTTTCTCCTTCTGATTTTTCACTGTTAGTATATAGAAATGCAAGTGATTTCTGCGTATTGGTTTTGTATCCTGCAACTTTTGAAGCATCAATTCTTCAGTGCTCAGCTTTCTTCATAGTCCATCTCTCACATCCACACATCACTACTGGAAAAACCATAGCTTTGACTAGACGGACCTTTGTTGGCAGGGTAATGTGTCTGCTTTTTAATATGCTGTCTATGTTGGTCATAACTTTTCTTCCAAGGAGTAAGCGTCTTTTAATTTCATGGCTGCAATAACCATCTGCAGTGATTTTAGAGCCCCCCAAAATAAAGTCTCTCATTGTTTCCAGTCTTTCCCCGTCTGTTTGCCATGACGTGATGGGACCATATGCTATGATCTTAGTTTTCTGAATGTTGAGTTTTAGACCAACTTTTTCACTCTCGTCTTTCACTTCATCAAGAGGCTCTTTAGTTCTTCTTCACTTTCTGCCATAAGGGTGGTGTCATCTGCATTTCTGAGGTTATTGATATTTCTCCTGGCACTCTTGATTCCAGCTTGTGCTTCCTCCAGTCCAGCATTTCTCATGATGTACTCTGCATATAAATTAAATAAGCAGAGTGACAATATACAGTCTTCACATACTTCTTTCCCTAGCCCTTGTAACATATTAAATTTAACTTGTAAAACTGATTTACAATTTCTAACCTCCAGAACTAAAGGATAAAAAGTTTGCATTTTTTAAGCCGCTAACTTTGTGTTTATTTGTCACAGCAGCAATAGGAAGCTAATATGCCTTCTAATATGGAAACATAAATTTACTTTTGCACCTGTGAAGTTTGTTTTCATGAAAAATTTCAGAGTAATTCTTTAACACAAGAGTAGGATTATGTCCCTTCTCAGCTGAAAATTTTGCAATGTTTTTGAATTTAACACAGAGTAAAAGTCAAAGACTTTCAATGCTGTGATCCCTTTTGCCTTTCTAATATCCTCCCTTGCTCTCTCTGCTTCAACCACTATGGGCTCCTTGCTGTTTTTCAAACATACAGGCACATTCCAATTTTAAGCATTTGTTTTCCAATTTTGTTTTCTCCCCAAAATATTTTTCTTTTAGATTCATGCACAGGTAGATATCTCATATCCTCAAAATATTTCCTGAAGTTTCATCTCTTCAATGAGGACCATGTGGAATCCCTTCATCTCTCATCCATTCTCTTTCTCTGATCTTTTCATGCTTGAAATTGTGGTTTGATTTTTCCATCTTGGTGTTTAACATGCTCGAACATAATATTGCAATACGTATTTATTATGGTTATTGTTAATTGTCTGTGGAGCTCATTAGTATGTAAATTCCATAAAGGAGTGCTCTTGTCATTGAAGTAACATAAGTGCTTAGAACAATGTTTGACATATAGCAGATGTTGAATTTATGTTTTTGGATAAATAAAAATATTCATTGAGAGATTTCTATATGGTAGATGCTATATCATACACTATATTAATAACATGAAATAAAATAAGCACAGTGTCTGCCTTCAAGGGAATAAGGCATACAGGAGAGAAAAGATGATATATGACATGGTATTTGAAGCCAAGTATATTACTTGAACTCATAGAAAAACATTCACATGGATTTTGGGAATCAGTGAGGATTGCTTTGAGGAGTAGTCTACCACAAGGAAGATAAATAGGCATTTACAAGATAAAAGATGACAGCATGAGACAGTGAAGAGTATTTCAGGCATATCAGAAATAAGTGCACAGGAAGGTAAAGCATGTCTTTAAAGCCACTAAATTTAATGAACATAGATTGAAAAAAAGAGGTCAGTGATGAGATTTGATGAACACATGAGGAATATTCATAGAATGCAGATTTTTGTAAGCCAGATACAGAAATGTGGGTGTTTACCTAAAAACATTAAGAGACACATTGCATTATTTTAAGCAGAATAGTGAAAGGAATACACAGCCATTATAGGAAGATAACATTGGCTACAATGTGGAGAAACAGTTAAAAAATATAAAGCCAGAGAAAGGAATATTGATTAGGAAGATTTATATTAAGCAATTCAAGAAATGATGTTGGATTTTAGTAGCCATATGAAGTATATATGTGTGATTTCATCAGAAATTTAGGAGTCAGATTTTCACAGTTATTAACTATGTGTGAGTAGAAAAAGGGAAAAGTAAGACTAATCATACACAGTTCTTATACTAGCAACAGCAAGTGAAAAACAAGGATGGAACATAAATGCAGACTTGATAATTGTCATTGTATAATAGGTAGATTAATTGTCAGTGTTCACTGTAAAGTGTGACAAAAGATGAGTGCCTAATAAAGAAACCTGAAGACTAGCAATATTTAGGCAAAGACAGATAAACTCATAAGAATTCACAAAAGATACTGTGGAATGGTCAGAGTAGTAGAAAGAGTGTCAGGGGAATATAGTGTTTTTAACAGTGGTCAATTTAAAAGTTCAAGGAAGTTAAGGGTGAATTAATATCCATTATATAATAGTAATAGAGGTATCTATGATGATCCAAGAAATAATGATGTCAATGGAATGATGGCTATGGACATAGAGTGGAAAAGGAGTGAAAAATGACAACAGAATCCAAAAACTTGAGGGGGATACATAGATATAGATGTAATTTCTAGAATAAACATATATAGAAGATTTGAGAAAAGTTTTTTTGCTTTTCTATTTTGACTTGAATTATTTTTGAAAGAGAAGAGGTGAAATAAATCAGCCAAAATGTACTGAAAAGGAGAAGGTTTATTTTCCCACATGAAATAACAGCAAAAGAAAAGCAGACAGAATATATAGAATGATGGTTTGCAAAACACTGAACATCAAACACAAAGGACAATGATTCCTGAGGCACAGGAGACAAAACATTTGAGATCTACTATTGCCTCAGTTTCCTGCCTGGAGAGAATTTCAGGAAATGGCACAGTGAAAAGGAACCCTGGCAAATCCCAGCAAACTTTCTGAGTTCAAGAGATGATACTGAGAATCCAAGGAAAGCCAGGCAGCTACTATTTTCCAGGCAGAGTGCTAGTGAGGAGAGACCTGTATAAAGAGCTGCAGAGATCCATGGAACATTTCCTCTGAGCTCTCAGCAGAATACTAATATGTGAATATGTTTGAGGAAACCACCAAAGACTAATGAAAACCCCAAATGGAAAGATTAGAGGGAGTTCAGTGTTCATGTGAGGTTGGGAACAGTGCTTATTCTAACCAGCCAGTCTGGAAAACTATGTAATTCAAGAGGTCATGACTAGAGTACCCATAAAGGCTTTTACATCAGTAGTGAAGAAGAATTCATCTTAGCTCTCATTAGATATATGCTTTTTCAAAAAGCAGGAAACAAAAGAATCAAACTGTTTCCATGTTAACTTACCTCTAACCAACATTTATAACAATGTTAAATAAGTGCTCATGAATATTTATATGAATACAGAAATATCTAGTATTCATCAACAAAAAATCCACAATGTCTGAATAATAAATAATAATAATAATAATAATAATAGCACCCAATAATAAATGATTTGTGTGCAAAAAAGCACTAAAAATTAAGCCATAATGAGGATAAAAATCGTTAAGACAAACTGACTCAGAAATACTACAAAAGATAGAATTAGTAGTTAAAAAACACTATATTTATATGTTCAAAAAGTTAAATAAAAGGTTGAATATGAGAAGTAAAGATAAGAATGATATAAAAAGAAGACCTAAATCAAACCTCTGGATATGAAACTACATGATTTGACATGAAAATGAACTCAGTAAGCTTAAAGGCAGCTTAGACATTGCAGGTTAAATATTCATAAATTTTAAAACATTCTGAAAGAAGTTACCAAAATGATAAATGGAGTTTTTTTAAAAAAATAAAAGAGCATCAGTAAGGGGTAGAGGAACTTCTAGTGACCAAACACACATATAATTTAAGTTCCTTAGCTGGAAAGGGGGCTAATATATAACAGGGAAAGATATATAACAGATATATATATATCTGTTGCAGATATAACAGGGAAAGTTTTCTCCAAAAATACAAACTCACAAGTAGAAAATATTAAAAGCAGCCAGAGCAAAAGACACATTGCATACAAAAGAGGATCAAAAATAAAGATGACAACAGATTTCTCATTTAAAATGATAAAAGTGAGAAGATAGTAGAGTAACTTTTTTAAACATCTGAAAGAAAAAAATTGTCAGGCTAGAACACCATATCAAGTATATTTTGAAAATAAAGAATTTTGTAAAATATTTCAAACATACGAAAAGTGGAAAATTTATTCCCTGAAATCTCACACAATAAGAAATGAATAGGAAGTCCTGTGCGAAGAAAATACTACCAAATGTAAATATGGTTCTACACAAAAAGAAGCAGAGCACCAGAAATAGTAACTATAGGATATTAGTGAACATATGAGGCATTTTTCTTATTCTTTAAATCTTTGTAAGATAATTGACTAGTTAAAATAAGGCAATAACATTTAAATAAAAATAACAGTGCACTGTTGGATTTAAAACATACGGATATGTGTGTGTGACCAGTTGTGTCTGACTCATTGTGACCCCATGGACTGTAGCACGCCTGGTGTCTCTGTCCATGGAATTTTCCAGGAAAGAATACTGGAGTGGGTTGCCATTTCCTACTCCAAACATATGCATATATAAGGTGTAAGCCAAAAATAAATAACAGCATAATATATCAACAGCAAGTGAGAAATCAAAGCATTTATTTGCAAGGTTTTTGTATTATACTTAACGTGCTATCCTATCACTTAGAGGTTGACTGATAAGTATATGCAACTCTAATCCCCAGAGAAAGCACTAAGATCATAAAGGATTATAACTCATAGCCAAGAAAATAAATAAAATGAAATCATACAAATAATTATTTCCAAAGCAGGCAGAAAAAAAAAAGGAAAATTGAAAGAAAATGACAACAGATGCTAGACTTAGACCCAACCGTGTCAGTAGTAATATTAAACGTGCCTGTGTGCTAAGTTGCTTCAGTCCTGTCCAAAACTTTACAACCCTGTGGATTGCAGCCTGCCAGGCTCCTCTATCCATGCGATTCTCCAGGCAAGAATACTGGAATGGGTTGCCATGCCTTCCTCCAGGGGATTTTTCCCACCCAGGGATCAAATCCATGTCTTTTGTGGATCCTGCATTTCAGGTGGATTCTTTACTGCTGAGCCACTGGGGAAACACAATATTAAATTTACATAGTCTAAATCCCCCAATCTAAAGGCATAGATTTTTGAATTGAATAAGAAAGGAATAACTTAAATATAAAGACATAAGTAGTTCAGAGTTAAAGTTGGAGTGGTGGTGGTTTAGTTGCTAAATCATGTCCGACTGTTGTGACCCCGTGGACTATAGCCTGCCAGGCTCCTCTGTCCATGGGATTCTACAGGCAAGAATACTGGAGTGGGTTGACATTTCTTTTTCCAGAGGATCTTCCTGACTCAGGGATCGAACCCAGGTCTCTTGCATTGTAGGCAGATTCTTTACCAGCTTAGCTACAAGGGAAGCCCAGTGTTAATCTTAAAATAAATTTCAGGGAAGAGACATTTACCAGAGATAAAGCAAATCATTTCCTAATGATTAAAGAGATGAATTTATCTAGAGGATGTAACAATCCTAAATGTTCATAACATAAAAGAGGTTTATAATATATGAACCAAAACTGATAGATATGCAAGGAGATCATTTTGCATAGTTATTTATAATTATAATCATATATTTTAATTTCTATCTGGTGCTGATTCAAGTAGAGATGAAATATTCTTTGAAAAAAAATGTGCCTCTAGAGTTTGAAGATGGTTTTCTTGGTACCTGGAAGTATGTTCTTTGGTATCAAACATTTAAAAAATATAAAAGCACCTTAAGGACTGGGTGGTTGGGTGAACTTTAAGGATATTTGAAGAGTGCTGGTCAAAGCCTCAAGGGCCTGAAGGAGTCAGTTAGCAGAAGCCCAGTGATAATGAAGACAAGATCAGTGCAGACTTAAGAATGTGAAGCACATGATTTTTAGCAGCTGGAAGAAGTGGGATTTTCATTACATAGTGGGAGGAATTACAGAAATAACTATTACCTATGCTAACCAGAAAAAACAGAAAATAAGCTAAATGATTGAACTAAGTTAGAGTGTTTAAAACACCACTTGGACTATTTCACTATGTTAAAATGACAGAGGAGAGAAATGAACTGAAACTTAATTATTCCACTTTCAAGTAAAATTTATAGGAAAGAGAAAAGGAACCAGCACTTACTGATTATTCAAAGTAAAATTGTGTTTCACACTGCCAGGCCTTCCCATATTTTCAAATTAAGAAAGAGCTTTGGACCAAAGGTGAAATGCAGAATGGAACCTCAATAAATGTCAGAAAGATGTAAGGTACTTTCTCAGGGAACTATCCTGTTAGAAGCATATCTCTCTAAGGATCTTAAGGAAATGCCTCACAAATCTCTTCTCTTAAACAATAAGCCTTCAAAGAAACAACAGGTTGTTCTTAGCAGCTTTACAAGAAACTTAAGGGAAAGTATGGATTATTGCTTTTTCTTTTTGTTGTTGTTTGGAGGACAATTACAATGTGCTGGCTTCTGCTGTACAACAATGACAGTCATAATTATATGTATATATATTTGTGTGTGTGTGTATATATATATGTAATTGTGTGTGTGTGTGAATATATATATATATATATATATATTGGGTAGCTCAAAAGGTAAAGAACCTGTCCACAATGCGGGAGAATGGGGTTCAATCCCTGGTTCGAGAAGATCCCCTGAAGGGCATGGCAACCCACTCCAGTATTCTTGCCTGGAGAATTCCATGGATAGAGGAGATTGGTGGGCTATAGTCCATGGAGTCACAAAGAGTCGGACATGACTAAGCAACTAACACACACACACACCCTCTTGCTTTAGAGACCCCCTCCCCCCTCCCATCACACCTCTCCAGGTTATCACAAGACGTCAGATTGGCTCTCTGTATTATATATGTTTCCCAGTAGTTATCTGTTTTACATATGATTAAGTATTGAGTCAGTTCTTATGAAGTGGATGAACTGAGAGCCTATTATACAGAGTAATGTTGGTATGGATTATCTTGATGAGGTTTTTTTTTTTAGTATTGAGCTAGGTCAGACTATATGCTGGGTCAGCTTGATAAACTCTTGAGATAGGGAACCATATATGAACCTGAGAAGAATGAAGACTTCCAAACATCAGAATAGTTTATCATTTCAAATTCTCCAAAATATCTGCTCAGATTAGATTTTTGTCCTCTGAGTACTCAAAATCTGGGGAGAAACACTCTTAGGTTGGATTTCACAGGGTCTTGAGGTTTTGGAGAAGGAATCAAATGTCCTCATCTGGCTGACCCCACTGTTTCCTCAACATTCCACTCACACAGGGCTTTTCTACAGCACTGATTTTATTCTGGAATACTCTGGTGCTGGAGAGCTGAGTTACTGCTAGTGGTGGTGGTTTAGTCGCTAAGTCGCATCCAACTCTTGCGACCCCATTGACTGTAGCCTGCTAGCCTCCTCTGTCTATGAGATTCTCCAGGCAAGAATACTGGCTGGAGTGGGTTGCCATTTCCTTCTTCAGGGGAGTTACTGCTAGTGTTGAATGAAACTCATTTTCCCACAACAAGTTGGAGAGAAAATAAACAAACCCCAACAGTTCCTTTCTTACCTTACCTCCCATAGCTTGCTTCTTCCCGCAGGACAAAGCCTCTACTCTCATTTCACATACCAATTCAAAACATTTCTCAAATTTTTTCTAATTCCTCCAAGGTTTCAAGAGGGGTAGCTTGTTTAGCATCTTATTAAGATTTGAATTCTCCGTTTATACTTTCTACCAAGTATTGTATTTATCAGTAATTACATAATGAGACTGATTTCTCAACACTAAACCAGTAATAAGTCTTCCTTTTCACATTTTCCCCTAGTACTAGGAAGAGCAGATGAAGACGGTTTCATGCAAAGTTGAGTTCCAGGATTGCAGCCTGGTTAGAACATCTCTGAGGCTGAATTTATCTGCTTCTTTTTCTGTATCGTGAAGATCTTTTTTGTACAGTTCTTCTGTGTATTCTTGCCACCTCTTCTTAGTATCTTCTGCTTCCGTTAGGTCCATGCCATTTCTGTCCTTTATCAAGCCCATCTTTGCATGAAATGTTCCCTTGGTATCTCTAGTTTTCTTGAAGAGATCTCTAGTCTTACCGATTCTGTTGTTTTCCTCTTTCTTTGCATTGATCACTGAGGAAGGCTTTCTTATCTCTCCTTGCTATCTTTTGAACTCTGCATTCAAATGGGAATATCTTTCCTTTTCTGCTTTGCGTTTTGCTTCTCTTCTTTTCACAGCTATTTGTAAGTCCTCCTCAGACAGCTATTTTGCCTTTTTGCATTTCTTTTTCTTGGGGGTGTTATTGATACCTGTCTCCTGTACAGTGTCACAAACCTCCATCCACAGTTCACCAGACACTCTGTCTATCAGACCTAGTCCCTTAAATCTATTTCTCACTTCCTCTGTATAATCATAAGGGATTTGATTTAGGTCATACCTGAATGGTAAGAAATATCAAGAATTGGAAATATCAAGAACAGGAGAAACATCAATAACCTCAGATATGCAGATGACACCACCCTTATTGCAGAAAGTGAAGAAGAACTAAAGAGCCTCTTGATGAAAGTGAAAGAGGAGAGTGAAAATGTTGGCTTAAAGCTCAACATTCACAAAACTAAGATCATGGCATCGGGTCCCATCACTTCATGGGAAATAGATGGAGAAACAGTGGAAACAGTGGTTGACTTTATTTTGGGGGGCTCCCAAATCACTGCAGATGTTGAATGCAGCCATGATATTAAAAGACTCTTTACTCCTTGGAAGGAAAGTTATGACCAACCTAGACAGTATATTAAAAAGCAGAGACATTATTTTGCCAACAAAGGGCCGTCTAGTCAAGGCTGTGGTTTTTCCAGTGGTCATGTATGGATGTGAGAGTTGAACTGTAAAGAAAGCTGAGCACTGAAGAATTGATGCTTTTGAACTGTGGTGTTGGAGAAGACTCTGCAACTGTGGTGTTGGAGTCCCTTGGACTCCCAAGGAGATCCAATCAGCCCATCCTAAAGGAGATCAGTCCTGGGTGTTCATTAGAAGGACTAATGCTGAAGCTGAAACTATAATACTTTGGCCACCTGATGCGAAGAACTGACTCATTGGAAAAGACCGTGATGCTGGGAAAGATTGAAGGCAGGAGGAGAAGGGGATGAGAGAGGATGGGATGGTTGGATGGCATCAGCAACTCAATGGCTTGAGTTTGGATAAACTCCTGGAGTTGGTGATGTACAGGGAGGCCTGGAGAGCTGTGGTTCATAGGGTCACAAAGAGTTGGACGCGACTGAGTGACTGAACTGAACTATTCTGTATCAAGGTGGTTGGTGCTGATAATATGCAATTATCATAATTTGTTTACAATTTATGTCACTGATACTTAAACCTCCTGCAGCAATTAACAGAAATATATACACATTTATTTTATATATATATATATATATATATATATATATATATATCAAGCATACTTGTTTTTCATCTCATAGAATAAAATATGGAATCTTACAGAAAAAACTGACTTTATCACTTACCCTTTTGAATGCTTATATAAATTACTTCTTGGAAAAAAGACATCTTTTGATTTCATTTTATTCTCATATTTAAAAAGAAGCAGTTATATGGAAAAAATTCCCTCATTCTCACTCTCTGTGGCATTATTTCTCTCAGTTCTCCTGATGAGTTGTGAAAACTGAATAATAAGATGGGGCCATGCCGTTTGAGACATACTGAAACACTATATTTTTATTTTTCAAAGATAAGTGGAAAAGGGAGTTTGTTTCTCTCTGGCTCAGCAATGAAATTGAAGTGTTAAAATGATTACTTCAAGTTCTATAATAATGCTATTTCAAAGCACTTAGATATAATCATTCCATTTCAGTTTTATCCAGGTAAAACAAACAAAACCCTACACTGTATCGAGTCCTAACTAACCTCATATGTCCATGGATTATATTTCTTATCCACATAAATTATTAGCACTATATTCTTTCTCAGTTATGCCATTTTTATTCATTTTTATAAGGTGTTTTTGTTAATTACCGCATCTTAGCTTTGTAGTCTGCAGAAATACACATGGTCTTTATTTTATTTTTTTTCTCTGAAATCTCTGTTCACATTTCTTTTTTTTTAATTTATTTATTTTAAAAAAATTTTTTAACTTCACAATATTGTATTTGTTTTGCCGTACATTGACATGAATCCACCATGGGTGTACATATTTTCCCCTTCCAGAGCCCTCCTCCCACCTCCCTGCCCATCCCATCCCTCCGGGTCATCCTGGTGCACCAGCCCCGAGCTGTGGTACATATACACATTTCTTTACTTAGTTAAATCATACTGCTGCACTCAATCTAGTGTTAGAATTGGTTAGTATTTTCCTATTATTCAGACAAATGTTTAGATAAAACTGGCATTGTCCCTTAGTGGGGAGAAATGTCCCATTCCGATGAAAAAGACTATGTTTCTCAAGTTGATCAGTGAAATAAACCTTCTGGGGGCAAACCATGTACAGACAGGTGTGCTGACAAGTAGGGTAGTTAAAAATTTAAGACAGTTCCTCTGAAGAATAAAGAAATTAAATTTGTGAAGGTCACATCTGGGCATTGTAACTTTCAGGCAGATGACTCTTCTTCATATACCATTGGGAATCTAAACAGTATTGTAGTGTGGAACTAAATAAGCCACTTTTTTCCTGATGTATGTTATAACCGCTCTATGTACTTATTAATAATGCCGCCTCCTCTGTAAAATTATGCAGTCTGTAGCAAGATATTTTGGTTTGAAACATCATCTTTGACTTTTTGTCCAGGCCATAAGAGTAAACTATATTATTCATGTGTTTTTTCCAGAATCTATAACTGCAGCTCTTTTTACATGACTGCACCAACAGCTAAACGCTGACTGCTCGAGCATTCTGAGCCTGCATGGACACTGCCAGCGCTTCCTAGAGTTACTAGCACTGGAATGCAGCTGAATGTTTTCTTTTTTTTTTTTTAATATTTATTTTTATTTATTTATTTTTAACTAGTTTATCTATTTTTTAACTTTACAATATTGTATTTATTTTGCCATACATTGACATGAATCCACCATGAGCGTACATGTTTTCCCCTTCCAGAACCCCCCCTCCACCTCCCTCCCCATCCCATCCCTCCAGTTCATCCCAGTGCACCAGCCCCAAGCCCCCTGTATCATGCGTCGAACCTGGACTGGTGATTCCTTTCACATATGATAATTTACATGCTTCAATGCCATTCTCCCATAGCATCCCGCCCTTGCCCTCTCCCAACAATGTCTACACCCTCTTGTTCCAACTTGACCAATACTCTAGTACAGTATACAAAAACCTTGATGTTTAATGGACATCAGAACATTTTGACTGTTTTTATTCATTTAAGAATCATTTAGACTTATTACCTAAAGTACACAAAGTTTGTACTACACTCTCATTATATTTAACAGGGTTACATGAAAAATTTGAGGGCTCTTTTATTCAGAGTATTAAACATTCACTAAATATTATACTCTATACACAGAAATATTTATTTTAATTTTTTATCTACTGCTAGACATGTTCTAATTTTTATTGGCACTTCCTTTAGTCAGTTGGTTATCAACTCCAGTTTCTACAATTTTGAATCTTTTTCACAGTTCAGAGTTTTTCTTCTCATACAGCCCAAACTCCAGCAAAAGAATATTTCTTAATATTAGGTACTGTGGACTGCCTTTTTCTTATAGGTTGCATACTATAGAAAACCACTTTTATTCAGACCATTTTGAATATTTAAATTAGGGATTATCTAAAATGCTACAAATTGTGAACTCTGCCTCATATAATGGGTTTAAACAGGTAGGTGACAAGGGTAATTCCAATAAAGTGAAGTTTCCACTTCAAATTTTCTATAGAATGAACTTAGTGCATTACTTTCTTACTGTATGTGTAACCAATTATCACACATTTTGAGGCTTAAAGCAACATTAACATATTATCTTACAGTTATAGAGATCCAGTGTTAGAAAATGGGTCTTTCTGGGCTAAAACTGAGGTGTAGACCTGGCTATAATCCTCCTGGAAGCCCTATTGGAGAATGTTTCCTTGCCTTTCCAGCATTTGGAGGCCATCTTCATTTATTGTCTCTGTGCTCTTTCCTCAAGGACCATAGAGTGGCATCCTCAAATTTCTGTCTGATTCTTTCCTCCTCTTTTGCCTTCCTCTTTGACTTGAAAGGACTTTGTATTTATACTAATACTTGTTCTACCCAGATAATCCATGCTGCTGCTGCTGCTGCTGCTAAGTCGCTTCAGTCGTGTCAGACTCTGTGCGACCCCATAGACAACAGCCCACCAGGCTCTGCCATCCCTGGGATTCTCCAGGCAAGAATACTGGAGTGGATTGCCATTTCCTTCTCTAGTGCATGAAAGGGAAAAGTGAAAGTGAAGTCGCTCAGTCGTGTCCGACTCTTAGCGACCCCATGGACTGTAGCCTACCAGGCTCCTCCTCCTATGGGATTTTCCAGGCAAGAGTACTGGAGTGGGGTGCCAATGCCTTCTCCGTAATCCATGCTAACCTATTTAAAAAATTTTTTTATTTATTTTTATTGAAGTATAGGTGATTTACAATGTTGTGTTGGTTTGTGGTGTACAGCAAAGGGATTCATGTATATATAAGCATATATATCCTTTTTCATATTTTTTCTGATTATGATTTAATATAGTATGTTGAATATATTAATATTTCCTGTGCTATACAGTAGGTCCTTGTTGTTCATCTATTTTATATGTGGTAGTTTGAATCTTCTCAAACTCCTGATTTATCCCTCTTGCACCCCCTCCCATTTGGTATGTAAATAAGTTCATTTGTGCCATATTTTAGATTCCACATGTAAGTGTTATCATCTAGTATTTGTCTTTTTCTGTCTGACTGACTTCAGTTTCTATGATAATCTCTAGGTCCATCCATGTTGCTGCATACGGTATTGTTTTATTCTTTTATATTGATGAGAAATATTCCATTGTATATATATGCCACATCTTTATCCATTCATCTATTGATGGACATTTGGGTTGTTTCTATGTCTTGGATATTGTAACTAGTGCTACTATGGATATTGGAGTGCATGTATCTTTTTGAATTAGAGTGTTTTTTCAGATATGTGCCCAGGAGTGGGACTGCTGAATCATATGGCAACTCGGTTTTTAGTCTTTTAAGGAATTTCCATATTGTTTTCCATAATGGCTATACCAATTTACATTTCCACCAACAGTGTAGAAGGATTCCCTTTTTTTTCCACACCCTCTCCAACATTTATTATTTTATATTTGTAAATATCTAATTACAGTCTAATAATAATATCATTTTTCTACTTTCCCTATACTGCTAGCACTCTAGAATCTGTAAAAGCCATTTCCTTTTTGCCTTAATGTTGTCATGGAGCTTTGTTTTACATATGCTTTAAACTCTCTAAAACATTTCTATATTTGTTTTATACATTAAACAATTATTTATTCTTATTCATCTATTTATTATTTTAAAATATGTTTTAATTCCATTCTGTGTTTCTGTGTTCATATTTTAGATCACCTTTTCCTTCCTGAAGAACTTGCTTTAATTTTGACTTTTATTTTTAATTATGTTCCTATTACTGACAGCTTCCCCCAGTCTTTGCAAACATCTTTATTTCTCTTTTATTTTGAAGGATAAGGATATATTCACTTGTTATTGAATTCTAGGTTGGCAGTACTTATACTTTGGAAATATAAAGATGTCATTCTGCTGCCTCTGACTTCTGTCATTAGTGTTGAGAAGAAAGCTGCCATTCTTATAGCTGTTTGAAGAGAAGATATCTTTATTCTTTTGGCTGACTTTCATGATTTACGTTTTTATGCTTTGCAGCAGGTTTACTGTGAAGAACCTAGGTAAACTTTATTTTTGTATATCTTATTAAAAGTAAAATTATATTTTTATACCTGTGAGTCTTTCATAATTTTAGAAAATGGTTAGCCATTAGTCTTTGAATATTTGAATATCTGGCTCTGTTCTTTCCCACACTTTTCCCGAGTGCTTCAGTTTGTATGTTTTGTTGACTCTCTCCTAGGTAACTGATGTCCTGTTGTAATCTGTCCATTTGTAATTACCCACTAGTCTTGATTTCAGATATCATATTTTAATTTCTGCTTACAGTGCCAACTAATTTTTATGATAGATTCTAATTCTTTCATAAATTTTATTGACTTTTAATCTGTTTCTCTATTTTTTCACTATTTAACATGTTAATCAGTTATTTTCAAGTACTAACTTATTAATTTGAATATATGAATCACTGATGAAACTGCATCTATTTTCTGTTTTTTTCCTTGATTATTAGTCATAGTTTGTTTTTTCTTAGCCTGTTTAGATTTTTATGCCAGTTACTGTTTAATAATTCTGAGGTTCTGGATGAAGTTATTTTCCACTTAGTAAAGTTTACCGTTTCCTCTGGGAGTCAAATATAGGAGAAGCTAGTCATCTAAATCCAGTCAGAAATTAAGATGAGTTGGTCTTTGTTATATTTGTGGTAAGAATCTGTATAACTCTGATTAGCCTTTTTTCCTAAATGTGGCTCTCCTGAGTTTTTGATTGAGAGTTTTCCAAGTCAGTATCCTTTATCCCAAAAGATTACAAGAGATTCAGTTCTGTTCATTGAAAGTTTTACTGTAACTCTCCAGTCTCCCCCACCCCATCTAGCTTAACAATTGAGTAGTGTTTTGAGGAAGCTGACAATGTTTTTGAAATAACACTCAGTCAAGTTTTGACTTCGTAAGTATCACAAGATTAAGGGTTTTTCACTCTGCTTTTTAGAAGATTTGCTTTGTTTCCCGAGTGTCTTATGCAGTCAGCCAGTCATATGTATCCCCTTGATTTCCAACTTGCTGAACTACTAACAATTTTTGTTGTCTCATTGCCATTTCCCATCCAGATCTTAAAACTCTCTGTTTTAAGGTCCCCTGTAATTAGATTAGGCTTGTCTGGAGAATCTCCCTTTTTAGTTACTCAAAGTCAAATGATTAGTAATTATAGTTACATAGGAAACATCGTAAGCACAGCATCTTATCAAAGTCACATTTCAGGGATTAAGGCATGAAACTTGGTCCATTTTGGAACTTTGCTTACCAAAATATCTATATGTAAAAATCCCAAACCATTCATGAGTTTATTCCTAATTTATTTAGTATAATGGGCAGCAAACCATCTGAGTTTAGATCTACAAACACTGCTTATCTTGCTATCTTCTGCTTTTTTTCTTCAGGTTCTGTTTGAAAAGCAGCCCTTGTGTATGTACTTGCGCTTTAAAGACAGGTGGATTCAAATGCTTTCAATTGCAGAAAGACAGAGACCTTCTAGACAAAACATTGCTTTTCATTCTATTTCATATGTTTTCAAAAATTAAATATTGAGAGTCTAATTTGTACCAGATTCTGTTCTAAGTACTTGGAATAATGCAATGAACAGGCAAATAACCTATTCTCACAGAGCACAGTTGTGGGGGAGGGAACCTAACATTAATATTTAAAGAAACACACTGTTAACATTATATAACATCTGTTATAAAATGTTTGAACTTTGTGACAATTTAACTTTAAAAGTAAAACAGGAATGAGGATTAACAAGTGTCTTGGAGAGTTTTGATGGTTGAATTTTCTTATAAAGGGGCCAGGGAAAACCTAATAAAGAAAGTGACATTTGAATGACAGTTAAAACCAATCTTCACTTTTGTTTTAGTCTACTTTTTACATTTTAAATGTTAGTTTTTTTTTTTTTTTTTTAAGGTTTCACCACTTTTTTTTTTTAAGACTTTACACTATTTGTACATGGTACATCTATGTTTCTCAAAGTTTAATCTGAAAACCAAGCATATTAGAATCACCTGGAGTACATTTTAACATGCAAATTCCAAACTGTACACAAAAATTTGAGTCTGAATATTGGTTATTGGTATTCCCGGATTTTAACAAGCATCTAGGCTTCAGTCCATTGGGTCGCACAGAGTTGGACACGGCTGAAGTGACTTAGCACGCATGCGTGTATGCATGTTGATGCTTATGCAAAATAAATTTGATAACTTTTTCTATAAAAAATGATTAAGTCTGTCTCTATGTGGTTGCCATGGATATGTTGGCAATGCATTTGCCTCTCTACTGCCTGGTAATAAATATCTATTAAATAAAGCATCAAAGGTCTTCAAATAATTCCTGCACAATAGTGTCACCTGTGTCCTAGCCACAAATTCCAATTGATTCTACTTGGTTGCCTTTTAAATTTTGTAGAAATAGAGTCATCATTTAAGCATAAAATTCTTGTATATATGCATGTACATGTGTGTGAGTATATTAGTCATCTAGTATTAAAATATTTGTCATTATCACATAAAAATTCATTAACCAGTTACATTTTAACTACCTGCATTATTTATTGTCACACGATGCAATTTAATGAAGAACCACAAAACCACAATAGCATAAAAAAATAAACAGCCCCCTCACTCCTAGAAGTCTATGTATAGATTAATTTGGAAAGAGATCAGCTGATTTCAGATGGGTTCATTCGTGAATCTGAGGTAGCTGAAAACTCAACTTTGGTTGGGTTACACCTGAATGTCCTTAGCTCAAAAAAATTTTCTCTGTTGCATAAAGTATCTCATCTTCTAGAGTATTTTAAGAAAGGAAAAATTTAAAAAATTGGAGAATTGATAATATAATCTGATGTTGTATGTGAGCAATACCTGGGGAAAACAGAATGAAAAAATATATCTGAAACTGTTCCTACAGTTATTATAGAAATTGGCCATGACAGCAACTTTTCATCTATAGTTAAAATTATTAATAAAGTTTGACTTGAAACAAATTTACATAACATTCATGTGGCTATAAATGCAAGTGATGAAAGTTATACTTCAGTAACAACAAAAAAGTTAAGAGGGAAATGCAACTTACATTAACCTCAGTATAAGGAAGAATTTTGCATTAGGTTTTCCAAGAAAAGAAATAAGGTGCTTCATGAAGCAGTGATTTTTTTCATCATTGCTGGTATTCATATGCTCTAAAATATCAATAGTAGTTGCTTTAGAGTGGATTTTAAACCTTAGAATAAATTGGCCTAAACAATCTCTATGATTCCTTCCAATTATTATTAATAAATATTATTTACAGAGTTAAAACAAGTTGATAGGCAACAATCACAAAAATGAGACTGTTCATAAAATAGCCATAGTTATATATAAATTCAGATTAGAAATAACCTTGAAATTAATATCAGTTAGCATATTTTGATGCAATTTGTTATAGTGTATCATTTACTTGTCTGGGAAAGTTGAGTTTTAGTCTAGCCTGAGTCATAAATTGTCATATGTACTTTCTGTCATGTGGTATGTTACTTGATCTGTTTCCCTCAACTGTATGTAAATGAACAGTCTGCTGATCTAAGTGATGGTGAAGGACAGAGTTATGTAGAAGGCTGCATTAAAAATATTTTAGGCATAGAAAGTAAGTGCAAAGGCTGTTAGGTAAGGATGTGTCTGGGCTGTTAAAGGAAGAGAAGTTTTGTGTTGGAGTGGGTTGAGAGGGGAAGAATGTGAAGCTGAGAGTTAATTTAGATCAACGCTTGGAGGACATTGTGAAGACGGGATTGTTACAGGGAGGAGGATCCGTTCAGTTTCAGTGGCAGAGTGGTGGTGAGATTGTTGAGGATACAAGTATGAAAGCAGGGAGGTCAGTCTGAATCATAGTAGGCCAGTGAGAGCTAATGAGGATGTTGTTGGTGAAGTGTGAGGTGAGGTCACTCAGCTGTGTCCAACTCTTTGCCACCCCATGGACTGTAGCCTGCCAGGTTCCTCTACCCATGGGATTTTCCAGACAGGAATACTGAAATGGGTTGCCATTTCCTTCTCCAGGGGATCTTCCTGACCCAGGGATCGAATTCGGACCTCCCACATTGCAGGCAGACTCTTTACCATCTGAACCACAGGGAATTCCACTGGTGAAGTGTAAGATGTGATTTCAGATAAGTTGTACTTCACTGATGGGATTCTCTGTGCATGTGATGGAGACAAGTCAGCGATAATGTTTATTATATCTTACGTTTTCTGTTTCCCCCTTTTTGAGAAGGACCATGTCATAAATTTCAGTATCATCTAACTTGTTTTATCAGATATAAAAATATATATATGATATGTTAGGTGTTCCAGTAACTAAGGTTAAATTTTGCTTTATGAGTCAGTACATTTATACAGAGAGATTATCGTTTATTTCCATTCTGAAACTGCATTGCCGGTATTACTTTGGTGCTTGCACATGAGTCACTTTGCTACTGTAATAGTGAATACTTAGTGTTGTGTCATTTACTTTCTCTGTCTTCTTCCTCTTTTACTCTAACAACTGCTTTCTCCTCCTCTCTTTCCTCCTCCTTTTTTATCTTCTTGCAAGAACCTAATGTTACTGCCTAACTACAGTTAACTAAAAGTGATTTTATTAAACACATTAATCATCAATGGCAGGAAAGCTACCCCCAAGAATGCCAATTCAGCAAAGTAGAAAAAGCCACACCTTATCTATCTTACTGGAGAAATATATAAACCACCTAATAAAGTTTGCTACTGTAGAAACATTATAGTTTTTAACATTACCACAATTTGTTGTTTCTTTTAGAAAAAGTAAAATCTTATTTTCTAAGTTGTCTCTTTTTTTTGCTAATATTGTGTAACCAGTCTTAACCATTGAGGGAATGATGTTTAAGTAAATCAAAGTGTTGATTTGTCTTAGTGTTAATAATTGAGATAATGGCACCCCACTCCAGTACTCTTGCCTGAAAACTTCCATGGATGGAGGAGCCTGGTAGGCTGTAGTCCATGGGGTCGCGAAGAGTCAGACACAACTGAGCTACTTCACTTTCACTTTTCCCTTTCATGCACTGGAGAAGGAAATGGCAACCCACTCCAGTGTTCTTGCCTGGAGAATCCCAGGGATGGGGGAGCCTGGTGGGCCGCTGTCTATGGGGTCGCACAGAGTTGAGCACGACTGAAGCGACTTAGCAGCAGCAGCAAAATACAAGAAAATGATAAATACACTACTTATTGTGGCTTATTGATGTGTTCAAATTTTTATGCAAAAATTTTGTTTATTTAAAATTTAGTTTCCAGCTTCTTTACATAAATACTTCTATATGTTTTCACAATTTGACGGTACATATATATATATGTGTGTGTGTGTGTGTGTGTGTGTGTGTGTATGTATAGGATAGTAAATTTCTAAGTGCATAACCAGGACACTTTTTTTGTTTATATTTTGTGAGCACATCACCACAATTGGGGCAATAAACATATCCATCATTTCTAAAAGTTTCCTCCCATTCTCTTTATTTGTAATAATGATAATAATAGTTATTATTATTAATACTTTATGATAGATACACTTAAGTGCTACCATTTTAGCAAATTTTTAAGTATAGAATACTATACTGTTAACTGTCGACACTGTGTTGTACAGTAAATATCTAGGACTTTGCTACCCTCCATGATTAAAACTTTGTAGCCTTTGACTAAACCTCCCATTTCCCACTTCCCCCAAACTATGGCAACTGCCATTCTCCTCTGTATTCCTGTTTTAGATTCCTTATAGAAGTGGTATCATGTAGTATTGTCTTTCTGTATCTGGCTTATCTCAGTTAGCATAAAGTTCTTCAGTTTCATTCATATTGTTAACAAAAAGCAGGATTTCCTTCTTTTTGTGTGCTTAGTTGCTCAGTCTTGTCTGGCTCTCTGCAAACCCATGTACTATAGTCTGCCAGGCTCCCCTGTCCATGGGGATTCTCCAGGAAAGTATACTAGAGTGGGTTGCCATGCCCTCCTCCAGGGGATCTTCCCAACCCAAGGATCAAACACAGGTCTCCCGCATTGCAGGTGGATTCTTTACCAGCTGAGTTACAGGAAAGTTGTATGTATATACCACATTTTGTTTATCCATTCATCTGTTACTATAATGATTGGATACGTTGGATGTAAAGAGCATTTTGTGATGGCGTGAATTAATGAGAAACTCAGCAAAAGTTGGTATGAGATAGAGGAATGTAATGAAGGGATGTTGGTGATATACTATTCCTGGCAATATTGGAAGTAACACTTCAGCCACCTAATGTGAAGAGCTAACTCATTGGAAAAGACCCTGGTTCTGAGAAAGACTTAGCCAAAGGTAGAAGGAGGCAGCAGGGGTTCAGATGGTTACATAGCATCACTGTCTCAGTGGACATGAATCTGAGCAAACTCCAGGAGAGAGTGGACAGAGGAACCTGGTATGCTATAATCAGTGAAGTCATGAAGAGTCAGACATGGCTTTGTGACTGAACAACAACGATAATCACAATGTCTACCTCTGATTTGGTTAAAATGTGTGATATAGTCTATGAATAATTTTCTCTCCATAAGAAAAATGGAAGAAGTATATCAGAGTTTTGGGAGGCCAATTTATGTGATCAATAGAAGCATGTTCCTAAACCAAAGATGTAACATAATGAAAATTTCCCCATCATTGTTGCCACATTATTTAAATGTTCTAATTAATAGAATGATTAATTAATCTTCTGAAAGTTTTATTTATCTGGGTTTTAAAACATGTTATGTGTAATAGACTGTATTAGTTAACTAATATTAATATATTTTATTTATGTTTTGTGATTTATTGAAAGATATTATAGCACATGATCAAGTGTAAGATAGACTCTGAATCTCAGCTCTGCATTTTATGTCCTGTGACCTTCAGAAACTTCCCTAAGTTCTCCAGATGGTTTAATTTCCTTGTATGTAAAATGAAACTAATTCAGGTAACTACCACACAAGATGCTTTTGAGGATTAAATATGTTAAAAAAAACAAAACAGATGCTTATAATGGTGCATGCATGCTAAGTCACTTTAGTCATGTTTGACTCTTTGTGACCCTAGGGGCTGTAGCCCACCATGCTTCTCTGTCCATGGGATTCTCCAGACAAGAATACTGAAGCGGGTTGCCATGCCCTCCTCCAGGGGATCTTACTGACCACTGATCAAACTCGGGTTTCCTACGACCTCTGACCTGTGGGTGGCTTCTTTACTGCTGAGCCAAGGGGAAAGCCCTATAATAGTATCACAAGCTAACTATTATCATCGTAGGTCCGTCTAGTCAAGGCTATGGTTTTTGCAGTAGTCATGTATGGATATGAGAGTTGTACTGGGAAGAAAGCTGAGCGCCGAAGAATTGATGCTTTTGAACTGTGGTGTTGAAGAAGACTCTTGAGAGTCCCTTGGACTGCAAGAAGACCCAACCAGTCCATCCTAAAGGAGATCAGTCCTGGATGTTCATTGGAAGGACTGATGTTGAAGCTGAAACTCCAATACTTTGGCCACCTCATGCGAAGAGTTGACTCATTGGAAAAGACCCTGATGCTGGGAAGGATTAGGGGCAGGAGGAGAAGGGGATGACAGAGGATGAGATGGCTGGATGGCATTACCGACTCAATGGACATAAGTTTGGGTAAACTCCGGGAGTTGGTGATGGACAGGGAGGCCTGGCATGGCCTGGCGTGCTGTGATTCCTGGGGTCGCAAAGAGTCGGACACTACTGAGCGACTGAACTGAACTGAACTGATTATCATCGTAAATGAATCCATTTCCCCCTTGATATCTCTGTGAGGTAGTAGAGTAAAGGGCCAAGAAATCTTGATTACTGAAAGAATAGGTTATTCAGGAGAATTTGGGTTCTGGGAAGGGAGGGAAGATTGCTATAGAAATGAAGTTTAGTGAGGTGAGAAAAACTTGATCAAAGAACGTAGATGTATCTCAATTTATAACTTGCCTAGAATAAGCGTTTCTCAGAATTTTTTCCTTCTCACTCCTAGAATATAAACATCACCACCAAAAGGAACACAACAATAAAATAGAGGCTTGAAAATCTTTAGATTTATCCTATATATAAATGCTTCGATTTTGTTATAGAAAAATCGTAATACACATAACAAAAATCATCTGTCAGGAGAGTCATTGATGTAGTAACACTGCAAGTTAAGGAAAGTTGCCCTGGGAAAGTCATGTTATTGAAATATGCCAATTGAAATGTATATAGAAAATGCAAAATGAAAAGACAGGAATAAACCATTTATTTTAAAATATGTGTGTGTGCTTAGTCAATCAGTCATGTCTGACTCTTTGCAACTGCATGGACTGTAGCTCTCCAGCCTCCTTGGTCCATGGGATTCTCCAGGCAAGAATACTGGAGTGGGTTGCCATTTCCTACTTGAGAGGATCTTCCCTACCCACGGATCAAACCTACATCTCTTGCATCTCCAGCAATAGCAGGTAGATTCTTTACCATTAAAGCCATCATTTCCATTCCTAAAGGAAATCAGCCCTAAATATTCATTGGAAGAACTGGTGCTAAAGCTGAAGCTCGAGTATTTTGGTTACCTGATGCAAACAGCTGACACATTGGAAAAGTTCCTGATGCTGGTGTCAGGGGAGTTTGTAATTTTCTCAGTTCTGTCTCATCGCAACAAAAATTTGAAGCGACGGACGGACCAGTGTTACAGCCCTGTGTAATTTCCTCAAACAGACCAGTGTTACAGGTTTGTATTACAGCTCAGTTTTATTTAGAAGGTAAAAGAAAATACATTCTTGAGGCACAAAGGCGGGCTGACCCAAAAGACCCGAAGAGAAGAGAAGCCCCCGGCCCAGTTTTGGCTTTTCTTTTTATATGTTTTTCCTCTTCCCCTGAACCTGCCCTGTGTAAATTGGGCTAGCCAGGAGGGCTTTTTGTTTTACCTGAGGTCCTCAATCTGGTCCTTGGACCCTCCTTTGTTCTTGTTTTCATGGGCTTTTCCCTTCTTTGTCTTTTAGCCATTGCCATTCTGGACTTCTTTTTTCCTATTGTAAGTACCTAACACTGGGAAGGATTGAAGGCAGAAGGAGAAGAGGGTGTCAGAGGATGAAATGGCTGGATGGCATCACTGATGCAAAGGACATGAACTTGGGCAAATTCTGGGAGATAGTGAGGGACATAGAGGCCTGGTTTGCTGCAGTCCATAGGGTTTCAATGAGTCAGACATGATTGCGCTACTAAGCAACAACAACAAAAGCCACCTGGGAAGCCCTTATTTTTAAATACTGACAGTTTAAAATATTCTATATCATTGTGTTACATTATTCAGTTCAATAAAATGAAACAGTACCTGAGACTAAGAAGTAGTCAATTTTTTCATTTATCAAGAAATTGGAGTTTTGCTTTTGAGTCACTTTGAGTGCAACAGAATAAGCCCACATTAAACTCATAAGTAATGAAGTTTTGAAATGGAAGAATATTATATTCTTTTTTACAAACTCAGTTTCATTGAGGTATAGTTGGTATAAAATTAACTACAGATAGTTAAAAAGTAAAATTTGATATTTAAAAGGTAGTTTTGACATATGTGAAATGATCAAAATGTTGTTTTACAAACCTAAGTAAGTATTTTCAATAAGTTCAGTACCTTATTCTAACCTTGTAGCCACAATTGGTACACTCCAGCTATTCCTTAATGGTTTTATATGCACTATTGAAAGTTGAAAGTCACCCAGTCATGTCCAACTCTTTGCGACCCTATGGACTGTTGCCCACAAGGCTCCTCTGACCATGGAATTCTCTAGCCAAGAGTACTAGAGTGGGTAGCCATTCCTTTCTCCAGGGGATCTTCCAGACCGAGGGATAACACCTGGCTTTCCTGCATTGCTGGCAGATTCTCTTACTTCCTGAACCACCAGGGAAGCCCTATGCTATATTATTACTGTGTTATTACTGTTATACTGTCAAAATTGTGTTATCCTTTTCTATACCTTGCCAGTTATTCAATGCTCAGTTTCAGTACCACTTTCTTCATGAAACTTTCCCAGTGTTCTCTTCAGAAGAAATCTTTTCCCCTTTGAACAGACTTTATCCTGTTTTATAGCCCACTGTCTATATTACCTTCCAGTGAATTAGCAGACTAGCACAACCCTTATGGATCATACATTTCTTGAGTCAGAGTGTGATTTATCTTTGCACTCATTTCAAGGCTTAATGGGCTTCCCTTGTGGCTCAGCTGGTAAAGAATCTGCCTGCAATATGGGAGACCTGGGTTTGATCCCTGAGTTGGGAAGATCCCCTGAAGAAGGGAAAGGCTACCCACTCCAGTATTCTGGCCTGGAGAATTACATGGACTGTATAGTCCATGGGGTTGCAGAGAGTCGGACATGACTGAGTGACCTTCACTTGCACATTCACTTTCAGGGCTTAACAGATAATGTGTATTCAGTTATGTGCAACATAGACTTATGAACAGAGATATTCTATCCTGTATTTGCAAGCATGCTCTTCATTTAAAGGATCATGTTAATTATCTTGATAAGAACACTTATCAGAAATAAAGAAGGGCAGAAAAGTAGGAAGGGAAGGAGGGAGGAGAAGAGAGACATGAAAAGAAAAGACCACCAGGAAAGGCAGTAGCTTTAGTTTTAGTGGTAAAGTAGCAGAGAGATATTAAGATTTCTATCTGAAGAATATTTTGGAAATATATAGATTCATATCGTCAATTGAACACATTATTACATTCTTACAAACATAGAAATTACTAGTTTATTTGGCATATTAAAATTTAATTACATAATTCAGCTAGGAGCTATGTAAGAAACTTAAATGACACTATTTTATTTAAAAAAATGAATAAAGCAGTCACTTTAATTCCAAAAAATATTTATTCACCCTAGAGAACTATCTTTTTTTCCCTCTATTTCTTAGATTCTAAGAAAAAGCTCAGGAATATTGTGCTGAACTTTATGCTCCAGTATGACATGATTTATGCTTAGGGACTTTAGATCAGTAGTAAGCAAAGTATAGTATGACAGGAGATGTATGTTTAAATTATATATAGAATTTTATTTCTGTCATTTGATTTTTAAATTTTTAAAAATTCTCTTATCATAATGACCTACATAACGACCTTGTACCAATATGTTGATCAATATAGATAAATATGAACATTAGAAACTTGAGTTGCTTTAAGATACATAACACACTAGGAACAGAGGACAAAATATTGATGAACATGCATAATGAGCATAAGACTGGATAAAAAAATTATCCTTTGTATAAGAAAATTACAGAGTACACGTGGGTATTTAAAATGTAAAATTATTTAGAAGTATTGCATCATGGATACCCTGTATACAAATCTCATATCTTTCCATATCCCCGCTCCTCTCCAAAAAAAGATGAGGGTATAAACAGCAATTAGCACCTTCTACAACTTACTTTTATATTTTTCATTCATAAAAATACAGAATATTTCTATGACTTTATGTGCCCACTTTAGAAACACAAAACAAGCATTAAAATAATAGAACCAAAGCCAAACATAATGAACCCTGTGAAAAGTATCAAACATATTAGAGTCCTGCAGTTAGGTATGACAAGTAAGTATTGTTTTTGCTTCTAAGACCCAACTAAATCAAAACAATGGGGCCAATGGTGCAAGATAATTGTTTCTGATATGCTGCTGGAAGTGTTATTTATGGTTGTTTATAAAATATGCTATCACAGTGGCAGACTGCCTAGGACCTCAAGGGTATTTATGGAATAGATAATATGTAGGTACTCTCTGATATACAAAATTCTTAAAAGAAGAAAGTGTGTTCATCTATGTTTTGTAAAATTTCACCTTATTTTTTTACAATGGTATATAACTAATCGACAGCTAAATGCATAAAATTTTCACAAAAGAAAGACATGTAAGTAACCAACATGCAAATTTCTGTAAGGCTTTATTTCTGCTCATTTTTTTTGTCTTTTTGCAAATCAGATGAAGAATGTTCCCTAATGTTTCTAGTTTCCTAAAAAGTGTTGTATTAATGCTTTTTTTTTCTTACCAAATGCTTTTTCTGCTACTCCTGAGTTGGTTTCCATCATTAAAACTGTGAAAGTCATGAAGTATATTGTTTTAGGTTCTAATGTTAAAGTAGCCATATGATCTTGAATGTAAACCCATTTGGTTAAGGTATTCTTTTATTACAATATCATTCCTGTATGGGACTTCCCTGGTGACTCAGCTGGTAAGGAATCCACCTGAAATGGGGGAGACTTGGATTTGATCCCTGGGTTGGGATGATCCCCTGGAGAAGGGAAAGGCTACACATTCCAGTATTCTGGCCTGGAGAATTCCATGGACTGTATAGTCCATGGGGTCGCAAAGAGTCGGACACGACTGACTGACCTTCATTTTCACTATTCCTGTATGAGATTTGATTTTAAAAAGTTCCGTTATTATTTTAAGGTAATAATATTACTACTTCCCTTTAATTTTAAGATTAATATTGGCTTGTACTTCTTTCCCATAATGTCCTTATAAAATTTTGTGGCCATTGTGATAAACGGTTTCATAGAATGAACTAAGATTTCTCACATGGTTTATCTTCCCATAGAATTTATGTAAGATTGGTTTTATTTATTTTTATGAAAAATTGGTTTATTTCTGTGTGAATCACAACACTGTGGAAAATTCTTAAAGAGATGGGAGTAGAAGAACACGTGATCTGCCTCCTGAGAAATCTGTATGCAGATCAAGAAGCAAAAATTAGAACTGGAATTGGAACAACAGACTGATTCCAAATAGGAAAAGGAGTACGTCAAGGCTGTGTATTGTCACCCTGCTTATTTAACATATATAGAGAGTACATCATGCGAAATGCCGGGCTGGATCAAGCACAAGCTGGGAATCAAGATTGCAGGGAGAAATACCAATAACCTCAGATATGCAGTTGACACCACCCTTATAGCAGAAAGTGAAGAAAAACTAAAGAGCTTCTTGATGAAAGTGAAAGAGGAGAGTGAAAAAGTTGGCTTAAAGCTCAACATTCAGGCAACTAAGATCATGGCATCTGCTCCCATCACTTCATGGCACATACAGTGAGAGACTTTATTTTGGGGGGCTCCACAATCACTGTGTGTGATGAGTGCAGCCATGAAATTAAAAGATGTTTGCTCCTTGGAAGAAAACTTATGACCAGCCTAGACAGCATATTAGAAAGCAGAGACATTACTTTGCCAACAAAGGTCTGTCTAGTCAAAAGCTATGTTTTTTCCAGTAGTCATGTATGGATGTGAGAGTTGGACATAAAGAAAGCTGAGCACTGAAGAACTGATGCTTTTGAACTGAAGAAGTTGTTGAAGGTGTTGAAGAAGACTCTTGAGAGTCCCTTGGACTGCAAAGAGATCCAACCAGTCAATCCTAAAGGCAGTCAGTCCTGAATATTCATTGGAAGGACTGATGCTGAAGGGGAAACTCAAATACTTTGGCCATCTGATGCAAAGAACTGATTCACTGGAAAAGACCCTGACACCAGGAAAGATTGAAAATGGAAGGAGAATGGGACAACAGAGGGTGAGATGGTTGAATGGCATCACCAAAGCAATGGACATGAGTTTGGATAGGCTCTGGGAAGTGGTGATGGACAAGGAAGCCTAGTGTGCTACAGTCCATGGGGTTGCAAAGAGTCGGACATGACTGAGGTGACTGAACTAACTGACTGACTAACAGAGTATTAACACTCACTATGCATTTCATTTCACATACTTTACTGCAAATCGATATTTAAGTTATAAATCTGACGTCAACTCTAGAAGTATAACAGTAGTTATCTATTATATTGATAAGTACACATAATGGAAAAGTGATTAATTGAAATATAATTGACATGTAACATGGTGGAGAGGTCTGACAGAATGTGGTCCACTGAAGAAAGGAATGGCAAACCACTTCAGTATTCTTGCCTTGAGAATCCCATGAACAGTATGAAAATGCAAAATGATAGGATACTGAAAGAGGAACTCCCCGGGTTGGTAGCTGCCCAAATGCTACTGGAGATCAGTGGAGAAATAACTCCAGAAGAATGAAGGGATGGAGCCAAAGCAAAAACAATACCTTGTCGTGGATGTGACTGGTGATAGAAGCAAGGTCCGATGCTGTAAAGTGCATAGAAACCTGGAATGTTAGATCCACGAATCAAGGCAAATTGGAAGTGGTCACACTGGAGATGGCAAGAGTGAACATTGACATTCTAGGAATTGGTGAACTAAAATGGACTGGAATGGGTGGATTTAACTCAGATGACCATTATATCTACTACTGTGGGCAGGAATCTCTTAGAAGAAATGGAGTAGCCATCATGGTCAACAGAAGAGTCTGAAATGCAGTACTTGGATGCAGTCTCGAAAACGACAGAATGATCTCTGTTCGTTTGCAAGGCAGACCAGTCAGTGTCACAATAATCCAAGCATATGCCCCAACCAATAATGCTGAAGAAGCTGAATTTGAACGGTTCTATGAAGACCTACAAGACCTTTTAGAACTAACACCCAAAAAAGATGTCCTTTTCATTAGAGGGGACTGGAATGCAAAAGTAGGAAGTCAAGAAACACCTGAAGTAACAGGCAAATTTGACCTTGGATTACAGAATGAAACAGGGCAAAGGCTAATAGAGTTTTGCCAAAGGAACGTGCTAGTCATAGCAAACACCCTCTTCCAACAACACAAGAGAAGACTCTACACATGGACATCACCAGATGGTCAACACCGAAATCAGATTGATTATATTCTTTCCAGCCAATAATGGAGAAACTCTATACAGTAAGCAAAAACAAGACAGGGAGCTGACTGTGGCTCAGATCATGAACACCTTATTGTCAAATTCAGACTTAAATTGAAGAGTGTAGGGAAAACCACTAGACCATTCAGGTATGACCTAAATCAAATCCCTTACGATTATACAGTAGAAGGGAGAAATAGATTTAAGGGACTAGATCTGATAGACAGAGTGCCTGATGAACTATGGACGGATGTTTATGACATTGTACAGGAGACAGGGATCAAGACCATCCCCATGGAAAAGAAATGCAAAAAAGCAAAATGACTGTATGAGGAAGCCTTACAAATAGCTGTAAAAGGAAGAGAAGCGAAAAGCAAAGGAAAAAAGGAAAGATATTCCCATTTGAATGCAGAGTTCAAAAGATAGCAAGGAGAGATAAGAAAGCCTTCCTCAGTGATCAATGCAAAGAAAGAGGAAAACAACAGAATCGGTAAGACTAGAGATCTCTTCAAGAAAACTAGAGATACCAAGGGAACATTTCATGCAAAGATGGGCTTGATAAAGGACAGAAATGGCATGGACCTAACGGAAGCAGAAGATACTAAGAAGAGGTGGCAAGAATACACAGAAGAACTGTACAAAAAAGATCTTCATGACCCAGATAATCATGATGGTGTGATCACTCACCTAGAGCCAGACATCCTGAAATGTGAAGTCAAGTGGGCCTTAGAAAGCGTCACTACAAACAAAGCTAGTGGAGGTGATGGAATTCCAGGTGAGCTATTTCAAGTCCTGAAAGATGACGCTATGAAAGTGCTGCACTCAATATGTCAGTAAATTTGGAAAACTCAGCGGTGGCCACAGGACTGGAAAAGGTCAGTTTTCACCCCAACCCAAAGAAAGGCAATGCCAAATAATGCTCAAACTACTTCACAATTGCACTCATCTCACACGCTAGTAAAGCAATGCTCAAAATTCTCCAAGCCAGGCTTCAGAAATACGTGAACCGTGAACTTCCAGATGTTCAAGCTGGTTTTAGAAAAGGCAGAGGAGCCAGAGATCAAATTGCCAACATCTGCTGGATCATCGAAAAAGCAAGAGAGTTCCAGAAAAACATCTATTTCTGCTTTATTGACTATGCCAAAGCCTTTGACTGTGTGGATCACAATAATCTGTGGAAATTTCTTTGGGAATACAAGACCATCTGACCTGCCTCTTGAGAAACCCGTATGCAGATCAGGAAGCAATAGTGTTAGAATTGGACATGGAAAAACAGACTGGTTCCAAATAGGAAAAAGAGTATGTCAAGGCTGTATATTGTCACCCTGCTTATTTAACTTATATGCAGAGTACATCATAGGAAATGCTGGGCTGGAAGAAGCACAAGTTGGAATCAAGATTGCTGGTAGAAATATTAATAACCTCAGATATGCAGATGACACCACCCTTATGGCAAAAAGTGAAGAAGAACTAAAAAGCCTCCTGATGAAAGTGAGAGAAGAGTGAAAAGTTGGTTTAAAGTTCAGCATTCAGAAAACTAATATCATGGCATCTGGTCCCATCACTTCATGGGAAACAGATGGGGAAACAGTGGAAACAGTGTCAGACTTTATATTTTGGTGCTCCAGTGTCACTGCAGATGGTGATTGCAGCCATGAAGTTAAAAGACGCTTACTCTTGGAAGGAAAGTTATGACCAACCTAGACAGCTTATTAAAAAGCAGAGACATGACTTTGCCAATAAAAGTCTGTCTAGTCAAGGCTTTGATTTTTCCAGTAGTCATGTGTGGATGTGAGAGTTGGACGGTGAAGAAAGCTGAACCCGGAAGAATTGATGTTTTTGGACTGTGGTATTGGAGAAGACTCTTGAGAGTCCCTTGGACTGCAAAGAGATCCAACCAAGTCCATCCTAAAGGAGATCAGCCTTGGGTATTCATTGGAAGGACTGATGTTGAAGCTGAAACTCCAATACTTTGGCCACCTCATTCGAAGAGTTGACTCATTTGAAAAGACCCTGATGGTGGGAAGGATTGGGAACAGGGGGAGAAGGGGACAATTGAGAATGAGATGGCTGGATGGCATCACCGACTCGATGGACATGTTTTTGGGTAAACTCCGGGAGTTGGTGAAGAACAGGGAGGTGTGGCGTGCTGTAATTCCTGGGGTCGCAGAGTCGGACACACCTGAGTGACTGAACTGACCCTCTGACTGAATATTATGTTTATGTGTATAACATAATAATTTGATGTTTGTGTGTATTACAAAATGCCCACCACAGTAAGTCTCGTTAACATCTATCACCACACAGAGTATTTTATGAAATAAAATTTTTTTCATTGTTGTTTAATGTCAGGAAGAAAAGTTCTGCAATTCAATGTACCATCTCTCAACATAGACATTTTTAATGCATTTTGAATAACTTTATTATGAATATGTCTCTAAAATATAGTTATTTCTATTTCCAATGTGAAATATTATATTATTAAAGAATCAAAAGTACAAATTTTAAAGCTATATAAACTGTAACTGTAATTGTGCTAAAAAAAATCTGTGTGCTTTTGAATACTTACTCAGGTTTCTTAAACAAAGAGTAATCCTGATAATCTTTACTTACAATCAAAATGAAATGTGACACGTAAAACAATGACTGTTGCTCACTGTCCACTTTGTACAAAGATCATGTCTGTAGCCACTACTGTTACTGATCTACAGTACACCCTGAAGATAATTTAGGACAAGGAATAGTAAGAGGCACTGTTGTAGTTTGGGAAAACAGGTCCTTAGATATATTTTGGGAGAAGTTTTTCTGATCTCAAATTCTTGTATCTTAACACTTAGAAAAGCACTGAAGTCACTAATTGAGAACTCTGTTTTTTGAGATTAGTAATAACCTTCTACCAAGATGTAGCACTGACTGCACATACTCCTTATCCAAAATCATACATATACTGGCCTCTTCCCCTACCTCTTTGAAACAGTTCATCAGAGCTATCTGGGATGCTGTCTCCTGGGCTATAGTCCTCAGTAAGACCCTAAAGAAAACTTAACTTACAACTTTTACATTGTGTGTTTTCCTTTCAGTTGACAGAACTAAATATGACTGAATAAACAACTTTTCCACAGAGAAAGTATCTACTGAAGGCAATGCAAACTGCTTCTGGATTATAGAAATCTAATTTTTCACTCAGGAGTATCTTTTAAGCTGATATTTTCTTTTCTTTCTAGGTCAGTCCAGCCCTGTTTATCTCAGGAGGACTTCATAGCAATTAATTGATCTTCACAGAGCCTCTTATACACTGAAAGCATATGTAAGTGCAATGGATTGGGGATTGCAAATCAAACCAGTTTTTACTTTAGTTTTCTTCCATGCAGGGAGTCTAACCACCTTTGTTTTTTAAAGATCAACTTGGTAAAGCAGAATTAAGATCAACATATTGGATGATATTATTGCTTGATCTCACTTGGAAACAAAAGTGAGAATCAATTGTTTTAAATGCAGTTATTCCTTTCAACAGTTCATTTTGAGCATATATAGAAAACACTTTCATACTCAGCACCAAATGACCTTTGGAGAAAGCACTCAACATGCTGAGTAAGTGCCCCTTTCCTTAATGAGAATCAAGTAGCTAAATAATGCAGTTGACCTGAAGAAAATGACTCTGAGCTATCTAGAAATTGTGTCTCACAGAAAAGCATCTAGTTTTATTTGAGAATCTAATATTAACTTTTTCCATTTATGAAATTTCAGATTATGTTTAAGAACAGACACTGTATACTTTCAGGCATATTAAAGTCTGGGACAGTTGGTATTATAATTTTATGTACATTTTATGTAAGCAATTAATAGGCATCTGAAAAATGGATGTTTTAATTTTTAGAGCTAAATTTGATTGCCTCATTCAAACTGAAAAATTATTTTGAAGATAACTTTTCAGAATGTCTGTACAGATCATATACAGACCATGTCCTGGCTAATTTGTTTTCATTATTAACCACAGACCTTTCCAATTATATCCGTTAATTTTTCAGTGTAGGCTTGTAGTTAGTGAGATGATACAAGAAAGCTGAATAATTTGTTTTTGAAAATGTAAAAAAATACCTAGACATGAAGTGAGAATACATATCAAATACAAGCAATGGCTAGGACTTCTCTGGTGATCCAGTGGCTAAGGCTCCACCCTCCCAATGAATGCAAGGTCCCAGAGTTGATCCCTGGACAGGGAACTAGATCTTGCATGCCAGAACTGAGTCTGCATGCCACAACTTAAGATTCCCACATGCCAAAACGAATGTCGCATGCTCCAATTAAGACCAGGCACAGCCAAATAAATAAGTAAATAAAAATTTAAAAAGTAACGGCAGCTTAGAGTAATAAAGGAATTAAGGCTATCACTTATCCTTTACATTGTTTTGAATCAAAGTAAATTGTGATTCAGTGAAGTTACATGAGTGGGATCAGTATCACATCTCAAGGTTAATTAATGTCATGCTCTGTATCTCCTGTGCTAGTTTTTCTATCGGGGCTCATTTCCTCCTACCAAAGATTTATTCCATGTAAATACATGCCTAGAAGAATAAATTAATGTTAGAAAGATAATAGCCAATGTAGGCATATATGCATTTTGAAGAAGTTTCTATGAGTAGTTATCTAAGGAAAATGATCTTTGGTATAGATTCATCATTTCTACTAGGGCTGCATATATTAGAATTTAAAAAGAATTAGTGATATATAATCTTTGTCATCAATAAATCATGTGATTATGAACATCATGTTTGGAAATGTGAAGGAGAAATATGTCTTGCTCAGTAATGAGCTGGAAGAAAAGGTAAATAATAATTCATATCTCTAGGTGTGAATTAAAACACCAAAGCCAAACTTTTCAAATACCAAAGGGGACCTGAGGTCAAATAAAATAGTGTGTGATTTATAGGGCTTGGATATTAGTGACCAACTGACTACCAAGGGATATCTACGTTACCATTAGGCGTTAGTTTTGTGTAATATTAGGAATGGAAAATTCAGTAAGGTTATAAAATGTGACTGAAATGATGGTTTGATATTAGCTAAAAAAGTATTTACATTGCCTGATGTCATGTACTTTTTACTGTCTTTTAAATTACTGTACTGATTTACTCTATACCATTCAGAGATTTCTTTGATACTAATACCATACTTATACAAAATAATTCATCAAGATGGGGCATGGCAAAGAACCAAGAGAAAATTTCTTATTAGCCAATTAAATCATAATAAATATGTAGTAGCTTGTTTCCAGGTAAAAAAGTTATTTCAAAATTATATGTGAAAATCTGTTTAAGTTAAAGGATCTCCATTGTGTTTATGTCTTCAACAGCTTGTGTAATACAACTATCATAAACTGTATGTAATTTTCAGAAAAGTAAGAAATGAATAATTACCTAAATACCACTTTACAGTAATATTTAAATACACAACATATTCAAAATTTCTTATTTATTTATTGTTCATCTTCATTCAATCTAGAAATATTCAGTCCTACTCATTAAATCTGATTATGATTAAATTCACATTGCAGGTCATCCTACTTTACTAATCACTTCTGTAAAATTTAATTTACACACTTCAACTCAGCACAGATAGATTTCAAATGAGTGTATTATGTATCATAGTTCACTTTTAAGAAGCTAAGTATATAACCAGTGTGAGTTGTCATATTTCATTTGGAAAGAAACTTCTCTTTTTACTTATACATATAAATTGATACTGCTAGAGAAGTAACTTTCTGTTTTTACATTGAATAATTTTATGTATATTTATTGTTAAGGGTTTTTAAAAAAATAATTAGTCACATTAGATCACTGCATATTTATGTATTGTATCACAAACATATCAGGAATCTAATTGGGAACATCTTAGCACGTTGGCACATTTCTGCTGTATCTCTCAGAAATACATGTGATTTGACTGTCTTTCCATGTTAGCAGCACACAAATATGAAGAAATCAAATCAGTATTGATTTACAACACAGATAATTATAGATGAATGTGTGAGAAGGCTTTCTAATAGAATTCTGTCAATCAGCTCCAGGCCCAACTTTCTCATTATGTGTTTGCAGAAACTATATGATGGAATTTGTCTGGTGACATTTCAGGGATAGTGACTTTGATTTCAAAGGAAATGTTTCAGGTTCATTTCATTACCTTAGAAAAGTAAAAGCAAATTTGCCTTATAAAAAGCAATTACTTCTTAGCTGACCAGTGCACAATAGCAATATAAGAGAGCTTTCTCATTCCACTATTCAAATCCTGAACCAGCAAACTAGTGTTTGATTTTGCTTTAAACCAATTTTGCTGTGTTTGAATTGCAAAAGCATTTAATCTTCATAAAGTAGGTTATTATAATGGAGATCATATTGTATTGGTATGGGATACTGACTATGGGAGAACAGTGTTTTGTTTTGATTATTCTCAGTATTTGGTATTTAAAAAATGATACTTGGTAGAAAACATTTTTTGAGATTTTTAAGTAATAAAGAGAGTGTAGTTTAATTTGAGACAACGCACTATATTTTTCCTCTGCAGTAGTACTTCTACTCATTTCGGATAATAGTTTTATGAATTTTGAGTGATAATTATGTAAAATATTTGTATTTTACTGTAATGACTGTTATGTATAACATATTAGAAAATTTGACTGATTCTCGGTCCTGTTGTTTCCATTTATTGTGAATATTGTAAATTTATTCTTTATAAGAAAATACATTGCATACTTTCATAAAAATATTTAAAAAATTTTAATATACATCACAATTGTTTTAAAAATGGAGATAGGAATCTGAGGATATTTGCTGGTGGTATAGTTTGTTATCCTATAGTACTGAGTCTAATAAAGGGTTAGATGAAAACTACCAACCACAAAAATTACCTTGTGAATACTATAGAGTGGTAAAAGCTAAACTTTGAAATTAATAATGAGAAAAAAGTAAGGCTTAGATTAAGCAAGATATTGTATGTTTTCAGTTCTGGCTACTAGTGTCACCAAATTTCCTTTTCAAAATAAATTTATTTGCAGTGTGAAAAGAAAAAAGAAAAGCTTGGAAATAAAAAATACTGAAATATAAAGTTGATCTTGAAATTCAAATGAGTTTTAAGTATATGGTATCGGAATTAGTAATGAACATGATACAAAGACAGATTTTTAGGATGTAAAAAAATAAAAAAATATATGCATTTATCTATATTTTGTGTCAAAAATTAAAGGGCAAGAGCTAAAAATACCCCACTTATTGTTTCCTAATGTGTATTAGCATTTTAGGATGTTGTTTGAATACAAATTAAAGTGATTTTTAAAAAGTATAAAGTGAAAGTCGCTCAATGTGTCTGACTCTTTGAGCATTCTCCAGGCCAGAATACTGGAGTGGGTAGCCTTTTCCTTCTCCAGGGGATGTTTCCTACCCCAGGGATCAAACCCAGGTCTCTCACATTACAGCTGAGCTATAAGGGAAGCCCAAGAATAGTGGAGTAGCTTCCCTATCCCTTCTCCAGCTGATCATCCTGACCCAGGAATCCAACCAGGGTTTTCTGGATTGCAGGCAGATTCTTTACCAACTGAGCTATCAGGGAAGCCCCTAAAAGTGATCTTTACATTCTAGTTATTAAAGGTGATTTATGTAACACTATGTTTAATAAATGTTTTAACTTTTCAATTCAGTAATATAAAGCTTAGAGTTAATCGGGCCATGCTTACTTGCTCAGTTGTGTCCAACTCAGCAATTCCATGGACTGTAGCCAGCCAGGCTCATCTGTCCATGAGATTCTCCAGGCAAGATTACTGAAATGGGTTGGCATTTCTTCCTCTAGGGAATCCAACCCATGGATCGAACACATGCCTTCTGTGTCTCCTGCACTGGCAGGCAGATTCTTTTACCATCTTTTACTAGGAAGCCCCTTAGAGCTAAGAAGATAAATTTTATGCATCAGGTAATTATAAGTGAATCTTATGGAACTATTAACATCTATCATTGCATCATTAACTCTGGTAGGTAAATTTGTGCTTTTATTTGTATACGAAAATAAAAGGGAAAGCAGTACTAATAATGGTATATTAATGTTGCCATATTCCTTATAAATATTAGAAAGAGGAAAAAGTAAACACCTATGATAAAATATATATTTTTTTAGTAGCAAAAAGGATGCAAATCACCTAAATGGGGTACAGTTAAGTCCAATGGGATACAGGAGCATGAAATAAAATAGTGATGGGTGAGTAGAAAGATATGAGAATTGGGCTTGTACAAATAGATTACATCATCAGTTGGGATAAAATGAACAGGTGCATGCGTGCTTAGGTTAAAATATGTTGCTAGTGGGTAGAAGAGATATTTACAATTGAAATTATAAATTAAAACTAATGTTTATCATTGTACACATATTTAAGTGTGCAAGACTTAAACATGTCACAAAACTTGAGACATTTTTTTTAAGAAACAGACTTTTTGTGAACTTGAGAAAAATAGAATCAATATTTGAAATTACTTGGCAATGCTTGGTGAAGTAAAATAGTTATTTTTATGTATTTTAAAAGAAGAATAAAATACTAAGTGTCAAAACAGGTACATGTGTGCTCATTCGTGTCCAACTCATCGGCCATCCCATGGACTGTAGCCCACCAGGCTCCTCTATCCATGGAATTTTCCAGGAAAGAATACTGGGGTGGGTTGTCATTTCCTCCTCCAGAATATCATCCCGCAACAGGGATTGAACCCATGTCTCTTGTGCCTACAGCATTGGCAGGTGGATTCCTTACCACTGGACCACCTGGGAAGCTCCATAATACTAACCCTAGCCAGGGGGAAAAAGTAATCTTCTGTCTACCATTTTCAGGGAAGCATAGTTGGTTGGACTCCAAAATGTCCCTTTGGCATGCATATTATTGTAAACAGATAAGGAGAACCCTTGAGAAAAGAACCCAGCATGGCTTCCTTGACATAAGATAAGCCATATTTGGTCTAAGCCATTTTGTGATATGTCTGTTCACAATACTTCCCCTTGAATGCTGTGCTTAGTTGCTCAGTCATGTCCGACTCTTTGCAGCCTTTTGGACAATAGCCCACCAAGCTCCTCTGTCCATGGGATTTTTCAGGCAAGAACAGTGGAGTGGGGTTGCCATTTTCTTCCTCCAGGGGATCTTCCAAACCCAAGAATCAAACCCACATCGCCTGTGTCTCCAGCACTGTGGGCAGCTTTTTTACCTGCTAGCCATCAGGGAAGCCCTGCCCTTGAATAGATCTCAGTAATTAATGATCTTAAGGAAACAAAAGAATGCAGAAGCAAACAACTGTTACCAGGCAAGAGGAGTAAGGATAGCAAAGATCGTCTTATCAGGTTGTAAGTGCTGCTAGTGCTCTTTCAGTGGTAAAGATCAGCCTGAAGCACTCAATCAGCAGATCAGCTGGAATCTAAGAGATAATATATTGACCTTTTCTGACCCTCATGACTTCCTTCAACTAACCAAGCCACCCTTTATGAATATGCATGTTGTTGTCGTTCAGTTGCTAAGTTGTGTACGAATCTTCGTGACCTTATGGACTGAATGAAGCCCACAAGACTTTCCTGTCCTTCATTATCTCCCAGAGATTGCTCAAACTCATGGTCACTGAATCACTTATGCCATCCAACCATCTCATCCTCTGTTGCTCCTTTTTCCTCCTGCCCTCAATCTTTCGCGGCATCAGGGTCTTTTCTAGTGAGTCAGCTCTTCACATCAGGTGGCCAAAGTATTGGGAGTTTCAGCTTCAGTACCAGTCTTTACAATAAATATCAGAGCTGATTTCCTTTAGGATTGATTGATTTGATCTCCTTGCAGTCCAAGGGACTCTCAAGAATCTTCTCCAGCACCACAGTTCAAAAGCATCAATTCTTTGGTGCTCAGCCTTCTTTATGGTCCAACTCTCACATCCATACTTAACTACTGGAAACACCATAGCTTTGACTGTATGGATCTTTGCCAGCAAAGTGATGTCTCTGCTTTTTAATATGCTGTCTAGTTTCTTCATAGCTTTTCTGCCAAGGAGTTCCTTTAGTTTCCTGGCTGTGGGCAACATCTACAGTATTTTGGAGCCCAGGAAAAGCAAATCTGTCACTGTTTCCTCTTTTTCTTCATCTGTTTGCCATGAAGTGATGGGACTGGATGCCATGATCTTAGTTTTTTGAATGTTGAGTTTTAAGCCAGCTTTTTCACTTCCCCTTTCACCCTCATCAAGAGGCTCTTTAGTTCCTCTTCACTTTATGCCATTAGAGTGGTATCATCTGCATATCTGAGGTTGTTGATATTTTTTCCATCAATCTTGACTCCAGCTTGTGATTCATCCAGCCAAACTTTTCGCATGATATAATCTGCATGTAAATTCAATAATGAACATGAATGTTCCCTTAGCTTAAAACATCCCCAGTTTTGCTGTTCAGGATGATACTGCTTTGGGGAAGATCCCCAGTGTTCTCTTACTTGCTGCAAGTAATAAACACTACTCCCAGTTTTAGTTTGGTTGTGTCTTTTGGCTCAACACCTATCAAGAGGTGAATCCATTTTTCAAGTAACGTTATTTCAGGTTTAAACAATCAAGGCCAAAATAGCCAAAACTTTCACCTCCCCCTTAGCTGCCTAAAGTATTTAGAGAGAGACTTATATTATAAGACTAGAGTTAGCACTATAGAGAACAATAGTATGAACTACATGTGTAGACAGGAAGGAACCTATATATAAAAATAGACTTAGCACCATAGAGAACTAGAGTATGAACTAGGTGTGTAGACAGGGAGGATCCTAGCAAATTCTATTCCTTAAATTTAATTTCTCTGTGTGTTCCATTGTCTTTGCATGTGTCAGCAAACATTAGTTTACCAGACATTTATTTTACCATTTTATTTAAATTGCTTTCCTTCCCTTTGAAGTCCCTGCCTCCAATATCCACTTTAGTCTTTAGCTGAAGATGATATTTAAGGTAAAGTTATCAGTCATCTGCTGAGTTACTTAGTTTTTTGGAGTCTCTTCCATATATAAGTGAAAGTAAGTAGTGAAAGTGTTAGTTGCTCATTCAAGTCTGACTCTTTGCAACCCTATGTACTGTAGCCCGCCAGGCTCCTCTGCCTATGAAGTTCTCCAGGCAAAAGTATCGGTGTAGATTATCATTCTCTCCTCCAGGGGATCTTCCCCACCCAGGATCAAACCTGTGTTCCCTTCATTGCAGGCAGATTCTTTATCGTCTGAACATCAAGGAAGCCTTCTCTTCCATATGTACATAGTATTAAATGTTTGTGTGATTTTCTCTTATTAGTCTATCTTATGTCAATTTAATTCAAGATCAATCAAAAGAACCTAGAAGAGTAGAATAAATTTCTTTCTCACCAACACCTCCTAGGCTCTTGGCTGAGACCCTTCTGTAATAAAAGATGGATTAATAGGAGAAAAACAAACAGAAATGTCATAACATGTACAACTCCTGTCCAGGAAAACTGAGTAACTCGCTGAAATGGCCCAAGGCATCACCTTAAATACCAACTCCAACTATTGACATAAAGAGGGGTGGCAGGGAGCCTAGTGTGGGAGGTACTCAGCCAAAGCATAGTGAAGAAGGAATGGCTGTTACACAGATTTAAGTTCTTATTTTCTTCCTTGGTGAGAGTTTCTAGAGATTTTGTCATTCTCCTCTTCCTGGTGCAGAGAGGCACACACTCTACAAATGATTTCCCTGATAAATGTAAATGTCTCTTATAAACAGTAACTTCTATGTGACTTCAAAATTTTTCCTGTGTCAGCTTTTTCTTAAATATAATCAGCACAAGATAATTCTTATGCCATAGAAGAATATTCAGAGATGGCAAATTCTGCGCCCCTTCGTAAGAAAAGATTCAATTGGCATATAGTTTTATACTGTGGGTCTTAAGTAAGACATCTTAAGTGTCATCCACCCCCTTTAAAGCTCTTTCATTTGGAATTGTATAAAAAAGAGAAATTCTGGACAAATAGCACCCCTATTTTTTTCTTTATAAAGAGAGAAACTATGGTTTTGTAAAAGATAGTGTATTTCATATTGTGTTGCATGGCACTTGAGAAATGATGTTTTAATATGTATGCATACAAATTCCAGTAGTGGTGTCTTTAATAAAAAGCATTTTCATCATTATTTAAGAAATGTTTAATATTTCAGTCTTTCCTTATGGCTTAATTGTAAATCAGTCATATTCCTCAGATTTAACTCCATAAAACAAACTCTGAACCCTGCATTATTCAGCATGCTCCCAACATAGTAAGCATCTGTAAAATACCACGTCTTACTCTCTCAAGAGTTTTTTTGATGGGAAATAAAAATGGAGTCAGTATTGCTACAAGACCTCTCTAAAATGGAGCTGAGAGGCCATCAAGGGTTGTGACTTACACATTTCTCAGGATGGAATCTGATCTTTTGATCACTTACTGCCTTCATAAACACATCTACTAGAAACTCAAGGCATTTTTCAGACCCTTATTGTAAAATAAGTAGCAACAGCCATCTTTGAGGACAAATATTTCCGTTCTCTCATTAGAGTAAAACCTCATGGCCTTTATAATCCCCTTATACTGTCTCTTCTTTGGAACACACTTTAGGTTTTATCCTAATCTGTGTTTCCCAAATTGCAATTCTGAAGACCCCCAATTTTTTTTTTTTTTTATTTGCAGCCTTTATTTTCGCTTGCTTGTTGCTTGGTTGGTTGGTTGACAGTGGTTGGATTGGTTGGATTCCAAGGGGACAAGAGTGTCCCTAGTCAGTGTTACATCATCAGAACCTAGTACAGTGCCTGATACCTATTATCATGTTATGACTGATAGAGTAATTATAGGTTATGACTAACACAAAATAGCAACTACTGGTTAACAGTTATAGGTAGTTTGCTATATGTCCACTGGTAAGTTCCTTACATCGATTGTTCATGTAATTTTTTAAACAACTCTGTAAAGTCAATGCTATTATTATTTTCACTATGCTATTGAAAAAAATAAGGGAAATAGAAGTATTAAGCAATTTATATAGGTGTCAGGGAGGGGAAATTTCCCCCTATATCCCTCTTGAATTCTTGTGGCTGGACTAATAATAAAATTGATGCAGGACAGATTAATAGGGGAAAAAGTAAAAAGTTTTAATTCATGGGCACAGAGGTCTCATAAAAATGCAACCTAGAAAGTGGCCAAATCATGTAGTTTTTATATTTTTTAGACAAAGAAACAGTACATTCATGAGGAATTGACAGGACAGAGAAACCTTGGCTTTGAATTAGTGAAGAATCAAAACTGAGTTTGGGCTTGAAAGAGAAAATTAAATAAGCAAAAAGTATTTGTTTTTACAGGTGTCTCAGCCCTGAATTCCTTGTCTCTGGCAATAAGGGTGTCCTTCTACCTCCAGATGTAGAAAACATACCTTTTGCATGACATTTATTTTCTTCTTTCAGGGTGACAAGGAGAGTCAAAGCATCCCTTTACATTGATCATTTCTTAAGTAACTTTAACTCAAAAGCATGTCGTTAAGGCATATTTTAGGACCCCGACAGGCGCATGTTTTGTGAATATGAGTATAGCTCAAAAAGTAGATTAAATTGTGTGTCCTCTGTGTGTGGCCTTCCAGTTCTGTATATCTAAAGACAATTGCATCTCTAGGTTTGAAGGGGCTTACCACAGGTCAGGCTTCTCAAGATTTTTTAGGCTCATTTGGGGAAAAATGACCTTAGAAGAAAAAAAAAATAGCAATTTACTAAAAGCTATCTTCTTAGGATAAAATTCAAACATTGTTTCTGAGCTTATTTAGGCAGATGTGATCATAGCTGGAATTGACAGAACTGTTTTTTCCCTACCTGTATGCCATTTCATCTGCTGACCTGGCTTCCCCACATTTTCTGCTTATAAAACAAATTAATAAGTAAACAGACACAGAAAGCAAAACACAAAGGCTGTTTTGCTCTATGCACCTGTATCAGTAGCAAGAATTCATTCACATCTTCCTACCACCAGTTGATCCCAGAATTTTGCTATTTGGACCCACAGCCTTTTTGACAATATATCTACCAGCTGCAAATCAGATAAATACTTCAAACTTCTTTTGCAAGGTTAGCAAGATTATGAAACCAAGCAGGACCCTGTGGGGCTCCTGTGCACAAAAGCCTTTCTGTGTCTCTGATTTCTTGTTTGGGAGAAGGCAATGGCACCCCACTCCAGTACTCTTGCCTGGAAAATCCCATGGACGGAGGAGCCTGGTGGGCTACAGTCTGTGGGGTCTCTAAGAGTTGGACGACTGAGCGACTTCACTTTCACTTTTCCCTTTCATGCACTGGAGAAGGAAACGGCAACCCACTCCAGTATTCTTGCCTGGAGAATCCCAGGGACGGTGGAGCCTGGTGGGCTGCCGTCTATGGGCTCGCACAGAGTCGGACTCGACTGAAGCGACTTAGCAGCAGCAGCAGCATTTCTTGTTTGTAGGAAATAAACTTCACTCAGCCTCCATGACCTTCCCTGAGTTCCAAAGACCAGGTTCAAATAGTTGCTAATCAGGGAGGGGAGGGGTTATTTTACATGTAGATAGATAGATAGATAGATGAATGCTGCTGCTAACTCACTTTAGTCGTGTCCAACTCTTTGCGACCCTGTGGACTGCAGCCAACCAGGCTCCTCCGTCCATGGGATTTTCCAAGCAAGAGTATTGGAGTGGGTTGCCATTGTCTTCTCCGAGATAGATGTATACACATACATATATAGAAAACAATATCTTTGGGCTCTTCTGTGGAAACTAAAGCCCCCACAAAATGGAAGATGTTAATTATTGATGAAGCATTCTTCATTCCAGAGAGGTGGTCACACTTTGATAACCTTGAAAACCAGGAAGGCTTAACACAAGACCACCTGACTCCAGATTAAAGAAATGCAGGCCCTGCACACTCCCTAACCCTTATCAGCAGCTCTGCCTCTTGACTGTGAAACTCCTAACAACCCCCTCCCCCAAGTGTGAACACAGTTTTAAGGGCAATAGCCCCCTGTGGCCCTCTTTTGCCTGGCAAAGCAATAAAGCTGTGTTTTTCCTCCTTCACCCAAAACTCTTTGTCTCTTAAAATTCAGTTAGGTGCCAGTGCACAGAGGCTGGGTTTTGGCAACAATTAGTTCCTGGATCTTTATTCCATTGGTACCACTATTCATACACTTTCAGATGTCTTTGGACACAGTTGCCTCAGTCCTTTATTTTCAGTGTAACACGTGACACTTATGGAAAGAAAGGAGTATGACGTTGCAGTGGACATTGCCAAAATTTTCTGTGCATTATGAGACTGAATCTAAAGCTGAATGCACATGAGCTTGGAGACCACAGCAGACAGACTTTTCAGATCCGATGAGGTAAAAAAAAAAAAAAGGAGGTTCTTAAATTCAGGATTTTAGTGCGAAAGAGGGAAAACTCCACAAAGAAGTACTAACTTTTAACAATCACAAATATGAAAAGATGTGGAAATACTGGAAAAGTTGTCTCTTAGGGCTTTATTGTTTTACGATTTAAAATGAAGTAATGGAATATTGCAACAATTAACAACTGCGTGCAACAGAAAACTTACCAAATATGACAATTTTATGGTTTCTAAAATGATATGTGTATCAAATTTAAGATCTTCAATCTAGACATGCACTGCGTTCATCTCATGGCCAATCACTTAAAAATATACCTTCAAAAAATATCTGCAGGAATTTTCAAATGATCGCTGAATCTAATTAACTGGTAAGAACTTCTAAAAATTTACTGGACTGTGTGGAATTACATTCATTAAAAACTGAAATGAAATATTAGGATTTGAAAAGAGTGTTTCAAGCCAGTATTTTATTTAGAAACTAAATCCTTTTCATCAAAAGGAGAAGCACAGCTAAAGCAGTAGATAAAAATCAAGAAAAGACTTTAAACAATGATTGAATGAAAATAAGAAAATATAGTATATAAGATGAATGAAAAATTGAAGGAAACAAACCCAGTGAAATTCAACAGTATTTGCTTAAAGCCACCTAATTCCGGTTACATGAGTTTTATTTTATAGTTTTGATGATAACCACAGTCTGGCTACTATTCTACAACACAGTCTAATTCATTTGTATGTCTTAAAGTCAGATCACCTGTTTTCTTGATACTTGCATCTTTTTTTTTTCCTTTTTTGGTTGATGCATCCCTTCTCTGTTGTCAAGAAGGAAAGAATTTTCCTCTGCTTTTCTAAGTTTTTCTGGATGGTTTAAAAATTAAATTGGAATGAGACAGATAAACAGGAGAAAATAAAACAAAGGTTTAATAACAATATACAGGGGAATTGTGCTGGAGAAGACTCTTGAGAGTCCTTTGTACTGCAAGGAGATCCAACCAGTCAGTCCTAAAGGAAATCAATCCTGGATATTTACTGAAAGGATTGATACTGAATTGAAACTCCAGTACTTTGGCCACCTGATGCAGAAGACCCCACACATTGGAAAAAACCCTGATGCTGGGAAGGATTGAGGGCAGGGGGAGAAGGGGATGACAGAGGATGAAATGGTTAGATAGCATCACCGACTCAGTGGACATGAATCTGAGCAAACACCTGGACATAGTGAAGGACAGGGGAGCCTGGTGGGCTGCAGTCCCGAGTCTCAAAGAGTTGGACACAACTTAGGAACTGAAAAATAACATACAGAGGACAGACCCAGGAAAACTGACTAACTCATCAAAATGGCCAAAACCCTTACCTTAAATACTGTCTTCAACTAAAGAACAAAGATGTTGGGAGAGGTGGTTTGGGTACTTCAGAGGAAATGAACGCAATTCACAGGGAGATAGAAAACAAATGTTTAGTTAAACAAAGGTTTGCTTTGTCATGCAGGGACAATAAGAAACAGAGTAGACTCTGCCAAGCTTCTAGGCATCACACCTAGCTCATTTACTTTGCATCTCTATGGATAGCTCTATTCCAGGAGAAAGTCCTTTATCTGAATTCACTTTGGCAGCTAAAACGGAGATAACAATAAAAACTTTCTGAATCTTCTGTTTCTTAAAAATAATCAGCCTGAATAGAATAAATCCTGCCAAAGAGACACATTTGGGGATGGCATATTTTGCTCCCCTACACTGTCAATTGCAAAATGTAGTCTCTGAGAGTCAAAATTTTGTTTCAACTCTTCTGAAAATCAAGTGACTATTAGTTGATTCATTGCAGAATGACTTCTTTTTGCTGAACTTTGCTAAGGGCGGGATTAAAAGCACACCATACCACATGAATCTTAAGGGGAAAATAGCAAACAAAGAGCAGGGAAAATACAAATAGCTATGCAGGGGATTAGTAGACAAATTAATTAATTAGACAATAAGACAATTAATTGAGGACAAACTGGCATCAGGAAGCAGCATGAGGGATTTAGGCAATGGATACTATCAGATCTGAAAACAGAAATCAAAAGCTAAGTGAGCAACACTCATAAGGAAGTTACAACAGTAAGCAAACACATGACTGTAAACATCTGTAGGCACCAAGAAAATATTAATCTCCATAACAATAATCAAAATTGCTTTTAACAAATATATATTTTTTAAAGAGGCAAGATTTAATCTCAGAAAAGTCATTTCACCTTTCAGTTCGAAGCATTCTGTTGGCCATAGAAAGAAAGTATTGGCCGCCACTGGCTCAATGGTAAAGAATCTGCCTGCGATGCAACACAGGTTTGATCCCTGTTTCAGGAAGATTCCCCTGGAGAAGGAAATGGCAAACTCACTCCAGTATTCTTGCCTGGGAAATCCCATGGACAGAGGACTCTGGCGGCGTACATTCCAAGGGGTCACAAAGAGTTAGACATGACTTAGCAAGTAAACAAATAGGAAAAGTTTTGGGCCAGGGGATCAGCAGCAGCTGGTTACAAGATTCTTAAATAGATTCACATATGTTGTAACCATTTGTATTTAACAGATTCACATCATTATTCTGGAGGAACATATCATGTTAAATCTGCCCTTAGTGACAATGAGTCTTCCTGATTATGAGTTCTAAAAAGGGATTGTCAAATTTAACTACTCCAGTGTTCTGAATGTATTATTTTGGGGGGGAAAAAAAAAGCCTAAGCTGATTTAAATAGCAATCCCAGGTTTAAAGTTCAGTCAAGAACAGTAGGCTTGAATTTAATTTTCTTGACTTTTTTCCTGCACATCACATTGCCTTCTTCATCACATAGGCAATTATGCCCAGTGTAAAAATGAACTGCCTTCATTGCCATTCTGAAGAAGGATATAATAAAGCCAGCTTTGGTGAAAATTAATAATTTGGCTATTTCTCCAACTTTGAATGTTCCAAATATAGATACCTATAAGCTACTTCTTTCCTGACAGCTCAAATAATAACTCTATAAAATATTATGTCTATACCCTGCTGATATTATAATAGACTTTTACTTCAGTCTTCTGGCACCATTGTATAGCTTTAAAAGAACACTCTGTCCTCTGCTATTTTGTGAAATCAAAATAACAATTTTCTTTAGCTCCATTATTTTTACTATGGAGCTGCAGAAATTTAAAAGTTTATTAACATGTTTCACCTGTTTAGTAAATTGCTTTTGCTTCCTTTGGAATAGAAAGTAAGGAACATGTGCTGAGACTTTGGGGGTTCCTGAAATTACTGACTAGACCAAAGAAAATTTGTTTTGTTTTTATTTTTAATAAAGATCTTAATTTATGAAAGTCAAGTCTGCTGTTGTAGGGCATTCTAAGATGGTTTGTAGTATCTAAAGCTCAATCGGAGTATGTTTTTCTGATTTATAAACTAAGGGTAGGGTTTGAGTTTTTTGCAATAAACATTACCTAACCAAACATGGGTGTGCCTCACAGCAAAACCAATTTGGTGACACTGAGTTGTGCTGAAAGAAAGTACAGCATTTGTTTGCAGGGTGCTAAGCAAAGAGTAAGTGTGGTTCATGCTCAAAAGACCTGAACTCCCCAGTAGTTTTCAGGGAAGAGTTTTTAATGGCAGTATTTGGAGTAAAGCTACAGGTGCATAATTTTCTTCTGATTGATTGTTGGTGAGGTAACAAGATGTTCCAGGAGTCTCAATAATCAACCCCTCTGCTTCTGACCAGTCTGGGATCTCAGCATGTATTTACCATCCTCCACCTGGGCAGGTGGTGTGGAGGGGTTAGGACTAATGTTTTTTGACTACTTTTCCTTTGTTTCTACCTTCCTTCACTTCCCTAATTAGTAACTGTTTGAATCCACTCTTTGCTACTCAGGGAAGGTATGGGAGACTAAAGCCTTTTTCTGCAAACAAGAAATAGGGGGCAAGGAAAGGCTTGTAAAAAGGACTCCATAGGGTCCTGCTCAGTTTCAATCTCCCTTTTGCTTGATACTCCTCAGTTCTAATGGAGAAAGGTATGGGACAAGAAGGGGAATAAAGCTTTGAATAGAGAGGTTCATCATAAACTGAGCAGAGGAATTCAGTTTTAGGGAGATGGCAGTTTCATAAGAAAAAAATTCAACATCAAGTTCAACCTGAACTTACTTAGTTGATCTTACCTTTCTTCAAAGTATGGTTTGTAAACTGATAGGAAAAATCTGTATTAGTATTGGAGACAATTCCATAATGATTGAGAAATGTAGGGAATTGTGGCTGGACCCTGGAAATGAGTATCTACCCTAAGATTCATGTTAAGAGGAAATATATATGTAGAAGATTGTAAGAGGGAAAGGAGGCTGGTCATGCTACAATTGATTTTGAAATTTTTACATCTACATAATCTGTTTCTACAGGTACATCTACTTAAAGGTTTACAAATTTTTGTAATCTGTATGTCTGTATCCATAACATCATTTTCTTCTGACATGAATGTAAGGCATCAAATACTTTCGTACTCTACTGATGAGTTCTATAGTTGGTAAATATTTATACATTTCTGACAAAGCTACAAACGAAGCTAATATTTGGTACTGATCACAGTGTTAGCTAGCAAATACAGAAAATATAAGGAAAAAATAGTTCATATTATAAATGAAACATGACAAACTCAGTTTTTATTTGTTTATAATATATATTTACATGCACATTACATATTTATATAATATATGCATATTCATTATTATTTTCTCAAAAGTGTATACGCATATACATAGAAATATATATATGAATTTATTTGACATTTAATTGCCAGTTATTCCTGGGCTATGATTATCTGAATGAGTTTATTAGCAATAATTTCTTCCTTCTATTATTTCTATGTTAATTTTTAATAACATAGAAATTAAACTTGCTTATTTATAAGTAATCAGATATTTTCCTATTTTGGTTCTATGATTGTTGTTTTAGTACCACAAAAGTGTTTTTTATTTTGTGGTTATTTATGTACAAATTTTGGGGCTTCCCATGTGGTGCTAATGCTAAAAGAACCCACCAGCCAGTGTGGAAGACATAAGAGACGAGAGTTTGATCCCTGGGTCTAAAGATCCCCTGGGAGAGGGCATGGCAACTCATTCCAGTGTTCTTGTCTGGAGAATCCCAAGGACAGAGGAGCCCGGCAGACTACAGTCCATAGAGTCACACAGAATCAGACATAACTGAAATGACATAGCAGGATATGTACAAATTTTATCTCTTCTCTGTGAATTTCCTAACATGATACGAGGTATTAATGCAATCAGGTTGGTCAGATGTTCAGTCAATATATGTAATATGTAGAAGAAATAAGTGAATAATTCTTAGCAGCCCCTTACACTCATTAATGCTTTTTGAAATAACATTGTCTTTTTTTTTTTTTTGAATAACTAGTTCGACTTCCTTTCTGTTGTTTGATAATGTGGTAACTTTATAAAATATCAGGGATCAATTCAGCAATGTTTTTCTTTTTCTATTTTTTTCTTTTTGCCAGGCATACAAAGTACCATTAATATTCAAAGGCACTAAATAAACTCCCCTCAACCCAGGGGAGACATTAGTGGGACAGAGCTGCAACCTGTTGTGAGCCTAACGATCTTGATGTAAGAGGTAAGGAAGAAGGAATGTCCTGAATCTAAAGTTAAAATCAGTTGAAATTACGCCACATACTCATATGATCACTCCACATACTTATCCTTTCCCAAGTAAAATTTTGTATTTTTGCATAGTTTCTTCTTAGTTTTCAAAAATCCTTTAGAGCATAGTATCAATCCTAACCATAGGAATTTCCAGTATCTCCATGCATTCTAAGATTGCCACTATAAGTTAGCCATTCTTCCTCTGTACTTGGTCAACAGGTAAGGGAAAGGTTTCTTGGTGGCTGCTATTGACAGAAATTTTGTTAGAAGTCCATTACTACTACAAATAGTTAACAGCTACTGGGTGGTTACAAGCACTGCTCTAAATACACATGTTAACTTCTTTCATGTTTTGCCAGGTAGAAAACATCTTTGTCACAACTGTGGATAAAATAACTCTAAATTGCCTGTATTGTCCTTTTGTAAGACTTCTTATTTAGCTTTCAGTAAGCCTGAGAAATGATTGAGATTTATTAAAACCTGTTTGTTTTCTTGGAAAAGCATTAATTTCAAGACCTACATATGACATAAAATGATTAAAATTTTTTTTTTTTGCTTACTAAATGTTCTTCCACTTAACATCTGTGTGAAAAGCAACTTGATTATTAATTTAAATGAAAATTTAAATTGATTTTTATATTGTCCAGGTGATTTATTATTTTGTTGTTGTTCAGTCACTCAATCGTGTCCAACTCTTTTTGACCCCATTGACTGTAGCACTCCAGGCTCCCCTGTCCTTCACTATTTCCTGTAATTTGTTCAAATTCATATCCATTGAGGTACTATCAAACATCTTATCCTGTGCTGCCCCCTTCTGCTTTTGCCTTCAGTCTTTTCCAGGATCAGGGTCTTTTTCCAATGAGTCGGCTCTATGCATCAGGTAGCCAAAGTATTGGGGAACTTCAGCTTCAGCATCAGTCCTTTCAAAGAATATTGAGGGTGATTTCCTTTAGGATTAACTGTTTTGATCTTCTTGCAGTTCAAGGGACTGTCAAGAGTCTTCTCCAGCTCCCCAATTCAAAAGCAGTCATTCCTCGATACTGAACCTTCTTTATGGTTCAACTCTCACATCCATACATGGCTACTGGAAAACCATACCTTTGACTTATGGACCATTGTCAATAAAGTCATGTCTCTGCTTTTTAATATGATAAGTTTGTAATAGCTTTACTTCCAAAGAGCAAGCATCTTTTCATTTCATGGCTGTAGTCACTAGCTGCAGTGATTTGGGAGCCCAAGAAAATAAACTCTGTCACTGTTTTTATTGTTTCCCCCAGCTGTTTGCAATGAAGTGATGGGAATGGATGCCATGATCTTCATTTTTTGAATGTTGGGTTTTAAGCCAGCTTTTTAACTCTCCTCTTTCATCTTCATCAAGAGGCTCTTTAGTTAACTACTCTGCTTTGTGCCATTAGAGTAGTATCCTTTATCTATCTGAGATTGTTGATATTTCTCCTGGAAATCTTGATTCCAACTTGTGATTCATCCAGCCTAGCATTTTGCATAATGTACTCTGCATGGAATTTTGCATAATGTACTCTGCATGGATGTTAAATAAGCAGGATAACAATATAGAGCCTTGACATACTCCTTTCCCAATTTTGAACCAGTCCATTGTTCCTTGTCTGGTTCTAACTGTTACTTCTTGACCCAAAAGAATTTCTTAGAATTTACTGTGACCCAGACCTTTCTTAGGATTTGCTCAACCTTTTTTTCTTATTCAACATAGAACTAAAAGGCAGACTACATTTCATCAAAAATGTACAACTGTGAAAACTTTCTAAAAAATATAATTTTATTCTCAAAATCACACATATTTGAGCAATGTGTGTAGTTGGAAATTTGCAAATTTTAAAAACTCATGTAATCTTAAGGCTACAGTATTTCAAATATATAGCCAATTGCTCACCTCTGGTTAGTAAATTGAAAAAAATATTTTTTTCTAAAGTATATTTATGGAAATTGAATAAGTTGGATTATTCATATCAAAATGCTTTTTTCAAGGAAGATGAAATTAAGTTTTAGATATGCACAGTTAACAGTTTTCATTATGTATATTTGAGGATATAATCAAGAAAAATTTATTTTTTTTAATTGAAGGATAAATTGCTTTACAGAATTTTGTTGTTTTCTGTCAAACCTCAAGAAGAATCAGCCATAGGTATACACATATACCCTCCCTTTTGAACCTTCTTCCCATCTCCCGACCAGCCCACCCCTCTAGATTGATACAGAGCCTCTGTTTGAGTTTCCTGAGCCAAACATCAGATTCCCGTTGGCTATCTATTATACATATGTTAATGTAAGTTTACATATTATTCTTTCGATACGTCTCACCCTCTCTTCCCCTCTCCCCATGTCCATAGTCTATCCTCTATGTCTGTTTCACCACTGCTGCCATGTAAATGGATTCTTCAGTACCATTTTTCTAGATTCCGTATATGTGCATTAGAATACGATATTTATCTTTCTTTTTCTGACTCACTTAATTCTGTATAATAGGTTTTAGGTTCATCCACCTCGTCAGAACTGACTCAGATGTGTTCTGTTTAATGGCTGAGTAGTATTCCATTGTATATATGTACCACCCATTTCTTTATCCATCTGGTCCTGGGCTTTTGTTTTTTGGGAGATTTTTGATCACCGCTTCAATTTCAGTGCATGTAATTGAGTTGTTCATAATTTCTATTTCTTCCTGGTTCATTTATAAGAATCTCTTCGTTTCTCCAAGGTTATCCATTTTATTGCCATATAGTTATTCATAATAGTCTCTAATAATCCTTTGTATTTCTGCATTGTCTGTTGTAACCTCTCCTTTTTCATTTCTGATTTTGTTGATTTTTTCTTCTCTCTCTTTGTCTGATGAGTCTGGCCAAAGGTTTGTCAATATTGTTTATCTTCTCAAAGAACCAGATTTTAATTTTATTAATCTTTACTATTGTTTCTTTCATTTCATTTTCACTTATTTCTGCTCAAATATTTATGATTTCTTTCCTTCTACTAATTTTGGGGTTTTAGGTGTAAAATTAATTTGGCTGTTTGATGTTTTTCTTGGTTTCTTGAGGTAGGATTTTATTGCTATAAACTTCCCTTTTAGAACAGCTTTTGCTGCGTCCCATAGGTTTTGAGTTGTCCTGTTTTCATTGTCATTTGTTTCTAGAATTGTTTTGATTTCCCTTTTGATTTCTTCAGCAACCTGTTGGTTATTTAGAAACGTATTGTTTAATCTCCATGTGTTTGTGTTTCTTATAGTTTTTTTTTTTCTTGTAATTTATGTCTAATCTCCTAGTGCTGTGGTCGGAGAAGATGCATGATACAGTTTTAACTTTCTTAAATTTACTGAGATGTGATTTGTGACCCAAGATGTGGTCTGTCCTGGAGAATGTTCCGTGTGCGCTTGAGAAGAAAGTGTATTCTTCTCCATTTGGATGGAATAGCACGAAGATATCCATCTCATCTAATGTATCATTAAAGACTTGTGTTTCCTTATTAATTTTCTGTTTTGATGATCAGTCATTGGTGTGAGTGGGGTGTTAAAGTCTCCTACTATTATTGTGTTACTGTCAATTTTTGCTTTTATGTCTGTTAGTGTTTGTCTTATGTATTGAGGTGCTCTTGTGTTAGATGCATAGATATGTCTTCCTCTTGGATTGATGTAGTATCTTTGGTCATTATGTAGTGTCCTTCCTTATCTCTTGTAAGCTTCTTTATTTTAAGGTCTGTTTTGTCTGATGTAAGGATTGCTACTCCAGCTTTCTTTTGCTTCCTATTTGCATGGAATATATTTTTCTGTCCTCTCACTTTGAGTCTATATGTGTCTTTAGGTCTGAAGTTGGTTTCTTGTAGTCAGCATATATATGGGTCTTGTTTTTGTATCCATTCAGCCACTCTGTGGCTTTTGGTTGGAGCATCTAACCCATTTACATTTAAAGTAATTTTTGATGTATATGTTTCTCTTGCCATTTTCTTAATTGCTTGGGGTTGATTTTGTAGATCTTTTTCCTTCTCTTGTATTTCTTGCCTATATAAGTCTCTTTAACATTTACTGTAAAGCTGGTTTGGTGGTACTGAATTCTCCTAACTTTTTCTTGTCTGAAAAGCTTTTTTTTCCCTCCTATCAGTTTTGAATGAGATCCTTGCTGGGAACAGTAATCTCGGTTGTAGATTTTTCCCTTTCAGTACTTTAAATATTTCCTGTCATTCCCTTCTGGCCTGCAGAGTTTCTGCTGAAAGATCAGCTGTTAAGCATATGGGGTTTCCCTTGTATGTTACTGTTGCTTCTCCCTTGCTGCTTTTAATATTCACTCTTTGTGTTTAGACTTTGTTAGTTTGATTAGTATATGTCTTGGCATATTTCTCCTTTGTTTCATCCTATATGGGACTCCTTGTGCCTCTTGAACTTGATTGACTATTTCCTTTTCCACGTTGGGGAAATTTTCAACTATAATCTGTTCAAAAGTTTTCTCATACCGTTTGTTTTTCTCTTCTTCTTCTGGGACCCCTATAGTTTGAATGTTGGTGTGTTTGATATTGTCCCAGAGGTCTCTGAGAATATCCTCAGTACTTTTCATTTTTTTTACTTTATTCTGCTCTTCAGAAGTTATTTCCACCATTTTATCTTCCAGCTCACTGATTCGTTCTTCTGCTTCAGATATTCTGCTATTGATTCTTTCACAGAATTTTTGATTTCAGTAATTGTATTGTTTGTCTCTGTATGTTTATTCTGTAATTCTTCTAGGTTTTTGTTACTTGAATCTTGCATTTTCTCCATTTTGTTTTCAAGGATTTTGATCATCTTGACTACCATTATTCTGAATTAGTTTTCAGGTAGTTTGCCTGTTTCCTCTTCATTTGTTTGGACTTCTGTTTCTATTTTGTTCCTTCATTTGTATAGTATTTCTCTGCCTTTTCATTATTATTTTTTTTAACTTACTGTGTTTGAGTCCTCCTTTTTGCAGGCTTCAGTGTTGAATTCTTTCTTCCTTTGGTTTCTGCTTTCCTAAGTTTGGTCCAGTGGTTTCTGTAAGCTTGGTATAGGGTGAGATTTGTGCTCAGCTTTTGTTTGTTTGTTTTTGAGGTGGTCCTCCTGTCTGCTGATGATTTGGTTTGTATATTTGTTTTGTTTGTTGTTTAGATGAGGTGTCCTACAAAGTATTCTACTGGTGTTTGGGTGATCCAGGCCTTGTATTCAGGTGCTTACCTTTGTGTGAGTTCTCGCTATTTGATGCTCCTAAGGGTTAGATCTATGGTTGTCTAGGGTCTTGGAGTCAGTGCTCCCACTCCAAAGGCTCAGGGTTTGATCTCTGGCCAGGAACAAAGATTCCACAAGTGGTTTGTTACGGCATTAAGTGAAATTAAAACAAACCAAAGATGAACTCCAGACAAATGGCAGTTACAAAATCAGGAAAATAATAATTAAAATAATGGAATATACACATGTACATATATACCCATAAGCAAAGTGAAAACAGTCCAACAAAAATGAAGTACAGTAGATGGACCTGGTGAATTTTAAGTAAATCAAAAATTATATTTAACATTAAGAACAAAACTAACTAAATCACAAACTGGAAAACAAAGCTAAAACAAGGTGCAAAGTGGGGAATAAATCATGAAAACAAAAAACACCAAATATGTTGAGAGGAAAGGAAAGGAAGAAAACAAAGAATAGATATGCAGAGTTAAATAGAGATCGATGAAGAAGATTTGTATACATTAAAAAGATAAACTACAAGGAGAAAAGAACAGTAGGAAAGGCAAACAAAGGAATAAATGTAGAAAAACATAATAGCTTTTAAAAAAATTAGAAATTAAAATTATATAAAAGAGAAAAGACAAAAGGAAGAAGAAAGACAAGGGAAAACAAAAAGGAAAACTCCACAGAGCTCCTATGCCCAACTCAGAGGCAGAGGTTTATAACAACGTTAAAAGGTGTGGCTAAATATACACACATACTACATATACACCCATAGCAAAATCAAAACAGTCTAACAGAAATAAAGTTTAATAGAATGACCCGGCAAGCAAAGGAAACAAAAAATTATATCTACCAGAACAAAATTAACTGAAGCACAAACTGGAAAACAAAACTAGACAAAGGTGCAAATTGAGGAGTAAAGCAACGAAAATAAAACTAACAAATATATTGAGAGGAAAGGAAAGAAAAAAGAAAGGAAGAATAGATATGCAAAGTTAAATAGAGGTAGATAAATACTTATATACATTGAAGATTAACTGTAAGTGGAAAAGAACAGGAGGAAAAGCAACAGAGTAATGTAGAAAAATAATAATAGGTTTAAAAAGTTTTAAACTGAAATTAAAAAAAGAGAGAAAGAGAAAGGAAAACTGCACAAAACTGCCAAAACCTAACATATAGGCAGAGTTTTATAACAGCAATAAAAAATGTGACTGAGAAAAAAATAATAAGCTCAAAACTAAATTAGATTTCATGGTGCCATAAACATCAACAACTACAACAGAGGGGGTAAAAAAGGGAAAAAAAAATTCCAAAAGAATTCACAGAGCAAGTCAAAGCATAAGGAAAATAAATATTTTTCTTGAGTCACTGCTGTCAAGAGTTGTTTCTCTTGCTGGGAGTCACAGTCCACCTCACCTCACTAAGATGCCCTCCAACACAGTGCTGATCTCTGGATCTCCTGTGGTGGCAGCTCAATTTCTAATCTGGTCCTACTCCTGTGTGTTCTTGCCTCCATATCCACAGCTATCAGAACTAGTGTGTTTTCTTTTGTGGGAGACTCAATGACCTTTTATATATTCCATAGACACAGGGTCTGCCTGGTTGATTATGTGGATTTAATCTGCAGCTTGTCAGCTGGTGGGAAGGTTTTGGGTCTTCTTCTTTAGCCACACTGCCTCTGGGTTTCAATTGTGGTTTTATTTCCACCTCTGCATGTGGGTCGTCCACTCGGGTTTGTTCCTGAGGCTGCCCTGGAGGACTTGGGTTTGCCTCTGTGAGGGCCAGGTGTGGAGGTGGTACAGCTGCTTGGGTCGCAGGGGTTCTGGAAGCACCATGTACTCAGGGGAGTTGACGGCTAGGGCAGCAGGAGATATAGTGCTCTAGAAGGGTATGACAACCAGTATTGGCCAATATGCTCCAGTATTTTTGCCTGGAGAACCTCCCTCTATGACAGAGAAGCCTGGTAGGCCAGGTCTGCAGGGTCACAAAGTGTCAGACCTGGCTGAAGAGACCCTGCCTGCATAGATTCAAGACTTTTTGCCTCTGGCATCTCTGCCCCAGTGAGAGTTGAGTGTGAATGTGGCACAGCTGCTTGGCTTGCAGGGACCTGGCAGTGCCAAGTGTGCAGGGACATGGATGCCTCCTTGCAGGAGTTATGGCCCTGTCAGAGTCTTTTTCCAAGCCCTGTAGCTGGTGATCAGAAGGCCTCTTTGGCCAGCCTTTCTCTGTAACTCCGCCCATTCAGCACTTAGAGGGCTCCCTTGCCTAGGGTCCTTCTCTGTATATCGGAGTGTCAGGCACTTAAAGGGGCATCCTGGGTGGTGGTCCTACTATGTACTTCAGTGCCTCAGGCATTTGATGGGCCACGCTCTCTGTTGTTCAGCTGCCAGTGCTGGCATGTGGGGAGAGAGAGGCTATAGTGATGGCTGCACCCCAAATGCGTGACTCAGCAGTATTGCCTTGCTTCCATGGCTGCCCGGCTTTCCTCCACAGGCATTTTCTATCACAATCTCCTCCCTCACCACCCCTGAATCCGTTTCTTCACAGTCAACAGCAACCCTTGCCCTGGGATCACTCCACACTCCCCAAACTCGAAGGCCACTGTGCCTTCCAGGGGACCCTCATCCCTGTCCAGGGTATGTATGGCTGTGGCAAGGACTGTCTGATTCTGATTCCATTTAGGCTGCTACAAATCACCTATTTCACTCTCAGCCTTAAATATTTGTCCTCTGACTCAGACAGTTGCCCCGCTATGAGATCGGATCCCTGCTTCAGTTCCCCCACCCATGGAGGGCAGGTCCAGTCCTACTAACACTCCTGTTTTTTACCGTAGTTCCTTCATCCTACTGAGTTTTGCATGATTATCTATACTCTTTTCTTCTGGTCAGGTATTCCTGTCCACTCTCAGGTTGTGTTCTACATGCAGTATAGTGTCTGCAGGTGTATTCCTGATGTATCTGTAGAGAGAGATGTACTCCATGTTCACCTACTCCTCTGCCATCTTGTTCTCCATAATCAAAATTTAAATGTCACATTATCCTTTTCACATAGTGTTTAAGGTACTTTTGTGGGTTGTTAAAATAGGTCTTTAAATTGGAAAAATTCAAATTTCTACATTCTTATGGAGAAAACCCAGTTCTTCCCTACTGTGTGTATGTGCATTTTTACTGTGCATCTTTTTTTACCTTGTGTCTTCTTTGCTACTCATAATACTAGGGTATCCACACAGAATACTTCACTTATGACACTTCTTGTTGTTACCGAAAGGTGGAGTCCAACTGTTCACTGCCCAAAAGCCAGTAAACTTGCCAAGTTGGTGGAAAGGGAAATTTGCTTTATTTCAGATGCCAGCAACTGGCAGTGTGTGGGGTAAGACATCTGTCCAAAGGCTGACTCCCCCTCAACTGAAAACCAGTGGGGCCAGAGCTTTTATAGACAGAAATAGGGGTCACCTTCATGCAGAAACAGCACAGTTAGCTTGGACAGTCATCTTCAAATTCTTCATTGGTGGTCTAACCAGCATCATCTTGGTTGTTTCATGTGCAATTACTCTTCAGTTCCAGGGTCTGTTTGTTTACATTTCTTTGAGGCCAATTCTCGTAATGTCATGGGTAAAGTCTGGTCATCATGTAGTTAACTTCTTCCACCTGGTGGTTTAGTATACATAAGACAACTCATAGGCTATGGCTCAGAATATTATTTATAGCCCTTGAGAAGAAACTAAAGGTCCTTGACTGTGTTTAGTGACTACATTATTATTATCTGGTCTCCTTTGATGGTTTTCCTTTGTTTCGTCTTTTCTCACTTCTCTGATTAAACTTAATTCTTTGGCTAAAATTTTCCAGACAAAAGGCAGGCAGAGGACATCGGATGGGGGCAAGGATCATAGGGTTCTGCTCTGCTTTATTGTTAGTAAATATGTGGAGATTTTTTTCCACACCAAGTAATTCTTGATGATACAAGCCAGGTATCCTACAATTTAACCCACTTCTAATACTACCTACCTGGAAATTAGCTGAAGGTAGTATCAGACCCCACAAGTTAGGACTTAATCCCTTGAGACTGCTCCCACCCCACTTCATATGTCAGTTTCAAGTAATGAAAGAAAAAATAGAAGTTGTACCCACAACTTTTGTCTGACTGGGTACACATCTGAGGTTCCTTTGCCTACCTCATCAGATCCAACTAATTTCCATGAGTTGCTCACAGAACACATGGAAACACATTTACAGTTACCAATTTACTAAATAAATATGATAAAAGATACAGATGAACAGCTCGAAGAAGAGATATGTAGGGTGAGGTCTGGAAGGATCCAGAATAGAAAAGCTTCTGTCTCTATGAAGTTGAGGTGCCTTACCTGCCCAGTGTGACTGTGTTCACCAATGTGGAAGCTCTCCAAACTCGGTAGTTTTGGGATTTTATGGAATCTTCATCATGTTGGCGTTATCAATCATTAATTCCATTTTCAGCCCTTCTCCCTTCTCAAGAGAATTAGTAGTGGACTGAAAATTCCAAGCTTCTAATCATGGTTTGGTCTTTTCAATGATCAACCCCCATCCTAGAGCCCACTTATAGTCACCTCATTTGAATGAAAGACATTCCTATCACCCAGGAAATTACAGTTTTCAGAAACCCTAGGAGCCAGGGACAGAGATCAACATATATTTCTTATTATAAATCATCATAATCACAGTCTTAATCTGAAAATAATATATAGGCCACTCAGGATTAACAATGTTACTCATAAGAGGTCTCTAAGTTAGAATACTAATTACATAAATTGTAATTGGTAGTTCAGTTTGTACCACATGATAAAATAGAAATACAGTACCTGATGTCATTGAGCTTACTCTCCAGTGGAAAAAAAAGTAGGGTTTAATTTTTTTAAGTATTTTATTTCAAAAAATTATAATAAAATGCTAAAAAATATTCACTGTGCTTTGAGAGGGTTTTTACAAGGAGATATAGAATTTGGGTTCAAAAAGAATTTATTCATGAAATGGCATTTAAGTTCAGTCTGAAAGTATACATAGGAATTGGGCAGAATATGTGACTGTTAAGAAGTATTCTGAATAAGAAGGTCACTTGGGAAATATTATGAAGCAAAAATAATTAGACAGACACAGGGACATATGAGTCTAATTGTTTGTTGTTGTTTAGTTGGTAAGTTGTGTCTTTTTTGTGACCCCATAGACTGTAACCCGCCAGGCTTATTTGTCCATGGGATTTCCTAGGCAAACATCCTGGAGTGGGTGGTCATTTCCTTCTCCAGAGGATCTTCTGAAGGCATGAATTGAACCCACATCGCCTGCACTGCAGGTGAATCTTTACCACTGAGCCATGATATGACTGACCCAGGGCTTCACAAATGGCACTAGTGGTAAAAGAACCTGCCTGCCAGTGAAGGAGATACAAGAGACATGGGTTTGATCCCTGTGTCCGGAAGATCCTCTGGAGGAAGGCATGACAACTCACTGCAGTATTTTTGCCTGGAGAATCCCATGGACAGAGGAGCTTGGTGGACCATAGTCTATAGGGTCGCAAAATACCAGACATGACTGAAGTGACTTAGCATGCATGCATGCTTGACTGACTTGTTGAAAGGCTGAATGACTTCAGCTAAATCTGTAGGAGAGCATGGAGTCCAGACTATTCCAGACTTTATAGGTTAGATTGAGGATTTGAGATTTTGTTATAGTTGAGGGCCATTAGAAGATTTTAAGCAGGGAAATTATATATTCACATCTGTACTTTAAATAAAACATTTTTTTGACTTTGTTTTGTTTGTTTGTTTGTAAGTAACTGTTTAAAGAACAGTCAATAAAGGAGATAAGAATGTCCAATCAGTGGAAGAATAGTAACAGAAATGCCAGCATTGGGAACAGAGATGATAGCATTGGGGACAGGAAGAAGTGGTTGAAGTTGAGATACATTTGGAGGACAACACGAGAAATACTAGTGATTAATTAGATGTGGTAGGTGAGAGAAAATACAGTGAGAAAGACTATACTGTTTGTATCAACAACAGAGTGATTTCTAAAATTTTTACTTTGTCTATTGGTTATCTGATCCGTGTCACTGTCAAACAGAGAAAACTTACATTAATTAGATCAAAAAGAATTTGATTCATATTCCTCTGAAAGTGGTTCCATTTGTGAAAGGGATAAAATCGAGTAAAATATAATTTACTATAACTGTAATATAGATGTGACCACGGAAAAATGGTCAATGGTTAATGTGGATCTCCTGTCATCTAACTGCTTAGAATTTAACTCATTGCTTAAAAGACCCTTAGGCTCAAGATAGAACAAATTTGAACATAACACCATAGGGGAGAAAAATAATGGAAGCAAAGGCCCCTAGATTTAACAGGCTTCTCAGTCTTTATCTTTTCAAAAATCAAGAACAGGTTATAGAAACTCACATTGTTTATAGTAGCTTTGAAAACTGTTAGAGACTGGAAGAACTTGCTCAGTTGTGAAACTCTGACACTTGTAGAAAGCAACTCTTAGAGAATGAGGTATATACTTGAGATGTAATTTATATAATTCAAAAGTCTTACAGGCCTATTCAATACATTGGATATTAAATTTGGAACAATAAGAATTAAATGAAGATCACTAGGCAAGTTTTTTAAGGCAATGTGCAAGACGTGTGTATTTTAAAATATTGTGTCTGCAGAGTAGATTGTAGATATTTACAAAATACTGTAGAATAAAAGTTTTTAAAAGGTTTAGCATCCCGAAGAAGCAGGATGAATCCCTTATATAAGACAATATATATAAGATTTGTAAGATTCAGATAGCTTCTAGAGATTTAAAATATATTATAATAGGTATCATAGTATTTACATTTGACAGGATAATTGAATAAAAACAACTTGAAAATTTAAACATCATAATAATGTTCTCCCATATATGACATGTTATTCATAATATGGAGCTTAGTAAACTGAAATTTTTAAAAAGTGAATAGTTTGCTGAAATTCAGAAAGATCTAAGTGACAAAACTATATTTTAGACCCTTTGATCTGATTTTAAATGAACCACGGGAAAACCCAAGTTTTCTACTTAAGAAACAGTCTGAATAAAATATGCAAAAAAAAAGCCAAAACCAAAAAACTGAACAGGTAAAACTGTAATTTAGAACTAGAATCTGAGCCCAAGTGACCCCATGATTTTATATTCCATGAGATTCTATATGAAATAACTCTTAAGATTCTCTTTAAAGACTCATCTAAAGCTGGTAACAACTTTTTCTTTTCCCTCAAAATGTTTGGATTCTTTTTTATCTCTTTCATAGTTTTGGCAGAAATTTTTAGGTATTCCTTTTTTTTTTTTTTTTTTTTACTTGAGTAAGTTCCAAGTTTTAATATGTAAAATCTCATAGATCCAACCCATACTTTTAGAGATTGGTGAGAGTTTCCCCAGGGCTAGATTGTACATTTTTAGGTATGGAGGCCATGCAGTTCCTGTTGCAGTTATTGAAATATACTTTTGACTACTCCATAGTGATTATAGACAAGATGTATGGCAAGTATTTCTTAAAAATAATGCATGTGACAACTTTTCTTTAGACCTAAAATCAATTAATCAGAGTATGTATTTTTTAAGATAATGAAAGGAAATGTTAAGAAGAATTATTCAAAACTGGCAAATAATGAAGAGAATATAGCATGTACTTTTGCTGTGACACTGATCATGGTTGAATTTTCTGAACATAATTTAAAATATCTACTTAATTATCTAAAGGAATGCAATTGTGTTTCATTTTAACGTTGGCTATTAACTGAAGATCCTCATCCTGTGAGTTGGTATAGTAGCGTGTATATCTTGTCCCATAGAAATATAATTCTTTCCAGGCAGAAAAATAATTTTATAGGTAATGGTTGTATTAGCTGGTAGAACATTAACTAAATTTGTCTTCAACTCAAAATGCCTTTCCTGATTAAATCTATAACCCCTACCCCATCTAATTATTCTTTCTCCTAAGTTTATTATCTTACTGGTTCTCCTTTTAATGAGGTAATAAATGATTTAGAAGTGTTTATTTTATATTTGTGTGAAATGTTATTTTGAATATTTTAGCATTTAAAATTATACTTTTTATGCTCAAAGCTTTTTGATATATTTTTAGTAAAATTATGTGATATTTTTATTCTTTAAATCCTTTAGCCAGTGCTTATTTACCTTTCTTTGTTAGAAACCCCTGAGTCAATGTATGGAGAATAAGAGCTCTATCTCTAGAACATATATTCACCTACAATTACATTAACCATTCATTCATATCCTACTCCCTGAATCTGATTTTAAAATTCCTGAATTTATGAATGATAAGCTGGGCTTCAGTCAGTATAGACAACAGATATAGGGCTTGTTTGAGTCCCTAAATTGTGCCCTTTTAGCTTGACTTTCACTTGGTGTTCAAAACACCTTTGGATATAAATACAGCTACCGTATTCATCACTTTTAGGTGCTCTCTACTCTCCTCTGACAAAATTCATGTTCTGTTCAGCTTATTCACTTAAAATAGCAGTAACTGCTACAGTGTTGCATCTCCTCAAACCTTTGCAATGTTACACTAAGAAAAGGCTGACCTCAGAATATAAAGATTTATTTGTGGAATTGTAGGCATTAATTGTTGTTTATTTGCTAAGTCATGTCGGACTCTTTTGCCACCGCATGGGCTATAACCCCCTAGGCTCCTCTATGCTTAGGATTTCCCAGGGAAGAACACTGGAGTGGTTTGCCGTTTTCTTTTCCAGGGGATCTCCCTGACCCATGGATCAAACTTGCATGTCTTGCATTGGCAGGCAGATTCTTTACCACTGAGCCACCTGTGAAGCTCAGGCATTAGTCAAATATAAATTAGGACAGATATTTCATAGATATGTAATATTTGGTCTATATATCAGGTTGAATTTGAGTTGACTAATGAAGAGTAGCACCTGTAAGCTGACTTTGGAGCTTTCTCACAGATCAACTTGGTTTTTTTTTTCCAGGTTTGTGCATTGTTTTACTCTTAAATATTAACTTTTGGGAATTTACTCTCTTTTCTTGGAGTACATATGCATGTTAGAGATTTGAAGCTTGCTAGATTTTACATACACGTAGTTTTAATCCACTTACAATTGTGTTTTACATTTCAATCATTAAGTTACCATTTTGCTCCCATTTTTGATTTGCCTGACATGTCTTTCCAATTAAATGCTACATTATATTGCATGTTGGAATTATGTTTAGTCTCTTCTTGCTTGTTATCTTGTGAAATCCATGATTGTATAAAATACACCTAGAAATGCTATTGAAATAAAGATTGAAGATAATAATTTTATAAGATTGTTTTGGGGTAGTGAGGGAGGAAAATGATAAGGTAGTGGGTGTGTGAGTATTTTTCCATTCAAAATTATTCTCTTCCCCAAATGTGACTCTTTTATTCAAAATGTAACTTTCCCCCCAAAATAGATTCTACAGTCTCAATTGTAGAACATATACATTCCTAAATATTTACTTATTTTCTTAGGAATACATCAAAAACTCCCACATATCAGGATAATCAATGACTTGTTCAAGCTTTCCTCTTACCTAAATTTCTCATTATTAGTATTGTATCAGCAGATGGCACTGTCTGAATAACTCATTTAAATTAAGGTTTTGGTGCTTATACTATTTTTACCTTATATTAAACGTACTCATAGGGAGAAGGAAGGTTTTGTTAAGAAGCATAAGGCACACTCTTCTATATTTAATTCAGAATGTATTTCTTTAGTTGGCAAATCCTAGATTGGCAATAAACTTCTTGCCTTTGAACTTCATTGCAGAAATAGAATATTTCCATTTTTATTAATAGATAGACCATGAAATTTTACTATTGTTTCAACAGAAGATTTCCTCTTTCATTTCTTCTTATCTAAAGACTAAATTAGGGGCTTCCCAAGTGGCTCAGGGTAAAGAATCTGCTTACAATTCAGGGGGCTCAAGAAACATTGGTTCAATCCCTGGGTTGGGAAGATCCTCTGGAGAAGGAAATGGCAACCTGCTCCAGTATTCTTGCTTGGAAAATCCTATGGACAGAGGAGCCTGGTGGGCTATAGTCCACGTGGACACAAAGGGCCAGACGCTATTGAGTACGCACACACACACACAAAGACTGAATTGCCTCATCTGTGTTTTTCTTTGGGCTACTATAACAAAATACCATAGACTAGGTAGCTTACAAACAGCAGAAATTCTCACAGATTCAAAGGCTGAAAATTCAAGATCAGGGTGGCAGTGTGGTTGGGTGAGAGCATTCTTTCAGATCTCAGACTTCTCATATTGTCACATGGCAAACAGAGTGAGCTAGCTTTCTGGATCCTCTTTTAGGATCCTCTGGATGTTCCCACCATCGTAACCTAACCATCTGCCAAAGCCCCACATCCTAATGCTATCACCTTGGGCTTTAGGTTTTCAACATAGAAATTAGGGGATGGGGCAGAGACATTCAGACCACAGTGTCTTAGATGGGAATATCTTGTTTCTTTAAGTCTTTTTGAGGTGTAGAGTCTACACCTAAGCTCATAATTACAATAGCTGAATCTTCCCTCTCTTCTGTCATATATTGCTACACCAACATCACCTGTTTCAATTTTTTATTTTTCTTTCTGATACTGCAAGGAATGTCTGGAAAGAAGGTTGATAATTTCTGTCTGAAGAGCTTTCTGTGCCTCCTTCCATGACCTCATAATCTATCTATTGATACATTGTTGTGTGTATTTATACACCTATAATGCTTCTACCACCTTTCTGAACTTATTGTTCCCCAAATTTACATCTCTTTAGATCTTGTCTCTGATCACCATTAGATACAACCAATTTTTAGATAACCCACTGAGCTGTTGAACAGTTCATTTTAGTGATAGGAAATAAACTGCTCTTATATAATTGGCATCGATTTTAATAACAAGTTCAGGAAAGTAAAATTTTAACTTGAAGGACAATTTTATTCTTAATTGGTAATTCTTGGTTCAGTGTATTAGAAAATAAAGGCTTTTTAGAAGCAGATATAATTATATCTGCAATGCTGTCTAAAAGCGTATTATAGTGAGATACCATTTTCACCAATTGGGTGAGCAAAGATTAAAAGGCTGAAAAAATACAGTGATTGCAACAATGTGGAGAAACAGTTACGTTCATTTGTTTCTGGTCTAAAAATTATAAAAAGTTTATAACATTTTCTGGTCATTACTATCAAAAATTCTCAGGTACCTAACCTTTTTATTCCATAATTACACTCTGAAGCCTATTCCCTCCCAGGATAAAAGCCATGATGTATAAAGATACATGAGCAAGATGTTGATTGTAGCACTAGCTGTATTAACAAAACAAATAAAACAAACATTGTTTACAGCCAATGTCTATCACAGGGAAAGGATAGTTGGTTATGGTATATCTTATTTTATATTGCACATTAACCTGCTATTAAAAAGATTCAGTTGGATCTGCATGAATTATCTCTGAAAGACATCTATGATATATCAAGTTTAAAATGTTGCAAGGTAACTTGGAAAGTAATTGTTACAGTACTTTCTAATATCTTTCTGTTTAAAATTATTTATTTGTTTGTTTTTGACCGCACTGGCTCTTTGTTTCTGTACCTGGGCTTTCTCTAGTAGTCACCAGTGAGGACTACTCTTCTTTGTGGTGCACAGGCTTCTTGTGGTGGTGGCTTCTCTTGTTGCAGAGCATGGGCTCTAGGCACACAGGCTTCAGTAGTTACATCCTATGGCTCAGTAGTTGCAACTGGCAGACTAAGTTTCTCTGCAGCATGTGTGATCTTCCTGGACCAGGGATTGAACCTGTATCCCCTGCAATGGCAGGTGGATTCTTAACCACTGGACTGCCAGGTAAGTCCATGAATCTTCTTATATCCTTAAAAGAGAAAATCGCTCTCACTTTTCCTTCCCTTTTCTTTCACTAGACAAATTCACATAGAGACACACATGTGCAAATAAATATGCATGGATCTTTTTGATAAATGTATAGAATTTATGACTGAATACATAATATACTTTTGTAAACATATATATCTATACACACACATACATATGCATGTATATATGGAATGTGAAGCATATTTAAGGAGTGGCTCAGCAGGAATATGAGGAAGTTATTACTTTTTCATTTGTATAAAGATTGTACTGCTGAACTTGTGACAATGAACAGTATTAAATTTGAAATTATACTAGTCAATAAAACCTAAAGATAACTAAAGTAAATAAATAATATCTGAAACTAGTAATACAAAATATTATGAGGATACATTATTTGGGAAAAAATCCAAATTACTTTTGAAAAGACTATTCTTGAATTAGATAATGCATAAATAACAATCCCTGCATTTTACTTCCCACTTTCCCACTAAACAAAACATGACATGTAAAGATACGCCCATACTTACTACTAGAAATACTGTGTGTGGAGTCTAAAAAAGTCAAACTCCTAGGAACAGAAAGTAGGATGACAGTTCCAGGGGTAGGAGAGTTTAGGAAACAGGGAGTTGTTGGTCAAAGGGTACAATTTTTCAGTTGTAGGATGAATAAATTCTGAGGATCTAATGTGCAGCATGGTAACTATATCTAATAATACTGTGTTGTATACTTCAAATTTGCCAAGAGAGTAGATTTTAAGCATTCTCACTGTACACACATAAAAGGTAACTATGAGAGATGAGTGTGTCAATTAACTTGATTGTGGAGATCACATCATAGTATATACTTATATCAAATGATCATATTGTACACTTTATATACAATTTTATTTGTTAGTTGTACCCAGTAAATCTGGAAAATCAATCACTCAGTCTGTCTTTGATGAGGGAAGGGGAGAATCTGTCAAAGTAAGAAGAGTTTTATTATTTCAGCCATCTAAATATCAACACGATGGCTGTTTCAGAGACATTTGCTCTACTTGATACTTTAAGAGCCATGCCAGATTTATTTGACTTTATTTCCCCATCAAGCATCTCTATTTCTAAAAGTATTCCTATTTAGAAATTTAAAGTCACACCAAGTTTTTCAGTAATGTTTTAGGGATTAAGCAATACAGTTAGACTGGAGGTGGCACATTCTCTCTTAAAATGTGAAGTCATAATAACTAGATTGAGATTCAGGAGACACAGTGGTCTGCTCAGATAATTGGTTTTTTTCTGCACTGTTTTTGGCAAGAAATAAACCTCAGATAGTACAACCACATAAGAGAATCAAGTTTGTTTTTTTATAATTTATTTGAAAAGGAGAGGGTGGGGTGAATTGAGAGAGTAGCATGATTTACTATATGTGGAATAGATAGCCAGTAGGAATTTGCTCTATGATGCAAGGTTTTATTTTTTTAATCAACTGACCCCAAGGGAATTCTTTTTACTGATTGAGTATTTTTTCCATCATATACTTGATAATTATCTTAAGCTAAGATATATGTATATATATTATATATATACACACACATACATGAAAATGTGTCTTTCTTACAACCTGATCTTTCCTTCAGACCATATTCTTCTAAGTGTTACTATTCTTTTTAAGAACGTCTCCTGTCACACAATTCCACAAAAATGAACATTCTGTCTTTTAGCAAATCATATCAAGAAAAGTTGCAGAATGCTGCAAATTTTCATTTCTTTCCCATCATTATGACCAAGGATTACTGTGCAACCAGAGCACAAAACGAATCTCTCTTTAGAATGCACATTTCTCTATTAGGAGTGAACCAGTCCCTCCGATAGTCCCTCTAAACTGTATTTGTTGGTTTGACTGGATTTATTATGCAAAATCCTTTATTAATGATTCTTTTTTAGGAATAAACATTAAATTTTGGCTTCTAGTGTCATCCTCTCATTAGTCCAGCCTGCATCCTAATTGGCAAAAATATCTTAAGAGTTTATAACATGGAGTTAACACTGTTTCTCAGTTTCTGTAGTTTTTCTCTTAATTGTTTTCTGTTCATTCTTTTGATTTGGTGCGTCAAGTTTGGATAGTTTATTATCCCACTGTGCTGCTTTCCAGGAGTCTCACTATTTAAATACATTTAAATGTTAATAAAATACTAATGGAGAGTGAAATGATAAGGCTATGAGAAAGAGAGGAGATAGTTGACAGAGTAAAGAATCAAAATGGTGTAGGAGCTACCTGCCAAGGACGAAAGGAGTAAAGGATCAGGGGGGATGTAGATCAGTTTAATGTTTTGGTTATAGAATGCTGAGATAGTGAATAGCTCATGGTACTACTTTTTCACTGAGGCAAGAAGAAGCAAGAGTATTTGCTCAGAGAGAGTAGGAAAGAACTATATGCTACCTTAATTTTGAAAATCACCATTTTTACATTTTTGCTGGTCCTTGTTCACTTGCTTTTTTGAACTGTGAAAGCCCTTGTAATATTATATGATTGTTAATCATCTGCTGATTGTGGTGGTGGGTTGGTTTGTATTTTGGTTTTATTTTGGCAACATTTGTTATATTTATAATTTGTTTAATTTATGCTTTTTAACTTGTGGTCAGGCTGAGGAACTTGGTGTTTTGCTGTTTTGTCATTTGCTTGTTGTCTTACATCATATTTTCTCTTCCTGTAATTAATTCACTTTGGGGGGCATTGACTCTAATCTTATTGTATACAGCATTTGTGACTGTTTTAACTAGGTGTCCTGGGAGACCAATGCTAGACTTACCAGATCATTTCTTCAAGACTCAGTATCCAAGTTGGAGAAATATAAGCCTGGAAGAAACCAGCTAGTACACATTTGTTTCTAAGCTGGTGCCCATGTAAATAAATGATTTCCTTAAATCTGATTCTGATCAATATTTTTCCTTTGGGTTAAGTCAGCATATATAATTACTATCTGTATGCATTTATATTTCTAGTTCTTGCTTCCAATGAACATATCTATATCTATAAAATTAATACAGATTTATCTTCTGTGTTTCTGTAATTTTATATTGCTTACACATTTATATTATAACCCCATTTCCTTGGCTCATTATGTAAATTAAAATTCAGGAAAGAGCCAGTCTCAGGGACAGTGTGTCAGAGATGCCTGTTGTGCCAACTACTTGGTAATAAAATATTGTGTTTTACATTATTGAAAGGGCCTTGTCAAAACATCTTCCACATTACACCAGCCCTGTCAAAACAATTATGATACAATGCTGTACTTTCTTTGTTTAGGTGGATTCAAAACATGGGTGATCTTACAGTCCTTTTAACCAGGATACAACACTGGTTCTCTGTACACTATAGTCCTTGCTTTTCACAGTTGTGTAATTAACTACTAAAATGAGTGTGACCAGAAAAATTTCCTTCAAAATATCCTTAAAAACCCATGGTCTTTGCTTCCTTTATAAATTAAGAGATATGTATCACTCTATTCTGTTATACTAATAACTGCCTAAGTTACATTTGTCTGATTTATTGCCCTGTGAAAGAAATACAAAGAAACCTAAGTATGGAATCTGCCTTTCATGTATTCCTTTCCATTTAAAAAGTAAATTTAAAAGAGAAAGTTTGCATATAAGAAGCATACACTTAATTCACTTATCCTGACACAGTCATATAAAACATTTCACCAAATGAAATTCCAAATTTTAACCTATAATTAATGAAGTAGAATATTGTTTTAACTCAACTATATGAACCTTTAGAAGGTTTGGATTCAGACATGCTAGTAAAATGCTCAAGTACTAACCAATTATTTTTTCCTAGTGCACAATTACCCTTTTATACCCTCAGATGCCTCAATTTGACTCCACCAGAGCATGATATAAGGCATTATTCAGCTAATATTGACCAAGCACTAGCAGTAGACTAAAGGTATAAAAGCTTCATTTCTCAAGCATAATATCAGGCCATCAGTGTGTTTCTAAGATGAACATAAGGTAAAGGTTAATAGAAACTATGCGTTTAAAATCTCTACCCTAATGGATGACTTATTTAACAACTAACATTTATTGTGCAGTAACTATGGGCTATACACTATTCTAAGTACCTTACATAGGTTTACTTTATTTAAATTTATCATAAGCCTTTGTGATAGTAAAATTATTATTCATCTTCTAACAGATCAGAAACTGAGGCACAGAAGTTAAGTAGTGTTTGTAAGGTCGGTCACACAGCTATGAAATAGAAGAAAGAGAATTTCAAATTTTAGTAGAGATGGTCTGGCTCTAGCCACTATGATAAACTGTCAGACAGTGTTCAGCACACTATTAAATATAGTTGGTTTCCATTAATTACTTGCTAATAAAAGTATTTTCTGACAGAAGGAGAGGTATTTTGCACATTGTGTATAGTGTAATTGTTAATTAATCATGCTGTATTTCATCTACACTAAGTTGCCTTCAAAAATAATTCACACCATTACTTCATGTATTACTAAATATGAAACTGGCAATGTTCTCTGAGTTTTTATTTTGTAATTACTAAAAAAATTTGGAAAGATTTGACGTAATATTTGGGATGATATGATATAACATTAACACTTGCTGATAATCTTGAGCTGTTTAGTGGATTTGGTGTCAATAGTATAATTTCAAAGTGCATCAAAAAAATCAATTATAATAGACAACTCAAATTCAGATATTCTAAAGTGTGAAAAATACACATAAGATAAAATATAAAATTAGTTGTCATTCATTGAAAACTTGTAAAACCGCTAGCATTCTATTAGTTGCCTTTATATGAATTATATCATCAAATTTCACCACAGCTGTCTGAGGTGGTGTAATATAAGCCTGATTTTTAAATGAGGGGGCAAAATATGAAAGGTGCTAATTGATTTAACTCTTAATTATAATGTATTTGGCACTTCAAATTTTTTAAATTAAAATTTCAATTTGAATATAGTTGATTTACAATGTAATATTAGTTTATGCTGTACAGCAAAGTGAATTAGCCATACATATACATATATCCATTCTCTTCTAGACTCCATTCCCCCATAGGTCATTCCTGTGCTAGACAGTAGGTTCTTAGTAGTTACCTTTTACATATAGTAATGTACCTATGTCAATCTCAGTCTCCCAGTTTATTCTCCTCTTCCCTTTGCCCTTGGTGACCATAAGTTTGTTTTTTATATCTATGATTCAATTTATGTTTTGTAAATAGGTTCATTTGTACCATTTTTTTTATATTACACATATAAGCAATATAATACACTATTTGTCTTTTTCTGACTTATTTCAGTTAGTATTACAGTCTCTAGGTCTATCCATAAACCTAAATATTTATGAAATGAAAGCATACATTACATTTATTTTACTATGCTTTTATCCTTGGTATTAATACCACAGCTGACAACTGACAAGATCTTGGCAACTGGAGGAGCTCTGGAAGCCTCATAATGTGTGCTACAGGAAGTGAGGTTAATCCAGACACCAGGGTGCATTATGACACAAATACTCTTCTCCAGATGAAATTAAATAAATTCTTGTAGTTTTATTTATATTATGAGCAAGAAGATTATAACCAAAATGAATAAAACAAGAGAAAGCAAAGAACTGGTAAAGTGTGATACCCCCAATGTGAAAAAAGGAAGGAGGTGAATCATATCATGCTGCATAATTACTTTTCTTTGGCATATTTTTTTAAAGAAATTTATGTAGTAATAGTTTTCTGAGACTAAAAATATTTTCATAAATATCAGTTTCAACATTCCAATCTTAAGATGTTCTGGTAAGGTAAAGACTTGATTTTTTTTTAACTCATGTTTATTTATTACCGAAGTCAAAAATTTGTGTTCTTTGAATCAAGCTATGATTCAGGTGAATGCATTTTGTGTTATAGATTACAATATACGCTAATCCATTCACATGTTCCTTAAATTTACTCACAGTATAAATTTAACATATACATACATATTTCGGAGAAGGCAACGGCACCCCACTCTAGTACTCTTAACTGGAAAATTCCATGGATGGAGGAGCCTGGAAGGCTACAATCCATGGGATCGCTAAGAGTCAGACACGACAGAGTGACTTCACTTTCACTTTTCCCTTTCATGCACTGGAGAAGGAAATGGCAACCCACTCCAGTATTGTTGCCTGGAGAATCCCAGGGACAGCGGAGCCTGGTGGGCTGCCGTCTATGGGGTCGCACAGGGTTGGGCACAACTGAAGCGACTTAGCAGCATACATATTTCAGTTCAGTTCAGTTGCTCAGTCATGTCCGACTCTTTGTGACCCCATGAACTGCAGCATGCCAGACCTCCCTGTCCATCACCAACTCCTGGAGTCTACCCAAACCCATGTCCATCGAGTCGGTGATGCCATCTAATCATCTCATCCTCTGTCGTCCTCTTCTCCTTCTGCCCCCGATCCTTCTCAGCATTAGGGTCTTTTCCAATGAGTCAACTCTTTGCATGAGGTGGCCAAAGTATTGGAGCTTCAGCTTCAACATCAGTCCTTGCAATGAACACCCAGGACTGATCTCCTTTAGAATGGATTGATTGGATCTCCATGCAGTCCAAGGGACTCTCAAGAGTCTTCTCCAACACCACAGTTCAAAAGCATCAATTCTTGTGTGCTCAGCTTTCTTCACTGTCCAACTCTCACATCCATACATGACTGCTGGAAAAACCATAGCCTTGACTAGATGGACCTTTGTTGCCAAAGTAATGTCTCTGCTTTTAAATATGCTATCTAGGTTGGTCATAACCTTCCTTCCAAGGAGTAAGTGTCTTTTAATTTCATGGCTGCAATCACCATCAGCAGTGATTTTGAAGCCCCCCAAATTAAAGTCTGACACTGTTTCCACTGTTTCCCCATCTATTTCCCATGAAGTGATGGGATCAGATGCGATGATCTTAGTTTTCTGAACGTTGAGGTTTAAGCCAACTTTTTCACTCTCCTATTTCACTTTCATCAAGAGGCTCTTTAGTTCTTCTTCACTTTCAGCCATAAGCATAAGGGTGGTGTCTTCTGCACATCTGAGGTTATTAATATTTCTCCCAGCAATCTTGATTCCAGCTTGTGCTTCTTCCAGCCCAGCGTTTCTCATGATGTACTCTGCATATAAGTTAAATAAGCAGGGTGACAATATACAGCCTTGACATAGTCCTTTTCCTATTTGGAATCAGTCTGTTGTTCCATGTGCAGTTCTAACTGTTTCTTCCTGACCTGCATACAGGTTTCTCAAAAGATAGATCAGATGGTCTGGTATTCCCATCTCTTTCAGAATTTTCCACAGTTTATTGTGATCCACATAGTCAAAGGCTTTGGCATACTCAATAAAGCAGAAATAGATGTTTTTCTGGAACTCTCTTGCTTTTTCGATGATCCAGTGGATGTTGGCAGTTTGATCTCTGGTTCCTCTGCCTTTTCTAAAACCAGCTTGAACATCTGGAAGTTCATGGTTCACGTATTGCTGAAGCCGGGCTTGGAGAATTTTGAGCATTACTTTACTAGCGTGTGAGATGAGTGCAATTGTGCAGTAGTTTGAGCATTCTTTTGTGTTGCCTTTCTTTGGGATTGGAATGAAAACTGACTTTTTCCAGTCCTGTGGCCACTGCTGAGTTTTCCAGATTTGCTAGCATATTGAGTGCAGCACTTTCACAGCATCATCTTTGAGGATTTGAAATATCTCAACTGGAATTCCATCACCTCCACATACGTATTTAGTCATTTGGATAACCGATAAACTCTTCTAAGGACATAATTAAAAACATGCCATGAATTGTAATATTGTCTGTATAATTACAGTTTAAATGTTTTGTTTGAGGTTAAAATGTTTATAAATAATATATAAAAGACTAGTGAAATATCAATCAGTTGAGTTCAGTTCAGTTGCTCAGTGGTGTCTGACTCTTTGCAACCCCTTGGACTACAGTACCCCAGGCCTCCCTGTCCATCACCAATGGCCACAGTTTACTCAAACTCATGTCTGTTGAGTCAGTGATGCTATCCAACCATTTCATCCTCTGCCGTCCTCTTCTCCTCCTGCCTTCAATCCTTCCCAGCATTAGGGTCTTTTCCAATGAGTCAGTTCTTCGCATGAGGTGGCCAAAGTATTGGAGTTCCAGCTTCAACATCAGTCCTTCCAATGAACACCCAGGACTGATCTCCTTTATGATGGATTGGTTGGATCTCCTTGAGGTCCAAGGGACTCTCAAGAGTCTTCTCCAACACCACAGTTCAAAAGCATCAATTCTTCTGTGCTCAACTTTCCTTATGATCCAACTCTCACATCCATACATGACTACTGGAAAGGCTAATATTTGAGGCAAGTATTTGAGAATTTTGAGCATTACTTTACTAGCGTGTGAGATGAGTGCAATTTTGTGGTAGATTGGGCATTCTTTGGCATTGCCTTTCTTTAGGATTGGAATGAAAACTGACCTTTTCCAGTCCTGTGGCCAGGACTGAGTTTTCCAAATTTGCTGAAATACTGAGTGCAGCACTTTTACAGGGTCATCTTTGAGGATTTGAAATAGCTCAACTGGAATTCCATCACCTCCACTGGCTTTGTTTGTAGTGGTGCTTCCTAAGGATCACTTGACTTCACATTCCAGGATATCTGGCTCTAGCTGAATGAACACACCATCGTGATCTTCTGGGTTGTGAAGATCTTTTTGTACAGTTCTTCTGTGTATTCTTGCCACCTCTTCTTAGGTCCATACCATTTTTGTCCTTTATTATGGCCATCTTTACATGAAATCTCCTCTTGGTATCTCTAATTTTCTTGAAGAAATCTCTGGTCTTTCCCATTCTGTTGTTTTCCTCTATTTCTTTGCACTGATCTTTGAGGAAGGCTTTCTTATCTCTCCTTGCTATTCTTTGGAACTCTGTTTTCAAATGGATATATCTTTCGTTTTCTCCTTTGCTTTTTGCTTCTCTTCTTTTCACAGCTATTTTTAAGAGCTCCTCAGACAGCCAGTTCGCTCTTTTGCATTTATTTTTTGTGAGGATGGTCTTGATCCCTGTCTCCTATACAGTGTCACGAACCTCCGTCCATAGTTCATCAGGCCCTCTGTCTATCAGATCTAGTCCCTTAAATCTATTTCCCACTTCCACTGTATAATCATAAGGGATTTGATTTAGGTCATACCTGAATGGTCTAGTTGTTTTCCCTACTCTCTTCAATTTAAATCTGAATTTGGCAATAAGGAATTCATGATCTGAGCCACAGTCTGCTCCCTGTCTTGTTTTTGCTGACTGTATAGCGCTTCTCCATTTTTGACTGCAAAGAATATAATCAATCTGATTTCACTGTTGACCATCTGGGGATGTCCATGTGTACAATCTTCTTGTTGAAAGAGAGTTTTTGCTATGACCAGTGTGTTTTCTTGGCAAAACTCTATGAGCGTTGGTCCTACTTCATTCTGTATGCCAAGCCCAAATTTGTCTCTTATTCCAAATATTTCTGGACTTCATACTTTTGCATCCAGTCCACTATAATGAAAGGATATTTTTTTGGGGTGGGAACAAATAACACCTTGTATAATAATAAGTTTTCCAAAAGTTTGACATCCTTTCTCAGTTCAGTACAGTTGTGTCGCTCAGTTGTGTCCAACTCTTTTTGACCCCACGGACATCAGCACACCAGGCTTCCCTGTCCATCGCCGACTCCCAAAGTTTGTTCAAACTCATGTACATTTGGTCAGTGAGGCCATCAAAACATCTCATCCTCTGTTGTCCCCTATTCCTCCTGCCTTCAATCTTTCCCAGCATCAGGTCTTTTCAAATGAGCCAGTCCTTCACATCAGGTGACCGAAGTATTGGAGCTTCAGCTTCAGCATCAGTCCTGCCAGTGCATGTTCAGGACTGATTCCCTTTAGGATAGACTGGTTTGATCTCCTTGCAGTCCAAGAGACTTTCAAGAGTCTTCAATACCACAGTTCAAAGCATCAGTTCTTTGACTCTCAGCTTTCTTTATGGTCCAACTCTCACATCCATACACGACTACTGGAAAAACCATAGCCTTGACTAGACGGACCTTTGTTGACAAAGTAATATCTCTGCTTTTTAATATGCTGTCTAACTTTGTCATAGCTTTTCTTTCAAGGAAAAAGTATCCTTTAATTTCATGGCTGCAGTCACCATCCACAGTAATTTTAGAATCCAAGAAAATAGTCTGTCATTGTTGCCATTGTTTCCCCATCTATTTTCCATGAAGTGATGGGACTGGATGCCATGAACTTAATTTTTTTCAATGTTGAGTTTTAAGCCAACTTTTTCACTCCCCTCTTTCACTTTCATCAAGAGGCTCTTTAGTTCCTCTCACTTTCTGCCATAAGGGTGAAGTCATCTGCATATCTAAGGTTATTCACATTTCTCCCGGTAGTGTTCATTCCATCTTGTGATGCTTGCAGCCTAGTATTTCACATGATGTACTCTGCATGTAAGTGAAATAATCAAGGTGACAGTAGACAGCCTTGATGTACTTCTCTCCTAGTTTGGAACCAGTCCATTCTTCATATCTGGTTTTAATTGTTTCTTCTTGACCTGCATACAGATTTCTGTTTAACCTACAGTTAAGTAGGTTAAACAGACCTGCTTTAAGTCAGAATTTGTCACACTGTATTCCTTTAAAATAATCAGTTCTGTTTTGTCTACAGGAAATATACTTTTCTTTTAGGTCAGACGGTAAAGAATCTGCCTGCAGTGTGGGAGACCTGGGTTCAATCCCTGGGTTGGAATTACCCCCCTAGAGTAGGACATGGAAGCCCATTCCTGTATTCTTGCCTGGAGAATCGCCATGAACAGAATAACCTGGTGGGCTATAGTCCATGTGGTCATGAAGAGTAGGACACACCTAAGTGAGTAAGCACAGCACATAACAAGAGAAAGACAGATTAAAAGGGAAAACAATGGAACAAGATGTATCAGGCCAGCATTTTGAAAGAAAGCCTGGCTATCTATGCTATTATCAAGTAAATTACGCTTCTTTAGGGATAGAGAGGGATATTTCATAAGGAAATGCCAATTCAGCAAGAGCAGTAGCAACTCTCTCATGCAACTTATCAAAAAGAGAAAAAGAGAACACATTTATCAATATTAGGAATAAAAGGAGTTTCACTAGATACCTTATAGGATTTTAAAGAATGATAAAAACAGGAACTAACATTATGTCAGTAAATATGATAAATTACTTGGTGTAGACAATTTGAGGAAATCATTGTGGGAATGTATTAATTACAATTCAGTTACTTTAACAGAAGTCGGTGCACACAGTTTTGTTCAGTAATTTTTAATAATTTGCTTTTCAAGGAAGTTGTGTACCCCATAAAAATTCTCTGAATTTTCTGTTAATGATAAGATCAAGTTATTTCTAAGATGTTAATTCACTACTAATTTTTCAGTAGATTATATGAAACCCAAGCAAATTTATCACTGAGTTTCTTATAAAATTTGATGAATTTGTAAAATAAAAATTCTTAAAATTTGTTGAAAAAGCAATCAAGTTTTGAGTATTTATACCTTCAGACTTCAAAATTTACTATAAAGTTACAGTAAACAAGAGAGTTTGGCATATACATAAGAATAAATATGTATCAATGTAAATAATAGAAGACAAGAAATATATATTTATTACATGTCAAATTAAGTACATATATAAATTTCTTACATTCTGCTTCATGTTTGCTATAGTTGTTTATGTTAAAATATTTATGCTATCTTCCTATCAATAAATAATTGCCATACTGTGGAAAATACACACTTCTGAAGTGTATCAAGGGGAAATCAAGGTTGATTCATAGGGTTGGGGCATCAGAAATAGAAAACTGATTCTATTTATTAATATATCAATAGTTTTAGGGAAAAATTAGTTATATTTGGGGCATGTTAAGTTACAAATATTTATTAGACATAAAAAAGTAAAATATGTTTTATTCTTCTCAATCAATTAAAGATACTTTTATAGCTTTAATTCTCAGAAAAGTTCTTGAGGCAATGAAGTAGCTTTACATTATCCTCTTAACCCTATCTGATATGATTGTCTTCATTTAATTTTTTTATCATCTATAATCCCAGCAGAAGATAAACACCATCAGAGGCAAAACCTTGCATTTATTGTCCATCATGGTAAACTGATCCAAAACAATGTCTGACATAGAATAAGCACCCATACATTGAATACACCAATAAACTAGTGAGTGAATGGATGACTAAATGCCTTACCAAGTTCAGTTTCTATCACACTTGAATGTAAATCTTCAAATTTCTGCAAGTCACTTATTTAATAAAATATGTTCATCCAAATTTCTTTGATTTTTAATGATTTGGGAGAAACAGATTTTAAAAAAAGGAGGTTATATTTGTACTTGTTTAAGTCCAGTGAATGTATGTGACTCATTTCCTTACAGGAATTCCTTATTCAGTCATTCTGACTGACCCATGCTCCACAAACTAAAAGGACTGATAGTCACATATGAAAAAGATTTCATTGCATGGTATTATACACATTGGGCCACAACTCAGCCTGAATATGTGCATAAGTTTTTAATCACAATTACACTTGGTTTGATCTCACAGAGATCGAATTGCCAACATCCGCTGGATCATCAAAAAAAACAAAAGAGTTCCAGAAAAACATCTATTTCTGCTTTATTAACTATGCCAAAGCCTTTGACTGTGTGGATCACAGTAAACTGTGGAAAATTCTGAAAGAGATGGGAATACCAGACCACCTGACCTGCCTCTTGAGAAATCTGATGCAGGTCAGGAAGCAATATTAGAACTGGACATGGAACAACAGACTAGTTCCAAATCGGGAAAGGTGTACATCAAGGCTGTATATTGTCACCCTTCTAATTTAACGTATATGCAGAGTACATCATGAGAAACACTGGGCTGGATGAAGCAAAAACTGTAATTCAGATTGCTAGGAGAGATATCAATAACCTTAGGTATGCAGATGATACCACCCTTATGGCAGAAAATGAAGAAGAACTAAAGAGTCTCTTGATGAAAGTGAAAGAGGAGAGTGAAAAAGTTGGCTTAAAGCTCAACGTTCAGAAAACTAAGATCATGGCATCTAATCCCATCATTTCATGGCAAATAGATGGGAAAACAGTGACAACGGTGAGAGACTTTATTTTTTTGGGCTCCAGAATTACTGTAGATGGTGAGTGCAGCCATGAAATTAAAAGATGCTTACTCCTTGGAAGACAAGTTATGACCAACCTAGACAGCATATTAAAAAGCAGAGACATTACTTTGCCAACAAAGGTCCGTCTAGTCAAGGCTATGATTTTTCCAGTGGTCATGTATGGATGTGAGAGTTGTACTATAAAGAAAGCTGAGCGCCTAAAAGTTGATGCTTTTGAACTGTGGTGTTGGAGAAGACTCTTGAGAGTCCCTTGGACTGCAAAGAGATCCAACTAGTCTATCCTAAAGACAGTCAGTCCTGAATGTTCATTGGAAGGATTGATGTTGAAGCCGAAACTCCAATACTTTGGCCACCTGATACGAAGAGCTGATTCATTGGAAAAGACCATGATGCTGGGAAAGATTGAAGCTGGGAGGAGAAAGGGATGACTGAGGTTGAGATGGTTAGATGGCATCACTGATTCAATGGATATGAGTTTGAGTAAACTCCAGGAGTTTGTGATGGACAGGGAGGCCTGGTGTGCTGCAGTCCTTGGGGTTGCAAACAGTGAGACACGGCTTAGCAAGTGAACTGAACTGAACTGAACACTTGGTTTACCACACCTGGAAGTTTTGATGAAATTATGCAATCGTTAAATGATCACATTATTTTTATCTTTTATTTTATTAATGAAGTATATCATTAATAAATATCAAATAAAATATCATTTTAGTAATGAGATATACCAGCCTTGTGTACCAGGAATAAATACAGCTTGATTATTGTGATTATCCTTTAAATGTGCTGTTGTATTCAGTTAGGTAATATTTTGCTGAGGATTTTTGTATCTTTTCATCAGGAATGTTGGTCTGTAGTTTTCTTTTAGTGTCCTTTCCTGGCTTTGGTATGAAGGTAATGTTGCCTTCATAAAATAAATTTAAAAGTTTTCCTTCCTCTTCAATATTTTGAAAAAAATTATGAAAGATTAAATATAATTCTTTAAATGATTCCCTTCTCTTCATCTTTGGTGGATTTCCTATAGGTTCTTGTATTGTAGGACCAAGAAGTTTACATAAAATATCTTACGGGTATAGCGATCTATTTTACATTGTTAGCAACTTAACTTGGATCACAAACAAAAACTCTACACTTTTGGTCATCCCTTCTTTTACATTTTTAATGTCACAATTTATCTTTTTATATTAGGTTGTTGTTCACTCGCCCAGTTGTGTCCAAATATTTGCCAACTCATGGACTGCCAGGCCTCCCTGTCCCTTACCATCTCTGGGAGTTTGCCCAAGTTATGTTAGGTACTAACTAACAAATTATAAAAGCTATAGTTATTTTTAATACTCTTATGTAATTATTATACTGTAGTTAAATGTTGACACATCATCCTATTTCAGAATTAGAGTTTTCTGAATCTAACTTTCTATTTGGGACTTCCCTGGTGGCTCAGATGGTATACCATCTGCCTGCAATGAAGGAGACCCGGGTTTGAACCCTGGATTGGGAAGATCCCCTGGAGAAGGAAGTGGCAACCCACTCCAGTACTCTTGCCTGGAAAATCCATAGACTGAGGAGCCTGGTAGGCTACAGTCCATGTGGTCGCAGAGTTGCACACAACTGGGCGACTTCACCTTTACCAGTTTTTTGTTTACTTTCCATTTTTTCCATCTTACTAACTAGAATCTGTTCATTTTAGGTCTGTTTCCTTTCAGCATTTCGTGTAAGGCAGTTCTAGTGGTAATAAGCACCCTTCGGTTTTATCTAGGAACGTCTCTATTTCTCCTTCATATTTCAAGGTTAATGTTGCTAGATAGAGTATTCTTGCCTGGCTTTTTTTTTTTTTTTCTTTCAGCATGTTGAATAACCATTTCACTTTGTCCTGGTCTGTAAGGGTTCTGTTGAGGAATCCACTAATAGCTTAATGTGCATTACCTCATAGGTTACAATCTACTTTTTCTCTTGGTGCTTTTGAGATTCTTTTTTTTTTTTTTAAATTTTTAACGGTTGTCTTATAATTTGTTTTGGAAAAGATCATTTAATAATAAAATAATGACCTGATCTGTTAGCTTCATGAACTTGAAATATAAGTATCCCCAGGCTTGGAAAGCTCTCATACATTATTTCTTTGAATAAACTTTCTACTCTCATCTCCCTTCAATCTCTTTTGGAATTCCCATGATTTTAATATTGGTTCTTTGGATGGTGTTGCATAAATCATGTTGTCTCCTTCACTTTTTTATTCGAACACCTTTGTTCTCCTCTGGCTGGGATATTTCTGAGTTCCTATCTTATAACTCACTCATACTCTCTATTAATTCTTTATTTCATTCATTGACTTCTTCGTCTTCAAACTTTTTGTTTATTTTTTTACAGCTTTTACCTATTTATTTATTTTAGTTGTGTATTATTTTCTTGATTTCACTCAATTTTTTAGTAGCTGCTTTCAGGTGAGAGCTACATTTGTTGGTTCTGTTGGATTTTCTGTGGCTTTCTCCAGTCTTGCATAGATATATTTGCTTTATGCTTCTTAATATTTCTTGTGACAGGATTCTTAAGCTTCTTCTTTTCATTTTTACAATGCATGAGGCCAGCTGCTGAAAATCTCTTTTGTATTCCCCAAAGTTGTACTCCTACTCAAGATTTTGTTTTCTGTCTTCATAATTGTTCATAGAGGGGTGTACAATTAGGTACATAATGTAGTTTTTATAATTCTGTGTTGATTTAAGCTTCTTCTATTTGTCACTAAAAGAATAATAGAAAAAATTAATACAACAGCACTAAGTGGCTTATAGATACTAACTTACTTGTCCTACATAAAATATTATAGATAAGGCAGTTACTATCCTTAGTTCAAAAACTAAAATTTCTGCTCACTGGAAAGATTTCCATCCTGATTTTTGCCCAGGATCACATCTTTGGTGTCAGTAATGGTATATTTCTGATTACTTTTACCTAGTACCAGGATGTCACATGGACTCATCTCTTTTCCCCTTCTTTTGAAAACTGAATGTTTGTATCAATTCCATGGGTATGTAGATGAGCGAAATGTAGAAACACTGTAGAAGTAAGTGAATTAGGTGAATAAGCCACATATTCATGTTCTTTACTTGTGTTTTCAGGAACATCTTTTGTCCAGTCTTGAATGTGCTTCCAATGAAGAAGGAATGCTGCTGCATGCAGTAGGCTTCATGACTTATTAGATCAGATAATAGTTAAGCCATGAGGAGTAGATCAGTCGCATAAGGCTCTGTTGTTCTGTAGGCAGGCATTCAGCTGATCTTTACAGCAATGCAGGAGCTGTTTCTCAACATGAGAGTACCAGGTTTCCATATAGAGAATACTTATGCTATAAAACTCTAAGGAGCATATTTTGTGATTCTCCTTCAGAAATTGGCTCAGTCTCCACAGAGCATTCTGATCTGCCAGACACTCCAAGCAACATTTGATCTGCTCAAGGTCAGAACTACTTGCACCATAGCTTGAGGTTATATAGAGAATTATTCTCCTCTTAATAGTTTTTCAAAAAACACACACATCTTAAGGGGTAGATCAGTACACACAAAGCAGTATGTTTAGCCTTTAATATTCATTGGAGACCTCAGATACTGTGGTGATGTATATAGAGCTGCAAATTCTTTCTCTCTCTCTTGTTTTTTTTTTTTTTCACTTTAGGAGGAATATTCTGACATGCTCAAGGCTTTTGGCCCTCTAAAACTGCACTTGTGGTGTATGTCTTCAAATTTTTACGACACTTTGCCCCCACCTTTTAATATGTATAGATATTATTGAGACTTCTAAGATCCTTATTACTCCTTGCTCCTCTGGCCATATAGCCTTGGCATTATCAGTGTAAAGGCAAATATGAGAATGTATGGAACTAAATTATAATAGAATCACACAGTGTTGTGGACTCAATGATAAAGAATTAGATTTTGTTCCTGTCTCTTCCAGGTTGAAGTAAATTGTTTCTGTTTTTTGCTTAATGAGACAGAAACAAACAAACAAACAAACTGCTCAGTTCAATGGTAGTGAGTACATAAATGGATGTAGGTGGGATTGCTCCAGTAAATAAGAGACAACATTGTGTGTATTATCTGATTACATTTGAGATGATATTGTTATTTTCTCAAGATTCATCTGCTGTCCTAACAAGCCATACAGACATGCTAAGTAGATTTTAATATCAAGAGCATTCTCTTGTGACACACCTCCCAGAATTGTGAGAATATCCATAAAATGGGTTTGTTTTCATATCAACAGTCTCAAAGTTCACTACAAGTTGGACTTGTGTCCAAACTTGATTGTCTCTCCAGTTATGCTGCCTGTTATAATAAACCATCCTGACTTTTATTCTGCTGGTTAGATGCTACCACTTGGATTCTGCCCCTGCCAAAAATTTGCTCCTTTAATTCAGGGAGCTCATTTTCTATGGGAGCTTCTCCTACTCTTATTCCCAATCTACAAAGGATAGCTACTGCAGAGTTCTGAAAGAATGTTCATGATTCTCTAATCTTAATGCTTGGTGAAGGTTGTATCTGCAGTGTTCTCTCAGATGAAAATGGTTATGTGGACTCAAGTTCCAGAAAGTTTCTATGTGCCTGTTTGAATTCCTTCTTCAACATTAAGCCAAGCCACTTTGGACATCCAAATTTCTTCAGATATAGATCATTAATTAAGTTGAAATTCCAAACAACCAACTAAGCAAGCATCTAAAATGTTTAATATTATTTTGGTTTTGCATCTGATGAACTACTAATGTCCTGTTTTCAGTTATGATTAATTCCCACTGAAAACGCAACAGTGTTAGTAACTAATCTCTATTTACCACCTTTGAACATGTGTTCACCCACAGCCACTTCTAGTGTACAACAGATTGCTGTTGAAGATACATGAAACGAACAGAGATTATTTCAGGTGTTTCAGCATAAAATAATTTAAAACAGGGAAAAAGATGTTTACAAAACTCTTGGAAGTTCTAAAGGAGTTGACTGCACACTTGAGGTTCTCAAATGATTGGCAGAAAACAAGAGAACAGACTCTTACTAGCGTTGCAGTCTCGACCACAGTTATGTACATACAAGATCAAGAGGTCATTGCCGAAACTATTGGGATCAAGCATGCACACATAACCTGAAATTCAGGACTTCATGATGAGATAAGTGCCAGAACTTCTACAACATTACAGACACCAGAAAATGAAATCCAACAACCTTTAGTCCTTCACTCACCTTCCAGTATTCACAGAGTGACTCAACATTGTAACTTAAGTGTTCTTGGTCAGTAACGCAATGCAGCAGGAAGTTGGCTTCTGCTTAATTACTGTCTTTCAAATTTTATACAACAAATCTCTGTAACCCATCCACATTTAGAACCTAACATCAAGGGAGACTGAAAGAAATGTCCTGTGTCTGCAACACAAGAAAAAAACTGGAAGGAAATTGAAATGGATGCTGATAGTCAATCAGTTATACTCAGTCCAACTTAAAGGTCAACATTTTGAATGGGTCATACACAAAATTGTTAAATTAAAAAATATTGTGGGGTAGCATCCAAATTCTTCAGATAATGAAAAAAATTAACCTTACTGGTATCATTGATCAATTGTAAGAATTATTTTTTAGAATGGAGGGTGGCAAACTATAGTTTGTGGTCTATTTTTGTGAGGCACATGATCTAAAAATGATTTTTACATTTTTAGAGTGTTGAAAAAATATATAAAGAAGATGGTTAAGAATCCTACGTAGCTTTCAAAGTCTAAAATATTATTATCTGGCCTTTTCCCCCAAAATGTTTGCTGACCCCTGTGTTAGATTGAGAACAAATAAATCAGAGAGCATGTAATTCATTAGAATTTATTAAGTATGAGGGGACAGATTTTGTGTGCCTTTCCTATACAGTACTCATTCTTAGCATGATGCCTGGTACCCAGTATACAGTTAAATAAGTGTTTGTTGAATATAATTTACAACACTAACAATCTTTAGTGGACTTTACCATTGCCTTTGTATGTTATATTTTTGTACACACACACACACACACACACATTTTCTTTCATACAGTGTAATAACATAAGCAATACGTTATGCTAAATTCCCAAGTCAAAGCATTGACTTATACCCAATCACATATAAAATCAAGTCTGTTTTGATAAGAGCTTTATCAGCACTCAGTTTTCATCCAATTTTGATCTCTTTCTACTGTGATTATCTCAAGTAATATATTCCATGTCATTGAAACCTGTTAGTAATCCCAATTTAATGATGACTTATCCACACTTCTGTATGCATTAAAAAAATTAAAAGAAAAATGACAACAAAACTCTATAAGAAATAAATTTACCAGTGTAACACCCCAGGGCTTATGTGTAGAGTAAATTCCTTTTACTCAAGTCACACCAGATAATTACTCTAATTGGGATTTATATGCACTGATACCAGTTTTATTTTCTTTTGAATTATTTTTCTTTTTAACAGTGTAATTAATATATCTGTGTTTATGAAAATAATTTTCTCCATAAGGCAGTATTGTTATACTGTCCAATACTAATATTTCAGATTTTATGCTTAGAAGTTCACAGTTTGCATAGTATAAAGGAAACTCCTTAAATGTACATTTGGAACTGTTGAAATGAAGATTCAAATGAAGACAGAGAAGGACATCACAAGTTTAAAAAGCAGGAGGAGCATTCAAGTATTAGAATAAGTGAGCATGACATAAAATTTAAATAAACTGTAAATGATGAAAGGAGAAGAATGATGTCCTACAAGCTGTTTTGTCTCTAGATATGTTATTGAAATTTCAAATGAACTTCCTAATGACAACACAATTTTATTTCAAATATTTTGCCAACCCAAAGATGAATATGATATTTGGGTGCCTCCTTCTGGAGTGAATTTTATGAAGTAATTTATCTGTCCAGAAGCTTTGTAACACTGAAGTTATAACCTAAGGCAGTATGAATTGATACTTTTATTTTTCCATAGTCAGGGAATTAACCAATTCCTCAAGCTAAAATTAACTTCTAATAAAAATATGAGAACTTCTTTAACCTAAAAAAACCCGAGCAATAATCATACAATGGCAGATAAATTAAAAATCATATTTTTTTTGAAAAACAAATTGAACAATCACATTACCATTTTCTAAAAGCATTATCTTCTATTTTAAATACCTTCTCTTTCTTAAATAGATTTCTCTTTGCATTTAATGCCACATTTGTGAATATTAAATTAACACATAATATCCAACACATTCAAGATAGTATAATTTTAAAAGATGAAACTAGGGTAAAAATTCTCAATATCTACCTAAACTAGTTAGAATAATACAACAAATTTAATATTTTCCTACCATAGGCAAAATATTTTGAAGATGTTGCTTAGAGTCAGTTTGTTTGTTTCTAAACTTGATGTTCTATAATGTCATATAAATGTATACTTTTCTTAAACACACTAAATATGTTTGATATTAAGGTAACAAGATAATTTTTAACTACAATCTTCAGCTTTTGGGGTGTTTATCCATAAGTCAACAACCAGTTTTGGCTTCTTTTTCTGGGTTTCTAGAATTTTTTGCTTTAAATTTACATGTTTGTTCCTGTTTGTAATAAATTTTCTTGTGGTCCACTTCTATCACAATAACTTAGACCAAAAGTTTCTTTCATACAAGATTTGGAATGAATGTGGATTTCCTCCTTTATATTGTCTACACTTTTACATGTTAGTTGGATGCTATAGTGGTAATTATTTCTTGTGGACAGCATAGAAAAGGAAAGAAAGATAGCACTAAGTCATGTCCGACTCTTGCAATCCCATGGACTGTAGCCTGTCAGGCTCTTCTGCCCATGGTTTTCTCCAGGCAAGAATATTGGAGTGGGTTGCCATTTTCTGCTCCAGTTCAGTTCAGTCACTCAGTCTTGTCCTACTTCTTGCGACCCCATAAACCGCAGCATGCCAGGCCTCCTTGTCCATCACCAACTCCTGGAGTCCACCAAAACCCATGTCCATTGAGTCAGTGATGCCATCCAGCCATCTCATCCTCTGTCGTCCCCTTCTCCTCCTGCCCTCAATCCTTCCCAGCATCAGGGTCCTTTCAAATGAGTCAGCTCTTCGCATCAGGTGGCCAAAGTATTGGAGTTTCAGCTTTAGCATCAGTCCTTCCAATGAATATTCAGGACTGGTTTCCTTTAGGATGGACTGGTTTGATCTCCTTGCAGTCCAAGGGACTCTCAAGAAGTCTTCTCCAACACCATAGTTCAAAAGCATCAATTCTTCTGCGCTCAGCTTTCATTATATTCCAACTCTCACATCCATACATGACCACTGGAAAAACCATAGCCTCGACTAGACGGACTTTGTTGACAAAGTAATGTCTTTGCTTTTCAATATGCTGTCCAGGTTGGTCATAACTTTCTTTCCAAGGAGTAAGCGTATTTTAATTTTTATGGCTGCAGTCACCAACTGCAGTGATTTTGGAGCCCAGAAAAATAAAGTCTGACACGGTTTCCACTGTTTCCCCATCTGTTCGCTGTGAAGTGATGGGACCGAATGCCATGATCTTACTTTTCTGAATGTGGAGCTTTAAACCAACTTTTTCACTCTCTTTAAATTTCATCAAGAGGCTCTTTAGTTCTTCTTCACTTTCTGCCATGGTGTGGTGTCCTCTGCATATCTGAGGTTATTGATATTTCTCCCGGCAATCTTGATTCCAGCTTGTGCTTCTTCTAGCCCAGCGTTTCTTATGATGTACTCTGCATATAAGTTAAATAAGCAGGGTGACAATATACAGCCTTGACATACTCCTTTTCCTACTTGGAACCAGTCTGTTGTTCCATGTCCAGTTCTAACTGTTGCTTCCTGACCTTCCATACCTTCCTCTCAAGAGGCAGGTCAGGTGGTCTGGTATTCCCGTCTCTTTCAGAATTTTCCATAGTTTACTGTGATCCACACAGTCAAAGGCTTTGGCATAGTCAATAAAGCAGAAGTAGATATTTTTCTGGAACTCTCTTGCTTTTTCGGTGATCCATCGAAAATCCATCGAAAATCATCCATCGATGATTCTTCTCCAGGGGAGCTCCCAACCCAGGAATTGAACCCAGGTCTCCTGCATTGTGGGCAGATGTTTTCCTAACTGTCCCACACAGGACAGCATAAGTTGTTCACAAAAAGCAACAGAAAATACAGAAAGAGAAGCAGAGATATTACTGAAGTTTTAATATTAATCTGTGTTCTTACCTTTGGTTTCTGTCAAACCAAACTCTGTTTGTATAACATTTTCTCTAATTTATTGCATCTTCAGTTATTTCCTCTCAAATTGGCTTTTGTTGCCTGAAGCAAAAAAGCACAATTAATGGAAGAACCTTGTTCTCTGAGTCTTCCTAATAATTCTATCAGTGGCTTTCCTAATCAAAAGTTCATATTTGTTAACCTGGAATTAAAATTCAGTATAATCCTGGCTTTTAAAAATCTTATAAAAACTGTATATTCTTCAGATTTAAAAGGTTTTTATTCTTTGTATATATTTTTATTCATAGATTCACAAATACTTAAGAACTACTACTGTAAAAGTCACTTTTATAAGTATCATATACTCATATTTTCCTCTCGTATTTTCCTTGTTTTTTGAGTTTACAGTAATTATCTTGCTTTTCTGAATAATCATGCTTTATTATTTGTAATTCTAACAGCATGTTTGTAACTTTAATAATATAATTAACATATATGACCAAATTCCTCTTCTAGACTTTAGTATCAGTTAATACATCTTACTAGGTAAAATATTATAATACACAGGTTGTTCTGAAGGAGTGTGGGTTACTGAATATTTCCCTGTATATTTTATTGTTCTTATTATTCTCTTTAATATGAGTAATTTCTATTTTATAAATTCCACTTCCTGGTTCCATGGTTATAATTGTCAGAGGTATAATTTTATTCTTTAGCTGCCTTCTTGATTTCTACAATGGTAATACCTTTTAACTCATGATATTCTTGTTTCTTGACTCTCTCTTTGTAAGCTAACCACTAAAACTTTTATTGCATCCTGATATTTATTTTAAGCAATTATAATAATATTAACCTAATCTTTGATAGTCTGTCACCTATTAATTTTATATTATTTTCAAACTTCTCGACACTCGAATCTTCTGTAGTTTCATTCATCACTTGTTAGTGACATATTTATGTGTACATATATATAAACGGAAGCTGTTTCATTCTCTTGTATGATAAACATCCTCTTGTTTATTATATATGTACATGCGTTTTCGCTTCAGTCATGTCTGACTCTTTGCGACCATGTGGACTATAGCCCGCCAGGCTCCTCTCTCCATGGGATTCTCTAGGCAAGAATACTGGAGTGAGTTGTCATGCCCTTCAGGGATCTTCCTGACTCAGGGATCAAACCAGCATCTCTTGTCTGCTTCATCAGCAGGAGGGTTCTTTAGCACTATCTGGGAACCCCCATACATAATTTTGTTTTTTATTTAACCTTCTGTATTCTCATTTGCTTCACATATTCTTTGGCTGTTCACTTGGTACATTGAAGTACCCTAGTCATTTTGGTGTTGCTCCTGGTGAATCTGCAATGATCATTCTCCATATTCCATTTTGTACTTTCCTTTCAATTTACTGTATAAATATTTTTCAAAATAATCTTATTAAGAATCAGTATTGATCATGTCATTCTCCACTCAAAAACCACAGGCAAATTTCTGTTTTTCAAGTAATTATTATTCTCCTAACTTCATTTGATACTAGGAGTTTTGGAGTGTTTTCTGTTTGATTTTCATCACAATTGACCTTGCAGTTTTATATTTCATCACCTCCCACACATGCTCCTTGCTTTATCATTAATGTAATATTTGTCCACCCCCTTGACTTAAAATTTTGTTGTGAGAATGAAATACATTTATACAAATTACAAAGATGCCATACTTTATATTCAAGTATGAAACTAGTAGTACAATTGGTAACATAACTTGGGGAATAGGGAACACACTTTTCATGGTTGATTTGAGAGATGTGCAGAAGGTGAAAGGAAGGAGCTGGCATTCCAGATATAGGAAAAGATAGAAGAAACATGGTTAGTAGTCTTTCCAAGAATAATATATCATTTAGGACAGGCTTAATAATAACAGCTACAACAAAGGATTTCATTTTAGTGACTAAAGGGCATACAGATGTAGAATAAGTTTGATTTTGGATTACAATAACTTCATCTCCCATGTCACAAAATTTAGATTTTATACTTTTTAAGGGAGTGACATAATAAAAGAGGTTAACTAGAATTATCTGAAAAGGATATGTTTGCTGTATGATTTTATTCAGTGTTATTTTTGTGTTAATTGGAAAATCATCATTTTTACTTATTCTATTATAATGTATGACTTCAAATATTAATAATAGCAATTGTACATTTTTTTCTGGTTAAACTAAGGAATTTGCCTCATACTAAGAAAACTCAATATATGAAGGAACTTTTTATGACTTCTTAACTCTAAGCAATGGAATATTCCTGAAAAAGAGGAGAAATATGGAGCTGCTTATGGAGGGAGAAGGGGGCATCAATGAAGTTGTTATTTTTGCTATTTTTGTTGGTTTATCTAAATGTATATTTTCATACTGCTTGGAATGATATAAGCATTTGAAGAAAAATTGATAATTCAATAGAGAAGGAGAAAATCCCCAGAGTGGTATCTTTGAATTAAAGAATTAATCATAAAGCCAACCAACACTCATATATTATGCATGTTGTTAGATATGGTGATGTTAAATTTTGAAATTTCTCTATTCTTTTTTTCCCTTTTCATTGAAATAAAATGCAAAGCTTTAAAAGAAAAGGGAGGATGGAAGAAAATTGTTGGATACCTGAGGAGAGGAAACAGTGTATGAAATCATCCCTCTGGGGAGTGGAAAGATGAGTGGACTAGTCCAATACAGAAATATTGTTTGACAACAGAATGGGCATAGTGAGGGTGATGGTAGTGGATACAATGTGATCCCTGTGAATACTTGAAAGAATCAACAACTTTAATTGAGATACCCTGAAAACAAAATGGCTTCAAAACCTACAAGTTTATTTCTTTTTCTAATTAGACCTGAAGTGATTGTTTCAGGTTGTTGGGGAGCTCTGATATCCTAGTTTCTTTCGAGAATTCATCTTGGATTTCTCTAGGGGCTGACTTTATGTGCTTGTTCAAGTATGGCTCAGAAACTTATTTCAGTTTATGACAAAGAGGGAAAAACCATGTGCTTAAATTCTTATGAATAAGGAGACAAAGGGTGAAAACATCACTTCTGTTAACATTTAATTGTTAAAAAAATAGCTTGCCAAAGTGGGGCAAGATGCTGGAAAATGTATCTACCTGAATAAGCATCTATCACAAAAGAGGGAGCTAATGGATTTGTACCAATATTTACTACCTTCAGTATACAGTACACATTGAAAAAAGTTCAGTCTCTCTATATTCAGGTATGGAATAAGTAGAAGTTTGGATAGAAACAGTTTTATTTTCTGGGTGAGTACAAAGAAAGGGGAGATGTCCAAAGAAATTTGAGGGTATATGCAAAAAAGTGGTTATAATATTAGGTAAAGTGATCCAGCCTTTGGGAAGAGTAAAAGATGTGAAAAGGGGGCTGCTGCTGAGGACTACTGAAAAAAAAAAAAAAGATGAGAAATGCAGGTTTATAGGAAGTGAAATATGACTATGGCCTTTGAAGGGACTTGAAAAGAGTGAAATACCTTAAGTCAATTTTTTTTAATGCGTAAAAATATCGAGAAATTCTAAGAAATTAATACAGGATTGAATTATTATTACCAGACCTCCTGACTTGACCCCCAGCAAGAGTCCTTCTGCCTGATGTTGCTCACACCAAGAGAAGGAGACCAAGTTCAGTTGAGGAGCAAAGGATTCTCTATTCCGTCAGAGAATGGAGAGGTGTGGGCATGTACTTTAGATACACTGCTCTCCTCCAAGGCTGTGGATGGAGCTGTTTTAAGGATTCTTCAGCAGGGGAGGAGGTGGAGTTCTCCAGGGTCAGTGCAGCTGCAGCTGCAGTCTTGCTGCTCAGGCTCCAGATGGTAGCTTCCAGGGCAGTGTCCTTGTACACAGCCATCCACTGCCATCTTGAATTGAGGTGTGCCACTGAGCTGAGGTGTCAGGGCACAACCATCTCACATTAAGAATTCTGGTCAGAATTGTCAAGTGCAAGATCTGTGTGTGCCTGCGGCACCACTGAAACTAGATTGCACAAAGGAAAAATGGTTAGACTTTACTGTATTACCCATATTCAGTTTTTATTCTGTGGAGTTGATGGGCTTTGCCAGGTGACATTATCAATTCATGTTGCTAAATAAGATAATTGGAGGACGGGGTCTTCCCATGTGGCACTAGTGGTAAAGAACCCACCTGCCAGTGCAGGAGACGTAAGAGATATGGGTTCATTCCCTGCGTTGGGAAGATCCCCTAGAGGATAGCATGACAACCCACTCCTGTATTCTTGCCTGGAGAATCCCATGGACAGAGGAGCCTGATGGACTGCAGTCCACAGGGTTGCAAAGAGTCTGACAACGCCTGAAGCGACAACACACAAATAATTGGAGGAGAGAAATTCAAGCAGTTGAGAGGCAAGATTCTTAGACACACATTGAAACACTCACTGGAAAAGCTATCATCTGTAGGTCTACTTAAATGCCAATCATTCGTCCTCTCCTCTTGGAATGGGATCTTAGCATAGCTTTTCTATGTAAATGTTCCCTGCTTGGTTAGTATTTTAGTGATGAGCCAGTCCCAATCATTATAAGTAATCTCTTATATGAAGGATTTAAAAAACAAAAATAACAAAGACAAAAGTGAAATTCTACTCCATAGATTGATAGTGAGACACACAGCGTATCCTATATCTTTCTGGTCTGGTTTTGATAAAATAATTCACATTCGCTCCCTGTCAATGCATGAGTAATCCATAAAATAACACATTTTAATGTTTTGTGCAGAGGGCATTTAGTGCTTAAGGAGAAAGACTGTTCTTCTAATTAGTAGTCCAGTCAGGAAGTTATGTATGTGTATTTTAATCTTTACTTGGCATAAATAACACTGCCACTTTTCATTCAGATTGCATTGCCTCTAATTCTGCTTCCACCTCAAGAATTCCTTTTCTACTTGTTATTTACATCTTTCAAATATTTGCAGATCATTTTCATATTCCTTTAGCTCAGCTATCAATATTATACTGCTTTAATCTCCCTGCATAAATCAGTCTTCCCTTCTTATTATTCAGTTGTTTTTTCCCCCTGGACTCTTTCCAGCGTTATGCCATATGCCTGATATTGGAGTGCCCCAGAATTAACACAGTATTGCAGCTGCAGTCTCACCAATGATAGTATCAATTTCCATTCTTATTACAGGATCTCTTCATTTTGTATTTACTATTACTCATATTTTGTTTGTTTTGTTGACTATGCTATATCACTTTTCTTTATGAAATGTTTTAATTAATCTAAAACTTTTGTATGCCATTATTTCTAATACCCATGGATTAGTCACAATGATAGCCTTTAAAATACATGATTTTATCTTGTATTTAATTGTTATTTTATTTTCCCTAAAACTGTAATTTAAAGTTCCATAAGCATCACATTACACTATTCACTGCCTCATTTAGGATAATTTATAAAGATGTTAAAGGAGAACTGAAATCTAATGACTGAAGGGAAGCTAATTACCCACAGGTAAACTCTGTAATGTTTGTCATTACTCTAATGACCATTTTTCATCCAATATTTAAGCCAAGAAGAAATGTTAATATTCTAAAAAATTAGATTACATGGAAGGAGCATTTAATGAAATATTTTTTAATCCAAAATGGTTCCAAAAGGACCTCACGGAGTATGTGTCCCAGTGAAATAGAATATCTCTAAATACTTGGAAAAATATTAGATAATTCCCAGCCGGTACTGTGATACTATGTCCTCGATACCCCAAATACTATCTATATTATATTATTAGTGTTCTGTATTAAAAAGGGCAACTCTCTGTTTGTATTTATTTCCATGTAGAAGCCTGAAAATGGAATTACTAACCCTCTATGTAAAAAATTTCCTAATGAATTTTTAAAGTATACTTGGAGGTACATCATGCACATGGAGATACTGAGAATGTATTATCTGGAAACATTACACAGAATATACAAAGGCAGACAGGCCTAAAAGGAAGCATTCTGAAGACTTCAATTTTGGCTGATGACAAGTTGGGGGAATAGGAGAAAGTAGCTTCACCTGAAAGACAGGTTCATACCCAAAATCCAGTGCCTCTGTTAATTTCGTCTAGATGTCCACTCCTCTAATGTGTTATTGAGTTATAGGTGATCTCATGTCCAGCTTGAGATTGCTTCTGATTAGTCATTGCCAATGTCAGTAATCTCAACAGATGTGAGAGAAATTGAACAAAATCCAAAATTAACTTTTGTAAAGAAAAACTTTCAGCAAACTAAGAGAAAAGGGTTTCCTCAGCCTGACATAAGCATTTATGTCTACTCTACAGCAAGCATCATGAGTAATAGCAAAGGACTGAATGTTTTCTCCTTGAAATCAGGAAAAAGACAAGTATATCTCACTTTCATACTTATATTTAATATTGTGCTGGAAGTTTTAAATAGGTAATAAGATATGAAAAAAAGTATTCAGATTGGAGAGGAAGAAGTATTGATAAACTATCTTAATTCACAAACAACAGGATAATCAATGTAGAAAATCTGATGGATTTACAGAACTGCTACTATAACTAATATATGAGTATAGGAAGGTTGCTATGTGTTATATCAATATAAAAAACCCTCTGAGAATTTTTAAAAACAAAGTTAAATAAAATAACATCTATAATAATTTCAAATATATGTCTTTTAAAGAAAATGTGTGAGACTTGCAAACTAAAAACATTGCTCATTGATGTTATGTAATTAAAGAAGGCTTAAATAAAAAGACAGAGGTACCTTGGTCATGTCTGAGAAGTTTTAATATTATAAAGATGTCAACTATATCTAAGATATTAAGATGAATTAAATAACTTAATATCTCAGGAGGCTCTTTACGGAAATTGATACACTGTTTAAATGTTTCATAAAATCTAAGGACATATAATTGGCAAAATAACTTACAAAAACAAGGACAAATTCAAAAGGGCTAACCTGACTTCATACTTACTATAAATCTACAAAATTATGACAGTGTGTTTTTACATCAACACATACAAATATATAATGAAATGAGATTGGAGAGTCTAGAAATAGATTGACACATGTGGACAACTAATTTTTTGTAATGGCTTTACTGAGATAATGGCTGTACTGAGATACAGGCTTCCCAGGTGATACTAGTGGTAAAAAATCCACCTGCCAATGCAGGAGTTGCAGGAGATCCAGTGCAGTTCCTGGATGGGGAAGATCATCCCCTGGCAAAGGGAATGGCAACCCACTCTGGTATTCTTGCCTAGAGAATCCCATGGACAGAGGAGCCTGGCAGGCTACAGTCCATAGGATCACAAAGGGTTGGACACAACTTAGCAACTGAGCACCTGACCTTACTGAGAAAATTCACATACATGTCAGTCAGTCAGTTCAGTCACTCAGTCATGTCCTACTCTTTGTGAGCCATGAGCTGCTGCACGCCAGCCTCCCTGTCCAACACCAACTCCTGGAACCCACCCAAACTCATGTCCATTGAGTCGGTGATGCCATCCAACCATCTCATCATCTGTCATCCCTTTCTCCTCCTGCCCTCAATCTTTACCAGCATCAGGGTCTTTTCAAATGAATCAGCTCTTCGCATCAGGTGGCCAAAGTGTTGAAGTTTCAACTTCAACATCAGACCTTCAGTGAACACCCAGGGCCGATCTCCTTTAGGATGGACTGGTTGAATCTCCTTGCAATCCAAGGGACTCTCAAGAGTCTTCTCCAACACCACAGTTCAAAACCATCAATTCTTTGGTGCTCAGCTTTCTTTATAGTCCAACTCTCACACCATATATAACTACTGGAAAAACCATAGCCTTGACTAGATGGACCTTTGTCGGAAAAGTAATGTCTCTGTTTTTTAATATGCTGTCTAGGGTGGTCATACCTTTTCTTCCAAAGAGTAAGCGTCTTTTAATTTCATGGCTGCAATCACCATCAACAGTGATTTTGAAGCCGAAAAAATAAAGTTTCTCACTGTTTCCACTGTTTCCCTATCTATTTGCCATGCAGTGATGGGACTGAAAGGCATGATCTTAGTTTTCTGAATGTTGAGCTTTAAGCCAACTTTTTCACTCTCCTTTTACTTTGATCAAGAGGGTCTTTAGTTCCTCTTTACTTTATGCCATAAGGGTGGTGTCATCTGTATATCTGAGGTTATTGATATTTCTCCTGGCAATCTTGATTCCAGCTTGTGCTTCTTCCAGCTGAGCATTTCTCATGATGTTCTGTGCATATAAGTTAATTAAGCAGGGTAAGAATATACAGCCTTGACGTACTCCTTTTCCTATTTGGAACCAGTCTGTTGTTCCATGTCGAGTTCCAACTGTTGCTTCCTGACCTGCATACAGGTTTTTCAAGAGGCAGGTCAGATGGTCTGGTATTCCCATCTATTTCAGAATTTTCAACAGTTTATTGTGATCCACACAGTCAAAGGCTTTGGCATAGTCAATAAAACAGAATTAGATATTTTTCTGGAACCCTCTTGCTTTTTCTATGATCCAGCGGATGTGGCAATTTGATCTCTGGTTCCTCTGCCTTTTCTAAAACTGGCTTGAACATCTGGAACAACACAAGAGAAGACTCTTCACATGGACATCACCGGATGGCCAACACGGAAATCAGATTGATTATATTCTTTGCAGCCAAAGGTAGAGAAGCTCTATACAGTCAGCAAAAACAAAACCAGGAGCTGACTATGGCTCAGATCATGAACTCATTATTGCCAAATTCAGATTTAAATTGGAGAAAGTGGGGAAAACCACTAAACCATTCAGGTATTACCTAAATCAGATCCCTTATGATTATACAGTGGAAGTGAGAAATAGATTTAAGGGGCTAGATCTGAAGACAGAGTGCCTGATGAACTATGGACGGAGGTTCATGACATTGTACAGGAGACAGGGAGCAAGACCATCCCCAAGCAAAAGAAATGCAAAAGAGCAAAATGGCTGTCTGAGGAGGCCTTACAAATAGCTGTGAAAAGAAGAGAAGTGAAAAGCAAAGGGGAAAAGGGAAGATATTCCGATTTGAAGCAGAGTTCCAAAGATTAGCAAGGAGAGATAAGAAAGCCTTCCTCACGGATCAATGCGAAGAAATAGAGGAAAACAACAGGATGGGAAAGACTAGAGATCTCTTCAAGAAAATTAGAGATACCAAGGGAACATTTCATGCAAAGATGGGCTCAGTAAAGGACAGAAATGATACAGACCTGAAAGAAGCAGAAGATACTAAGAAGAGGTGGCACGAATACACAGAAGAACTGTACAAAAAAGATCCTCACGACCCAGTTAATCACAATGGTGTGGTCACTTACCTAGAGCCAGACTTCCTGGAATGTGAAGTCAAGTGGGCCTTAGAAAACATCACTACAAACAAAGCTAGTGGAGGTGATGGAATTCCAGTTGAGCGATTTCAGATCCTAAAAAATGATGTTGTGAAAGTGCTGCACTCAATATGTCAGCAAATTTGGAAAACTCAGCAGTGGCCACAGGACTGGAAAAGGTCAGTTTTCATTCCAATCCCAAAGAAAGGCAATGCCAAAGAAGCTCCGTCTACCACACAATTGCACTCATATCACACATACATGTAATTCACATAAATAATATGTGTGATTCAGTGACATTTATCAGAAAGTGTTGCTTGTCATCACTTGCTACTGTTTGACATTTTGATTGTCATAATTCTACTGGATGTCAAGTAGAATGCTACTGTGCTTTAGATGTTCATTTCCTTGATGACTGATGATATCAAGCATCTCTTTATGTGCTCAGGAGCCATCTGTATATCTTTTCTGAGACATGTTTATTCATAACCTTGACATGTTTTAAATCATGTTACGTGTATTTTTACAAGCGTTCTTTATATATTATCAGTTATGTAATTCAGAGATACTCACTGCCATTGTTTGGGTTGTCTTTTTACTTTCTTGACAGTGTATTTTGATGCACAGAGGTTTTTACTTTTGGTGAATTACAATTAATTTTTTTTTCTTTTATCACTTGTATTTTTACTGAAATATTTCGGGATCTGTTGCCAAATGAAGGTCACAAATATTTACGCCTAGGTTTTCTTCTAAGAGTTTTATAGTTTGTGACTTTATATTTAGGTCTTTGATCCAGTTAGTAATTTTTGTACATGGTATAAGTTTTGGTGTTAGCTTCCTTCTTTTGTGTGTGGATATCATTTGTCTTGAAATCCTGTGTTCAAAAGTATATTCTGTCTCAATTGAATGATCTTGGTATCATGGTTAAAGATCAGTTAATCAAATGTGTATGGATTATTTCTGTTACATTGATCTACATATCTATCTGTATGCCTGTATCACATTGTTTTATTACTGGAGTTTTGTAGTAACTTTTGAAATAGGAAACATAAGTTACCATATTGTCTCTCTTTGTTCACTTGTTTTGACATTTTATTCTTGTTTTGTACTTGCATATGAATTTAAAGGATGAACATGTCAATTTCTGCAAAGAAGGCAGCTGTGATTCTGGTTGGGGTTGTGATGAATGTATAGATGAGATTAGTTAGGGTCATACTGCCAGTTTGTCAATATCAACTTTTCTGATCCATGAGTATGGCATGTCTTTCCATTTGTTTATATCTTCTTTATTATCTTTCATCAATATTTTGTATTTTTCAGAATATAAATTTTGTGCTTATTTTATTGAATGTATCCCTAAATATTTTATTCTTTTGGATGTTATTACAAAAATTTTGGGGGGGTTCTTTTTTTTTAATTATCTTATTTATTTTAATTGGAGGCTAATTACTTTACAATATTGTAGTGGTTTCTGCCATACATTCACATGAATCAGCCATGGGTGTACATGTGTTCCCCATCCTGAAACCCCCCCTCCCACCTCCCTCTCCATCCCATCCCCCAGGGTTATCCCAGTGCACCAGCACTGAGCGCCCTGTCTCATGCATTGAACCTGGACTGGTGATCTGTTTCACATATGGTAACATACATGTTTCAATGCTGTTCTCTCACATCATCCCACCCTCACTTTCTCCCACTGAGTCCAAAAGTCTGTTCTTTACATCTGTGTCTCTTTCACTGTCTCTCATATACGGTCATCATTACCATCTTTCTAAATGTCATATATATGCGTTAGTATACTATATTGGTGTTTTTTTCTTTCTGACTTACTTCACTCTGTATAATAGGCTCCAGTTTCATCCACCTCAACAGACCTGATTCAAATGGCTTGTTTTTAATAGCTGAGTAATATTCCATTGTGTATATGTTCCACAGCTTCCTTATCCATTTATCTGCTGATGGACATCTAGGTTGCTTCCATGTCCTGGCTATTGTAAACAGTGCTGTGATGAACATTGGAGTACAAGTGTCTCTTTCAATTCTGGTTTCCTCGGTGTGTATGCCCAGTAGTGGGATTGCTCGGTCATATGGTAGTTCTATTTCCAGTTTTTTAAGGAATCTCCACACTGTTCTCCATAGTGGCTGTACTAGTTTGCATTCCCACCAACAGTGTAAGAGGGTTCCCTTTTCTCCACACCCTCTCCAGCATTTATTATTTGTAGACTTTTTGATAGCAGCCATTCTGACTGGCGTGAAATGGTACCTCATTGTGGTTTTGATTTGCATTGGTCTGATAATGAGTGATGTTGAGCATCTTTTCATGTGTTTGTTAGCCATCTGTATGTCTTCTTTGGAGAAATATCTGTTTAGTTCTTTGGCCCATTTTTTGATTGGGTCGTTTATTTCTCTGGAATTGAGCTGTAGGAGCTTCTTGTATATTTTTGAGATTAATTCTTTGTCATTTGCTTCATTTGCTATTATTTTCTGCCATTCTGAAGGCTGTCTTTTCACCTTGCTTATAGTTTCCTTTGTTGTGCAGAAGTTTTTAATTTTAATTAGGTCCCATTTGTTTATTTTTGCTTTTATTTCCATTACTCTGGGAGGTGGATCATAGAGGATCCTGCTGTGGTTTATGTCAGAGAGTGTTTTGCCTATGTTTTCCTATAGGAGTTTTATAGTTTGTGATCTTACATTTAGATCTTTAATCCATTTTGAGTTTATTTTTGTGTATTGATTTCTTAATTTCTTTTGCTTTGTTATTGCTGTTTTGATAAAAACACAACTACTTTGTATGTTTATTTTGTATCCTGAACTTTGCTGAAATTTTTCAGCTCTAAATATCTGTGTGTCTATGTGTGTGTGTGTAAATTGTTTAAGTTTTTTTAAAGTTATGTATGTATTTTGTATTTATTTTGTAATTATTCTGTACTCGTTTAATTTATTCAAATTTCAAAATTCTCTAGAAAAAATCTGCTTTATTGCCCTTGGCAGGCAGTATGCAAGTAGATACTCTTGTGCTGAGAGCTCGCAAGAGAAACTGAATTACTATCTGTGGAGCTGTGTGTTCTCACTGAACCAAAATCAGTTCAGTTCAGTCGTCAGTTGTGTCTGACTTTTTGAGAACCTATGGACTGCAGCATGCCAGGCCTCCCTGGCCAATCACCAACTCCCGGAGTTTTTGCTCAAACTCATGTCCATTGAGTCGGTGATGCCATCCAACCATCTCATCCTCTGTTGTCCCCTTCTCCTCCTGCCTTCAATCTTTCCCAGAGTCATAGTCTTTTCAAACGTGTCAGCTCTTAGCATCAGGTGGCCGAAGTATTGGAGTTTTAGCTTCAACATCAGTCCTTCTGGTGAATATTCAGGACTGATCTCCTTTAGGATGGACTGGTTGGATCTTCCTTGCAGTCCAAGGGACTCACATGTGTTTTCTCCAACACCGCAGTTCAAAAGCATCATTCTTTGGGGCTCAGCTTTCTTTATAGTCCAACTCTCACATCCAACCACAATATCTGTCTTTTAATATTGAAGAAATAACTACCAGTGAAGCGTGAATGAACGTGGAGGGCATTATGCTAACTGAAATAAGTCAGACAGAGCAAGACATATACTGTATGGTATGAGTTACATGTGAAATCTAAAAATATATAACAAACTAATGAATATAACGAAAGAAGTAGACAGGGAACAAATAGTGGTAACCAGTTTAGGGGGAAGGGCAATATAGGAGTGGGGGAGTGGGCGGTAGAAACTATTGGATATAAGGCTGCAAAAAGGTAATGTACAACATAAAATAATCAATATTTTGTAATAACTAAATGAAAAGGAACTTTTATAAATTTTATAAAAATTTAAAAAATATCTTTTAGATCAACACGTTAAAAAACAAAAACAAAACTGCTATAGAGTCAGCCTAAGGGTGGTTTTTAAAATATTAAAAACTAGTAAAGTCTGTCAGATTTCACTTTTTTGGTATCATAAAATTATTCTGATGGGGATGTAAATTTATATAGATTATACTTGGGGAGGACAGTAAAATCTGTTTCTAAATTAATTATTTTTTTCTTTTAAAAATGACAAACTCTTGAGGTGATTTCTCTTGCAGTCACCTATTTACACTTGTATCTATCGTTCATCCATATCTAATGTGTATGGTAATAATGGGTTAAAGTCTGTTTACGTTATTAAACAATTTAATACAAAGTGAATACATTTAATTTTGACATCAAATTTTGCTTTACATTGATTCATAATACAAGGAAGATTAATGAACAGGGAGACACTTAATAAACACATTGATATCACTATATTGTAGATGGGATTTAGAAGAGAATCATAGAAGTATTAAATTGATAGTACAAAACAGATTTAAAAAGGTAAATTACCTTTCAAAATGCTCAAAAGATTGTTTTAACGTATCTTGTTAAGAATCTAGTTAAGAATGTATTTTACACCAGTATTCCATTTAGGTAAAAATTAAAGAGAGAGGTACTCAAATACAAGATCAAAGCAAAAAAATTAAAATAAACATTTTTAACTGCTGGAGGTACAATAGGGTGTATTAGTAACACAATGCAGCTATATATCCAAAAAGTTCATTATTTGCAACTTTGTAATTACTTTATATATCTGAGTTGTTTGGTAGAGATTTGTAGCAGAAGCAGGAGACTGGGCTGGGGAAAAAGTACTGCTTGAAACAGTTGTAGAGTTTGATATGAGAAACATAAATAATTTAATATGTTGGTGTAATAATAAATTAATCTATATCTATAGTTATATTTTGTCATGGATATATATTGCAAATTTAATGGATTGATGTATCTTTTTAATTTCATTTTTTGTTCTTTCATGTTTATTGCTTCTGCATTATTCATTTATTTGCTATATTGTTTGTGTACAGAAGTTCATTTCTTACAAAAGTATGCCTTTAATCATCAAATCCTTTTTTCTTTATTAATTATCTTAATATTAAAATTCTTTACGTTTATATTACTTTTACTTTTTCAGTATTATTTTGCTTTATATTTCAAGATATCCAAATTCATTTGCTATTATTTTACCATATTTTACACCTTAAGTCTTAACTCATTTAATTTAAATGTAAAATTCATTGATATGAATGTATTTCAGCATAGTTTTAATAGTGATTTTCTTTAGTTCACAACCTACTACTTGAATTTTTAAAGTCAGGAAGTTAGAAAGTGCTGTTTTTGTTTTATACACAGATGTTTGCTTATGTGTGCATATGAGCTAAGTTGCTTCAGTCGTGTCTGACCCATGTGACCCATAAGCCCCCATGAACTGTAGCCCGCCAGGCTGCTCTGTCCATGGAATTCTCCAGACAAGAATACTGCTGTGGTTTGCCATTCCGTTGTCCATGGGATCTTCAGAACCCAGGCATCTGACTTGCCTCTCCTGTGTCTCCTTTATTGCAGATAGATTCTTTACCGCTGAGCCCCCTGGGAAGCCCATGTTTGTTGATATTTACTCACTGTTCTGGGCTTCACTGGTAGCTCAGTGGTAAAAAATCTGCCTGCTATGCAGGAGCCTCAGGAGGCACAGGTTCCATCCCTGGGTCAGGAATATCCCTTGGTGGAGGGCATGGCAACCCACTCCAGTATTCTTGCCTGTGAAATCCCATGGACAGAGGACCCGGGGGTTACATTCCATGGAGTCGCAAAGAGTCTGACATGACTGAGGCAACATAGAACACACACAGTCTGTGTTCCTTGCTTCTTCTCACATCTTCAGCTGGGATTGTTTTATCATATTCTGAAGAACAACCTTTAAAAGCCTTATCAGTAAGGGCATTTGGGGTAAATACCCTCAATTTGTACTTTTCAAATGTTAAAAAAAATTTTTTTGAAGCCATTTTAACAAAAAAAAACAGGTTTAGGTTGACAGTTATATTTAGGTTACAATTTTAGCATAGTTTACATTCTTCCAGTTTCCCTGATTGTTAGGTGGTCTGCAGTCTAATTTTTTTGGATGTATTTTTCTTGCTTTATTTTTCCTTCCGCTAAGTTCGAAATTATATACTCTGTGTTTGTTTAATGATTAACCTAAATTTTATGTCAAGAATTTTTGGTGTTTAAATATATAAATGTTGTCCAATTTTTTGGTCTCCTTTTAGATAACGAAGACCTAGATCAGTATCAGGAGATTTATCATCCCAGCCTTTTGTTATTTTCATATTTAAGATAATACTTTATTTAATGATATGGGATCTTATTGCTTTTAAGTGTGAATTTAATAATGTGTTTAGTTGGTTTATTCGCCTCTTTCTTTAACCTTCTTTCCTTTCTTCTATCTCAGATACCCCCTCTGAAATAATATTCCTTTGTCTTCAAGATCATTCCCTTACAGTTCTATTTAAATTTCCAAAAATTTAAAAGACAACGGCTTATAAATTACTAGAAAAATTAATTATAATCATGTAGAATTTTCACATAAAAATAAATATCTTTAAATGTATGAAAAAAGCTTAAACCTATTTTGAAATCTTTGTAAAAAAATGATTCCAAGGTAATATTCTGAAAAAGCATTTATTTTTTAAGGTAGCAACAAATGAAATGTTTGACAACTTTGTCTGTTGACAAGCCTCTAAATGTGTGTGTGCACGTGTGTGCACTCAGTTGCTCAGTCATGTCCGACTCTCTGTGACCCCATAGACTGCAGCCTGCCAGGCTCTTCTGTCCATAGCATTTTTCAGCCAAGAATACTGTAGTGGGTTGCCCTTTCCTACTACAGGGGATCTTCCTGACCCAGGGATCAAACCTGCATATCTTGTGTCACCTCCATTGACAGGCAGATTTTTTTACCACTGCACCACCTGGGAAGGCTAAGCATCTAAATAATGATACTTTCTCAAATGTTGCTGAGGAAAATTCAAAATGGTACTCTTTGATGAAGGGTAATTTGCAATACTTCCCCAAATGTTACATGTGTGCATGCGTGCTAAGTCACTTCAGTCATGTCACACTCTCTAACCCTGTGGACTGCAACCCGCCAGGCTTCTCTTCCCATGAGATTCTCCAGGAAAAATACTGGAGTGGGTTGCTGTGCTCTCCTCCAGGTGATCTTCCTGACTCAAGGATCAAACCCGAGTCTCTAACCTACTTTGGCAGGAGATTTCTTTACCACTAGCACCAGCTGGGAAGCCGCAGTCATTTTTATCAGAAATTTGATTTATAATTATCTGCTCAGAAGTACAGTGGCAAAACATAAAATGTTTTATTTTACTTTGTTTTGTTAAAAATTGAATACAAGCATGTAGATGCAAGTAAAAATTTTGTTTTATACTTTTGACTTTGGAATCGTGTATTTTATATAATTTAAAAGCAAAATAAAATAAAATATCCTAATAAAGCAATTGTTAAAGTTGAAAGCAGTGAAAGTTGAAAGCAATGTCTAACAGTATATAAAGTTGGTGACGTGAACTATGAACTAAACCCACAATATTTTGATTCTGTTTAGAGTGGTATATAACCTACAGTTAAAACCTGCAAATAAATCCTGTTTCATGTATTGATATCATTATTTAAGTATCGTGAGCCTCAGTTCAGTTCAGTTTCTCAGTCGTGTCTGACTTTAGTTTGAAAAGTCAAAAAGATTGTTAACCTAGCAATGTTGAAATATTAATATACATGGGTATGTAGGCAGATAACAATAAATTGAAGGTAAATAAGTAATTATGTTTCTATTAATGTTGTTAGGAATCAGGTTATCAGTGGAAAAGAAGTATCAATACAAGTATAAAATCTAAGTAGTTAAATAGATTTTGCGATCTTAAATTTCCATTTTTTTCAAAAAAATATGTTTTTTCCAACTGTATTTACTGAAAAGTCCTAGAAGAAGGCAACGCAGAAATAAAAGTACCCCAAACACCCATAAAATAGTATCTAGGTAGTTTTGTGATACTCTGAGCTATTTTCTCCCGAAATATTTGAAATATTATATACCCAAGTATTGGCCTCCATTCTCTCTCTTTCTACCTTCCCCTCTGGAGCTCTGATTAGATGTATGAAACTTCACCCTTTGTACCTTTTCATCTTGTCACTTGGCTAAGGTAAATACATCACTTGAGTTTCATTGATATGCAGATAATTTGAGTTATGTATCCACAAAGTGGCCAACATACAGACATAAAGTTTCAAATATTTATTTAGTTTTTATTCACCGTGTTCTGGTATGAAGATAACTTTTCACGAAACCCTGAAAGAGAGGATGGAGTACATTTATTTCTGGGTCACTGGTTAAAGGTTGGTAGTACTTTCAGTTCCTATAGCTGTTGAGAGTGTCTTGTAGTAGAATTGGAAACATGTCCTGGGAAATAACTTTGTTTCCTGCAAGTTCCTCAGGTATGTGACCATAAATCTCAGTTTCAATAGCTATATGAAATACCCTCAAAAGCCATTGTAGTGTTCAGTTTACTGTTCTAGATACTTTCTGTGTTTTCATCTGATTTTTTTTTTTACTATATTGTCAGTAGTATTATTTTTTTGCAATATTTCCCCAGTATTTTAAGGTGTTTGTTGTGGGGTTATCACTTAAATTCTAGCCCATCATGTTACTGGAAGTAGAACTACAGAGAAAACTATATTCAAAATATGCTCAAAGTACCTTTTGAGTTTTTAATATTAATCATCTTAACTTTTCCCAGAAATTATATTTGAATTGTTCTTGTCAGTTCATTCTCTATGCCATACTTCTTTTTTTTTTTTTTGTAAGAAATAACACATTAAGTATGTTTTTTAATTCGATGAAAAGCGAATAAGTTTTTTACTTGACAAATACTTATCAACTAGTATTCATCAGGGACAATGACAGGAATCCAAGTCTGCAATGCCTAACAAAACAGACCCCCCCAAAAAAACCCTGTTCTGTGAAGTTCAAATTGTAACAAGGGAGATGAAAAACAACATAATAAATAGCTAAGATATTTGGTGTGTTTGGAAGTAATAAGTGCTAAGGAGGAAAACAAGGATGAAAAAGATTGTTAGAAACTGTCAGAGAATGGTGCTGAAGTTTTAGATAGGGTGCTCAGTATCTGGAACCGTATGAGTGAAAAAGAAGGTGAAAATAGGTTAGAAAGATAGTAAGAAGCAAAACATATGTTTTAACATGTAAGAATTTTGGCCATTATAAACACTATACAATTTTGAGTAAAGCGGTAACATCATTTAACTCACATTGAGCAGAAATGCTCTGAATGCTGTATTAAGATCCCAGGTGGAGCTAGTGATAAAAAAAAACTGCCTGTCAATGAAGGAGACATAAGAGACTAGAGTTCGATCCCTGCGTCAGGAAGATTGGGAGGAGGGCATGGCAACCCATTCCAGGATTCTTGCCTGGAGAATCCTATGGACAGAGGAGCCTGGTGGGCTATAGTACATAGGGTCGCAAAGAGACAGACAAAACTGAAGTGACTTAGCATGCATGCATGTAGTAGGCAAAGGTAAAAGCAGGTATAACAGGATGTTTATACTGTGATCCCAGAGAGTTTGTTGATGACTTGTATCCAGGGTTGTAGTTATTCAGGTGAAGAGAAGTAGTTGAATAAGGAAATTATTTGTATAAGTCAAACAAAAGGAATATACATTAGAACCAGAGTTTCTTGAATTTATTTCATATGCTGGATCAGCTTCATAATTTACTAATAATTCAGAATCTATATGACTTAAAAGCATGAATGCAGTCTCTCTACCAACAGTTATAACTGCCTAATTAAGGACTTTGTTTCTTTGTAAGATCATTCTGTTATTCTGTCATTTTTGAGATTGCAACAACAGAATGGTCTCTGTTCATTTCCAAGGCAAACCATTCAATATCATGGTAATCCAAGCCTATGCCCCAACCAGTAACGCTGAAGAGGCTGAAGTTGAATGGTTCTATGAAGACGTAAGACCTTTTAGAACTAACACCCCCAGAAAATGTTCTTTTCATTATAGGAGACTGCAATGCAAAAGTAGGAAGTCAAGAAACACCTGGAGTAACAGGCAAATTTGGCCCTGGAGTACAGAATGAAGCAGGGCAAAGACAAATAGAGTTTTGCCAAGAGAATGCACTGGTCATAGCAAACACTCTCTTCCAACAACACAAGAGAAGACTCTACACATGGACATCACCAGATAGTCAACACTGAAATCAGATTGGTTATATTCTTTGTGGCCAAAGATGGAGAAGCTCTATACAGTCACCAAAAACAAGACCAGGATGTGATTGTGGCTCAGATCATGAACTCCTTATTGCCAAATTAAGACTTAAATTGAAGAAAATGGGGAAAACCCACTAACCATTCAGGTATGACCTAAATCAAATCTGTCAAAATTATACAGTGGAAGTGATAAATAGATTTAAGGGACAAGATCTGATAGACGGAGTGCCTGATGAACTATGGACAGAGGTTCGTGACATTGTAAAGGAGACAGGGATCAAGACCATCCTCATGGAAAAGAAATGCAAAAAAGCAAAATGGCTGTCTGAGGAGGCCTTCAAATAGCTCTGAAAAGAAAAGAAGCGAAAAGCAAAGGAGAAAAGGAAAGATATTCCCATTTGAATGCAGATTTCCAAAGAATAGCAAGGAGAGATAAGAAAGCCTTCCTCAGGGATCAATGCAAAGAAAGAGAAGGAAAACAACAGAATGGGAAAGACTAGAGATCTCTTCAAGAAAATTAGAGATACCATGGGAACATTTCATGCAAAGATGGACTCAATAAAGGACAGAAATGGTACAGATTTAACAGAAGCAGAAGATATTAAGAAGAGGAGGCAAGAATACACAGAAGAACTGTACAAAATAGATCCCACAATCCAGATGATCACGATGGTGTGATCACTCACCTAGAGCCAGACATCCTGGAATGTGAAGTCAAGTGGGCCTTAGAAAGTATGACTACGAACAAAGCTAGTGGAGGTGATGGAATTCTATTTCCAAACCGGAAAGATGCTGCTGTGAAAATGCTGCAGTCAATATGCCAGCAAGTTTGGAAAACTCAGCAGCAGCCACGGGAATGGAAAAGGTCAGTTTTCATTCCAATCCCAAAGAAAAGCAATGCCAAAGAATGCTCAAACTACCACACAATTGCACTCATCTCACACGCTAGTAAAGTGATGCTCAAAATTCTCTAACACAGGCTTCAGCACTACATGAACTGTGAACTTCCAGATGTTCAAGCTCGTTTTAGGAAAGGAAGAGGAACCAGAGATCAAATTGCCAACATCTGCTGGATCATCAAAAAAGCAACAGATTTCCAGAAAAAAAATCTATTTCTGCTTTATTGACTATGCTGAAGCCTTTGACTGTGTGGATCACAATAAACTGTGGAAAATTGTTAGACAGATGGGAATACCAGACCACCTGACCTGTCTCTTGAGAACCTTGTATGCAGTTCAGGAAGCAACAGTTAGAACTGGACATGGAACAACTGACTGGTTCCAAATAGGAAAAAGAGTACATCAAAGCTATATATTGTCACTCTGGTTATTTAACTTACATGCAGTGTACATCAGTAGAGAAACGCTGGGTGGAAGAAGCACAAGCTGGAATCACGTTTGCCGGGAGAAATATCAATAACCTCAGACATGCAGATGACAGAAAGTGAAGAGGAAAATTGTTAGACAGATGGGAATACCAGACCACCTGACCTGTCTCTTGAGAACCTTGTATGCAGTTCAGGAAGCAACAGTTAGAACTGGACATGGAACAACTGACTGTTTCCAAATAGGAAAAAGAGTACATCAAGGCTGTATATTGTCACTCTGGTTATTTAACTTACATGCAGTGTACATCAGTAGAGAAACGCTGGGTGGAAGAAGCACAAGCTGGAATCACGTTTGCCAGGAGAAATATCAATAACCTCAGACATGCAGATGACAGAAAGTGAAGAGGAACTAAAAAGCCTCTTGATGAAAGTGAGAGAGGAGAGTGAAAAAAAAGTTGGCTTAAAGCTCAGCATTCCGAAAACTAACATCATGGCATCTGGTCCCATCACTTCATGGCAAATAGATGGGCAAACAGTGGAAACATTGTCAGACTTTATTTTTGGGGGCTCCAAAATCACTGCAGATGGTGATTGCAGCCATGAAATTAAAACACACTTACTCCTTGGAAGGAAGGTTATGACCAACCTAGATAGCATAATGAAAAGCAGAGACATTACTCTGAAAAGAATAACAACATGTTCCGTCTTATAGTTTTATGGTTATATGCTGTATCTGTATCCATAACCCTATCTATATTTATATTCATATCTTTATCCATGTGTACTTGCTCAGTTGCTCAGTCATGTCTGACTCTTTTTGTGATCCCATGGACAGTAGCTTGCCAGTCTCCTCTGTCCATGAGATTTTCCAGGCAAGAAGATTGGAGTGCAGTGCAATTTCCTTTTCCAGGGGATCTTCCTGACCCAGGGATGAAACCAGTATCTCCTGTATCTCCTGCATTGACAGGCACATTCTTTATACCACTGAGCCACCTGGAAAGACCTTATCTATATGCATATCTATATCTAATCCACATTTTAGGTATCTATAGATACGTGGTCAAGTTTTCCATGATCTGTTGATTACATAAATCAAATATTCTTAGATGTCTATGTATAATTATTTAGACTCACTGTCCCTTAAAACTGGAAGATTTTCTGGAAGATTCACCTCAAACATCTGGAAATATCCATCCTTCAAATAGTAGCTAAAATTCAATTTCCTAAAAGATTCCTTTTCTAATCTCCCACAGAATTTTGTTACTAATATTGTATTACTGGGATTTTCCTATGTCTTCTAAACTGTAATTTATTGACCTTTGTTGGTTATTTCTCCAACACTGAGAATATTCTTGGACCACACAGCCGTTAAACAATTGATTCAGTGTTTCTGTTTTTCATTCTTTCTTTTCTGAAATAGTATTCATTGAATTTTTACTCATATGCAGGTAATTACACTCAAGTTTCAAAAAAATAGAATATTTTTGATAAAATGCTGTGAAGTGTTTATCTCTTCAAAATATTTATCTAATATTTGAACATGTGGATCAAAGCTTACATATTGTTCCTGTTTATTTTCTCAGTCTTACAGTCTATTGGTAGAATACATTAATTTTATTCTGACATTTCATGGGAATGAAATAGCTAGCTTCTGAACTTGCATATCCTGCTTTCTATTGCAGCTAATACATCTAAAAGGATTATAAATTTACAGCTACTTTTTCCAGATTCTCTTAATATTAGACCCACAAATTTGTGTGACCAATCTGTTATTTCAAGATTTGTTTTTCATTATGCTAAACTTATTCTCCAAAACTACCAACTGCTGAATCCTAAATACAATTAGACTGTTGTATTGAGATAGTTCTGAGATTATTTACATTTTAAAAACTCACTTAAATACATGGAAAATACTGACTTTTTAAAAAAGTTATATATGTTTTATATTTTCGGCAGTTTTGTAATGATTATTTAGTGCTGCAGGATAGCCATTTAATGCTGAAATAAATTTATTTGGAAATGAATATTAAATCTTTTATTTATTTATTTATTATTTTTTTATACTAGTTTATTTTCTGTTTTTTAACTTTACAATATTGTATTTGTTTTGCCATACATTGACATGAATCCGTCATGGGTGTACATGTTTCCCCTTCCAGAACCCCCCTTCCACCTCCCTCCCCATCCCATCCCTCTGGGTAATTCTGGTGCACCAGCCCCGAGCACCCTGTATCATGCATTGAACCTGGACTGGCGATTCATTTCACATATGATAATTTACATGCTTCCATGCCATTCTCCCATATCATCCCACCCTCACCCTTTCCCACAGAGTCATAATACTGTTCTATTTATCTGTGCCTCTTTTGATGTTTTGCATACAGGGTCATCTTTACCGATTGACTAAATACCATATATATGTGTTAGTATACTGTATTGGTGTTTTTCCTTCTGGCTTACTTCACTCTGTATAATAGGCTCCAGTTTCATCCACCTCATTAAAACTGATTCAAATGTATTCTTTTTTATGGCTGAGTAATATTCCATTGTGTATATGTACCACAGCTTCCTTAGCCATTTGTTTGCTGATGGGCATCTAGGTTGCTTCCATGTCCTGGCTTTTATAAACAATGCTGCAATGAATGTTGGGGTACAAGTCTCTCTTTCAAGTCTGGTTTCCTCAGTGTGTATGCCCAGCAGTGGGATTGCTGGGTCATATGGCAGTTCTATTCCCAGTTTTTTGAGGAATCTCCACACTGTTCTCCATAGTGGCTGTACTAGTTTGCATTCCCACCAACAGTGTAAGAGGGTTCCCTTTTCTCCACACCCTCTCCAGCATTTATTGCTTGTAGTCCTTTGGATAGCAGCCATTCTGACTGGCGTGAGATGGTACCTCATTGTGGTTTTGATTTTCATTTGTCTGATAATGAGTGATGTTGAGTATCTTTTCATGTGTTTGTTAGCCATCTGTATGTCTTCTTTGGAGAAGTGTCTATTTAGTTCTTTGGCCCACTTTTTGATTGGGTCGTTTATTTTTCTGGAATTGAGCTGCAGGAGTTGCTTGTACATTTTTGAGATTAATTGTTTGTCCTTTGCTTCATTTGCTATTATTTTCTCCCATTCTGAAGGCTGTCTTTTCACCTTGCTTATAGTTTTCCTTTGTTGTGCAAAAGCTTTTAATTTTAATTAGATCCCATTTGTTTATTTTTGCTTTTATTTCCAATATTATGTGAGGTGGGTCATAGAGGATCCTGCTGTGAAATTATCTCTAGTAATTTTCTGGTGGAGTCTTTAGGGTTCTCTATGTAGAGGATCATGTCATCTGCAAACAGAGTTTTGCTTCTTCTTTTACAATCTGAATTCCTTTTCTTTCTTTTTCTGCTCTGATTGCTGAGGCCAAAACTTCTAAAACTATGTTGAATAGTAGTGGTGAGAGTGGGCACCCTTGTCTTATTCCTGATTTTAGGGGAAATGCTTTCAGTTTTTCCCCATTTAGGATAATGTTTGCCATGGGTTTGTCATATATAGCTTTTGTTATATTGAGGTATGTTCCTTTTGTTCCTGCTTTTTGGAGGGTTTTTATCATAAATGGATGTTGAGTTTTGTCAAAGTCTTTCTTTGCATCTATTGAGATAATCATGTGGTTTTTATTTTTCAATTTGTTTATATGGTGTATTACATTGATTGATTTGTGGATATTGAAGAATCCTTGCATCCCTGGGATAAAGCCCACTTGGTCATGATGTATGATCTTTATAATATGTTGTTGGATCCTGTTTGCTAGGATTTTGTTAAGGATTTTTGCATCTATGTTCATCAGTGATATTGGCCTGTAGTTTTTTTTTTTTTTTTTTGTAGCATCTTTGTCAGGTTTTGGTATAGGGTGATAGTAGCCTCATAGAATGAGTTTGGAAGTTTACCTTCCTCTGCAATTTTCTGGAAGAGTTTGAGTAGGATAGGTGTTAGCTCTTCTCTAAATTTTTCGTAGAATTCAGCTGTGAAGCCATCTGGTCCTGGGATTTTGTTTGCTGGAAGATATCTGATTTCAGTTTCAATTTCTGTGCTTGTGATGGGTCTGTTGAGATTTTCTATTTCTTCCTGGTTCAGTTTTGAGAAGTCGTACTTTTCTAAGAATTTATCCCTTTCTTCCAAGTTGTCCATTTTATTTGCATATAGTTGCTGATAATAGTCTCTTATGATCCTTTGTATTTCTGTGTTGTCTGTTGTGATGTCTCTGTTTTCATTTCTAATTTTGTTGATTTGATTCTTCTTCCTTTGTTTCTTGATGAGTCTGGCTAATGGCTTGTCAATTTTATTTATCTTCTTAAAGTACCAGCTTTTGGCTTTGTTGAATTTTGCTATGGTCTTTTTTGTTTCTTTTGCATTTATTTCTGCCCTAATTTTTAAGATTTCTTTCCTTCTACTAACCCTGGGGTTCTTCATTTCTTCCTTTTCTAGTTGCTTTAGGTGTAGCGTTAGGTTATTTGGCTTTTTTCTTGTTTCTTGAGGTGAGCCTGTATTGCTATGAATCTTCCCCTTAGCACTGCTTTTACTGTGTCCCATAGGTTTTGGGTTGTTGTGTTTTCATTTTCGTTCGTTTCTATGCATATTTTGATTTCTTTTTTGATTTCTTCTGTGATTTGTTGGTCATTCAGCAGTGTGTTGCTCAGCCTCCATATGTTGGAGTTTTTAATTGTTTTTCTCCTGTAATTGACATCTAATCTTACTGCATTGTGGTCAGAAAAGATGCTTGGAATGATTTCAATTTTTTTGAATTTACCAAGACTAGACTTAAGACCCAGGATGTGATCTATTCTGGAGAAGGTTCTGTGTGCACTTGAGAAAAAGTTGAAATTCATTTTTTTTTTAGTCTCACTTGTTCAGTCGTGCTGTGGGGAGGGAGGAACACTGCAAACAAATCTCACTGGCGTGTGCTCACAATGTTTTGCCCACTCTGGGTTTGCCCGCTCACGGAGTTGTTTGCTTTCCCAGTCTACACTGCTCAGGCTCTAGGTTGCACTGCTGGGAACTGTCTGCAGCAGTCCCTGGGGTTGCCTGAATTTCCCAGGTCTAAGCCACTCAGGTTCTGGTTCCCGGGTACTTCACAAAGGTGCAGACTTGGTTGAGCCTGGGTTTTGTGCCCTTCCCAGGTCTGAGCAGCACCAGTGACTAGGTTTTTGGCTAGCGCGGTTGGGGGCTGCACCTTTTTCCCTTCCTCCATCCCAGCCGCTGGGTTTCCCAGGTGTGCCGTGCTCTCCCCTGGGGAGCTGATCTTTGGCTGCCACCCTCTTGGCGGGTGTCGACTCTCCCGAGTCCCAAGCTGAACTGGTTAGCTGAGAGGTCTGTTTGCAATTTTGTGTAGCGTGCCTTTCTGGGGCTGCGATTCCGCCCTTCCGGCTCTCGCTGCCCTCCCCTTCCTGTTTCCTGCGGGGCATGGGCCGGTCCGCGGTTGGTTTACTCTGCTCAGTCCTTTGTTCTCTGGGCGGGCCTGGGGGTGTCTTAGGTTAGGGCTTTTCGTGGGAAAGCTTTCCCAAGGTCCAGGTTGCTGTCTCAATCTAGTTCCCTCAGATTGCCCGCGGAGCATTCAGGCTCATTCCTTACGGAAAGCGATGCAGCCCGCCCCTCCCTGCCCAGCCCCCGCTTGCTCGTTGGGGAAGCGCACGTCTGGGCTGCGCGCCCGCTGGGATCTGCTGCTAGGTAAGTAAACCGCCGGGTTTAATTATTCATTCATTTTTCCTCCCTGTTATTTTGCCCTTTGCGATTCCAAGGCTCACCACTGACCCGTCAGAGAGAGTGTTTTCTGGTGTTTGGAAACTTCTCTCTTTTTTAAGACTCCATTCCTGGGACGGATCTCCGTCCCTACCTCTTTTGTCTTTCTCTTTATCTTTGATATTTTGTCCTACCTCCTTTCACAGACTATGATCTGCCTTTCTGTGTGTCTGATGTCCTCTGCCAGCATTCACAAGATGGTTTGTGGAATTTGCTCGGCGTCTAAATGTTCTTTTGGTGAATTTGTGGGAGAGAAAGTCGTTTCCTCGTCCTATTCCTCCGCCATCTTAGGACTGCCGCCATATTAAATCTTCTAAATGGTAGGTAAAATTCAGCTTCCTGAAATGTTCCTTTTCTAATCTCCCACAGAAATATTTCCATACACTTCTCTTGCCTCTACTTATAGCTACCACTTTTTATTTAAATAATAAAAATATACTTCAATGTTAGCTTGCTAGGGCTGCCACACAAATAACACAGACTGTATAGATAATACCATTTTCCCCCCACAGTTCTGAAGACTGGAAGTCCAAAATCAAGGTGTCTGCAGTTTGGTTTCTTCTGAGACCCCTCTCCTTGGCTTGCAGTTGGTCAGTTTCATGCTGTGTCTTCACATTATCTTTCCTCTATGTCCATGTACCTCTGGTGTGTCTCTGTGTGTGTCCAAATTTCCTATTCTTATGAGAACACTAATGAGATTGGACTGAAGCCCACTATAATGGCCTCATTTTAACTTAGGTCCCATCTCCAAATCTAGTACGATTTGGAGATTCTGAAAGTTATGACTTTCACATATGAACTTGAGGGTACACAATTTAGCCTCTCTTATCAGTTACTTTGATTTCTTGCCCTTTGTTCAAACTAAGTTACCATTTATAAATCTACTTTCAACTTGGGTCTGAAATAATTGAAATGTCTTCCTAAAGCTTAAATTATTTGATAACTTTCAGTTATGCAATGTAGTCATATAAATATGAACTTAATAATTATAAACTTATGCATATGGTACAAGGTGAAATAAAGGAAGGAAAAAGTAGTTATTCCCCAAAATGATAAAAAAGGACGATAAAAAGGATACAGCTTGAATGTTTTCCTCTTCACTTAATTCAAGCCTTAAGTTTTTGGTTTTTTTTAATTTGTTGTTCAGTCGCTTAGTCATATCTGATTTTGGAGCCCATGAAAATAAAGTCTGTCACTGATTTCATTATTTCCCTATCTCTTTACCATGAAGTGATGGGATCAGATTCTGTGATCTTAGTTTTCTGAATGTTCGAGTTTTAAGCCAGCTTTTTCATGCTCTGCTTTCACTTTCATCAAGAGGCTCTTTAGTTCCTCTTCACTTTCTGCCGTAAGGGTAGTGTCCTCTATCTGAGGTTATTGATATCTCTCCCAGCAGTCTTGATTCTAACTTGTACTTCATTCAGCCTGGCATTTCATATGATGTCCTCTGCATATAAGTTAAATAAGCAGGATGACAGTATACAGCCTTGACGTACTCCTTTCCCAATTTGCACCAGTCCGTTGTTGCGTGTCCAATTCTAACTGTTGCTTCTTACTTAACCTCATACAGGTTTCTCAGAAGGCAGGTCAGATGGTCTGGTGTTCCCATCTCTTGAAGAATTTTCCACAGTTTGTTGTGATCCACACAGTCAAAGGCTTTAATGTAGTCAGTGAAACAGAAGTAGATGCTTTTCTGGAATTCCCTTGCTTTTTCTATGATACAGCAGATGTTGGCAATTTGATCTCTGGTTTCTCTACCTTTTGTAAATCCAGCTTGTACATCTGGAAGTTCAGGTGTTTTTAATTGAAGGATAATTATTTTACAATATTGTGTTGGTTTCTGCCATACATCAACATAAATCAGCCATAGATATACCTATGTCCCCTCCCTCTTGAACTTAGCAGTACATCCCACCCCTCTAGGTTGTCACAGAGCCCCTGTTTGAATTTCCTGAGTCAGACAGCAAATTCCCACTGTCTATTTTACATATGGTAATGTATTTTTACCTGATGAGATCATGCCTTCTTATACACTTACAGGCAAATTTTATTGTTTATTTGTTTGTTGAGTGTATAAGAAGCATCTAATCTTTCCAACCTTTTAAAATTGTTCAGGGCAATTAAGCTGTAGAACACTCAGAAACAAGACCAGAATGTGGGATACCCAATTTGCATATTCAGATTCCAAATTATGTGCATAGTAATATGCAAATAAAGTTTATTTTCTCTTGACCAAGAATGTTATGGTAGGAAGATTTCCTGCCTGTTCTTGTAGAAAACCAGACACCAACCTCAAAGCCTCCCCATAAATGATGAGCCTGATGAGTTTTATTTTCTTGCAAATTGCATATCTTAAGTATAACATTGTAAATATTTGTTGTTTTGTATTATACACATACATTTATGTGTGCATATTCACATGCATGGGCTTCCTTGGTGACTCAGTTTTAAAGAATCGGCCTGCTAAGCAGAAGATGCAAGTTCATTTCCTAGGCCAGGAAGATTCTCTGGAGAATGAAATGGCAACCCACTCCAGTATTGTTAGAAATCTCATAGAGGAGCCTGGTGGGCTACAGTCCATAGGGTCACAGAAGAGTTTGACATGACTTAGGGACTAAACAACAACCTTCATATGCATATTCAGGAGTATGTGTGCATCTCTGTGTATACATTTCTTAGACAGCTCAAAATAGAACACATCCTAAAATACTGGATAAGCTGTAGTCTAGGAGGGGATGAAGCTGGTCTAGGGTTTAAATATTGTGCAATAAGTTTTAACTACTTTTAAACATATATATTAAGGGATAAATTTAATTTTCTTTATAGATATAATTTCCTATTTAATTATAATTAAGCACAGTATAAGATTAACTTTTAAATTATTAAAAAGTAAATCATTTTTCTGAGTATTAACATATATATATAGAACTATAAAACCTACAATTATACAAAAGAGAACTAAAGTTCATTTTGATAAATGATTTATGTTTTTCAGGTTTTTCAACACTGACACCTAATGTTGTCCTTTGTAGCACCTTGTTAATTAAGCACAACCTTTATGTTCAATAGTTTTATTTATAAAGTGTTTTGCTAAGTTCTGTGGCCCATGTTAAATAGTATTTATGAATTCCATTCATCTCATTTGTTCATATAATTTTAAAATGCAAATCGACCTAGTACTTCTAAAATTTATATGGATACTTGAAGAGCAAAGAATTTTAAATGTACTTAAATGTACTCTGTAAAAATGAGTTACCAAGTTGTGATATTAAAAACGGTGTAGAAATTAAGACACTGTCGGATTGCCATGGAATAGGAATAATGTATAGATAAATGGATCAGAAGATAGCTTAACAAAAAATGTAGGAGAGAACATGGATTTCAGAATCGCATGTACTTCAGTGGGAAGCAGTATAATGTGGTATTTGGAGATAACACTAACAAGTGACAACTGAGTGTCCTTGAGAAAATTAAAAATTACTTGACATCTTGGTGTTTCACTTTTGCCCTCTATAACATGTGAGTAATAATAGGCTGGGAACCCAGTGCTTGTTTTTCCTGCAGTTCTTACGTTGAAGCACATATTACCCCAATGTGATGGTATTTGGGAGTGGGACCTTTGGGGGGTAATTAGGTCATGAGGATGGAGCCCCATGAATAAGATTCCTGAAGAAACAGGAGAGCAGTGATCTGTCTCTTGGCCATGTGAGGTCACTGAAACCATGGGGTTTTCTCTGAGGTAGGAAGCAGACCCTCACCAGATATGAAATCTACTGGCACCTTGAGGCTGTCTCCTTCATTCCTCACATGTTACCCTCACCTGTATTCAGTGGCCTTATTCCGTCTGCTTTGACTATTTTTCTATAAATGAATTTTTCTATATATCTGGCAGGTATAATATCAGTTTTTCCTCAACTTTGTGGTTGGAAAACTTTATATTTGATATCTTTCTAGTACATTAATGTGAAATACTCTATAGATGTCATTATAATATTGTGCACATTTTATCCATTCTCCTTTAGTTGGCTATCTCACTTATTTCATTTACTTACTTTCAGGATCTGCTTTGGAAATCAACCCAGAGTAAAAATGGGTACCAAAAGGATTATGCACTCACGATTAAGTAGGGACTACAATCCCACAAAATCCTGCACTAAAAAATTTCTACAATAATAAAATATTTATTCTTTACCACTGCCCTAAATAAAAAAAGGGTAAAACACAAAAGAAAAAAGGAAAGGATCAGGAGAAAAGGAATGAGAAAGGGAAAGGAAAATAGGAAGGGAACAGATAGAAAAAGAAAAACAAAATAAAAGAAAAAGTTTTCTCATACAGATCTCTTCATAATATAAACTGTCGGGAGCCATGATAGGCATTACTGACAAAATGAAGGCACGGCCCCAACCCCATCTCCTCATCCCGAAGGCACGGTCCCGGGATGAAGGAGTTAGGTCTTGTGATTCTGACTTGTCCTTTCCTTCCTCCGGTTGAGTTGACTGGAAAGAATGTTATAATCCATAAAGTTAACTGTTGACATTTGTTCAAGGATCTTTACAAAGAATGCTTCAGGGTGAGCACATAGGCTGCAGCCTGAGGCCATGGGAAACATTGTTATCTGAAACCTGCCTGTAAGGGGAATGTTTATGGCAAAAGAAGTTTGCTGAGTTTAGGGGTTAGGAATAATTAAGAATCGTTAGAAGCTAAAAGTTTAAGGTATGTTGTAGTGTTGGCATATTTTACTATAGCTTATGGAAAGGAGGTATTTTAGAGATACTAATAGCTAAAAGCCTTTTTAGGAGATGATGAGCTTAAGTTACTAGGGGATAGCAGGATTTAAAGAGATAAGAAATAAACTGAGGAATGTGATATACAGCCCAGAGACAAACTTGAGTTACAATGTTATCACAAGGACACTTAAGAGGGAACTCTGAAGGACAACAATGATTTATGGAGACAGTAAATATGGGTGAGGGGAAACTGAAGATGTCATACCTCTGACCTAATGCTTTTGTAAAAGTATAAAAGAAAACCTGATGCTTAAAATAAACATGCAGCCCAGTGCTTTGAGCGAGAGACTGCATCATTTCCGACCCCGTTCATCCCTTCAGGGTGATTCCCTGGCTGCCGGAGCTGGACTCCGGCAATAAACTGTTTTTTCATAGTTTATTATATATGTGTATATAAAATCCATATACAGCTTATATATGTGTGTGTGTGTGTGTGTGTATACAACTTATACCATAAATTGTAAACCAGTAGAAACAATTTACTATAAGCAATAGGATATTGTACAAGAAAAATAAATTTATTCTTATACCTTCATACATGGAATATTATAAAGTAGGGAAAATGAGTCAGAGGTTGTTCTATATCAAGGTTAATATCAATAAACTATTTAGGCATTTATGTCATGTTTTTTTCTCTACCACTTTTCAGAATTTATACACTATTATGTATTTACCACACATGTTTAACTTAGTACAGTCTTAAATTAAAAAGTATTTTGATCACCTTTCTTCTAAACAAGAAAGAGAATTAAGAGCTCTTCAGTTTTGATCTTCCTTTTTGTATCTAGTGTATCATTATTATTAAAATTTTAGGTTTATCTTTTTTTCACCCCAACATATTAAACACATTTTGTTTAATGCACACATGCACAGATGCATTTGTGTACATGTGCGCGCGCACACACACTATTCTTTGGACTTACCTAAAAATTTTTCAACCTGCCTGGAATCATTGATTTTCCTTTAGTATGTCCTTTAGTAGTCCTAGTAGTATGTCCTTTACATGTTTAAATATAAAGATCTATTGGTGATTAAATCCTGATTCTAGTTCTAATAAATATTTATCTTTTACTCTCAATCTTGAATGATAATTTTATGAGAAACAAAACACTAAGTTGACCATTATTTTTCCTTGTTAATTTCTACATACTGTTCTAATGTCTTTTAAATTTTGCTGTTGAGAAGTTTGTTGTAATTCTAGAATTTGTTCCCGTTTTGTATTTTGTCTTTAGCTCCTGTGAGCATTTTCTTTTCTCTTTGTAATGTTACAGTTTCCCTATGTAATGTTTGATCTGGATTTCTTTTTCTTTACTTTCTTGGGATATTTTATATATTCCATACCTTGGAAGCCTGCCACCTTTTTAAAATGACGTTTGGAAATATATGATCCACTATCAGTCAGTTCAGTCACTCAGTTGTGTCCGACACCTTGTGACCCTATGGACTGTGGTACGCCAGGTCTCCCTGTCCATAGCCAACTCCCGGAGTTTACCCAAACTCCTGTCCATTGAGTCGGTGATGCCATCCAGCCATCTCATCCTCTGTCATCCCCTTCTCCTCCTGCCCGCAGTCTTTCCCAGCATCAGGGTCTTGTCTAATGAGTCAGCTCTTTACATCAGATGGCCAAAGTATTGGAGTTTCAGCTTCAACATCAGTCCTTCCAGTGAACACTCAGACTGATCTCCTTTAGGATGGACTGGTTGCAGGATCTCCTTGCAGTCCAAGGGACTCTAAAGAGTCTTCTCCAACACCACAGTTCAAAAGCATCAATTCTACGGCACTCATCTTTTTACATAGTCCAACTCTCACATCCATACATGACTACTGGAAAACCATAGCCTTGACTAGATGGACCTTTGTTGACAAACTAATGTCTCTGCTTTTTAGTATGCTGTCTAGGTTGGTCATAACTTTCCTTCCAAGGAGTAAGCATCTTTCAGTTTCATGGCTGCAGTCACCATCTACAGTGATTTTGGAGCCCCTAAAAAGAAAGTCAGTCACTGTTTCCATGGTTTCCCTATCTATCTGCCATGAAGTGAAGGGGCTGGATGCCATGATCTTATTTTTCTGAACGTTGAGCTTTAAGCCAACATTTTCACTCTCCTCTTTCACTTTCATCAAGAGGCTCTTTAGTTCCTCTTCACTTTCTGCATAAGGGTGTCATCTGCATATCTGAGGTTATTGATAGTTTCTCCCGGCCATCTTGAATCCAGCTTCTGCTTCCTCCAGCCCAGCGTTTCTCATGATGTACTCTGCATATAAGTTAAATAAGCAGGGTGACAATATACAGCCTTGACGCACTCCTTTTCCTATTTGAAACCAACTGAGTTGTTCCATGTCCAGTTCTAACTGTTGCTTCCTGACCTACATACAGGTTTCTCAAGAGGTAGGTCAGATGGTCTGGTATTCCCATGTCTTTCAGAATTTTCCACAGTTTATTGTGATCCACACAGTCAAAGGCTTTGGCAGTCAATAAAGCAGAAATAGATGGGGTTTTTTTGTAACTCTTGCTTTTTCAGTGATCCAGTGGATGTTGGCAATTTGATCTCTCATTCCTTTGCCTTTTCTAAAACCAGCTTGAACATCTGGAAGTTCACGGTTCACGTATTGCTGAAGCCTGGTTGAAGAATTTTGAGCATTACTTTACTAGCGTGTGAGATGAGTACAATTGTGTGGTAGTTTGAGCATTCTTTGGCATTGCCTTTCTTTGGGATTGGAATGAAAACTGACCTTTTCCAGTCCTGTGGCCACTGCTGAATTTTCCAAATTTGCTGACATATTGAGTGCAGCACTTTCATAGCATCATCTTTCAGGACTTGAAATAGCTCACCTAGAATTCCATCACCTCCACTTGCTTTGTTTGTAGTGATGATTCCTAAGGCCACTTGACTTCACATTCCAGGATGTCTGGCTCTAGGTGAGTGATCACACCTTTGCCACTGTCTCTTTAAATATTTTTTCTATTCTGTTTTCTAGATTTTACCCCTTCTTTGATTCCAACCAAAGAAATTTTAGAATTCTACAGTTTCTATGTTTTAATTACTTGGTTTTCTCAATCGTTTCTCGTCTGTAGTTTCATCTATCCAATGTGATTTTCATTATAATTTTATGTTTTTTATTTTCTAGAAGTTCAATTTTTAATCTTTTCTGCTCATTTCTCTATTTCTCTTTGACTTATAAGTTTGTAATTTTATTGTTTTTTGTCTTTATATACTTTTTGCTTTGCCATTCTTTCACACAGTCTGTGTATTCTCACTCTGATAATTGTGACACCTGTAAACTGTGGGAGTGTAAATATATCTAGTGTCTTTCATTTTAACATATTGTCTTTCACTCACACTTTTTGATAATGTACAAGAGGTCAAGGTCAGTTTCACTCTGGGAAACTGAACTGTCTACATTCATTTCAGTTCAGTTGCTAAGTTGTGTCCAACTCTTTGCGACCCCATGGACTGCAGCACCCCAGGCTTCCCTGTCCCATCACCAATTCCCAGAGATTGCCCAAACTTCTACATTAGTGAATATTTTCTGCAAATGTAAGTTGCTTCTATTTTGCAGGAAAGAAGAAGGTAACCTATTTTAGGACAACAACCACCTCTAAGGGGCTTAGGTTCAGAGTCAAAGTCTCAAAGTCAGCTCGTCTTCCAGTTATTTCATAACATAACACACATATAGCTATATATTTATGTAGTTCTATGCACATAGGGTATGTGTGTGTTTGTGTGAGGGGAAAGGGGGAAAGGAGCAAAATATCAGAAGTTATTTTCTAGTGGTCAAACTCTGCAGTTTAAGTTTATTTTCATACTTTTCTTTAAATGTTTTGTAATTAGTGTATGTTGCTTTTATAATCAACAAATAACATTTTATTAAATTAAAAAATCTTTTTGTGAACCAATTATTCTCTGTTCTTAACTGTGATCAGTCTCTATTAGAACACCAGGTCATGAACAGGAACTTGTTATCTTTTCTTTTGTGAATTTTCTCACTCTAGAAATTTGCCTTAGTTTCATCTATATTCCTTTTTAATTAATATGTAAATGGGTTATCTGAAATTGATCTTAGTAATTCATTACGGGTATTGATACTTTTACATATTCTTGTTCCTGCTTTTTTTTCTGCATGTTACTGGTAATTTTTAGTAATTTTTCTACCTAATTACTGAGATTAATTAATAGCTACTATCTTCCTATACTTGAAATACCAGTTTACTTACTAAAAAGAGAATCAGTTATCAGGAGTTTCAGCTCTTCCTTAGTTTTAAATATGATTAAAAATGAGTGACCTATTTAAATATTTTGCATAATAATCACTAGAACATTTAGTACTGCCTACCATAAAACAAACATATTTCTAAGGATCTTAAAGTATTAACTCTTTATTAAGTTGCAAAAATATGCACTGACAGATATGGGGACTCAGAAGAGAGTTATAGCTCAACTAGTAGTTGTAGAGAGGGTTTTTGGAAGAAATGAATCCTTAGCTGTCTCAAAAAAATAGCAAAATCAAAAACACTAAACTTTGCTTTTATAAAATTTGATTAAATCTGGTGTTTTTGCAAATGATTTCTTCATGGTGGAGAAATTTAAACATTTCAGTAACTAAATGCTGTTATAGGAAAGAGCTAATAAGTTGGGGGAATAAAGTTATAGGTCAGTGGACAGCAGCAGGTAGCCAATCTTGTCACCAAAGGAGAAATTAAATTAACCTTTGCATGACAAAAGTATAAGCAGATACACAAAAGGCATAATTAATAAAATTCAGCAGTGAAAGAAATGTTCACGTGCTGTAGAAGTGATGAATTTTGATGAACCACATAGCTCTCTGTTAGGAAAATTAATTTTAATTCTGACAATAAAGTAAAACATTTTGGATTTCTGCCCAGAAACCAGATAATTCTGTACAAAAGTAATGAAAAGTAGAATATTTTTAGGAGAATTAGCCTAAAGTTTTACTATATGTTTATAAAGACCATTTGCTAACTATGCCAATTTTTGGAATTCTCATCTGAGACAAGTTACAAACTCTTTCAGTCTTACTTTTCATAAATGACTTAAATTTAATAAATGGTTAAAAATTGAATTTAAATTTATAAATCTTAAATTCCATAAATTAGGGATAAGACTGTCTACCTCCCTGGACACAGTAATTCCAGAGATCTGTTAAATAGGATAAAATTAGAGTGGGAAATAACTAAAAGAAAATATCTTACCGTTTAAAATAAACAAAACATGAAATTGAAAGTAACTCAGTTGTGTCCGACTCTTTGCAACCTCATGGACTATAGAGTCCACGATATTCTCCAGGCCAGAATACTCAGGTGGGTAGCCTTTCCCTTCTTCAGGGGATCTTCCCAATCCAGGGATTGAACCCAGGTCTCCCGTATTGCAGGCTAATTCTTTACCAGCTGAGCCACAAGGGAAGCCCAAACAAAACATATATATATATATTCCCCCCCCACAACAGGACAAATTTTTCCTCTTCTTTGAATGTTGGAGAAGCACATGACCAGTCCTGAGACCTCTTTTTCACCTACAATGCATCCCATGCAGATTTCTCTCATTACAGTTGCTTTAATTGTTGTACATATGCTAAAAATGACAGCCCAAAATTTTGCTTAAACTTGAGACTGATGTACACAACTACCTACTCAACGTATCCATTTTATATCTAATAGGCATCTGAAAACTAAAAATGTGCTTTTGCTCTGAAACCTGTACCTGCCCATGTAGTTTCCATTTCTGAACAGATGCCACAATTCACTCAATTGCTCAGATCAAATGTTAAAATTATCCTTAACCTCTTCTCTTTTTTTCACTCCTTGAATCTTCTTTTAAATTCTTACAGAGTTGAGTTTTAAAAGTATACCCTGAAGTAGTGTACTACTTCTTCCACTTCCTTGGCTACCAACCCAGACCAAATCAGTGTCATTTACCTAAGTATTAATTTAGTGGGCTTCTCACAGAAATTCTACTACCATATTTGCTCTCTAAAGCCTTGTCTCCGTAAGAAAAAGAGAGTCATACATTAAACACAGCATTGTGTCACTCTCTTACAGTAGTGAAAATATAGTCATCTCATCTTACATAAAGGATAAAAAGGCTGATGATCTTACCATGGCTTCTAAGATTCTACATGATGTGCCTCTGAATTTTCCTCTTATTCTTTGTTCCTTGTTTTCCAGCAACACTTCTCCCCTTTCCTTCTCAAAGAAAGATCAGCATGGCCCATGGCATTTTCATAGGATGTTCTCCCTTGTTAGAGCTATATCCTTGGGTATTATAAGCTTATTTTATCTTTCCTTTCTCTGACAATTTTAACTAAAATAGAAAAAGCAGCCATGGTAAGTGTAAGAATTTATTCAGTATTGCTTCACCCTTTGATTTTTTTTTTTCTTAATACTTTAATTTTAGAGCAGTTTTATGTTCACAGTGGAATTGAGAGGAAGGAATAGAGATTCACCATATATCTCCTACCCTCACAGATACATAGATTAGTTTTAATCCCCAACCAAGTGGTACAGTTAAAACTTATGAACCTACATTGACAGACACATCATAATCACATGAAGTCCATAGTTTACATTTAGGTTTACTTTTGAGGTTGTACATTTTATGGGTTTGAAAAAAAATGTATAATGACAGGTATCTATCATTATGATATAAAATAGTGTTTTCACGGAGAAGGCAATGGCACCCCACTCCAGTACTCTTGCCTGGAAAATCCCATGGACGGAGGAGCCTGGTAGGCTACAGTCCATGGGGTCGCAAAGAGTTGGACACAACTGAGCAACTTCACTTTTACTTTTCCCTTTCATGCACTGGAGAAGGAAATGGCAGCCCACTCCAGTATTCTTGCCTGGAGAATCCCAGGGACAGCGGAGCCTTGTGGGCTGCCGTCTATGGGGTCGCACAGAGTTGGACACGACTAAAGCAACTTAGCAGCAGCAGCAGCAGCAGCAGCAGTGTTTTCACTGCCCATATCTAAGTAATAGTCTTTTAGGGATCCCAACTAGAAGTATAGAGTGTTTGCCATAACTCTGAAGTTTAAATGTTTGCCTATATCCTCCTCCCATTCACTTTCCACTCATCCCTACTCACTCCAAGCTCCACCATGCTCCATAAAACTGGGGAGAGTTCTGTTCAGCCTCCGAGTCCCTAGAAAAAATGTTTTTATTTTATTTTATTTTATTTTTAATTTATTTATCTTTTTTTATTTTAGTTGGGGGCTAATTACTTTACAATATTGTAGTAGTTTTTGCCATACATTGACATGAATCAGCCATGGGTTCACATGTGCTCCCCCTCCCGAACCCTCCTCTCACCTCCCTCCCCTTCCCATCCCTCTGGGTCATCCCAACGCTCCATCCCTGAGCATCCGTCCCATGCATAGAACATGGAATGGTGTTCCGCTTCACATATGACAATATACATGTTTCAATGTTATTGTCCCAGAACGTCCCACCGTCACCTTCTCCCTCAGAGTCCACAGGACTGTTCTATGCATCTGTGTCTCTTATTCTGTCTCACATATAGGGTTACCATTACCATCTTTCAAATTCCATATACATGCATTAATATACTGTATTGGTGCTTTTCTTTCTGGCTCACTTCACTCTGTATAATGGGCTCCAGTTTCATCCATCTCAATAGAACGGATTCAAATGTATTCTTTTTAATGGCTGAATAATATTCCATTGTGTATATGTACCACAGCTTCCTTATCCATTCGTCTGCCGATGGACATCTAGGTTGCTTCCATGTCCTGGCTATTGTAAACAGTGCTGCGATGAACATTGGGGTACACGCATCTCTTTCAATTCTGGTTTCCTCGGTGTGTATGCCTAGCAGTGGGATTGCTGGGTCATATGGCAGTTCTATTCCCAGTTTTTTAAGGAATCTCCACACTGTTCTCCATAGTGGCTGTACTAGTTTGCATTCCCACCAACAGTGTAAGAGGGTTCCCTTTTCTCCACACCCCTCCAGAATTTATTGCTTGTAGACTTTTGGATAGTAGCCATTCTGACTGGTGTGTAATGGTACCTCATTGTGGTTTTGATTTGCATTTCTCTAATAATGAGTGATGTTGAGCATCTTTTCATGTGTTTGTTAGCCATCTGTATGTCTTCTTTGGAGAAATGTCTGTTTAGTTCTTTGGCCCATTTTTTGATTGGGTCGTTTATTTTTCTGGAATTCAGCTGCAGGAGTTGCTTGTATATTTTTGAGATTAATTGTTTGTTGCTTCGTTTGCTATTATTTTCTCCCATTCTGAAGGCTGTCTTTTCACCTTGCTCCTAGTTTCCTTTGTTGTGCAAAAGCTTTTAATTTTAATTAGGTCCCATTTGTTTATTTTTGCTTTTATTTCCAATATTCTGGGGGGTGGGTCATGGAGGATCCTGCTGCGATTTATGTTGGAGAGTGTTTTGCCTATGTTTTCCTCTAGGAGTTTTATAGTTTCTGGTCTTACATTTAGATCTTTAATCCATTTTGAGTTTATTTTTGTGTATGATGTTAGGAAGTGTTCTAGTTTCATTCTTTTACAAGTGGTTGACCAGTTTTCCCAGCACCACTTGTTAAAGAGATTGTCTTTTCTCCATTGTATACTCTTGCCTCCTTTGTCGAAGATAAGGTGCCCATAGGTGCGTGGGTTTATCTCTGGGCTTTCTATTTGGTTCCATTGATCTATATTTCTATCCTTGTGCCAGTACCACACTGTCTTGATGACTGTGGCTTTGTAGTAGAGCTTGAAGTCAGGCAGGTTGATTCCTCCAGTTCCATTCTTCTTTCTCAAGATTGCTTTGGCTATTCGAGGTTTCTTATACTTCCATACAAATTGTGAAATGATTTGTTCTAGTTCTGTGAAAAATATCATTGGTAGCTTGATAGGGAGAAAAAAAATGTTTTTAATTCCATCAGTCCCAAAGGAGGAAATATATAATGCTAAAATCTCTGCACTTCCTTTATTTCTGGGATCTTATATACTCGGCCCTCTCATTGACTTCTCTGCAATGCTGTCATGCTTTCTTCAGTATCTTTCCTGTTTTTTTCTCACTCTTCTTAATTGAATGGTCTATCTGCAGTAAAGCAGTCTGCTGTAACCTGACAGAAACCTAGGACTTTGTCTTTAATTTGAGTAATATTGGAGCTTCTTGTAAGGTTAAAAAATAATTGTAGTGTTATACAACTTCATTTTAAGCGTATTTTTCTGACTACATTTTTTGGTAAGATATAGAGGGACTTTTTGAAGTCTTAATAATTCAAGTGAGAGATGATTGTGAGTTGGTCCAATGTGATAATACTGAATGTTACAAGCTTGGTCAAATTCAGATATAATTTGAAGTTAGAGCCAATAAGATTTGCAGACAGACTACATGCAGGATATGAGAAAAGGAAAAATTCAAGGATGACCTCATATTTACTATTTACTAAGGTTGAGAAATTTGTGGAAGGGACAGCATTGGGGGTAAATATAAACAGTTTAATTTGGGTTATATTTATTTACATGCCTATTAAATATCCTAGGTAATAAGTGTGGAACAGAAAAACAAGAGCTCCAAGGGGTGAAATCGAGGCTTATTGATGTTTAGAGGTTATAGAAATAGGGAGAGGCCTCTTTGATGGCTCAGTGGTAAAAAAAATCTGCCTGCAAGCAGTAGATGACTGATCCCTGGGTCAGGAAGAAGCCCTGGAGAAGGAAATGGCAACCTACTTCAGTATTCTTGCCTGGGAAATCTCTTGGACATAGGAGTCTGGCAGGCTGCAGTCTATGGGATTGCGAAAGAGACATGACTTAGTGATTAGACAACAACAACAAAAGAGATAAGGAGATTGAAAAATGCAAACTAATGCAGTATAAAGAGTTACAGAACAGTGCAATACCACAAGTACTAAGTCCATGTGGTCTAGAGCCAATGCTCTGCAACAAGAGAAGCCACTGCGATGAGAAGCCTGTGCACTGGAAATAGTAGCCCCTGCTTGCTGCAGCTAGAGAAAGCCTGCACATAGCAATGAAGACCCAGCACAGCCAAAAATATAAATATATATATATATATATATATATTTTTTTAAGCATATATGCTAAGCTTAGCACCTGGTTTTCCATAACTCAACTGTGAAAATGCATATGACATAATGCTGACACTAAGTGTACTGTCAGCAGCTTGTTTCAGTCTGGCAGTATCCTTAGGATGAATGTTATTATCATTTTAGAAAAAATTGCTTTAGACTAATGATTGAATGTGACCAGTGTTTTCAAGAATAAATTTTTCCTTTCATAATATTGTGTCACCCATATAATTTAATAATTTTGATACCTAATTATTTAATATACCCTGTGTCACCCATATTATTTAATATGCATATTAATGAGATAACTAAAGTTAGCACATTGAAACCAGGAGATTCTGTTTGTCTGATTACAGAGCATTGCATGAGCAATGGCTGAGATTTTTATAAACTTTATGGCAGCACAGTAGTAGTAAACTAATCAAAGGAAATGCTGGATATAAGATGTGGATATGACAGTTCTGGTGCACGTGTACTAATTATTAGCTCTGCATATAGCTAATCAGGACTTGTGTAACCTTTCAATTTTACTCTAGTCTCCAACCTTTATTAGTTTCTTAAGTTAGACAAATCAGTTAAGCTCTCTGACATGTAAGTGAAAATAGAAAAGTATTCCCAAGCTTTAAGATGGTCTATTCAAATACATGTAGTTTGAGAAGGAACTATTTCCTAATTATAATGGAAATTAGTCACTAGATTGTTGTCAGATATACAGTAAAACTATTTGACCAGATTATTCTTAAGTTTGACATAACAGGCATACATAAAATCTTAAAAAAATTTTGAGCTTTTATTTTTCATGTTAGATATACTATGCTATTTCAGAGAAAAAAAATCTAAAGTTTAATTTTTTAAAACATTACAGTTTGATTACATCCTCATTTTTTACAAGATCTCTTTCAGTTGTTTCATTGATTTCATATTCTCCTTTTTATACTCCTGCCAAAAGCTCAGTGTATACAACAGGAAAGAATTTCACTGTATAAATTTAATTCATATTGCTTATACTACAAAGCAGTATCAGCTATAAATTATTATTATATTCGATTTCTAGATGATCTCAGCAAAATTCATTACACTTGTTTGAAAGTTTTAAATCTACATTTTTCTTTTTAATTTTTCTTTTGACATGATATATTCAAGATATTTGTATCATCAGAAGGAAAATTATGTCCAATGAAATTAAACTATATTAGTCATGATGAGTAAGCCAGGCAATTAGTACATGTTGGATTGGTATGTTAATTTCTAAACATGCTCAAGAATAGCTTAAATAAAAGAACATAATACAGTCTTAAAATTTATTTTTTAAAATTAAATAGGTTTGAATTGCTTCAAGTAAAGTTTCCTTATTTTACTTTATTAATTATAGAACATATGGTTACCAGTGGGCTTATGAAATTTTAACTTAGAGATAATGTCTGAAATTTGAGGGTATATTTTTTTACAGTTATATGTGATTATATATATTATTTACTTAATATTTAGTAGTATAATATACCTAAAGTACATATGACTTTCCTGGTAGCTCAGACAGTAAAGACTCCCTGGCTTAGATGGTAAAGAATCTGCCTGCAATGCAGGAGACACAGGTTCGATCCCTGGGTTGGGAAGATCTCCTGTAGAAAGAAACAGCAACCCACTCCAGTCTTCTCACCTGGAGAATTCTATGGACAGAGGAACCTGGTGGGTTTAGTCCATGGAGTCACAAAGAGTCGGACACAACTGAGCAGCTAATGCTTTCACTTTACTTTCAAAGTACATAATTACATACATATAAAATTAGATGTTTAAATAAGAAATGTTTAAAAAAACATTGCATTCAGGTAAAATGATTAAACTCAACTATCAAATCATTTAATAACATGTAAGCCGAAAGCTTGGCTTCCCAGGTGGCACTAGTGGTAAAGAATCTGCCTGCCAGTGCAGAAGACATAGGGATGTGGGTTTGATTCCTGGATCAGGAACATACTCTGGAGAAGGCAATGGCAATCACTCCAGTATTCTTGCCTGGAGAATCCCATAGACAAAAGAACCTGGCGGGCTATAGTCCATAGGATCTGAAAGAGTTAGGCACAACTGAAGCAACTTAATATGCAGGCACTCAAGCCTAAAGCTTAATTAACATATATTCTAATCTACATCATAATCCAGAAACACTCCTTTCCCTAAAATGAAGCCTTTGTTTGCCCCAGCAGTGCAGGTAGTGTTAAGAGTGATTGGACTCGCATTAGAGCAACAGCATTAACCAGAAGTAAGAACTGAATTTCAGTCTAGTTCCCAACATTTCTTAGATTTATATACTTGGGAGATCAAATAACTTCTCTGTTGTAAATTTACCAGTGTGATCAAAATAGGATTGTTGAGGATCAAATAAAATTATTTGTAAGTCCACCCTAGGTTGGATATTATATAATTTAGCACTGTTTCTTTGATTATTTAAATTATTATTACTAATAGCCATAGTATTTATTTACTATATATAATAATAGAAATATTTGTTTGTGGCCTTCTGTAGAGGTGTAGAGTGAAGAGTCTACTCTCCCTTATATATTCTTTCCTTTTTCTTCATAGGACAGCAGCTTTTTTTTCTTCATAGGGCAATCAATGTATTTATTAGTCATTTTTCTACCTGAAAATGTCCTACTATCTTTGAATAATTATTTATGTGATATGGTGCTTATATGTTTATTTGTATGCATTTTCCCTATGGATTATAAAGTTTGTATTTGTTTCTTTGGTTGGTTGGTTTGATTGATTTGGCAGTGCATGGCTGTTGTATAGCTGTTCTGTTATTCATTTTTTAGTCGCTCATTAATGTCTGACTCTGCAACCCCATGTACAGCAAGCTTCCCTGTCCTTCACTATCTCCTAGATTTGCTCAAACTCCTGTCCATTGAATTGATGATGCCATCGAACCATCTCATCCTCTGTCGTCCCCTTCTTCTCCTGCCTTCAATCTTTCCCAGCATAGGGTATTTTCCAGTGAGTCAGCTCTTTGCATCATGTGGCCAAAGTATTGGAGCTTCAACTTCAGCCATCACTCCTTGCAATGAATATTCAGGACTGATTTCCTTTAGGATGGACTGGTTTGATCTCCTTGCAGTCCAAGGGACACTCAATAGGCTTCTCCAGCACCACAGTTCAAAAGCATCAACTCTTCAGTGCCTCAGCCTTCTTTAAGGTCCAACTCTCATATCTGTACTTAACTACTGGAAAGACCATAGCTTTGACTAGATGGACCTTTGTCAGCAAAGTGATGTCTCTGTTTTTTAATACACTGTCTAGGATTGTCATAGCTTTTCTTCCAGGGAGCAAGCATCTTTTAATTTCATGGTTGCAGTCACAGTCTGCAGTGATTTTGGAGCCCAAGAAAGTAAAGGCTATCACTGTTTCCATTTTTTCCCCATCTGTTTGCCATAAAGTTCTGGGCATGAATGCCATGGTCTTCATTTTTTGAATGTTGAGTTTTAAGCCAGCTTTTTTTTTTTTTTTGAGTATTTTGCTTGTTTATTTATTTATTTTTTATCTTATTTATTTTAGTTGGGGGCCAATCACTTTACAATATTTTAGTAGTTTTCGCCACACATTGACATGAATCAGCCATGTGTCCACACGTGCCCCCCATCCCGAACCCCCCTCCCACCCCCGTCCCCATCCCATCCCTCCGGGCCATCCCAGTGCCCCAGCCCTGAGCATCTGCCCCATGCATAGAACATGGAATGGTGTTCTGTTTCACAGATGACAATATACGTGTTTCAATGCTATTGTCCCAGAACGACCCACCCTCACCTTCTCCCTCAGAGTCCATAAGACTGTTCTATGCATCTGTGTCTCTTATTCTGTCTGGCATATAAGGTTAACGTTACCATCTTTCAAATTCCATATATATGCATTAGTATACTGTATTGGTGTTTTTCCAGCTTTTTCACTCTCCTCTTTCACCTTCATCAACAGGCTCTTTTGTTCTTCTTTGCATTCTGTCATTACAGTGGTGTTATCTGCATATCTGAGATTATTGATATATCTCCTGGCAATCTTAATTCCAGCTTGAGCTTCATCCAACCCAGAATTTTGCATGATGTACTCTGCATATAAGTTAAATAAGGAAGGTGACAGTATACAGCCTTGAGGTACTGCTTTCCCAACTTTGAACCAGTCCGTTGTTCCATGTCTGCTTCTAACTGTTGCTTCTTGCCCTGCATACACATTTCTCAGGAGGCAGGTAAGGTGGTCTGGTATTCCCATCGCTTTCAGGATTTTCCACATTTTGTTGTGATTCACACAGTCATAGGCTTTAGCATAGTCAATGAAGCAGAAGTACATATTTTTCTGAAATTCCCTTGCTTTTTCTATGATCCAGCTGATGTTGGCAATTTGATCTCTGGTTCTTCTACCTTTTGAAAATCCAGTTCTCAATTCATGTACTGTTGAAGCCTAGTTTGAAGGATTTTGAGTATTACCTTGCTAGCATGTGAAATGAGTGCAGATGTGTGGTAGTTTGAACATTTATTTGGCATTGCTCTTCTTTGGGATTGGAATGAAAACTGATCTTTTCCAGTCCTCTGGCCACTGCTGAGTTTTCCAAATTTGATAGGATATGGAGAGCAACATGTTAAAAGTTTCATCTTTTAGAATTTGAAATATCTCAGCTGGAATTCCATCACCTCCAGTAGCTTTGTTCCTAGTGATGCTTCCTAAAGCTCTAAGTCGGTGATCACACTATTGTAGTTATCTGAATCATTAAGACCTTTTTTGTATGGTTCTTCTGTGTATTCTCACCACCTCTTCTTAATATCTTCTGCTTTTTCAGGTCCATTATCCTTTCTGTCCTTCATTGTGCCCATCTTTGTATGAAATGTTCCCTTGGTAGCTCTAATTTTCCTGAAGAGATCTCTAGTCTTTCCCATTCTATTGTCTTCCTCTATTTGTTTGCATTGATCACTTAGGAAAGTTTTCTTATCTCTCCTTGCTATTCTCTGGAACTCTGCATTCAATGGGTATGTCTTTCCCTTTCTCCTTTACCTTTCCCTTCTCTTCTTTTCTCAGCTTTTTGTAAGTTCTCCTCAGACAAGTATTTTGCCTTTTTGCATTTCCTGTTCTTGGGGATGTTTTTGCTCGCCGCCTCCTGTACAGTGTATGAACCTCCATCCATATTTCTTCAGGCACTCTGTCTATCAGATCTAATACCTTGAATCTAATTCAAGGGAATTTGTTCCTTCCGCTGTATAATCATAAGCTATTTGATTTAAGTCATAACTGAATGGCCTAGAGTTTTCTCTACTTTCTTCAGTTTAAGTCTGAATTTTGCAAGAAAGAGTTCATGACCTAAGCCACAATCAGCTCCCCGTCTTGTTTCTGCTGACTGTACACAACTTCAATTTTTGGCTTGCAAAGAATAGAGTCATTCTGATTTCAATATTGACCATCTGGTGATGTCCATGTATAGAGTTATCTCTCGTGTTGTTGCAAGAGGGTGTTCACTATGACCAGTGTGTTCTGTTGGTAAAAACTCTGTTAGCCTTTACCCTGCTTCATTTTGTACTCCAAGGCCAAACTTGCCTGTTACTCCAGGTATCTCTTGATTTCCTACTTTTTCAATCCAGAACCATATGGACTTACTCCATAAGTCCCATAACACTTTAAAAAAGTGTTAGTTGAACTAGCATTTTTTTTTTTTTTTTAGTGTTAGGTCTAGAAGGTCTTGTAGATCTTCCTAGAACCATTCAAGTTCATCTTCGGCATTAGTGGTTGGGGTGTAGACTTCGATTACTATGATATTAGGGGGTTTGTTTGGAAATAAACTGAAACTATACTGTTTTTGAGATTGCACCCAAGTGCTGCATTTCAGACTCTATAGTGTTTGACTGTGAGGGCTACTCTGTTTCTTCTAAGGGTATCTTGCTCATAATAGTAGATATAATGATCATCTGAATTAAATTTGCCCATTCATATATAGCTATTATGTACCATCTTTTACATTCTGAAAATATTTACCAAATCAGCACTAATGTTACAGTAATGTGGCTTCCTTTGATGATAAAATTTGAATTAACTAATTTACTTGTTATTTCAGACACAGTTTCATAGAAAATTATGAATACACTGAAAAAATATTATGTGAATTTATTCTTGATCTGAAACATCAAGAATATGAAGAGTTCTGTGTCCATATTACCTCTCCAGAAATATAAATTTCCACAGAGTTTATTTATACAAATATACTCTTGCATTTTCAATAAAATAAAATACATTATTGTGCTGTATGTTTTTGCTATAGTTTCCCCAGTCATCACTAGTTTAGTTGATCAGTCATGTCTGACTCTTTGCGATCCTTTGAACTATAGTCCCTCAGGCTCCTCTCTGTATGGGATTTTTCAGGCAGGAATACTGGAGTAGGTTGACATTTCCTGCTCTAAAATATAAAAGGAAGCAAATTTAGTTGGTCACTCATGTTGGTTGAAATTCAACTGCTCATAATGTCATCAAAGCGAGCCATAAGAAATAACTTCCTGAGTTTATGTATAGATTCCCCAATGGCTCAGCTGGTAAAAAATCTGCCTGCAATGCAGGAGACACAAGAGATGTGGGTTTGATCCCTGAGTCAGGAAGATCCTCTGGAGAGGGAGAGGGAAATGGAAACCCACTCCAGCATTCTTTTGCCTGAAAAATCCAATGGACAGAGGCTCCTGACAGGCTATAGTCCAAAGGCCTGTGAACAGTAGGACACGACTAACCAACTAAACTTGCTTGCTTTCATAATTTAAGGACAGATTGACCAGATCAGGTACTTCTAGTTTGTATTTTTTTTCCCTCTGGAACACAGAGTGCCATTTCAATATATATTAATAGATTCAAATCTTCTTTAATTCTGGGCATTTAAAAATTGTGTTAGTTAACATTTATTGGATACTTACTACATACTTTACACATTATTCAACAAGCATTATTAGGGATCTGTTGTGTTCCTAGCGTTATTCTTATTACTAAGAATACAGTGGCCAAAAAAAAAAAGACAAAAATCTCTATAACCTCATTGACCTTTCAATCTAGTCAGGGAAAATAGATAAGAAACAACAGCAATAAGGAAATTGTACTGGATGTGACAAGGTGATATTCTGTTGGAAAAAATAAATCAGGAAGAGCAAAAGGTTCTGAATAGCCAACACAATACTGATGGAGAAAAACTAAGTTAGAGGCCCAACACTATGTGTCGTAAAAGGCTATAAAGCTACAGTGATCAGGACAAAGTGGTATCACTGAAAGAAAAGACATATAGATCAGTGGAACAAAATAGAGAGCCCAGGCATAGACCCATATAAATATAGTCGACAAATCTTTGACAATAGAGTAAAGATAGTCTTTTCAATAAATAGTGCTGAAACAATTGGACATTCTTCTGCAAAAAAATCTATACCTGTATTTTACAGTCAACGTAAACATTAATTCAAAATGAATTGCAAACCTAAATGTAAAATTCCTAAAAGATAACGTAGGATAAAGTCTAAATAATCTTGGGTTTGACAATATTTTTTAGATAGGACAACTTTTTTAGATAGGACACCAAAGGCATGATCCAGAATGACAAAATTGTTAAGTTGGACTGCACTGAAATTAAAAGCTTCTGCTCTGCAAAACAGAGTATCAAGAGACTTAGAAGACCAATCACAGACCAAGTGAAAATATTTCCGAAAGACACATGTGATAAAGGACTGTTACCCAAAATATCCAAGGGACTCTTAAAACTCAACAATGGGAAAACAAATGCTCAATTGTAAAATGAATCAAAGACCTTAACAGACATCTCATCAAAGAAGATATGCAGGTAAACAACAGGTATATCAAAAGATGCTCTACATAATATATCATCATGAAAATGCATATGAAAAGAAAGAACTGTCACTACACACCTATTAGGATGGTCAAAATGTGGAATTCTGTACTCTTTTCGTATGTACTCAAAGGAGTTGAAAATATAAGTTTACACAGAAGCCTACACATGAATGTTTGTGTCAGCTTTAGACATAACTTCCACAATGTGGATATAACCAAGGTATCTTGCATCAGGTGAATACATGGAGAAAAAAATAACTCTAAGAGGAAACAAATGTATACTACTGAGTGAAAGAAGCCAATCTGAAATGGGTGCATACTGTCTGATTCCACATACATGAAATTTTGACAAAGGAAAAAATGTGGAGACGATGAAAAGATCAGTCATTTCTGGGGGTAGAGAGTGAAAACGAAGATGAATAAAAGGAGCACAGAGGATTTTTAGAGCAGTAAAAATACTCTATGTTTGATACCATAATTATTCACCATTATACATTTGTTTAAAACCAAAAAATGTATAACAAAAGTAAACCTTAATGTAAACTATTGGTGATTTTGGTGTGTCAACAAAGGTTCTCCGGTTGAAATATATGCAGTATACTATTGAGGAATGTTGATAGGAAGGAGTCTTACACATGTGTGAGAATAGGAGACTTACGGATAGTCTCTTTATTTTTTCTTCCTAATTTTTCTGTAACCCTAAAAGTGCTCTAAAATATAGTCTTAATAATATTATAGTAAGAAAGATTTGCAACTTACATAGTTGAGAATCTAGGAAGATGATGACAGGCTTCTTAAACTGACCTGAAATTAGAGAGGAAAGGAAGTAAATGTAAATATTTGAAATAAGAGAGAAAAAGTTTGGGGTTTGCTGTGGTTAGAGAAAGAGCAGGATGTGAATGTCTGCTGGCAGGAAGATGATTTCATGGTTAGAATCTCCAGTTGGCACCAAGGAGACAGTACTCAGACTTTATCAGCTTGCCCAAATGTGGAGCAGAAGGAAAAATGGAACAATGGTACGTAAAATTAGACAACAATCCAACATCAAAAACTTAATCTCTTTATTACATATAACGAGAAAAAAATTGGAAATCCAACTATACCTGCAAAGTCAAATTCTGATACAAGATTTCACCCGGTAACGTAGTTCCTTCCATAGCAGCTGTTCCAACCAGGAAGATGGAACTAATAAAGACTTTTTTTTAATCAGTTTTTGTGAAGGTAAGTAAATCTCTTGTAGAAGCATGCTAGGTATCTAGTAATAAAAGCTACTTCTATCAAGTGTTGCCAAGATTTTTTTTTAAACAGTGCAGTTTCACTTAGATTCCATGGCAGAGATACTTAGTTTACCACCAATACTTATTCTCTTCTATATTAATGAAACAGCCAATTCAATGAATTCAGTTAACAAACATTTATTACATACCGAACATGTACCATGAACTGTTCTAGGGCTTAAGATAAAGTATGATAAAAATAGAAAAAAATTTGTTTCCTTTTCCTGTAAGACTTACATTCTATAGTATGGGACTTAAACTATGTATACATATATGTGTATAAATATGTATATACATAAATATGTATGTTATATATATAATAAGTCATAGTATATTCAGATTAATGAATACGTGTTATGGAACAAAAACTAAATCTTTGGTAATTGGAGTTTGCAATGATGAAATCAAGTGGGAATGAGATTTCATTGACAAATAGGATGGTCAGTGTCTTAGAGAGAAGGTATTGTTTAGTCACAAAGTTGTGTCCGACTCTATTTTGACCCCATGGACTGTAGCCCACCAGGCTCTTCCATCCATGGGATTTCCCAGGCAAGAATACTGAAGTGGGTTGCCATTTCCTTCTGCAGGGAATCTTCCAAACCCAGGAATTGAGCCTGTGTCTCCTGCACAAGATGCATATCCTGCATTGCAAGTAGATTCTTTGCCACTGAGCCATTTGAGCAAATGCTTGAAGGAACCAAGTGGATTACTAGGGTATTCTAAATGGAGGGACAGGTAGAGAAATGTGCTAAAGTGGTGGCATGTCAGACTTGTTATTGCACTTGGAATTATAAGATAAGCAGTAAATGAGGATGTCAAACAGGCATGGGGGCAGCTTCTATAGGGATTTTTTACTTTAATTGTGAGTACAATGATGAGTCACCGCATGGTTTGGGGTAGAAGAGTAATATCAGTTAGAAAACCCACTCCCGTTGCTGTGTTAAGAACAGTCTGTATAGAAACAAAGTTAAAAGTGGAGACACCAGAGAAAAGACAATTGCACTAGTTCAGTTAAGTGATGACTGTGGCTTGGACATAGATATAGCACTAAAGATGATACCAGTAGTTAGGTTTGCGTTATGTTTTGAAGGAAAGACCAAGAGGAATTTCTCATGGATTAAAAACAAGTCACGGTAATGTCCATGGGTTTTCACCTGAGCTACTGACTTATAGTGGAGAAGGAAATGGCAACCCACTCCAGTATTCTTGCCTGGAGAATTCCATGGAGAGAGGAGCCTGGCAGGCTGCAGTCCATGGGGTCACAGAAAGATGGGTACGACTGAGCGACCTTCACTCACTCACTCACGTATAGAATGGATAAACTGTGATTGGAAAAGATGATCAAGATTATCAATTCTGAATATTAGAAGTTTAAGATATTTATTAGATAATCAAGCAAAGATACGGTGTAGGGGTTGAATATAACAGTCTGGTGTTCCAGAGAGAAGTCTGAGTCAGAGATGTAAATTTAGAATTGTTTACAATATAAATGGTGTGTAGAGCCTTGAGACAGCACAAGATAACCAAGCTGTGCATATTGATTAAAAAAAAAGAAATAAGGTCCAAATATGGAACATTTAAAACTGAAGAGGAAAGAGAGACTTAAATTTTTAGCTGGGTACATAGATACTTAGAATAAGATCCTCCTTTAACTTGATGTGAGCGTGTGAACAAGTACTGGCCAAAGGAATTTAGGTAAGTGGGTTACTTGATGGCTTGAGTGAAGCTCCTAGAAGCCAAATGTCAAACTCCTTTCTCCTTTTCTTCTCTTTCCCCCTTCTTGCTCCCACAGATATAGATAAACCTCTAGTTACCATCTTGAACTTGTGTACAAGAACCCACTCTGGAGATGGCATATTGAATTCAGGACGATGCCTGAGTTCTTGGGACTTTGAAAAATTATGCTATTATACCATCCATGGGCTACCGTCTTCCAGGTAGTTAAATGAGGTATGAATATTTTTGTTTTGTTTCAGCCTGCTTACCTTAAAATCTGCATTGTTTTCAGGTGAAATTAATCCTAATTGGTAGGTTCCCATAAAATAAAACCAAACAAAAGAGAATGTACTAGTTGCCTTCATTATTTTTATAGTGAGGAATAAAATATTCTCCTTTTGGTAAGATAAATTTAGATTATATTATACTACCTGAAATATCAGTCTATTTTCTTCTTTCCATATGGGAAGGGATAACCCATGTGGATTACTCTTTATGTAATAGCAAATAATGTAATAAAGTGTGTATGATAATACTGCAGCAATCATGGAGCAGTCATGAAGTGGATAAGGTGTCAAAAGTTTGACAAGGAGCTACAGAAAGATATAAACAGAACCTGTGAATTAGTATACATTTTGACAGCTTCCCAGGTGGCACTAGGGTGAAGAACCTGCCTGCCAATGCAGGAAGCATAATGAGACTCAGTTTGATCCCTTGGTAGGAAAGATCCTGTGAAGGAGGGCATGGCAACCCACTTCAGTATTCCTGCCTGGAGAATCCCATGGACAAGAGGAGCCTGGCAGGCTGCAGTCCATAGGGTGGCAAAGAGACATGACTGAAGCTTTTTAGCATACACACATCCATTTTGAAATGTATAGTTTTGAGTACAATTTTTCTGAATTTCTTAGCAGGGAAGTCCTTCCTAAAATGTGTTATATAGGATCCCATTACATAAAACAGAAAACAGCAAAGTGCTTTTGTAGGGAAAGTACCGCCCCCTTTTTTTTACCCTACTAATCATTCAATAAGGCAACCTTAAGATACCTCTTGAAACTATTGTACAGACTAAAATTTAAAATACTGTGTAAAAGTATTAGTGAGCAAAGTTTTAAAATATGTTGACAGTGTTGTTTATTTATTATAACCTCTGGTTATATTAGCATGAGCAAGGAATCTATTCAGAATTTTAGGTAATTATCATAGTCTGTCACTGTGAGACTGGGAGACTATCTGAGACTATGATACTTGGAGAATATTTTGGGTGGGATGAACATCTGCTAAATGTCTTTAAGTCATTTTCTAAATCCTAGTTAAATAAAATAATGGCTTTGCATATAGAAAGCACCAGTGCATAAATTTCTCTTTCAGAGTTTTCTTTGAAAACTTTCTTGTTGTTGTCAGTGAGAACTTACATACACAATTACATGAGATTCAAGAAGGCAGCTGCAAATATATAACACTATGGATGCATCTGTGAAAGAAGGAGAAAAAAAGCCAATGCTATGATTTTTATTTAGACTCCTTTCAAAGAGGAGATGAGACCCAAAAGGTAGAAAAGTCACTAGACAATTAATAAACATTACTTTTCATCTCACTGCTTTACTTTTATTGCCTCATCCTTTATAAGTTTTATAGGTTTGTTCTTGCCACCGTAATCTTTGCCTCTTGTAATTTTGTGTTGATTTAAAATCAGCTTTCCTGCGGCTTTTTTAGGCTAGGGACTTCTCCATTAATAGTGTGCTTGCCTAGCATTTTTGCTGTATCCTTCACAGCTCTATTTAAGAGTTCAAAAGTAGGTGATAAGATTGAAATATGTTAATATAAAAATGAAGAAAAGGATTTTTCTTTAGTATATTAGGAAGATTAAGCAATGGTAAGAGAGTTTTAGACCATCTGGGTTTTATCCTTTGCTTGTCAAAGCTGCTCCCACATCTCTATAAAGACACTAAATGGCAGCTCTCCTCCAAGGTCAGGATATTCTGTTACTGCAAGTGAAAAGCATGAAAGAGATTTATTAGGCAGCAGCATGCGTCTATGCATTTTATCTCTCTCCAATATAAATACCTAGGAGATGCTTGAAACAGTGTTTAAAAGGAGTCTTAATGAATTATAAATGATGATAAATCTGACTTGATTTCAAAGTGATGGGTGTTTTACACTTAATACTTTTGCTATGGAGGGTGCCTTTTATTACCTAGTTCTTTTAAGTTCGAATATATGATGCATTATGCAAAGCTGATATTTAGAGATACCAATTCAAACAACAAAAACATAAGAATAAAGAAAAACATTTTATTGTATATACACTGAATGCTGCTGCTGCTGCTAAGTTGCTTCAGTCGTGTCCAACTCTGTGCGACCCCATAGAGGCAGCCCACCAGGCTCCCCCATCCCTGGGATTCTCCAGCAAGAACACTGGGATGGGTTGCCATTTCCTTCTCCAATGCATGAAAGTGAAAAGTGAAAGTGAAGTCGCTCAGTTGTGTCCAACTCTTAGCGATCGCATGAACTGCGGCCTACCAGGCTCCTCTGTCCATGGGGTATTCCAGGCAAGAGTACTGGATTGGGTTGCCATTGCCTTCTCCAATATACACTGAATACTTAAATAAATAAACATTTATGTACAGTATCTACATAGATTTGTTTTTTCATATAAAATGTATTAATTATTGAATCAGGGCATATTTGATTTTTCTTTTGTTTTATTTTTTTTATTGAAGGATAATTTCTTTACAGAATTTTCTTGTTTTCTGAAAAAAACATCAACCTGAATCAACCATAGGTATACATATATCCCCTCCCTTTGGAATTTGCCTACTAGCTCAGTCCCTGTCCCAACCCTCTAGGTTGAGATACAGAGCCCCTGTTCGAGTTTCTTAGCCATACAGCCAGTTCCCATTGGCTTTCTATTTTACATATGGTAATGTAAGTTTCCATATTTCTCTTTCCATACATCTCACCCTCTCCTCCCCTCTCCCTCCGTCCACAAGTCTATTTTCTATGTCTGTTTCTCCTTCGCAGCCCTGTAAAAAAATTCTTCAGTATCATTTTTCTAGATTCCATATATATGCATTAGAATAAGATACTTATCTTTCTCTTTCTGACTCACTTCACTCTGTATAATAGATTCTAGGTTCATCTACCTCATCAGAACTGACTCAAAGGTGTTCCTTTTTAAGGCTGAGTAATATTACATTGTGTATATGTATCACAACTTCTTTATCCATTCATCTGTTGATGGATATCTAGGCTGCTTCCATGTTCTAGCTATTGTAAACAGTGCTGCAGTGAACAATGGGATACATGATTGGTGGGTCATATAGTGGTTTCATTTCTAGTTTTTTAAGGAATCTCCATGGTAGCTGTATCAGTATACATTCCTCACCAACAGTGCAAGTGTGTGCCCTTTTCTCCATACCCTGTCCAGCATTTATTGTTTGTAGGCTTTTTGATGATGGCCATTCTGACCGGTGTGAGGTGATATCTCATTGTAGTTTGGATTTGCATTTCTCTAATGATGAGCAATGTTGAGCATCTTTCCATGTGTTTGTTAGCCATCTATATGTCTTCTTTGAAGAAATGTTTAGGTATTTTCCCCCCTTTTTGATTGGGTTGTTTGTTTCCTGGTATTGAGTTGTATGAGTTACTTGTATATTTTGGAAATTAATCCTTTGTCAGTTGTTTCATTGGCTATTGTTTTCTCCCATTTTGAGGGTTGTCTTTTTCAACCCTTAAATATAGTTTCCTCCGCTGTGCAAAAACTTTCTAAGTTTAATCAGGTCCCCCTTGTTTACTTTTGTTTTTGTTTCCATTACTCTAGGAGGTGGGTCATAGAGGATCTTGCTTTGATTTATGTCAACTGTTCTGCCTATGTTTTCTTCTAAGAGTTTTATAGTTTCTGGTCTTACATTTAGGTTCTTAATCCATTTTGAGTTTTACCGTTTGTATGGTATTAGGAAATCTTTTAATTTCGTTCTTTTGCATGTAGCTGTCCAGTTTTCCCATCACCATTTGCCCTTTATGTGGCAAAGATACTGTCTTTGCCCCATTGTATATTTTTGCCTCCTTTGTCAATTATAAGGTACCCATAGGTGCATGGGTTTCTCTCTGGGCTTTCTGTATTGTTCCATTGGTCTATGTTTCTGTTTCTCTGCCAGTACCATACTGTCTTGATGACTGTAGCTTTGTAGTACAATCTGAAGTCAGGAAGTTTGATTCCTCTGGCTCCATTCAACCTTCTCAAGACTGCTTTTGCTATTCGGGGTCTTTTGTGTTTCCATATGAATTGTGAAATTTTTTGTTCTAGTTCTGTGAAAAATGTCATTGGTAATTTGATATGGATTGCATAGAAATCTGTAGATTGCTTTTGGTAACATAGTCATTTTCGCAATATTGATTCTTCTTACCCAGAAACATGAAATATCTCTCCAACTGTTTCTGTCATCTTTGATTTCTTTCACTAGTGACTTAACAATTTTCTGTGTACAATTCTTTTGTCTCCTCAGGTAAGTTTATTCCTAGATATTTAATTCTTTTTGTTGCAGTGGTGAATGGGATTGATTCCTTAATTTATTTTTGATTTTTCATTGTTAGTAGATAGAAATGAAAGTGATTTCTGTGTATTGATTTTGTATCCTGCAACTTCGCTAAATTCACTGGTTAGCTCTAGTAATTATCTGATACTATCTTCAGGGTTTTCTATGTACAGTATCATTTCATTTGCATACAGGCAGAGCTTTATTTCTTCTTTTCTGATCTGGATGCATTTTATTTCTTTTTCTTGTCTGATTACTATAGCTAGGACTTCAGAAAACTGCTGAATAAGAGTGGTGAAAGTGGACACCCATATCTTGTTCCTATCTTAGGGGGAATGCTTTCAGTTTTTCACCATTGAGAATAATATTTGCTGTAGGCTTATCATATATGGCCTTTACTATGTTGAGGTAAGTTCCTTCTGTGCCAATTTTTTGAAGAGTTTTAATCATAAATCAGTGCTGAATGTTTTCAAAGGCTTTTTCTGCATCTATTGAGGTGATCATATGGTTTTTATCTTTCAGTTTGTTAATATGGTGTATCACATTTATTTATTTTCTTATTTTGAAGTATCCTTGCATTCCTAAAATAATCCCAACTTGATCATGATATATGAGTTTTTTGATGTGTTGCTGATTTCTCTTTGCTAAAATTTTGTTGAGGATTTTTGCATCTATGTTCATCAGTGATATTTGCCTGTAGTTTTCATTTTTTTGTGTGTGTGCTGTATTTGTCTGTTTTTGGTTTCAGAGTGATGGTAGCCTCGTAGAATGAGTTTGAAAGTGTTCCTTCCTTGGCAATATTTTGAAAGAGTTTTAGAAGGACAGGCATTACTCTTCTCTAAATGTTTAAAAGAATTCTCCTGTGGAGCCATCTAGTCCTGGGCTTTTGTTTTTTGGGAGATTTTTGATCACAGCTTCAATTTCAGTGCTTTAATTGGGTTGTTCATAATTTCTATTTCCTCCTGGTTCAGTCTTGGATGATTTAACTTTTCTAAGAATCTGTCCATTTCTTCCAAGGTTATCCATTTTATTGCCATATAGTTATTCATAATAGTCTGTTATAATCCGTTGTATTTCAGCATTGTCTTTGTAACCTCTCCTTTTTCAATTCTAATTTTTTTTTATTTGATTATTCTTTTTTTTCTTGATGAGTCTGGCTCAAGGGCTGTCAATTTTGTTTATCTTCTCAAAGAACCAGATTTTAGTTTTATTAAGTTATACTATTGTTTCTTTCATTTCTTTTTCATTTATTTCTGCTTGGATCTTTATGATTTCTTTCCTTCTACTAATTTCGGCATTTTTTTGTTCTTCTTTTTCCGGTTGTTGTAGGTGTAAAGTTAGTTTGTCTATTTGATGTTTTTCTTTTTTCTTGAGGTAGGAATGTATTGCTATAAACTTCCCTCTTAGAACTGCTTTTGATGCATCCCATAAGCTTTGAGTTACCGTGTTTTCACTGTCATTTGTTTCTAGAATTTTTTTGATTTTCCTTATGATTTTCAGTAACCTGTTTGTTATTTAGAAACATATTGTTTAATCTCCATGTGTTTGTGTTTCTTACAGTTTTTTTCTTGTAATTGATATCTAGTCTCACAGCTTTGTGGTTGGAGAGGATGTTTGATACGATTTCAATTTTGTAAATTTACTGAGGTGTGATTTGTGACCCAAGATGTGGTCTATCCTGGAGAATGTTCCGTGTGCACTTGAGAAGAAGATGTATTCTTCTGCATTCGGATGAAATGTCCTGAAGATACCATGAGATCCATCAGATCTAATGTATCATTTAATACTTGTGTTTCCTTATTAATTTTTTGTTTTGATGATCTGTCCATTGGTGTGAGTGGGCTGTTAAAGTCTCCTACTACTATTGTGTTACTGTCAGTTTCTGCTTTTACATCTGTTAGTGTTTTTCTTATGTATTGAGGTGCTTCTATGTTGGGTACATAGATATTTACAATTGTTATGTCTTCTTCTTGGATTGATCCCTTGATCATTATATAGTGTCCTTATCTCTTGTAATCTTCTTAATTAATTAATTAAATTTATTTTAAGGTCTATTTTGTCTGATATGAGGATTGCTACTCCAGCTTTCTTTTGCTTCCCATTTGCATGGAATTTATTTTTCCATTCTCTCACTTTCAGTCTATATGTGTCTTTAGGTCTGAAGTGGGTTTCTTGTAGACAGCATATATATGGGTCTTAGTTTTGTATCCATTCAGCCAGTCTGTGTCTTTTGGTTCGAGCATTTAATCCATTTACATTTACAGTAATTATTGATATATCTGTTCCTATTGCCATTTTCTTAATTGTTTCGGGTTGATTTTGTAGATCTTTATCCTTCTCTTGTATTTCTTGCCTATATAAGCCCCTTTAACTTTTGCTGTAAAGTTTTGTTGGTGGTTCTAATTTCCCCTAACTTTTTCTTGTCTGGAAACCTTTTTTTTCCCCATCAATTTTGGATGAGATGCTTGATGAGAACAGTAATCTTGGTTGTAGATTTTTCCCTTTCAGTACTTTAAATATATCCTGCGGTTCCTTTCTGGCCTGAAGAGTTTCTGCTGAAATATCAACTGTTAAGCATATGGGGTTTCCCTTGTTGTTATTTGTTGCTTCTCCCTGCTGCTTTTAATATCCTTTATTTGTGTTTAGTCTTTGTTGATTTCATTAGTATGTGTCCTGGTGTGTTTCTCCTTGGGTTTATCCTGTATGGGACTCTTGCGCCTCTTGGATTTGATTGACTATTTCCTTTTCCATGTTGGGGAAATTTTCACCTATCATCCCTTCAGAAATTTTCTTACAACCTTTCTTTATCTCTTTTTCTTCTGTGACCCCTGTAATTTGAATGTTGGTGTGTTTGATATTGTGTCAGAGGTCTCTGAGACTATCCTCAGTTCTTTTCATTCTTTTTACTTTATTCTGCTCTTCAGAAGTTGTTCCCACCATTTTAGCTTCCAGCACAATTATTCATTCTTCGGCTTCAGATATTCTGCTCTTGATTCCTTCCAAAGTGTTTTTAATTTCACTAATTGTGTTGTTTCTCTCTGCAAGTTTATCCTTTAATTCTTCTAGGTCTTTGTTACTTGATTCTTGCATTTTCTCCCTTTTGTTTTCAAGGTTTTTGATCATCTTTACTATCATTATTCTGAATTCTTTTTCAGGTAGTTTGCCTATTTCCTCTCCATTTATTTGGACTTCTGTTTCTCATTTTTCCTTCATTTGTGTAGTATTTCTCTGTCTTTTCATTTTTTATATGTATGTGTGTATATATATATATATATATTTTTTTTTAATTTATTGTGTTTGAGTCTCCTTTTCCCGGGCCTCAAAGTTGAATTCTCTCTTCCTTTTGGTTTTTGCCCTCCTAAGGTTGGTCTAGTTGGTTTTGTAACCTTCATATAGGGTGAGATTTGTGTTGTGTGTGTGTGTGTGTTTTTCTTCTCATGGGAAAGGCTGAGTCAGGTGGTAATCCTGTCTGCTGATGATTGGTTTTGTATTTTTGTTTTCTTTGTTGTTTAGATGAGGCGTCCTGCACAGGGTGCTGTTGGTGATTGGGTGATGCCAGGTCTTGTATTCTGGTGGTTTTCAGAGTGTGAGTTCCCATTATTTGATTTTCCCTGGGGTTAGTTCTCTGGTAGTCTAGGGTCGTGGGTCAGTGCTCCCGCCTCAAAGGCCCCAGGCTTGTTCTCTGATCAGGAACGAAGATTCCACAAGTGGTTTGTTATGGCATTAAGTGAGATTAAAACAAATACCCAAAACTGAGAAATCAAAGATGAACCCCAGACAAATGGCAGTTACAAAAACAGGCATATAATAATTAAAATAATGGAATATAGACACACACACACACATAAGCAAAGTCAAAACAGTCCTGGTAAAATACAGTACAGTAGATTGATCCAGTGAATAAAGTAAATCAAAAATTATTATTTCCTAGTTAAGAACAAAACTAAAGCACAAACCAGAAAACAAAGTTAAAACAAGGTGCCAAGTGGGGAATAAAGCAATGAAAACAAAACTAGCAAATACGTTGAGAGGAAAGGAAAGAAAGAAAAGAAAGAAAGAAGAGATATGTAAAGTTAAAGAGAGGCAAATGAAGAAGATTTATATACATGATTAACTGCACGGAGAAAAGAACAGTAGGAAAGGCAAACAAAGGAGTAAATGTGGAAAAAAATATAATACGTTTAAGAAATTAAAAATTAAAATTGTAAAAAAGAGAAAAGAAAAAAAGGAAGAAGGAAGAAAAAAGAAAAGAAAAAAAAGGAAAACTCCTCAGAACAGCAAAAGCCTAATGTAGAGACAGTGATTTATAACAATAAAAAGTGTGACTGAATATACACACATATATATACAAAATCACTCCAAAATCACTGCAGATGGTGACTGATCCTGAAGCTGAAACTCCAGTACTTTGGCCACCTGATGTGAAGAACTGACTCACTGAAGACTCTGATGCTGGGAAAGGTTGAAGGTGGGAATAGAAGGGGACGACAGAGGATGAGATGGTTGGATGGCATCACCCACTCGATGGACATGAGTTTGAGCAAGCTCCGAGAGTTGGTGATGGACAGGGAGGCCTGGCCTGCTGCAGTCTGTGGGGTTGCAGAGTTGGACATGACTTAGCAACTGAGCACACTGGGGAAACCAAAGCTTTTACTATAGGGACCTTTGTAGGCAAAGTAATGTTTCTGGTTTTTAATATGCCGTCTAGGTTTGTCATACCTTTTCTTCCAAGGAGCAAGTGTCTTTCAATTCCATGGCTGATTTTGGAGCCCAAGAAAATAAAACCTATCACTGCTTCTATTCCCATCAACAATGTAATAGGTCCGTTTTCTGCACACACAATCCAGCATTTATTATTTGTAGGTGTTTTGATGGTTTCCATTTTGACCATTATCAGATGATACTTCATTATAGCTTTGATTTACATTTCTGTAATGATTTGTGACATTGAGCATCTTTTCGTGTGCATATTGACCATCTGTATATTATCTTTGGTGAAATGTCTGTTTAGATCTTCTGCTTTTGATTGTCTTTTTTTGTGTGTGTATTGTCATTTGATCTGTTTATATAATTCAGAAATTCAGCCTTTGTTGGTTGCATTGTTTGCAAATAATTTCTCCCAATCTGTAGGTTGTCTTCATTTTGTTTATGGTTTCCTTTGCTGAACAAAAGCTCATAAATTTGATTAGGTCTTATTTGTTTATTTTTGCTTTTATTTCTATCGCTTTGGGAAACTGACCTAAGAAAACTGTGCTGCCACTTATGCCAGAGAGTGTTTTGCCTACATCCTCGTAAGAGTTTTATGGTTCATGTCTTATGTTTAAGTCTTTAAGCCATCTTGAGTTTGTTTTCGTATATGCTATGAGGTTGTGTTCTAGGTTCATTGATTTACATGCTGTAGTCCAGCTTTCTCAGCACCACTTGTTGAAGAGATCATCTTTTCTCTTTTGTATATTCTTGCCTCCTTTGTCAAAGGTTGATTGGTGCTAGGTGTGTGGGCTTAATTCTGGACCCTATTTTTTTCCATCAGTTCATATGTTTGGTTTTGAGCTAATACTACACTGTTCAATTGCTATAACTTTTTGGTATTTTCTAAAGTTTAGGAGGGTTATACCTCCCAGCTTTGTACTCTTTCCTCAGTTTTTCTTTGGCAACTCTGGGTCTTTTATGGCTCCAAATAAATTATAGGACTATTTCTCCTATTTTGTCAAAGAAAAATGTCACGGGTGATTTGATAGAGATTGCATTATATCTGTAGGTTACTTTGGATAATACAGGCAATTTAACAATTATAATTCTTAGAATCCAAATCATTGCTTATTATTGAAATACCTGAATTTTCAAATTTTGTTCTCTTTTTGAGATTATATAGTATCAATATTAACCTAATGTTAAACTGTTTTTCAATTTTAAAAATTGTCAAATGATATTTTTTAAAGTTATGTTTTTCATTTTGATAAATGTACCATGTTTATGAAGATACTAACATCAGAGAAAACTGAATGATAGGTATATGTGAACTCTAATATCTTTGCAACTTTTATATATATCCAAAGTTTTTATTGAAACATTTAAATAAGGCCCTACTTATATAAGGGGCTTCCCTGGTGGCTCAGTGTAAAGAATCTCCCTGCCAAAGCAGGAGATGGTGGCTCTATCCCTGAGTCAGGAAGATCCCCTGGAGAAGGAAATGGCAACCCACTCCCATGGACAGAGGAGGTTGGTGGGCTGCTGTCCATCGGGTTGCAAGAGAGTCAGATACCACTTAGTGACTAAAAACAACAGCTTATTTAGGGTAAGATTATTGTCTTGAAGGCATGAAGTCGTTAACCAAAGAACTCTTTTTAGTCAATCCATATTAGTTGTATGACCATTACAATTCTCTGTCAAAGATAGCATGGTTTTATACCTATCAATTCAAAAAATCAGTGACACTCACTTTCGTGAACCTATTTCTGCAAACTAGCAATCACTGTTTACCTCAGTTTTTTAAATCAGCAGTGCAGTGGATTCACTTCAGTGAACATTTTTCTAAGAGTGGTGTCACCGAACCCATGTATCCATGTATTTCTATCCAAAAGAAGAGCTATTACATGCTGGATTCTCAAGACTGATGCCAACTCATTGTAACCTCTGTAACCAACACAACCTTAAAGCAAAATGCTTTTCGGACGCTTTGAAAGGGATCAGAATGCTTTGCTCAAGGATGCCATGTCTGATTAGTATAGCACTCTTTTATTTAAGGAAGCAATACATTTAGCTTTCTGTTTTCAGATATTAAGTGGTAATCATAATTTGACAGTCATTTGAAAGTACAGATGTAATTCACCAGGGCTGCATAATCTGTAAAGGTAGAAGGTATACATATCGTAGACTGTTTTGAGGCTACAAAGTCTCCCACCTCTATTGATTGACCCAAGAGACCCTACTTCCCTGACCCAATAATGGACTATTTCAATAGTTTCAGCCATTATTTGCAATGATTAGTACAAACGCAAGTATTTTGTCCCAACCTGGGTTTATCAGAACCCTCCAATGTTTTTTTAATTGCTTTGTTTGTACAAGTGTATTACAACTACAAAATCTCCCTCCAGTGACGTATTATCTGAGGACTATACAGTTGCTATCTCCCACACTTGCGGCCCCCAGTGAACCCTGTATGTCTTCAGTCATACGTTGGTCCCAAAACTAAGTTGTGTCTGACTCTTTGCAACCCCGTGGACTATAGCCTGCCAGACTCCTCTATCCATGGGATTTCCTAGGCAAGAATTCTGGAGTAGGTTGCCATTTCCTCCTCCAGGAGATCTTCCCAACCCAAGGATCAAACCCACATCTCCTGTGTCTCTTGCTTTCAGGCAGATTCTTTACTGCTGAGCTAAGGGCTTGGATGATTTATACTACTCTAATAGCAAGACAAGCAGTCCTTTCAGTTAGATATTCTAGCTAGTTTTAAGTTAGCACACTAAAATGCATAAATAAATACAGACCATTCTGATTCAGTTCAGTTTAGTTGCTCAGTGGTGTACAACCCTTTGCGACCCCATGGACTGCAGGATGCAGGCTTCCCTGTCCATCACCAAATTCCGGAGCCTACTCCAACTCATGTCCGTCGAGTCGGTGATGCCATCCAACCATCTCATCCTCTGTGAACCCCTTCTCCTCCTGCCTTCAATCTTTCCCAGCGTCAGGGTCTTTTCCAGTGAGTCAGTTCTTCTCATCAGGTGGCCAAAGTATTGGAGTTTCAGCTTCTGCATCAGTCCTTCCAGTGAATATTCAGAACTGATATCCTTTAGGATTCTGATTAAGATTCCTTTAGGATTCAGATTAATCCATTCTGATTAAGATTATATATAAAAACTAATGGAGGAGGCCTTCCCTGGTGGTTCAGTGGTAAAGAATCTGCCTGCCAGTGCAAGAGACATGACTTTGATCCCTGATCCCGAAAGATCCCACATGCCAACGAGCAGCCAAAACCATGAGCCACAGCTATTGAGCCTGTGCTCTGGAGACTGGGAACTGAGACTGCTGAAGCCCATGCATCCTAGAGCCCGTGCTCCACAAGAGAAGCCACTGCAATGAAAAGCCCATATGCCACAAAGAGCCCATATGCCCCCACTGTCCTCAACTGAAGAAAATCCCATGAGCAATGAAGACCAACACAGCCAAATAAATAAAGTTGTAATGAGTGCTGTGGAGAAAAATGAAGTCAGAAGTGTAACACAGAGGGTTGAGTCAAAGTTGAAGCTTTTGAAGATTGTGAGTGTGTGTTTTGTGTGGTTGTGTGTTTTGTGTAGGTGTGTGTTGTGTGTATGTGTATGTTTATGTAATTGTCCCTTTTAGTACACATAGTGCTTTTGAATTCCTAGGCTGGTGCTTCCTAATAGTTTGGGGAAGGTCTCATTTTAATCTTTGCCATCTTTTCTCATTCTTGGATACCAATTTTATTGTAACAGTCACATCTGCTGACTAACTGTTGTAATGGCTGCTTTTATGTCATAACACCATAGTTGTGTAGTTGTTACAGAGATATTCTGAGATACTATCTGACCACTTACAGGAAAAGTTTGCCTATCTCTAACATAGAATGTAAGATTTTTTTTTTTTTTTAGTTTCCAACTCATGTAGAACAATAATTTCTCAAATTTATTAAAAATGTCTTACTAAAAAGCAACCATGCATTTCAGTGACACATTGATATCAAGAGCTATTATGTTTAAAATGCTTAAACTTAATCTTTGTACTTATTTACTATCAAAATGTATCCAAACAGTCCTTGGATCGTACAGATTCACTGAATACAATGCACAGCATGTTTGTAGATGTTAAAAGCAAAGAACTTAACTCTGGAGCAGAACTGCCTGGGTTTGAAACACAGCTCTACAACCTACTGCTATGTATTTTGGCAAGGTAATATATATGAAAAATGGGCATAGTCACAGTAATATGAAGTAGTTCTTATCTCACAGAGTTCTTCCATGCAGTAAATTAGTTAAAATATAAAGCAGTTAGAAACTGCTTCACTTGTATTTAAGTATCAAAGTATTAGTAAAGTGTTAGTTATTAATATTTGAAGCATTTACACTCAAAATATACCTGAAACTATTTATTGACTTAATCATTTTAATTAATTTATTTTAATCATAAGATAATTTCTTTACAATGTAGTGATGGTTTTTGCCATACATCAACATGAAATGGCCATAGGTATACATGTGTCCTCCCCACCCCGTGTTGAACCCCGCCCTCCCACCTTCCTCCCTGCCCTATCCCTCTAGGTTGTCCCAGAGCACCGGCTGTGGGTGCCCTGCTTCATGCATAGAACTCATATTGGTCATCTCTTTCACTTAGGGTAGCATACATGTTTCAATGCTATTCTCTCAAATCATCCCACCGTCGCCTTCTCCCAAATAGTCCAAAAGTCTGTTCTTTACGTCTGTGTCTCCTTTGCTGCCCTGCATGTAGGATCATCAATACCATTTTTATAAATTCATAAATATGCATTAATATACAGTATTTGTGGAGAAGGACATGGCAACCCACTCCGGAGCCTGGTAGGCTACAGTCCATGGGGTCACGCAGAGTGGGACACGACTTAACGACTTCACTTTCACTTTTCAGTTTCATGCGTTGGAGAAGGAAATGGCAACCCACTCCGATATTCTTGCCTGGAGAATCCCAGGGACAGAGGAGCCTGGTGGGCTGCTGTCTATGGGGTCACACAGAGTCCAACACGACTGAAGTGAGTTGGCAGCAGCAGCAGCATATGGTATTTGTGTTTCTCTTTCTGACTTACTACACTGTATGATAGGTTCCAGGTTCATCCACCTCATTAGAACTGATACAAATGTGTTTCTTTTTATATTTGAGTAGTATTCCATTGTGTATATGTACCACAACTTCCTTATCCTTTCATCTACTAATGGACCATCTAGGTTACTTCAATGTCCTAGCTATTGTACACAGTGCTGCAGTGAACATTGGGATACATGAGTCTCTTCCAATTCTCGTTTGCTCACAGTATATGCCCAGCATTGGGATTGCTGGGTTATATGGCAATTCTATTCCCAGTTTTGTAAGAAGTCTCCATACTGTTCTCCATAGTGGCTGTGCCAGTTTACATTTTCACCAACAGTGTAAGAGGGTTCCCTTTTCTCTATACCCTCTCCAGCATTTGTTTGTAGACTTTTTGATGATGGCCATTCTAAAGGGTGTGAGATGATACCTCATTGTGGTTTTGATTTGCATTTCTCCAATAATAAGTTATGTTGAGCATTTTTTATGTGTTTATTAGCCATTTATATGTCTTCTTTGGAGAAACGTCTGTTTAGGTCTTTTGCCTACTTTCTGATTGGTTGTTTTTCTGGTATTGAGCTACATCACGTGCTTGTGTATTTTGGAGATTTCTCAGTTGTTTCATTTGCTATTATTTTCTCCCATTCTGAGGGCTCTCTTTTCATGTTGCTTACAGCTTCCTTCGTTGTACAAAAGCTTTTTAAGTGTAATTAGGTCTAATTTGTTTATTTTTGTTTATATTTCCATTACTCTGGGAGGTGGATCATAGAAAATCTTGCTATGATCTATTTAATTATTAATTATTATTTATTTTGGATCAGAGATAATAGAGTATATCTATGGATAACAGTGGTCATGAATAAATCTAAATTTTACATAGAAAAATCCAATTAATAATAATTATTTTGACTCCTTTGATAAGCTTTGAAAGTTTTTTTTAATTAAGACTTTATTTTTGTAAAGCAGTTATTTCCCATACTCCCTGTACACATACATAGCTTCCCTCATTATCAATGTAGGATTTGCCTCTTTACTTTGTATTCACATTTAAAATTGTACTTGTTCACTTAGCAGTGTTCATGAAACCCTATATTTGGGATGCTTCTTCTATACTAAAATGTTATAATTTGTGGAAAAGAAAAATTCCCCACCCCACCAGAGTGTTATATTTGATACAGCTGATGAATCTACATTGACATATCATACTCACCCTTAATTCTTAGTTTACATTACTATTCTTTTTTGGTGTAGTACACATGATGGATTTGGACAAATGTAGAATGACATGTATCCATCATTATAGTATTATATAGAGTATTTTTGAGCTTCCCTGGTGGCTCAGATGGTAAAGAATATGCCTACAACGTGGGAGACCTGTGTTTGATACCTGGGTTGGGAAGATCCCCTGGAGGAGTAAATGGAAACCCACTCCAGTGTTCTTGCCTGGAGAATACCATGGACAGAGGACCCTGGCAGTCTGCAGTCCATGAGGTTGCAAAGAGTTGGACAGGACCTAGTGACTTTGACAAACACACACATACACACACTCTTAGAATATTTTTAAGGGCTTCCATGTTGTCTCAGCGGTAAAGAATTTACCTGCTAATGCAGATAACTAGTTCAATCCCTGAGTCAGGAAAATCCCCCAGAGAACGAAATAGCAACACTCTCCAGTATTCTTGCCTGGGAGATCCCATGGAGAGGAGTCTGATGGGCTACAGTCCATGGAGTCCCGAAAGAGATGAACATGAATTAGCAACTATACAAAACAACAGAATGTTTTTACTGCTCTAAAAATTCCCTGTACTCCCATCAATTAATCCCTTCTCCTCCCCAAACACTGGCAATCACTGATTTTTTTTTTCACTATCTCCATAGTTTTGCCTTTTCCAGAATGTCATATAGTGTTTTAGCTTTTATAAATGGCTTCTTTCACGTAGTGATACAAATTTTAAGCTCCTCATGTCTTCTCTTGGCTTTGATGGCTCACTTTTTTTCACTCTGAATAACACTGAATTATTTTAAATGCTCTCTGAATGGAAGCCAAATTTCCAAAGAGTTCATTAAAAAAAGAAATGAAGGGAATGTTTTTTAAGCAAGGTTGCAGTGCTCTTGTGCAAAATTTGCTAGGTAAGAGTTACACCAACTTACTCAATACACAGTCTTCTTATTCAGCCATTTTCTTTTGAGCTCTCATTTATAATTTACCGCAAAACATTACCCCTTTTGTTTATAATTGAGCTTCAGTTTACAGTACCCAGAGGCAATGATGCAGGTCACTTGTTCTCAACCTCATCTACCTTTCTTTCAGAATTGTTTATCACTTCTTTCAAAATCTCAGGTCTATAAAAAATTTGGAAGTCCTTCATGGAGGATAAGACATTTTTAAACTTGAGCTAGTTGATGAGTTTGTATTCAAATATCTGAAAAAATTTAAAAAAATATAAAACATTTGTAAGAAACATGAAGTTTATCTAAATAAAAATCTAATTTGTGCAATGTGATGTAAGTGAAAGGGCCTCAGTCCTGTCCGACTTTTCTATATAGTCCATGGAATTCTCCAAACCAAAACACTAGAGTGGGTAGCCATTCCCTTCTCTAGGGGATCTTCTAACCTAGGGATCCAACCCAGATCTCCTGCAGTGAAGGCAGATTCTTTACCAGCTGAGCCTCCAGGAAGCCCAATCATCAAATTAACAATAAATTCTAGGATGTTTGGAAAAACTACATAAATGCTAAATATTAATTAGTTTGCCATTCTAGCATCATTGTATTTATTTTATTAAATAATTACGTTAATGAATATTTATAATTTATATATCAGGCAGATGATTGAAACTAATATTTTCAAAGATTCTCAAAATATATCTTGAAAGAGCATATGACTCCACTGAAATAAGGAAAAGGAGAGGACTAGAAACCTTCAACAGAAAAACTCTGTGTGCAGATAAACAAGAAAAATACATTTGGTTCATTTGTTATGATTAACACAAACTAAGAGATTCCCTGGTGGCTCAGACAGTGAAGAGTCTGCCTGCAATGTGGGAGACCCTGGTTCGATCCCTGAGTCGGGAAGATCCCCTGGAAAAGGAAATGGCAATCTACTTCAGTATTCTTGCCTGGAAAATCTCATGGATGTAGGAGGCTGGCAGGCTACAGTCCATGGGGTCACAAAGAGTCGGACATGACTCAGGTGTCCTTTTATAACCTTTATATTGGCAAAACATTCTCTAAATCTGTTAACGTCAGTAATAGCAGAGGATATGGAGAATGAGAGGTGTATTTACCTGTGAGTTTTTGAAAAGCTGGTTTGCAATGAACAGAAACAAAGTAGGCCAGCTAAGTAGACTAAAGGTGTTTGTCAACTTTGTTCACATCACAAAGTGAAGCTCTTCACATAGACAACAGTGACGTAGGATTGGGTATTAGACAATCTGGTTGGCCAAACACAGTAGCCCCTTTGTGTGGCTATGACTCAACAATTGGAATCATGGATATATTCTCTATCTAGAATAGAGAAACTCTTAAGATACAAGCTCTTATATACATGGTTTGGAGAAAATTTAATACTGTTAAAATAGACATATATTTGTACGTGATGTGTTTAGTTAATGTTATTAACAATTATATTAATATTTTTAAGATTATTAATTTATGTAATACAAATATTTAAAAGAGTAATGGTGAAGGATCTATATCTACTTCTAAATAACTATTGCCTCTGGTAAAGAGAGGCATTCAACAATAGAATGAGAAAGACTAGAGATCACTTCAGGAAAATTAGAGAAAACAAGGGAACATTTCATGCAAAGATGGGCTCAATAAAGGACAGAAATGGTATGGACCTAACAGAAGCAGAAGATATGAAGAAGAGGTGGCAAGAATACACAGAAGAACTGTACAAAAAAGATCTTCACAACCCAGATAATCATGATGGTGTGATCACTCACCTAGAACCAGATATCCTGGAATGTGAAGTCAAGTGGGTCTTAGAAAGCATCACTACGAACAAAGCTAGTGGAGGTGATGGAATTCCAGTTGAGCTGTTTCACAGATGATGCTGTGAAAGTGCTGCACTCAATATGCCAGCAAATTTGGAAAACTCAGCAGTGGCCACAGGACTGGAAAAGGTCAGTTTTTATTCCAGTCCCAAAGAAAGGCAGTACCAAAGAATGCTCAAATTACCGCACAGTTGCACTCATCTCACATGCTAGCAAAGTAATGCTCAAAATTCTCCAGGCCAGGCTTCAACAGTGCATGAACCGAGAACTTCCAGTTGTTCAAGCTCGATTTAGAAAAGGCAGAGGAACCAGAGATCAAACTGACAACATCCACTGGATCATCGAAAAAGAAAGAGTTCCAGAAAAACATCTGTTTCTGCTTTACTGACTATGCCAAAGCCTTTGACTGTGTGGATCACAATAAACTGTGGAAAATTCAGAAAGAGATGGGAATACCAGACCACCTTACCTGCCTCTTGAGAAATGTGTATGCAGGTCAGGAAGGAACAGTTAGAACTGGACATGGAACAGTGGACTGGATTCAAATAGGAAATGGAGTACGTCAGGCTATATTTTGTCATCCTGCTTATTTAATTTATATGCAGAGTACATCATGAGAAACACGGGGCTGGATGAAGCGCATGCTGGAACCAAGATTGCAGGGAGAAATATCAATAACCTCAGATATGCAGATGACACCACCCTTACGGCACAAAGTGAAGAAGAACTAAAGAGCCTCTTGATGAAAGTGAAAGAGGAGAGTGAAAAAGTTAGCTAAAAGCTCAACATTCAGAAAACTAAGATCATGACCTCTGGTCCCATCACTTCATGGAAATAGATGGAGAAACAGTGGCAGACTTTATTTTTGGCGGCTCCAAATGGTGACTGCAGCCATGAAATTAAAAGACACTTACTCCTTAGAGGGAAAGTTATGACCAACCTAGACAGCATATTAAAAAGTTAGAGACCTTTGTCCACAAAGGTTCACCTAGTCACGGCTGTGGTTTTTCCAGTAGTCATGTATGGATGTGAGAGTTTGACTATAAAGAAAGCTGAGTGCCGAAGAATTGATGATTTTGAACTGTGGTGTTGGAGAAGACTCTTGAGAGCTCCTTGGACTGCAAGGAGATCAAGCAGTCCATCCTAAAGGATATCAGTCATGGGTGTTCATTGGAAGGACTGATGTTGAAGCTGAAACTCCAATACTTTGGCCACCTGATGTGAAGAGCTGAGTCCTTTGAAAAGACCCTGATGCTGGGAAAGATGAGGGTAGGAGGAGAAGGGGACCACAGAGGATGAGATTGTTGGATGGCATCATGGACTCAATGGACATGAGTTTGGGTGAACTCCAGAAGTTGGTGATGGGAAGGGAGGCCTGGCATGCTGCGGTTCATGGGGTTGCAAGGAGTCAGACATGACTGAGCGACTGAACTGAACTGAACTGAAGAGAGTCAGGAATAGAAGTCATACGGTTTGTATGGTGTGTTATGCCTCAACTGTAGCTGTAATATTTTAAGAAAAAGTCTTAGGCAAGTATTTTAAAAATGTAATATTTGATAAATCTGAACTGTGGGTACAATGGTATTTAGTTTATCATATAATCTGTTTAGTTTTTTCTTTTTTTTTAATATTTGCTTTTTAAAAAGAGAAGAAAAGAGAATTTATTATTACAATGACTAGCTAGTATTTAATTTTTCTTAAAAATTTAAAAATAGGCTGGTTTTACTTTTGCTATTTTTATTCTTCCTAATTGTATTTTAAAGTAAAGTTTAGTTTCCTATTTTCTCTTTTCATAGATAAGTGAACTTAGATATATTTACATACAGATTCAAGATCAATTTTAGGCTTTATTCTTAAACCAGGATTAACTCATGCATTTTTTCTGTGAACATATGTGGTTATTCTTTACATTTGAAATTATAGCATAATAACCATCTATCTATAGGATGAAGTTTAAAGTAGCTGCCACTATTTCTCCAGAGTTAATTGCTTATTGTAATTATTAGCAAATGTAATAGATAAGCAGCTCATACAGCTCAATACAAGAAAAAAAAACAGCCCAATCAAAAAATGGGCAGAAGACCTAAACAGAACTTTTCTCCAAGGAAGACAGATGACCAATAAACACATGAAAAGATGCTCAACATCACTAATTATTAGAGAAATGCAAATCAAAACTACAGTGAGGTATCACCTCTCACTGTCAGAATGGCCATCATCAAAAAATCTACAAATAATAAATGCTGGGGAGGATGTAGAGAAAAGGAATCCCTCATATGCTGTTGGTGGGAATGTAAACTGAGAGAGATATTATGGAGAACAATGTAGAGATTCCTTAAAAAACTAGGAGTAAATCTACCATGCTCTATGCCTTACTAAGTCATTTCAGTTGTGTCTGACTGGTTCTACTGTTTGACACAGCAGTCTCAATACTGGGCATATACCCTGAAAATGTTAATTGCTCAGTTCAGTTCAGTCGCTCAGTCGTGTCCGACTCTTTGCAACCCCATGAATCTCTGCACGCCAGGCCTCCCTGTCCATCACCAACTCCTGGAGTCTACCCAAACCCGTGTCTATCGAGTCGGTGATGCCATCCAGCCATCTCATCCTCTGTCGTCCCCTTCTCCTCCTGCCCCCAATCCTTCCTAGCATTAGGGACTTTTCCAATGAGTCAACTCTTCGCATGAGTTGGCCAAAGTATTGGAGTCTCAGCTTCAACATTAGTCCTTCCAATGAACACCCAGGACTGATCTCCTTTAGGATGGACTTGTTGGATCTCCTTGTAGTCCAAGGGACTCTCAAGAGTCTTCTCCAAAACCACAGTTCAAAAGCATCAATTCTTCGGCACTCAGCTTTCTTCACCGTCCAACTCTCACATCCATACATGACTACTGGAAAAATCATAGCCTTGACTAGACGGACCTTTGTTGGAAGAGTAATGTCTCTGCTTTTCAATATGCTATCTAGGTTGGTCATAACTTTCCTTCCAAGGAGTAAGCGTCTTTTAATTTCATGACTGCAATCACCATCAGTAGTGATATTGGAGCCCCCCAAAATAAAGTCTGATACTGTTTGCACTGTTTCCCCATCTATTCCCCATGACCTGATGGGACCAGATGCCTTAATTTCAGTTGTGACCAATTCTGTGTGTCCCCATGGAGTGTAGCCTGCCAGGCTCCTCTTTCCCTGGAATTCTCCAGGCAAGAATACTAGAGTGGCCTGCCATTCCCTTCTCCAAGGAATCTTCCTGACCCAAGGATCAAACCCAGGTCTCCTACATTGCAGATGGATTCTTCACCATTTGAGCCACCAGCCTATACTCTGAGAAACCACAATTCTAAAAGACACATGTACCCCAGTCTTCATCTCAGCATTATTTACAATAGCCAGGGCATGAAAGCAATCTAGATACCCATCTGCAGATGAGTGGATAAAGAAGTTGTGGTACATACATAGAATGGAATATTATTCAGTCATTAAAAAGAACAAATATGAGTCAGTTCTAGTGAGGTGGATGAACCTAGAGACAGTCATACAGAGTGAAGTAAGTCAGAGAAAATCAAATATTGTATATTAACACATGCATATGGAACCTAGAAAATGGTATTGGTGAACATATTTGCAGGAAAGGAGTGTTGACACCGTTGTAGAGAATGGACTTGTGGACAGAGTGGGGGAGAGAGAGAGTGGGACAAATGGAGGAAGTAGCAACAATGTATATACAATATCATGTGTAAAATAAATAGCTGATGAGAAGTTACTTATATACCTCAGGGAGCCCAGCCTAGTGTTCTGTGATGACGTAGAGAGGTGAGGTGAGGGAACGGGCGAGGGACTCAAGAAGGAGGGGACATATGTATAATTATGGCTGATTTGAATTGTTGTATGGCAGAAACCAACACAACATTATAAAGCAATTTTCTTTCAATTAAAATATAAATTAAAAATAAAAATTAATAAAATTGCATCAGACAAACCTCATATTTTAAGTGAATACATCGAGGCAATTGCTGGTTAAATATTGTCTATATTTCTTATAAAATTCTTACATTTCCTGTGTATCATATAATTTACAAACCATTTTCAATGATTTGGTTTAAATTTTCTAAGATAATCTTACCTTCTGGATGCATTAAAAATATGTCCTTTGACTGTTTAATTCAAACAAACGTCTATTCTTTATGAAAGACTTTCTCAATATGGATTTGCTGCTCACTTGAATAGATTATCCTCTCAATTGAGATATTCAGCATCATTTCATACAACTGTGTAAATTTTTTAATTGAGATATAATTCATATACCACAAAATTAACCCTTTTAAAATTCATGGTTCCTTATATATTGAAAGTGTGTGAAATCTTTACCTCTAATTCCAGAATAGTTTCATTACCTACAAAAGAGTTTCAGTACGCATTAGCAATCTCTGTTCTTTCTTCCAGGCCCTGACAATCACTTAATCTGCTTTACATATCTATGGATTTGTCCTGTCTAAAAATTTCATATAAATGAAATCATAAAATATATGACATTTTGCGTCTGGATTCTTTCACCTAACATAATGTTTAAAAAAGCTTCCTTTGTTGTATCAGTACTTTATTTTTTAAAAAGGTAGATGATGTTCTATTATATGGATATACCATATTTTGTTAATCCATTCAGGTGTTGATGGACATTTAGGTTCTAATTGTGGGACATTATAAATAATATACTATAAATATTCACGTACCACTTTTTGTTTCAGTTCTGGCGTATATATGTGGGAGTCAAGTTTCTGGGTTATACAGTTATAGCTCTTTATTTGACTCTTTGAGAAATTCCTACACTATTTTCCAAAACATTTGTACCATTTTACATTCCCATAAGCAATATATGATTGTTGCAATTTCTGCATACACTTGCCAGCACTTGTGTTTATCCATCTTCTGTGTAAAGTGGTATCTCATTGCTATTTTGACTTTTTTTTCCTTAAAAAATAAGGTTAAGGTGCTTTTCATGTGTTTTTTGGCCATTTGATTATCTACTTTGGAAAAATGTTTATCCATATCTTCTGCCCATTTTTATTTGGGTTATTATCATTTTATTATTGAGATGTAAGTCTTCATATATACTGGATACTAGTTCCTTATCTATATTATTTGCAAAGATTTTCTCCCACTTGTATTTTTTTTTCACTTGTTGGTGAACTTTGAAGCCTACTGTTATAAACTTTGATGAAGTAAAATTTCTTTCTTTTTTTTGCTACTTGGGATTTTGGTGTCATATCTAAGAATCTAGAACGTAATACAAGGTTACAAAAACTTTTGCTTTATGTCTTCTAAGATCTTTATAGTTTTAGCTCTTTCATTTAGGTCTGATTCATTTTGAGATACTTTTTGTATATAGCATGAGATAGTATGAGATAGAGGTCTAACATTACTTATTTTGTATATAGTGTGAGATAGAATGTCCAGTTATCCTATTACCAATGTTATAAACATTATTGGTTCCCTATTGGAATATCTTCTTGAAAATCTATTGACAGTATATGTAAGACAATATATGTATATGAATTCTCAGTTACATTTTATTAATTTATGTGCCTGTCCTTTTGCCAGCACCAGAGTGTTTTGATTATTGTAGCTTTGCAGTAAAATTGAAAATTGAAAATTTTGAATCTGCCCACATCATTCTTCTTTTTTAAGATTATTTTTATTATGTTGGGATACTTATATTACTACATGAATTTTAAGAAAAATTGATACAGAAAAATAAAGGAGGTGAAATTTTGATAGAGAATGCTTTGAATATATCACTTGGGGGAATATTGCCACCTTAATGAAATGAACAAAGCAATGTGTTCTTACCAGTTGCCATAACCTGAACGTGTGTGTTCTTCCAACATTCATAAATTAAAACCCAACTATCAAATGTACAGAATTAGGAGGGGTAGCTTTGGAGAGTTAATTAGATCCTGAGGATGGAGCCCTCACGAATGGCATTAGTACCCTTATAAAAGAGTCCTGTGAAAGTTCTCTTGCCCCTTTTACCTTGTGAGGTTACAGTGAAATGACTGCCAGCCTTCTAGGAAGCAGAGTCTCATCAAAAATAAGATCTGTCAGCATTCTTTGTTTGAACTTCTCAGTTTCCAGAATTGTGAGAAATAAAATTTTATCATGCATAAGCTACCCAGCCTTTGATATTTTGTTATGACAGCCCAAATGAACTGAGGCAATATTATATCATCTTTCCATGGATGAACATGAAATGCGTTTCTGTTCATCCACATCTGTAATTTATTCAGTGTTACCTTGTAGTTTTCAGTGTTAACATTTCATACTTCTTTTGTTAAATTTATTCCCAATTATCATATTATTTTGATGTTCTTTCAGGTGAAATTTTTAGTTTAATTTTTAGATGGATCATTGCTAGTGTCTAGAAATACAGTGTATTTTTATATGCCAATCTTGTGTTCTGTAAACTGGCTGAACGTGTTTATTAGATTTTTTTTTTTTATTAGGAATTTCAACATACAAGAATATGTCATCTGCAACTAGAAACAAATAATGGTCTTCTGTGCCAATATGGATTTTTTTCTTGCCTAACTGCCTTCTCTGGAACTACAGTATGCTGTTGAATAGAAGTGGTAAGAGTGAATATTCTTGTCTTTTTCCTTGTCTTGGAGGGGTTGCTCTCAGTTTCCATTCATTAAGAATGATGTTAGCTGTGGGAATTTTGCAGATGACCTTTGTCAGACTGAGGATGTAGAAATATTTTTAACACTGTCTTCTAAGTTTGTTAGTGGCACAAACATGTGAATACTAGTTTTATTCAGCTCATGTTGGGTTTTTATACTATTTTTTATTTGTTTATTTTATGTGTATCTATCATATGGTCAATTGGAATTTACACACCATAAAACGTCTAGTAATTGCAGAATTAATCTTCACATAGTAAAATGGTTGGCTAACTGTCTGTCAGATTTTAATCAAGGTAAATCTTTTTCTATCATTAAAATAACCACTGAGTGATACATATATTAATAGATTCAAATAATATGTTGTTATTAAACACAGAATGCAATCAGAATTTGTGCCAGGAAGAAATGTCATAAACTTCAGATAATGTGATTCTTTTTTCATATTCTATTTTGATGAGCAACAAACCAAATTCAAAATTAATTGCTTATAACAACAACATTTTAAAAAATCATTCACATACCTATGTATCACATGTTTGTCCCTTGCCCAACCTTATAATAGTGGTACTAGTCACTCAGACATGTCCGATTCTTCAATCCCATGGACTGTAGCTCTGTAGCCAGCCAGGCTCCTCTGTCCCTGGGATTCTCCAGATAAGAATACTGGAGTGGATTGCCATTCCCTTCACCAGAGGATCTTCCCAGCCCAGGGATCAAACCCAGGACTCCTGCCTTGCAGGCAGATTCTTTACCCTTTGAGCTGCTTCATCCTTGTTGGGCTTGTCTGTTCATCTGTGTTCTGCTGGCAGGTAAGTTGGGAAATTCCTATCCTATTCAGAAGTCTTGTATAATTAGAATGACTGTCAGTTTGGATGATAGGGTCAACTGAAATCTCATTTCCTGTTCTCCAGCAGATTAGTCTAGATAATGGTGGCAAAGTTCTAAAGTAGCGTGAAGATGAATAGTATTGGTAGAGTGATGTGAATTTTTAATGATGTTTTTCTCTTTAAAAGTTGGGAGGCAATATAGAATGTTAATATATTGATTTCCTACCAGATTCCAAAGAATTCATGTGTAAGACAAGTACAACTGCATGGATTAGATAGGAAACACTGGAAACATAAGGGAAGAGAGTGTAAATGTGTTCATTGTTTAATTTTTTCTCATCAACATTAAGAAGGTGGGAAAAATTTAAATCCTTTATTCATATGACAGATTCTTGCATGTAATAGTCATTTAGTAAGTATTATTAAATCTAATTAAATTAATGGATGAATAAATGAATGGAAAAAAAAGTTAGGAGTAGTTTAATTCTGGTGATGAAAACTGATCCAGATTTTGAGAGAAGGATGCATTCTAGGTGTATGTAGGGATGGCTCAGGGAATCAGGGACTGGTAGAACGTGACATAATGGAATATTCCAGGAATGGTGAGGGATACTGAACAACAGATGAGTATCCAGTAATTTTGAGAAGATAAGTTGACTCAGTCTTTGGTAAACTTTGAGAAAATAAGGAGCAAATGTTATTTTTAAATGGGTGCAAAGACATTAATACTGTCATTTAGGAATATATGTGCTAAGTTGCCTATGTCGTGTCCGACTCGATGCAATCCTATGAATTGTAGCCCACCAGGCTCCTCTGTCCATGGGATTCTCCAGGCAAGAATACTGGAGTGAATTGTCATTCCCTTCTCCAGGTGATCTTCCACACTGGGATTGAACCAGTGTGCCTAATGTCTAACCTGAATTGGCAGGCGGGTTCTTTACCACTAGTGCCACCTATCTGAAGATATATCGTTTTTGAAGACGTTTCAGTGAACAGTGTCTCAGAGCAATGGAAATCAGTTAGAAGGCTTCACTACTAAAGTATGAAATACAGTAGGGCTCAGGCTACAGTGGTGTCAGAGAAGATAGAAAGTAAGAGTGGTTGGATGTTAAGAACACTTTGAATAGAACATATTGGCTAAATATCTTGTCTCTCATCTTTGTATGCCTTAGTGATACTGTATTTTGCCTAAGGAATCCTACTTCTTTTGCTGTATTCTTTCCTCATTTCTGACCATATTTTCTCCATTTAGATCCCACCTAAAATATCTCATTTTCTATGAAACAATTATTAATTTTTACAGTCAATGATTAATATTCATTCCTTTTTGTGACAGTAATACTGTATTTGCACTTTGTTGAGCACTAAATTGTCTACCTTACTCTATAGTCATTATCTTTATTATTTTTTAAAAATGTAAATTGTGAACCCTATAAGGCTAGAAATGTGTCTTATTGACATTAGTAACTTTTTAAATTTAGTATTTTCTTTTTTCTTTTAAAGTTTAGCCACCTGATAATAAATTCGACCAGTTCACAATGGCATTTTGATGGTGGAGGGAGAGTTCACAAATAACCAAGGCTTCCAGGCTAGAAAACTAGTGACCATTGACAATTTTAAGATACTGATCTTTTTTCACTATAAATCTCACTTCCCCTCAAAACAAAATAGTAGCAAAATGTAGGAAGCAATGCAGTAATTGGTGAAAAAAACTTTAACGAATAATTAGGATGAGAATGCATGCATGCATGTGAAGTTGCTTCAGTCGTGTCCGACTCCTTGTATAATGATTGTATATATACTCTGATGTAATTTTCATACAACCCTAGGAAGTATTATCATTATCACTTTATGAAAGAAGAGACATTTGAATTTGTCATACTATAAATAATGGATTTCAAGGTTAGTTGTTAGATTTTTGACCCTGTACAAACGTTTCTTTCTTTTGCACCACAGTTTATGTTATAATTTAGGTACTATTTTCCTGTGTATTTTCAAAATGATTATATTATAAATTTCCACAAACGATAAATTCACCTTCCTTAAATAAGTTTTAGTACTTTGATGAGTGAACTGTTCATGGTACTAGTTTAAACTATGCTACCCATGTATTGACATTTGGTCAATTAATAGAGTTGAAGCTCATAAAAGTGTTTATTTCTCCTCTTTCTCGGTAATATAATTTACCTTCCAATCTAAACCTGGCCTGAATGTGGAAGGAAAGGAAAAAAGAACTAATGAAATAACTATTGAAGACTTAAGTTGTTCGATTATCTTGAATTTGAAGAAGTGGAATATATTAGTAGGGAGGTTCTTGAACTTAGACTGTATCTTTGACGTGAAGTGCCTCTAAAGGATTCTCACATGCAAGTTATATGAAAAGTGGCCTAACCACCACTCAGTCTATTGCCAGCAGTTACCTGCCAGTCTGAGTGCTTCAGTACCAGTTATAAATATCTGCCAAGTGTTCAAAACCAGTCAGGCACAGGATGTCAAGGGTTGTCCTGCCAGCTGTCCTTTCACTCCTCCTGGGATCCTACTGCCCATTTTCAGTTAAAAATACATCTTATTTTATTGAGGCTTTTCTCAAGGTAAACTTACCTATTTTTATGTTCTCAAATTTAGCAAAAGTAAAATGTGATTGTCTTTGAATAACCAATAATTTTCATAGGTCACAGAAGTCTTCCTGGTTATTATATTCTACAAATGTCTATTATCAAGATCAAAATCTAAGTGTCTGAGGTTGATTTTCCAAGAATTTTAGATTTATCATTGAGTAGTTTTTCTGTCTCATCAGAAAAAGCTACCTATCTGTATTATTTAAGGGATAAACATGTGGAAGCTAGTCATCAGAGTGAATGAGCGGCTAAGAATAGTTTAGAATGTTTTCCTTAAATGATTGGTATATGCATATCACTGCAGAATTTGATGAGTTTTAATTACTTCAGCAAAATTTTTAAATCACATTTTATCAGTCACAGCAATAAATCAAGCACTTTCTTTGTGCTCAGAATTTTCAAGAACTTTGAGACCTACAAAGGGGTATTGTTTTGAAAATATTAGAAAAAAGTGAATAAATTTTCAATTGGTTAGTCCTAAAATGCTTTTGAAAGTTGTAATTAATACTTTATATGGAGAGCTATAAGAAAACTATAAATTGCATGTTCTTGTTTCAGTGGTCTATACTCTTTATATAATTTAAATTAACAGGAAGGAATTGATAATAATAAAATAAGTAATATAGAATTTAGAAGAAAGTATTGTATTTATTAAGGCTGTTCAAAATATATTGAATAATATTATAACTATATCTTAATTAAAACCCATACCATCTAAACAAATATCTTCCTTTGAATTTTTATATTTATTTCCATCTTATCATTTTAGTATCCAGCATATATTCATGCAGTTCACATAATTAGCTATATGACTGAGATATGTAACTTTATTTTTCACTGCTTTTATCTAAAAGAGAAGCATACTTATTGGAAGTTGAAAAAATTTAGTATTACACATTCTGTAATTACAAAATGAAGATTTCTGGCTAAATATAAGCCAACATCAGATTAATCAATAAAGATATTAACAATGTTCACTGTGTACCTGCTCTGCCCACAGCAGAAGCATGAGATTATCAAGATATAAGTTATTATTTAGGATTTAGTCTTCAATATGAGTGTAGATTGTTCAAAGGAAATTACAATGTTAGAATCTATAGAAATTGTTATTTCACTTTCAATCTAAACAGTGTACATTTTTTTAGTTGACTTATCTGAGGCACATAGGTAAAATAATTTGTCTGACATTACAAAACTAGCTTGCTAGTTCAGGTTGGGTAAATGGTTATAGACCCTCAAAATTTGGTGAAAAAAACCATCATGGTTTAGTTTCATGTCACACAATTTTTCAAGATACGGTTTTTGGGTCATAGGCAATTCTGTTTCATATAATATTTCTAGAATCCAGGTTGATGAATGAATCATCTGTAACATCAAGCTTCTGAAAGTCACTCTGATCATTGAAATTTCAGTCTTCTACCATGGGAAAATATAAAGGCCAGAGAGAACATAGCCACTTTCTTAAAGACCCTGCAATGAAAGAGAAACACATTACTACCACTCACATTTCATTATGAAGATACCAGTACAGGGCCACACTTAACTACACTAGAACTGGGAAAGGCAACTTTGCTATGTCAGAAAAAAAGAGAAATTGATGTTTGTGGACAGTTGCAGAGTCTATCCTGATCAGTTCAGTTCAGTCGCTCAATTGTGTCCAACTCTTTCCAACCCTATGGACTGCAGTACTCCAGGCTTCCCTGTCCATCAGCAACTCTTGGAGCTTGCTCACTCATGTCCAGTGAGTCACTTATGCCATCCAACCATCTCATCCTCTGTCCTCCCCTTTTCCTCCTGCCTTCAATCTTCCCCAGCATCAGAGTCTTTTCCAATGAGTCAGTTCTTTGCATCAGGTGGCCAAAGTATTGGAGTTACAGCTTCAGCATCAGTCCATCCAATGAGTATTCAGAACTGATTTCATTTAGGATGGACTGGTTTTATCTCCTTGCAGTCCAAGGGACTCTCAAGAGTCTTCTCCAACACCACAGTTCAAAAGCATCAAATCTTTGGCACTCAGCTTTCTTTAGAGTCCAACTCTCACATCCATACATGACTACTAGAAAAACCATAGCTTTGACTAGACGGACCTTCGTTTGCAAAGTAATGTCTCTGCTTTTTAATTTGCTGTCTAGGTTGGTCATAGCTTTTCTTTCAAGGAGCAAGTGTCTTTTAATTTCATGGCTGCAGTCACCATCTGCAGTGATTTTGGAGCCCCCCAAAATAAAGTCCCTCACTGTTTCCACTGTTTCCCCATCTATTTGCCATGAAGTGATGGGACTGGATGCCCTGATCTTAGTTTTCTGAATGTTGAGTTTTAATCCAGCGTTTTCATTCTCCCCTTTCACTTTCATCAAGAAGCTCTTTAGTTCTTCACTTTCTGCCGTAAGGGTGGTGTCATCTGCATGTCTGAGGTTACTGATATTTCTCCTGGCAATCTTGATTCCAGCTTGTGCTTCATCCAGCCCGGCATTTCACATGATGTACTCTGCATGTAATATAAATAAGCAGGGTGACAGTATACAGCCTTGGAATACTCCTTTCCCAATTTGGAACCAATCTGTTGTTCAATATCCAGTTCTGACTTGCTTCTTGACCTACATACAGATTTCTCAGGAGGCAGGTCAGGTGGTCTGGTATTCAAATCTCTTGAAGAATTGTCCATAGTTGGTTGTGATCCACACAGTCAAAGGCTTTGGTGTAGTCAATAAAACAAAAGTAGATGTTTTTCTGGAACTCTCTTGCATTTTCTCCTGATTATTAAGTGACAAATGGGAATTTCAACACAATCAAGCGAGAATAGAGTTTATACTTTTAAATATTATTCCAAGCAAAGCACTGGAGTACTAGAAACTTTTTAAACTAAACCTCCACTTGGGCACTAATACAAATAAGTATCTTCAAATTTAATTAAGTTTAAATTAACTGTCTTTTCACTGGAACACTTTTCATTTTGCTATAGTTAATTTTATCACTATTTCACATATAGTGTTTAATAAGTATAGATGTGTATGTATAGAAAATTAAAATTTCAGTTGAATCCAAATTGAATCCAAATTCAGTAAGCTGAATCCTTATTGATTAAAGTTTAGTTTAAGGGAGTATGGGACAGTAAAATTAGAATGGAATAAAAATCCACTTGTTTCTATGTCAGTTTTTTCCATGTACACTGATTATTTTAATGATTAAAGTAAAAATAAATTACTGAATGAAATTTAACTTTTAGGTTAAATACATTCATATATACATGTAACATTTCATATATGTTATATCAGTCATTCATTTATGTATCTATCCAGCTTATCTATGTATCTGTCCATCTAATCTGTCTGTCTCCAGTCATTTCATGGCACTTTCCCACATAGTTTCCTTTTAGTTGCTGTATATTTGTAAAGGAAATATTAATTGAAATCCTAAGAGTGCTATATCCTTGAAGCTATTTGAAATCACAGCTGGGAATTATTATTGTGCCAAGAAAAAGAAAAAAAATACCTACACAAATGGTTCACCACCAGGCACAGAACTTGTAATTCCATTGATTTACTAGACAAATGCTTTCATAAAACCCCAAATCTATTAACAATAAAATATCTGATTGTTCCACATGCCAATTCTTTGTAACAATAGGAACATTAATTTAATTGTAATTAAAATGGAAGCAGGAAAGCCTTCAGATTGATTAAATTGAAAGGGAAAAATTATGATAACCTAAGAAATTTAAAGATCACTCAATTTTTAATAAGCATAGTTTTCTTCTATTTTAGCTTAAAGATCTTTATTAGTATAAAAATTCTGTCATTCCAAGCAAACACAGGCATTCAGAGTATATTTTCATAGCTAGTAGTTGCTTAAAATATTTAAAAATTTTTGTAAGATTCAGTTTGATTAAATATGCATTAAAATTAGCTCCTAAAACTTGGACAAATAAAGTATACTCAAGTAGAGACAACACAAATAGTTTTTATTATCAGAAGTTCCATACATTTAGAAATGAGAAGTACTAATGGTGCCATGAATACCTGTCTGTGAATGCAAAATAAGAACTCAAAGTGTTTCATAACATAACATTGGATACTGTGTTTTAATATATTTGACACTAATTTGAGGCACTGTCACTTATGAAGATAAAAGAAACTGTGCAACTGATACAGAGTATTAAGTTTTGGTAGTAAAATCATCAAGCAATTTTTCTTGTTACTCTAGCACTAAAGCCAGAGGATAGAAAGAAAGAGAAATTCTTCACCAACAGTTAATTTTTGGCAGTTTGATCTTTTGAGTGCCAAGGTAAAAAGTACATTTTAAGTAGCTCTAATTTTGTCTAAATGGAGAGATTCTAAGGCAGTCAGAGATGCTTTGGGAATAGGAAATGGGAAAGTAATATACAATTATGTTTCTTCTGCATCTTCAAATATTTTAATATTACATTTGGGTCTTTTGATTGGTATGACTGACTTTTCTAAGTCCTTTACAGCTACACCTTACAAGGCCAAATTGATATTTTAATTATGTTTAATTGAAGTTTCAGAATTTTATAATTTAAGACTACCTGATTAAACGTGTGTTTCTTTAATGTATGTTTTTTAATGACATGATATTATTATAAAATATTAGAGATTATTATATGAAATCTTATTGCTCTGCCATCATAAAATTATAATTTTCATAATATAAAATTTTTATTATATTTTAATTCATTAATCAAAACATTTTAATTCTTTCATTTGTTGTTTTGTATCTTATCATGGATTTAGAAAATCTATAAATGCTTGTTAAATATTCTAATACTGCTTGAACTATGCCGTTGATGTTTCTATTTAATTACTTATGGAAGGACCATGGTATTAATTACTTACTGTTACTCAGTTTATTTGCCTATAGTTTGAAATCATCAGTGGTAGGTGGACTACTCAAAAGGTTACCTTATAAACTACAACAGATTAATTCTAACAACATGTAACTGGAATGGAAATTTAAGCTTCACCCATAACGAAAGTAGCAAAACATTAAACTCTTGCTACTTATGTTATGGGTATATCACAGCCTTCTTGCAGTTAGTAACACAGGACAGCACTTCAGCACTTCAACTGGTGAAATTTTAAACAGCAAAATCATCAAAAAGCATAAAAAAGAAAAAAAAAAATAGCATTAAATAGATTATATAATGGACACTGCTCTGTTCACAGTATGTGAGATGAAGCAAGCAGAGCATTGTTTTGCTTGCCTTCAGCTGGGATGAGATCTTTAATAATCTGTCAGATTCCAACTGTAATAATATTATAAAAGATTAAATGTATTCTATATCTAAAAGCTGAATTAGCACTTAATTCTGGAAGGAATTAAAGGTATAGAATATGATTAGACATAGAGATTATTCATGATATTCAATTTCTAGCCAATGACATTGAATAGAAATGTAGTCACTTTAAACTTTACAGAACAGTTTTATTGAATATCATACACATTGTGCACACACACACAGTAGTAAAATAAACCCAAGTCAGATATATTATGTGCATTTTCTAATGCTCTGAAAAATACAAGAGGATAAAATCATCTTGCTACATGTAAAATAGTATAATAGTATAGTAGGTTTCTATTTTTTTTCTGAAAAGGAGTTCCATCATCCCTAAAAATTGATAGTGATAAGGAAGTAGCACCTGACTAGGTGGAATAACTCCTGAGATTAAAAAAAATAATAATAATAAAATGAAAGGAAGATGTTAGGAGAGAAAAGGAAGAGAGAGTGCTGGTGCTGAGAGGAGATAGTGTTGTCAGGCTCTAGACACTCCAAGGTCTAATTGTGTCTACTATTTTGTGTTGTTGTTGCTTAGTTACTAACGTGTCTGACTCTGCGACCTCATGGGCTGTAGCCCTCCAGGTTCTTCTATCCATGGAATTCTCCAGGCAAGAATCCTGGAGTGGGTTTCCATGTCCTTTCCAGGGGATCTTCCCAATCCAGGGATTGAATCCTTGTCTCTGGCATTGGCAGGCTGATTCTTTACCACTGAGCCACTGGGGAAGCCCCTATTTACTATGTACTTTCCTCTATATCAGCACTATCAATAGTATTTTCTGTCTACCAGAGTAACAGATGAGAATATGTAATTTGGGTAAAAAATAAGACCTAGTATTAATTAACTGTTGCTGTGACAATGCTGTTTAATAGAATACTGTGAAATTCAGTGAGTTGAAAAATCCTTTCTATTTTAAGGATAGAATATATGTACACATTTTTTTCATTCACTAGTAGGCAGGTCAGTTGGAACAGGTTTCTTGTAAGCTGAACGTCCAAATTATGAGTTGGATTCGCATCTCCATCTAACATTCTCATCTCTAAATTCCCCTCAGATGAGAATCAGACTCTAACTCTATTCTTCTCATGGAGAATCACAAATGCACAAGGGGCTTGTTAGTTCATATAGGTATGTTTAATCAGTCTGCTTGTACCAACTGGTTAACATTTCATCAGCTAAAAATCAGTGTGTCATGGTAATATGCCCCATTTCAGCAGAGAGGTGTAGAGGAGAATATGTTTGCTGAATAACTATAATACAATTTCTCAAAGATATAAATGAGGTTAAATCAAAGTTTTTAAAGGAAAGACCATATTTTACTTTTATTATATTTTATTATACTTTGAAATAGAAAAATAAGGAAGATACTAGTGAAACCCACATATACATACACATACATGTTAATTTTAAAAGAATATAGATTTATATATTTCTACTCAGTATAGTGTGACATTTTGAAAGTCTTAATTCCCATAAATGTTAAAAATCATAGTACATTATGAAAGCAAAAATAAACCTGAATAATTGTGCAAATGTTCACACCTCTCCAAGGTGTTAAAAATTTTAGACAGGAAAGATGAGATACAGACACATATGCACACCAGTATAATGATCATTTTCAATAAAACTTCAGATCTTAATAACCAAAATGATTAATGGGATAGACATCTGAAATATCATGACTGTATTAACTTCCAGTATTTTTCTAAATATCACCAAGGTAAAGTGTGTTACTCAAATTTTGGGTATAAGGAAATTGAAGGTAAAAATATCAAAATTTTGTCACAATGGCTTATAAGTTCTCTAGGCAAGAGCCAGTAGTAATTAATTTTATTGGAAGAAAGATAAAAATATACAGAGCTGACTCTGATTTGTCATCTGTGTCAGATTCATAGTAGTCATTGGTGATAGAGCAGCTATTCTTCTTGTCTCCTAGCAGTGACTATTCATCTTTCAATGTTCATTTCAAGTATACCTGCTTAGAGATGTCTGTTTTCCACAAATAGAACTGTTTATCTTTTAGTTTCGAAGACCATATATACTTTTTGTACCCAGGAAAATGTATTCAATTTACTGTACATGTAAATTATAATAAGATTAAATAGTAAGCCTTGGCAAAACAAGGCTTTGTTTATTTCACTTTATGTAATATCATCTTGCATAGATGAGATCCTTAGAAAATGCTAACTGAGAGAAACTAAATTCCTGAATGTGAACAAGAATGTGCACAAACAGGAAAGTTCATAAGAGGAAAAGAATATGGCGGTGGAGAGGGGGGGGGGTGGATTTTTAAGTAAGTAGATCGGGGACTCTATGGCATTTTTCTATTTTAACAATTATTATAATGTAACATTCTGGGTCTTTTATTGTACCCATCTTTGCATGAAAAGTTCCCTTGATATCTCTAATTTACTTGAAGAGATCTCTAGTCTTTCCCATTCTGTTTTTTTCCTCTTATTTCTTTGCCTTGATCAATGAGGAAGGTGTTTTTTTTTTTTTTTTCTCTCTGCTTGTTAGTCTTTGGAATTCTGCATTCAAATGGGATTAACTTTCCTTTGCTCCTTTGCCTTTCACTTCTTTTCATAGCTGTGTGTAAGGCCACCTCGACAACCATTTTGCCTTTTTGAATTTCTTTTTCTTGGGGATTTCATGCAAAGATGGGCACAATAAAGGACAGAAATGGTATGGACCTAACATAAGAAAAAGATATTAAGAAGAGGTGCCAAGAATACACAGAAGAACTCTACAGAACAGATCTTCATGACCCAGATAATCACAATGATGTCATCACTCACCTAGAGCTAGACATCCTGGAATGCGAACTCAAGTGGGCCTTAGGAAGCATCACTACGAACAAAGCTAGTGGAGATGGTGGAATTCCAGTTGAGGTATTTCAAATCCTAAAAGATGATGCTGTGAAAGTGGTGCACTCAATATGCCAACAAATTTGGAAAACTCAGCAGTGGCCACAGGACTGGAAAAGGTCAGTTTTCATTCTAATCCCAAAGAAAGGCAATGCCAAAGAATGCTCAAACTACTGCATAATTGCACTCATCTCACACGCTGGTGCATTTCGTGTACTTCCCAGGTTTAAGCCCCTCAGGTTCTCAGATACTCTGCAAGGGCACAGTCTCATTTGGGCGTGCGTTTTGTGCCCTTCCAGGTCTGAGCAGCTGAGGTGACCAGGTGCTTGGTCAATGCACTGTCCCAGGTGGGCCATGCATCTTTATCACCTCCCGGGTCCCAGCCACTCGGTTTCCTGGGTGTGCTGCAAGAGCACTGTCTCAGGTGTTCTGTGTGTCTCCTATGGGGAACTGATCTCAGGCTGCCACCCTCCTGGCAGATGTCAACTGTCCAGGATCCCCAGAAGACGTGGTTAGAAACTGGGAGCCTGCTCACAGTTTGGTGGAAGATGCCGGTTTCTGGGGCGAGATTGCAACAGCCCCTTGCCTTCTGGCTCTGGCTGTGGCATGCCTGCCTCTGTGTCTCCTGTCAGGGGGAGGGCCCTGTACGCAGCCAGCTACCTCTCCTTTGGTATTTGCTCAATCCTTTGTTCTGCGAGCAGGCCAGGTTGCTTGTTAGAGCCTTTCTTGGGAAATTTTTTTTTGTCTCTCTGGAGATCCTGCATTTTGGGTTACTATCTCACCTTAGCTCCCTCTGATTGTCCTCAGGGCATTCAGGCCCAGTACTTGCCCTAAGCACCAATTATGTAGCCTGCTCCTCACTGTCCAGCCCCTGCTCTTTGGTGGTGTATGCGAGCATCTGGGCTACTTCTCCACTGGCACTTGCAGTTAGGCGCGTCTGCTGTGTCCCCCCTCCCCTTACATTCCCTCTGAGATTCCAGAGACTCCCCATAGACACAGCAGTGAGAGGGTTCCCTACTGTTTGGAAACTTTTCCTCCTTGACAACTCCCTCCCCAGGATGGGTCTCTGTCCCTAACTCTTTTGTCTTTTATATTTTGTCCTACCTCCTTTCGAAGAAAATGGGCTGCCTTTCTGGGTGCCTGGTGTCCTCCACCAGCGTTCAGAAGTTGTTCTGTGGAAGTTGCTCAGCATTCAAATGATCTTTTGAAGAATTTGTGGGGGAGAAAGTGATCTCCTCATCCTATTCCCCCACCATCTTCTGTTATTTTTTTAAGTAAAATTTCTGCTCCTTGCCACTTTTGTCTTCTAAAAACTCCCAATTATTCTAATATTCATATATTTCATGGTATCTCATAGGTCACACAGATCTTATTCACTCTTTTAGTTTAGTTTTGTTTTTCTCCCTTGATTGATTGTCTCAAACTTCATAGTTCCAGATCACATAGCTCCAGATGCACTAGTCTAATTCCTCATATCTTTTACTTCATTAATTCATCAGTTCAACAGATATTTATCTAGTGCCAAACAGGTATTTATCTAGAGTCTACATTCTGTTTTAATGTATTGCATTTAGAGTAATGTATTTACTCTATAGCATTTTTATCCCATTCACAGAATTCCTCAGTTTTAGAATTTGTTTGATTCTTTTTAATGATTTCTGTATCTTTGTTAAATTTCTTATTTTATGTATTGTTTTCCTGATTTTTGTTTTGAATTGTCATTTTGTACTGTGTAGTTTATTCAAACCAGCTATTTTGAAATGGCTCAGACAGTAAAGAATCTGCCTGCAATGGAGTAGACATGGTTTCAATCCCTGTGTCAGGAAGATCCCCTGGAGAAGGGAATGGATACCCACTCCAGTATTCTTGCCTGGAGAATTTCATGGACAGAGGATCCTGGTGGCCTATAGTCCATGCAGTTGCAAAGAGTCAGACACAACTGGGTGACTGACACTTTCACTATTTTGAAGTACTTTAAGCTAAATCACAAATTTTTGTATCTTTGAGTTTTTGATGGAAGATTATTGTCTTTCGGTGATAACATGTTGCCTTGATTCTTTATGATTTTTGGAGTTTTGTACTGTTTTCAAATTTGAAGCAGTGATCAAGTCCTCAAATCTTTACTGGTTTGTCTTCAAATGGGAGATGTTTTTCGAAAAATTTTACTTTACATAAAGTACTTTATGTACTTTAAATTGTTATGCTTTAAATCATGTGTAACTAGTTTTTCCTGGTTTTCAGCTCTATGAAATGATATAACACTAATAACAATATAAAATATGTTTTGTAAACATACTATTTCAGGCATTTAGCTATACTGTTGGTGTCCCTGCAGTTCATTCACTTCTACTGCTATGTTATAATTACTTTGTTAATCGGTCACAATGTGTTGATATACATATGACTTGTTTGAAAAGTTTTATCATTTAAAAAGTTCTCCAGTGAATATGTTTCCAAGATTATATATGGAAGATTTTCTTCCAGGGACAATCATTTTGAGTAAAATTTGTGGTTCATCTCCAACTTTATATGATGCCAATTGGTTTCATAAAATATTGTCCAATTTAGACTTCCATCAATGGTGCTTTCATAACTGTGCCTTGAGAAAAGTACACATTTGGCACTAGATAAATATCTGTTGAATTGATGAATTAATAAAGTAAAAGATATGAGGAATTAGACTAGTGCATCATTATTTATGTAAGATTCATAATTATACATGGGAACGAACATGTATAAGAACATATAAAAAGAACCTTTCATGATTCTTATGAAAAAGAAATTTTCAACATTTCTTCATTGTTCATTGTATATTTAATAGTACATGTATATATGTGTATATATATATATGAGCACTAGTTATCATATCTGATTCAGGGGAAAACTGGTAATGTCTCTGACGATTATTTAAAGCATGGGTTAAGGTGAATAACACAATCATGGGCTTCATTATCCAAAAAGCCTTTCCGTGGACTTTAAGAGCTTATCTAAATGTTAGTAACTTGACAAGCTGCACCTGCAAAAGGAATATTTCACTTCTAAATTACTATTCTGTACACCCCATAATATTTAATCTTTTAAAGTACTATGGTGATTCAAAGTAGATAACATTGAAATGCATGTTTTCCAGAAGACAGGGACTGAAACCTATTAAGCCAGAAAACCTAGACCATTAATTTTCCTCTACTGTCTGAGATTTGTGATAGACTTGTGACTGATCCTTTTCCTCAGAGATCATTTCCTGTCTATGTGTTCAATAAAATGTAATATCATCTCCCTGATAGTAGGTATTTGTTACTTAGCAACAAGTTCTACTTCTGTATACTATAATTTATGGTTAATGCATCTACACATTCTCTCTAAAAATGAATAGTTATGATACTTTAAGTTGAAATAATGCTTAAATTGAACTGAATGTTTTAAAAATTTAATCAAATTGCCCTAGCAGATCTTCAGAACTGAAAAAAAAGTATTTTAAACCACAAAATAACATAGACATATATAAATAACTTGAATATGTTGAGTAGGGGTAAATATCAGTATCTCCAGTCTACTTTGGCTTTAAAACTTTAAGCTGAATAAAAGTCAAAATAATAAAAGCACATTGTTTTCTTTAGGAAATGAATGAGGAGCCAACTTAATTTTATTAGATTGCTTCAACTGAGAAATTTGAGTTGAACTGTAAATTTAGAATGACTAAATCCTAATGAGGCTGTTTGAAAGCTGAATGTGATCTAAGACCATGCCATCTCAATAATAGAATATTTGTTAGGAAAGTGGGATTTTAGGGCACTGTGTTTTGTGTGACATTGTATGCATTTTGACTTGGGAATAAAATAGCATATCAAAGATGAATTAGAACCATCTACAAATTGACTTATCAAAAAAGAAGTAACGTTGATTCAGAGCAAGTTAATTTTCCATTACTATAAAGAATTAATTAAAAGTAGGATGATGTTTTGAGAGGAAAGCCAGATAGGAAATTCAAGAGAGCGTTACAAATTAAATATAATGAATCCTGATTTTTTTGAACTAAAAAAATAACAATAATGTAAAACCTGTTGCCACTAATTATTCCCCCAAAGTAATTACCATTAGTTTTTTTATGGAAAACGGAGATGAATTAACATTTAAAGTTTTTAACAGTACAATTTTAGTTTTTTGAAACATCAATAACTAAATATTAAGGGCTGTATTTTTTTAGTCATGTAAGAGAGTATACTAAATTTATTAATGCAACATACCATATTTTCAACATACCCATTTGATATTTAAATTAGAAATTTAAAATATATATGACAATGATTCTTAAGCTTTTGGATTATCATGAATGCTTCAAAATATATTGAAAGTTAAGACCCTAACCAAGGAAAGTGGACATACATAAAAGTGGGTTTAAATTGAGTTTCAGTATTTATATTGCAGAAAGTCTGGTAATATACAATATTAAATGGAAAAGTATTATAGTATCATTGACATGAAAAACCTATTAATCTTGCATTCCTGATATAATGGTGACTTGAGCATTCAATGTGCTTTTCTTCTGCCAATAATATATTTTTTAAATGGAATAAGGCAAAAAAAGATTCTTTTGTTTCTATTATTCATATTGTTAAGCACCATTCACATTGCATTTCCTTTAAGGAGAAAGAAGTCAAATTTCTATATAGTACGATGATTTAAAGTAAAATTCTGTGCACTTAAAAGTATTTTTTTTACCTTTGTTAAAAATGTCGCCAAAGGATGAGATGGTTGGATGGCATCACCGACTCAATGGACATGAATTTGGGTAAACTCTGGGAGTTGGTGATGGACAGGGAGGCCTGGTGTGCTGTAGTGACTGAACTGAGTGAATGAACTTGAACTGAGCTGACTGAAAAATGTCGGGGTGGATCTGAAGAATACAATTTGAAGGGTTTAGCATTCAGAGTACTGAAGATTAGAATAAAATAAATTTCCATTTGAAAATTAGAAAAAGAGTTCCATATCTTATCGTATAATCCTGCTCTTGCCATAATTTTAGCTTCTAGTAATTACCACAAAATTAAAAATCATTTTTACTATGTCCTAATATATCTTAACACTATATCCTTTAACTTCTGGCTAGATACAGTTTCGTTATTATTTTGAGTTAATTATAACACAGTTTCATTATTGATAGTGGCATTTATCTTCTTTTATTTTTAAATTTTAGACTCAAAGAAGAAAGTATATGTTTGGAAATCCTTTTTCACTGGAGCTACTTCATATCTTGTTTTTTCTTCATTTTAGTTACTTTGTATATATGTATAAAACTTACTAAGTGATAGCTCTTTATTATTATTGTATTTTTAAAGTCAATTCTATATTTAATTTATTTATTTTTTAGTATTTTTATTTAGGTACAGAGTTTATTTTTAATTGAGGTAAAATACACAAAACATAAAATTTACCATTGTAGTTGTTTTTAAATGTACAGTTCAGTGGCAGTAAGTACATGTATACTGTGCAAACATCACCACCATCTATCTTCAGGACTATATCATGATTAAGGAAAAAACCTGTGTACCCATTAAACACTAATGCCCCATTCCTTCATTCACAGATCCTCAGGGAACCATCTTTCTATTTAAGTATTAATGAATTTAACTGTTGAAAATATGAATTAATAATTTTATGAAATTTATGTTCATCTCTTTCATCCCTTAGAGGTGGGAGTGGGCACACAGTTCAGTTCAGTCACTCAGGAGTGTCTGACTTTTTGCGCCCTGAGGACTGCAGCATGCCAGGATTCCCTGTCATCACCAATGCCCAGAGCTTGCTAAAACTCATTTCCATCGAGTTGGTGATACCATCCACCTATCTCATCCTATGTCGTCCCCTTCTCCTCCCACTTTCAGTCTTTCCCAGCATCCGGTTCTTTTCAGATGAGTCAGTTTTTCACATCAGGTGGCCAAAGTATTGGAGCTTCAGCTTCAGCATCAGTCCTTCCAATGAATATTCAGGACTGGATTCCTTTAGGATTGACGGGATCTATCTTGCAGTCCAAGAGACTCTCAAGAGTCTTCTCTAACACCACAGTTCAAAACCATCAATTCTTTAGCACTCAGGTTTCTTTATGGTCCAATTCTCACATCCATATATGACTGCTGGAAAATCCATAACTTTGACTAGACAGAATTTTGTCAGTAAAGTAATGTCTCTGCTTTTTCATACACTGTTTAGGTTTGTCATAGCTTTTCTTTAAGGGACAAGCGTCTTTTAATTTCATGGCTGCAGTCACCATCTGCAGTGATTTTGGAGCCGCAAAAAATAAAGTCTGTCACTGTTTTCCATTGTTTCCCCCATCTGTTTGCCATGTAGTGATGGGCCTGGATCCCTTGATCTTAGTTTTATGAATGTTGAGTTTTAATCCAGCTTTTTCACTCTGCTCTTTCACATTCATTAAGAGGCTCTTCAGTTCCTCCTCGCTTTCTGCTTTAAGAGTGGTGTCATCTGCATATTTGAGCTTATTGATATTTCTCCTATCAGTCTTGATTCCAGCTTGTGCTTCATCCAGCCCATCGTTTCTCATGCTGTACTCTGCATATAAGTGAAATAAGCAGGGTGCCAGTATACAGCCTTGACGTACTCCTTACCCAATTTGGAACCAGTCCTTTGTTCCATGTCTGGTACTAATTGTTGCTTCTTGACCTGCATACATGTTTCTCAAGAGGCAGGTAGGGTAGTCTTGTATTCCCATCTCTTGAAGAATTTTCCACAGTTTGCTCTGATCCACACAGTCAAAGGCTTTGGCGTGGCCAGTAAAGCAGCAATAGATGTTTTTCTGAAACTATCTTACTTTTTCAATGACCCATAGGATGTTGGCAATTTGATCTCTGGTTCCTTTGACTTTTCAATATCCAGCTTGATAAAACCAGCTTGAACATCTGGAATTTCTTGGTTCATGTATTGTTAAAGCCTGGCTTGGAGAATTTTGAGCATTACTTTACTAGTGTGTAAGATGAGTATATTTGTACAGTAGTTTCAACATTCTTTGGCACTGCCTTTCTTTGGAGTTGGAATGAAAACTGACCTTTTCCAGACCTGTGGCCACTACTAAGTTTTCCAAATTTGCTGGCATATTGAGTGCAGCACTTTCACAGCATCATCTTTTAGGATTTCAATAGCTCAACTGGAAATCCATCACCTCCACTAGCTTGGTTCATAGTGTTGCTTCCTAAGGACCACTTGATTTATCACTCCAAGATATCTGGCTCTAGGTGAGTGATCACACCATCGTGATTATCTAGGTCATGAAGCTCCTTTTTGTATAGTTCTTCTGTGTATTCTTGCCACTTCTTCTGAATATCTTTTACTTTTGTTAAGTCCATACTGTTTTACTCCTTATTGTGCCAATCTTTCCATGAAACGTTCCCTTGGTATCTCTAATTTTGTTGAAGAGATGTCTAGTCTTTCCCATTCTGTTGTTTTCCTCTATTTCTTTGCATTGTTCACTGAGGAATCCTTTCTTTTGTCTCCTTGCTATTTATTCTTTGGAACTCTGCATTCAAATGGGTATATCTTTCCTTTTTTCCTTTGCTGTTCTTGGCTTCTCTCCTTTCTCCTTTTCTCCTTAGCTTCCCTTCTTTTCTCAGCTATTTTTAAGGTCTCCTCAGACAACCATTTTGCCTTTTTGCATTTCTTTTTCTTGGAATGGCCTTGATGACTGCCTCCTGTACAATGTCACAAACCTTCATAAATATTTCTTCAGGCACTTTGTCTATTAGATCTAATTCCTTGAATCTATCTGTCACTCCCACTGTATAATCATAAAGGATTTGATTTAGGTCATACCTGAATGGTCTAGTGGTTTTCACTACTTTCTTCCATTTAAGTCTGAATTTGGCAATAAGAAGATCATAATCTGAGCCACAGTCAGATCCTGTTTTTGTTTTGCTGACTGTATAGAGCTTCTTCATCTTTGAGTGCAAAGAATATAATCAGCCTGATTTCAGTGTTGACCATCTGGTGATGTCCACATGTAGAGTCTTCTCTTGTGTTTTGGAAGAGGGTATTTGCAATGACCAGTGTGTTCTCTTGGAAAAACTCAGCCTTTGACCTGCTTTGTTTTGTACTCCAAGGCCAAATTTGCCTGTCCTCCAGGTATCTCTTGACTTCCTACTTTTGCATTCCAGTGCCCTATAATGAAAAGGACATCTTCTTGGGGTGTTACTTCTAGAAGGTCTTGTAGGTCTTCAGTGTTACTGCTCTGGGCATAGACTTGGCCTACCTTGGAAACAAACAGAGATCATTCAGTCATTTTTGAGATTGCAACCTTTTGTGGACTAGATGGTGCATTTTGGACTCTTATTGTGGACTGAATGATGGCTACTCCATTCATTCTGCCAAGGGGATTCTTGCCCACAGTAGTAGATATAATGGTCATCTGACATTTGAGTTTGCCCATCTACTCAGCGCCCCGACCCTGCAGCAGGCCATTGCTGACCTACACCTCCCCCAGAGACTCCTGGACACTCATTGTCAAGTCTGGGTCAGTCTTTTTGTGGTATCACTGCTCTTTTCTCCTGGGTCCTTGTGCATACAAGGTTTTGTTTGTGCCCTCCAAGAGTCTGTTTCCCCAGTCTTGTGTAAGTTCTGTAATCAAATCCCACTGGCCTGCAAAGTCAAATTCCCTGTGGGTTCTTAGTCCCTTTACCAGATTACCAGGTTGGAAAGTCGGTTGTATGTTCTAGAACTTTCTTAGCCATGTGAGAATTACTTTAGTATAATTCTGCAGTTTGTGGGTTGTCTACTCAGTGGCTCTGTGGTGGGGTTAATGGTGACCTCCTACAAGAGGGCTTATGCCACAGGCTGTATGACCAGGTATCCTGCACCCAGAGCCCCTGCCCCTGCGACAAGCCACTGTTAACCCCTATCTCCACAGGAGACACTCAAACACAGTTCTGGCTCTGTCTCTGTGGGGTCTCTGAGTTCTGGTGCACACAAGGTTTTATTTGAGCCCTCTGAGCATCCCCGCTGGGTATGGGATTATATTCTAAATGTGATTTTGCCCCTTCTATTGCTTTTCCTTTGTCCTTGGACATGGGGTATCTTTTTATGGATATCTTTTTATCCAACAATAAATGGTTCTCCTGAAGAAAATTAGAGATCTCTTCAAGAAAATTAGAGATACCGAGGGAACATGTCTACAAAGATAGGCACAATAAAGGACAGAAATGGCTTGGACCGAACAGAAGCAAAAGATATTAAGAAGTGGCAAGAATGCACAGAAGAACTATACAGAAAAGATCTTTATGACCCAGATGACCATGATAGTATTAGCTAGACATACTGGAATGGGAAGTCAAGTGGGTCTTAGGAAGCATCACTACGAACAAAGTGAGTGGAATTGATAGAATTCCAGTTGAGCTATTTGAAATCCTAAAAGATGATGCTGTGAAAGTGCTGCACTCAATATGCCAGCAAATTTGGAAAACTTAGCAGTGGCCACAGGACTGGACAAGGTCAGTTTTCATTCCAATGCCAAAGAAAGGCAGTGCCAAAGAAAGTTGAAGCTACTGCACAAATGTCCTCATCTCACACACTAGTAAAGTAATGCACAAAATTCTCCAAGCCAGAATTCAGCAGTTCATGAACTGTGAACTTCCAGATGTTCAAGCTGGATTTAGAAAAGGCAGAGGAACCAGAGATCAAATTGCTAACATCCGTTGGATCATCAAAAAAGCAAGAGAACCAAAAAAAAACATATACTTCTGTTTTATTGATTATGCCAAAGCCTTTAACTGTGTAGATCACAGCAAACTGTGGAAAATTCTTCAAGAGATGGGAATACCAGACCACCTGACCTGCCTCCTGAGAAATCTGTATGCAGGTCAAGAAGCAACAGTTAGAACTGGACGTGGAAGAACTGACTGGTTCTGTATCAGGAAAGGAGTATGTCAAGGCTGTGTATTGTCACCCTTCTTATTTCACTTATATGCAGAGTACATCATGCCAAATGCCAGGCTGGATGAAGCACAAGCTGGAATCAAGATTGCCAGGAGAAATATCAATAACCTCAGATACGCAGATGACACCACCCTTATGGTAGAAGGTAATTAGCCCCCAACTAAAATAAATAAATTTATTAAAAAAAATAAAACAAACAAACAAAAAAAAGATAGCGAAGAACTAAAGAGCTGCTAGATGAGTGAAAGAGCTGAGTGAAAAAGCTGACTTAAAACTCAACATTCAAAAACCAAAGATCATAGCATTCAGTCCCATCACTTCATGGCAAGTAGATGGGGAAATAGTGAGAGACTTAATTTTTGAGGGTTCCAAAATTATTGTGCATGGTGACTGCAGCCATGAAATTAAAAGACACTTGCTCGTTGGAAGAAAAGCTATGACCAACCTAGACAGCGTATTAAAAAGCAGAGCCATTACTTTGCCAACAAAGGTCTTTCTAGTCAATGCTATTGTTTTTACAGTAGTCATATCCTTGGATGTGAGAGTTGTACTGTAAAGAAAGCTGAGTGCCAAAGAATTGATGCTTTTGAACTGTGGTGTTGGAGAAGACTCTTGAGAGTCTCTTGGAATGCAAGGAACTCAAACCAGTCAATCCTAAATGAAATCAGACCTGAATGTTCATTTGGAAGGACTGATGCTGAAGCTGAAGCTCCCAATACTTTGGCCACTTGATGCGAAGAAATTATTCCTTGGAAAAGACCCTGATGCTGGGAAAGATTGAAGGCAGGAGGAAAAGGGGACGACAGAGGATGTTATGGTTGTGAACTCAATGGACATGAATTTGAGCAAGCTCTGGCAATTGGTGGTGGACAGGGAAGCCTGGCATGCTGCAGTCTATGGGGTTGCAAAGTGTAGGGCTTGACAGAGTGACTGAGCTTAACTGAACTGATCTGTATGAGTTCTTCATATATTTTGGATAATAACCCTTTATCATGCATATCATTTGCAGTATCTTCTCCTACTTAAGAGGTTGCTTTTTGTTTTGTTCAGTTTCTTTCCCAGTGCAAAGCTTTTGAGTTAGATATAGTCCATTTTGTTTACTTTTGCTTTTGTTGTACTTGCCTGAGGAGACAGAGTGAAAAAATTATTGCTAAGACTGATGTCAAGGACCATACTACCTATATTTTCTTCTAGGAATTTATTGATTCAAGTCTTTTCTTTATGTCTCTAATCCATTTTGAGTTTATTTTTTATACAGTGTAAGAATTTCATTCTTTTGCATATAGCTGTCCACTTTGCCCAAGACTATTTATTAAAGAGACTCTCTTTCCTCTTTGTATATTTATGCCCTTTGTCATAGACTGAATGACCATAAAAGCAGGATTTCATTCTTGGCTCTTTTTCTGTTCCAATGACCTCTGTATCTGTTTTTGTACTGCTACCATACTGTCTTGATTACTATAGTTCTGCATTAATTTTTTGAAATCTATGTGTGATACCTCTAACGGTGTTCTTTTTCAAGATTGTTTTGGCTCTCAAGGCCTTTTGTGTTTCTATCCAATTTTGGGATTATTTGTTCTAATTCCGTTAAAAATGTCATGGGTGTTTTGACAGGAGTTGACTGAATGTGTAGCTTTCTTTGGATAGTATGGACATTTTGACAGAATTAATTATTCAAATCCATCAAGTAGAACAGGTGCTGACTGAGTGCCATGAGATGCAGTGTTTCAGGTCTACCGTGGCAAGATGTCTAGGACTGGGATAAGCACAGACCAAGGGGTCCTGGGAGACTCCATGCCATTGCTGCCCTTGTGGGATTGCTGAAGCTGCAGCAAGTGCATGTTGGTGAGTCCCAGAAAATGTCACACCCATCAAGGAAACTCCTTGATGGGACAGGTGGAGCCAGTGTGGTCAGTGATCCCCTGGGTGTACCATGCCAGAGCTTTCTTGGCAGGATGCATGGAGCTGGAGTGGGTGCTTGGGGGCCTCTCTGGGAGGGGCGGCTATATCTTGTGTGAGCCTTGGTGTGGAGACAGCCTTGGGTAACCATCTAAAGTGCCTGTGTTTGTGTTACCACCCATGCTGTCATGGGAAAAAGGGTAGGCAAAAAATGGCACTTGTAGGTCTTCTGAACCTTGGAGAAATTTCTAGCAGTTTCCCAACTGTTTGGCAGATGCTCTAGGATTAGTAAAAGATTTCCTTTATGTGCAGCCTAGGAGCCCTAAAAACAAACAAAAAAACAAAGAGCAATTGTTTTTTTTTTCCCTGTGAAAGTAAGTCTGTTCTGGGGCCCCTCAGTGATGTCCCTTTCTACTGCAGATTGACAGGATGGGGGTGGGATTCCTGTCAATACCATATCTCAATCTATCATATCTGTCTTTCTGTGATCTCTCTTTTGGTTGCTGTCTAAGAGTTGTTCAGTAAGCCCTCATTTCTTTCTGAGGAGGAACTGCACATGAATCTCTATATATAATGTGTCCAAGGGAGGAGGTAAGTTAAGGATTGGTCTACCATCTTGGATACCTCCCACATTTATTATAGTGTTTTAATTAAACACTCTAGATAATGTTTGATTTATTATAATGAATTTACTAACTTTTATAATTATAATGATTTCACCATTACATATTATAACAAGTTTGATACATACAGAGGCTTTTTCTCTGAGTAACAAATTTATTTTACCAAAAAACTGTTGTGTGAGTATATCCTATGTGTTTAGAATATTTAAAATATATGAAATACCTAAATAGCTTATTTTCTCAGGAGGTAGTAAAATAGTTGGAGAAAGAAATGGCAACCCCACTCTGATATTCTGGCCAGGGAAATCCCTTGGACAGAGAAGCCTGGGTTGCAGAAGTGTTGATCACGACTTAGTGACTAAACAACAAGTAACACAAAAGACACTACTATATAGTCCTGGATATTTTACAAAGCTGCTAAGTTAATATCCTATGGTTTGGAGTAGTTAGATTTTGGGAAAGAATCCCAGCTATCCTTCATAATATCAAAAATATTTTACTCTCTGACTCTGTTAAATATTGGTACAAATAAATTTATTATACCCTCTTTTTTAAAGTGAATTGAGCCTGGTGTTTCTTTTATGTCAATGAAGTCTCTTTGGAAATTTGCATATACTTTTGTCTTCTTTGAAATACCTTCCACTATTAATTTTTTTGTCTTATCAAATTGCACCATGTATTGCCCTTTGAATGAAAAAGTTGTTGCTCAGTTGAAAGTTCTCCCCTATTTATATGCAGAATAGCTGTTAGTGGGTATAGGGGTGTGCACATTATGTTCTCTCTTATCTGAGGATTTTAATTAATCCATCCAATCTTTGACTGATTCATATGATATTAGACAGCCACCATGTATCCACACAACCTGTGTGCTAGAGATATGATGATAAGTAAAGTACAGACTGCCCTTTCTTTATACAACAGACACATTCTCTAGTCATAGAACAGAGTGAAGCTAATTGCCTCTGTTGGAGACTGGGAGGGATATGGGGATACAATACTGAACCTTAGATTCAGATGTGATTCCTACTCAGCTAACCAACCAGAACGACCAACCCAAATAATAGGCCTGCATTTTTATTTTATTTTTGCAATTACTCTTTTTATTCTCATTGGTTTCCTATTAAGATTCAAGGACTTGAGGGTTTGATTTCTATTTATTTATATTTAAAAGAATCATCAAAGTTATTACCCATTGACCATATTTCCTTAAATTCTGTGTTTATTTCACTGTTGGTAATATTAATACCATGAACTGGATTAGCTGTTGTGAATTTCTCCAGTATTTAGAACTTAGATTCCATAACAGGCTACATATCTCACTGATTGATATTTGAGCCTCACACAGGCTCTGCTTCCATCCCTCAAACATCAGGTTTAAATATAGGTACAAAGATGCTTCAGATGCTTCATAAATGCAACATCTTCCACTATCTGTTCCTCTTCATACAAACACTGTGGCTTATTACTGAGTGGCAAACATTTTGATTTAAGAAGGTTGGTTTTCCACCAGATTTTCTATTTATAATTTCTTGGCCTGTTCTTTTACTTTGGAATTTATTTGCTATGCAGATTAATTTCTGTGATTCATTCAGTTATATGTAATTTTTTTCCAAACCAGAATTATTTATCTTTTTCTAAAGTTTTTTTCTGATATTGTTTCAAAGTCACAATTAAAGATACTGAGCTTGTATAATGTAGTAATTTACAGAGGGACAAAAAAAGGAATGAAGCACTGGCAGCTGTGCTAATCCAGACCACCACTACACAGCATGGCATAGTTTCCAGTTCAACAACCAGAAGCTTGTTAGGATCATCAGAAATTGAAACTGAAATAATTTATTTTGCTTGACATTGATAGAGTGAAATTAAAATATAAATGAATTAGATATGTTATACATAATTAGTTTTCAAAACTCCACTTAACTTAGGTGTCAGACTTGTAGAGCACATTTCATAGCAAATATTATTTTCTGACTTTCCCTAACAAACAGATGGTCCCCACTCAGAGAGAAAGGAAAAGAAAAAGAAAAAAAAAAACACTTCATAAATTTTTAAAGCAGCGTAGAGCCAATTTGAAATATATTTTTGCCCGAAATTTAAATAAATGATTGGCCAACATCAATCAAACATGTCTGGCTCACAAACTATGACGGCCCAAATGTACCACAGAGCCTTCCTAAACCTCCCTTGTCATGTGAGGTTTAGGTCTCAAGCATATTTTAAGTAAATATAACCACTTAAAACTTTTGTAAATTATATAAAATAATATAGTTATCTATTAATCTTCAAAAATATTCACAGGTAGAGTCAGCAAATTTAAAACGCTCAGATAATATTGTGATAATTTACATTTATAGGAACTATAGTAAATGAAATGTGGTATAATACTTATATATCAAAATTTCTCCAGATAAACATTATTAGTTATATCAATATGATGAAATCAGATGAGTTAACAGTCATATTCTTCCCTGTAGACTATTTTAAATCTCCATTAGCAGTAATAAAAGTTATGACCAATCTAGACAGCATATTAAAAAGCAGAGACATTACTTTGCCAACAAAGTCCGTCTAGTCAAAGCTATGTTTTTTCCAGTAGTCATGTATGGATGTGAGAGTTGGACTATAAAGAAAGCTTAGTGGTGAAGAATTGATGCTTTTGAACTGTGGTTTTGGAGAAGACTCTTGAGAGTCCCTTTGGCCTGCAAGCAGATCCTACCAGTCCATCCTAAAGGAGATCAGTCCTGGGTGTTCACTGGAAGGAGTGATGTTGAAGCTGAAACTCCAGTACTTTGGCCACCTCATGTGAAGAGCTGACTCATTTGAAAAGACCCTGATGCTGGAAAAGATTGAAGGCAGGAGGAGGAGGGGATGACAGAGGATGAGATGGTTGGATGGCATCACTGACTCAATGGACATGGGTTTGGGTGGACTCTGGCAGTTGGTGATGGACAGGGAGGCCTGGTGTATTGCAGTCCATGGGGTTGCAAGAGTTGGACACGAATGAGCAACTGAACTGAACTGAACTGAGCAGTAACACCAGGTATGTGTGCAAGTACGTACTTTAATTTGGACTGCTTTTTTATAATTGCATATTTATGGGACACAGGTCCTCAATTTAATTCTTAAAGCTTTAAAAAAACAGATGAATGGCCACCATTATAAAATCCTGATTTATATATTCTTGATTTGAGCTTTTGGATATTTTTTTAAAGAATTATATTTACAGTTTATTTTAATGAATCAATAGAATTGAAAATCACCTTATTGATTAATTACATTTCTATATATTATTTTCTATTCAGTTTGTCAGCTTAGATTTTAAAAAGAAATATACCTTCCTCCAAATGACTTTGGAGGTATTATTTTTAAAAAATAATTGAAATTTGTTTGCCTGACTTAAAGTAATACATAAAAGAAAGAATTGTCAGTTAAACATAGTGGACATAATAGTTCCTTTTGTTTTTAATTCCTTCTTGAATCGCATAAGAATAGCAATAAAGAAAATAAAACTGAAGAGATGTCAATGTAAATTGTGGTGTTGAAAATTAGATAGAAATTCTAAATGATTTATGTTTCAGCTTTCTCCATTTGGTTAAATACCCTCAAAGGAGGAACCAACCAAAATCAAAGTAATTTATAATACAGTTTCTCAGAAAGATTCAGAAACTAGAGACATCAGTTATCTCTGAAGGCTAAGGTTTTGGGAATTGAAAAATGAAGGATTTGAGTGAAATATAAGAAACACCTAATGAGACTCCCTGATACCATTTCTCTGCCTACACAGCCACAAAGTGACTCTCTCATACTTAGGCAGAAGACAGAGGTTTTAATGCTTGAAAAGGTTGATACAGATGGTCTCTAAAATCAGCTCTGGGCAGATAGGACCCTCACTCATTGAAGGATGAAGTGGATATTTGATACTACAGAATGAGATTAAAAGCTACTAGATTAACCCTATTCTTTCCTTTCACCCCCCCCATCAAGATATTGGGTAATTTTCACTGGAGTAATTTCCTGATTCAGAAAGAAATTCCTATGGATATTTGGAAGCCCCCAAAAGACACGGCCTGATTCCCACCTGGACATCATTACAAAGATCTAACAGTTAGTTCACCAGGTCCACTAGTTTCATACAGAATGTCATCTCAGTTTTAAGTTGATTCATTATTGAACATAGGAAGATAGTAAATAATCCTCTATCCTTTGAACAGAGGTTCTAAGATAAAGACAAAGAATAAAATATCTAAAGAGAAAAATAATTGCATATAAAACTGAAACTTGCAAACTAGAAGAAAACAGAAAAATAAATAAAATCTCCAAAATTAATATATAGTTATTAAGTCACTCAATCATGTCCAACTCTTGGAGACCCCATGGACTGCAGCATGCCAGGCTTCCCTGTCCTCTGCTATCTCCTGGAGTTTGCTCAAACTCATGTATATTGAGTCGATGATGTGATCCAAACATCTCATCCTCTGTGGCCAAAGTATTGGAGCTTCAGCTTCAGCATCAGCATCTATCCTTAAGGTGCTTATTCAGAGTTTTTCCTTACTATCCACTGGTTTGATATCCTTGCTGTCCAAGGGACTCTCAAGAGTCTTCTCTAGCACCACAGCTCAAAAGCATCAATTCTTTGGTGCTCAGCCTTGTTTTTATTCCAACTCTCACATCTCTACATGACTACTGGAAAAACCATAGTTTTGACTATACACACCTTTGTTGGCAAAGGAACATCTCTGCTTTTTAATACAGTATCTAGGTTTGTCATAGCTTTTCTTCCAAGGAGCAAACATCTTTTAATTTCATGACTGCCATTACCATCTGCAGTACTTTTGGAGCCCAAGAAGAGAAAATCTCTCACTGCTTCTACTTTTTATCTTCTATTTGCCATGAAGTGATGGGACTGGATGCCATGATCTTAGTGTTTGAATACTGAGTTTCAAGGCAGTTTTTTTCACTTTTGTCTTTCACCTTCAACAAGAGGCTCTTTCTTTAAGTTCTTCTTCACTTTCTACCATTAGAATGGTATCATCTGCATATCTGAGGTTGTTGGTATTTCTCCAGGCATTCTTGCTTCCAGTTTGTGGTGCATCCAGCCCAACATTTTGCATGATGTACCCTGCATATAAATTAAATAAGCAGGATGACAATAGAAAGGCTTGATGTACTCCTTTCCCAACTTTGAACCAGCTTATTGTTCCATGTCCAGTTCTGATTGTTGCTTCTTAACTTGCATACAGGTTTCTGAAGAGACAGATAAGGTGTTCTGGTTTTTCCATCTTTGAGAATTTTCCAGTTTGTTCTGATCCGCACAAAGGTTTTAGCGTAGTCATTGAAATAGAAGTAGATAGTTTTCTGGAATTCCCTTCCCTTTTCTGTGATCCCGTGGTTGTTGGCAGTTTGATCTCTGGTTCCTCTGCCTTTTCTAAATCAAGCTTGTACCTGCGAACGTTCTCAGTTCATATAATATTGAAACCTAGCTTGAAGGATTTGAGCATAACCTTACTAGCTTGTGAAATGAGTGCAGTCATATGTAGTCTGAACATTCCTTGTCATTGCCCTTCTTTGGGATTGGAATAAATACTGACCTTTTCCAGGCCTGTGCTCACTGTTGACCAACAAATTTTCAAAATTTATTGGCATATTGAGTGCAGCCCTTCAACAGCATCAATTTTTAGGATTTTAAATAGCTTAGCTGGAATCCCATCATCTGCACTAGCTTTGTTCATTGTGATGCTTCCTAAAACCCGCTTCACTTCACATTCCAGATCGTCTGACTCTAGGTGACTGACCACACCAGGTCATTAAGATCTTTTTTAAGAATATTATTACTTCATCATAAATTTAAAAGAAATGTTACATAATAAAATTGAGGACATACTGGAGAAAGTAGATTGAGATTCAGTGTTAATGGTGAGTAAAATTAAAGAGTAGTCCAGGACACATCACAGGGAACTTATATGTGTACCAGAAAAAGAAAACAAGGAAAATACAGCGATGAAATGTCGAAGAAAAAAATTTAAGACATGCTGTATTTGTCTTATAGAAAGAAAGTGTCCAAAAAAGCTGAACATCGTTTATGAACAAAGAAGACCAAATTGTATCCCTGTGATACTACAAAAAACTTGGAAATGATTGACAATTCTAAAACATTTCAATGGGGAAGAATGTATGATCACATACATCAGGAATCAGAATAGCACTGTGTATAAATAGCAAAAAATAAGGCACAATAACAGTGTTGTTGAAATAGTGAGAGAAAATAGGTTCCTTCCTGGAATTCTGTACCTAGCTAAACCATCACTGGCTCTTTATTTGCTTCTGCCTATACCATTTTACATTGTTCCTTGCCTGAAACATAAAATTCAAGGTCTTTGAAAATGTTTACTAATTATGTATTAATTTTTCCTTTGAATCTGCAAAAAATGCATAATAAGCTATTATTTTTTGTTGTTGTTAATCTCCTAAATATCCCTTAAAAACTAATCTTGACCGCATTTCCTTCCAGCAGTAATCTCTAAAATAAAGCTAGATGTCTCTTCTTGATTCTCACATAGCTTATTGTTCACATTTCTGTTACTATTTTTTCACATTACTTTGTAATTATTTTTTAAATATCAGTCTCTTCTGACTGACATGATTATCTTAAATTGAGAAATTTGTACTTGTTTAGTCACCACCAGAATCTAAGACGACGCCTAATGTATAGATTGCAGTCAAACAAGTGTTGAAGGTAAGTGTGCAAAGCCTTGAAGTTTAAACAAACATATTAAACAAATAAAAGGATAGGTTTCTATGGATGGAGGAAACTTTCTTCATTGACTTATTTGTTTTAGAATCCAGATAAAAATCCAGGTTGTCACTTCTATTTGTATCATTTTTTTAAATGAAAAGTGTTACAAATAAATTTTATTTGAAATTAATTTGTATTGGATTATACATACAAATGTCATGAGTGTGGTAATGCCTCACTTACCATTGATAAATCATACTGGATAGAGACTATGGAAATACCATGAATGTCTGAAAGTCTTTTTTTTTAATTATTTATTTACTGTTATTTATAGTTGCTTTACAATGTTGTGTTTTACTGTAGTAAAGTAATACTCAAAATTCTCCAAGTCAGGCTTCAGCAATACGTGAACCGTGGACTTCCAGTTGTTCAAGCTGGTTTTAGAAAAGGCAGAGGAACCAGAGATCAAATTGCCAACATCTGCTGGATCATCGAAAAAGCAAGAGAGTTCCTGAAAAAAACCTATCTCTGCTTTATTGACTGTACCAAAGTCTTTGACTGTGTGGATCAAAATAAACTGTGGAAAATTCTTAAAGAGATGGGAATAACAGACCACCTGACCTATCTCTTGAGAATCCTGTATGCAGGTCAAGAAGCAACAGTTAGAACTGGACATGGACTGGTTACATGGACTGGACTGGTTCCAAATAGGAAAAGGAGTCTGTCAAGGATGTATATTGTCACCCTGCTTATTTAAGTTATATGCAGAGTACGTCATGAGAAACGCTGGGCTGGAAGAAGCACAAGCTGAAATCAAGATTGCTGGGAGAAATATCAATAACCTCAGATATGCAGATGACACCACCTTTATGGCAGAAGGTGAAGAGGAACTAAAGAGCCTCTTGATGAAAGAGAGGAGAGTGAAAAAGTTGGCTTAAAGCTCAACGTTCAGAAAACTAAGATCATGGCATCTGGTCCCATCACTTAATGAGAAATAGATGGGGAAAGAGTGGAAACTGTCAGACTTTATATTTTTGGGCTCTAAAATCACTGCAGATGGTGATTGCAGCCGTGAAATTAGAAGACGCTTACTCCTTGGAAGGAAAGTTATGACCAACCTAGACAGCATATTAAAAAGCGGAGACATTACTTTGCCAACAAAGGTCCTTCTAGTCAAGGCTGTGGTTTTTCCAGTAGTCATGTATGGATGTGAGAGTTGGGCTATAAAGAAAGCTGAGGGCTGAAGAATTGATGCTTTTGAACTGTGGTGTTGGCGAAGGGACTCTTGAGAGTCCCTTGGACTGCAAGGAGATCCAACCAGTCCATTCTAAAGGAGATCAGTCCTGGGTGTTCATTGGAAGGACTGATGCTGAAGCTGAAACTCCAATACTTTGGCCACCTGATGCGAAGAGTTGACTCATTGGAAAAGACCCTGATGCTGGGGAGGATTGGGGGCAAGAGGAGAAGGGGACAACAGAGGATGAAGTGGCTGGGTGGCATCACCGACTCGATGGGCATAAGTTTGGGTAAACTCTGGCAGTTGGTAATGGACAGGGAGGCCTGGCATACTGCGATTCATGGAGTCACAAAGAGTCAGACAGGACTGAGCAACTGAACTGAACTGAAAGTGAATGAGCTGTATGCATACATATATCCCCTTGTTGTGAAATTGCTTCCCATTTAGGTCACCTAGAGCACTGAGTATTGTTCTTTGAACTGTACTACAGGTTCTCAATTTAAAGTGAAAAGAGTACTTAAACCATTAGCTGCAGGAAATGGAGCTCCCTGTTCTGCTAAAATCAACAAGTTGAGTCTCAAATTTTGAAATAAACAGATAGTATTGTTCATTCATTTATAAATATAATGAATTTTTACCATGGAAAGGAATTAAAAGCTGAGCTAACATTTGTTTTCAACTTTATATGTTCCTGAGCAGGTAGGGCATTGGTGAAAACAAACAACAGTACATAAGGGTTTCAGTGCAACACAATTTTAATGGTATCTGTGACATTCACAGAAGTCATGAGTGCTGTTTTGAGAAAAGAGCATTTTGCTAACCTATTAGCAGCATCATAAAAGCATCTGCCAGCACACATTCTGATAACCAGGAGAAGGACAATTCTACTATTGAAATGAGAAAATGTGAAAGGCTTCTGGAAGCATGCACACACAAACAAGTCCACCCCTATTATCAAGACATTCATGTCATTATTTCAGTGAAAGTACTTTGGAATTTTAGGAGAGATTATCAGTACTCTAGGTATATATTATCGGAGAAGGCACTGGCAACCCACTCCAGTTTTCTTGCCTGGAGAATGCCAGGGACGGTGGAGCCTGGTGGGCTGCCGTCTATGGAGTCGCACAGAGTCGACTGGACACGACTGAAGCGACTTAGCAGCAACAGCAGGTATATATTATACTACATTTTGTATATTATATTATATCATACTACACTTTGCCAAATGAATTAATAGCCTATTTGTTTTAAAATTATCTAAACTTTAATATTTTAAGTTGTGAAAAACAGAGAAGCAATCTGTAATAAGATGAATAATTCTCTCTCTTAGAGTATTAAATCTATTGGTATAATTAAGTTGATGGTTCCTCTTTATAAAAAAATTGATAATTGCAGTAGAACAATAATTACCAAAATTTTAGTCAATTGTAAGTTCAGTTTAGTTCAGTTGCTCAGTCATATCCGACTCTTTGCGACCCCGTGAACCTCAGCACGCCAGGCCTCCCTGTCCATCACCAACTACCGGAGTCTACCCAAACCCACATCTATTGAGTCGGTGATGCCATCCAACCATCTCATCCTCTGTCGTCCCCTTCTCCTCCTGCCCTCAATCTTTCCCAGCATCAGGGTCTTTTAAATGACTCAGCTCTTCGCATCAGGTGGCCAAAGTATTGGAGTTTCAGCTTCAACATCAGTCCTTCCAATGAACACCAAGGAATGATATGCTATAGGATGGACTGGTTGGATCTCCTTACAGTCCAAGGGACTCTCAAGAGTCTTCTCCAACACCACCATTCAAAAGCATCAATTCTTTGGTGCACAGCTTTCTTTCTCGTCCAACTCTCAAATCTGTACATTACTACTGGAAAAACCACAGCCTTGACTAGATGGACCTTTGTGGAAAAAGTAATGTCTCTGCTTTTTAATATGCTCTCTAGATTGTTCACAACTTTCCTTCCAAGCAGTAAGCTGCTTTTAATTTCATGGTTGGCAGTCAGCATCTGCAGTGATTTTAGAGCCCAAAGAAATAAAGTCAGCCACTGTTTCCACTGTTTGCCCATCTATTTGCTATGAAGTGATGGGACCAAATGCCATGATCTTCATTTTCTGAATGTTGAGCTTTAAGCCAACTTTTTGACTCTCGTCTTTCACTTTCATCGAGAGGCTCTTTAGTTCTTCTTTACTTTCTGCCATAAGGGTGGTGTCATCTGCATATCTGAGGTTATTGATATTTCTCCCGGGAATATTGATTCCAGCTTGTGTTTCTTCCAGCCTAGCGTTTCTCATGATGTACTCTGCATAGAAGTTAAATAAGCAGAGTGACAATATACAGCCTTGACGTAATCCTTTTCCTATTTGGAACCAGTCTGTTGCTCCATGTCCAGTTCTAACTGTTGCTTCCTGACCTGCATACAGGATTCTCAAGAGATAGGTCAGGTGATCTGGTATTCCCATCTCCTTCAGAATTTTCCACAGTTTATTGTGATCCACATAGTCAAAGGCTTTGGCATAGTCAATAAAGCAGAAATAGATGTTTTTCTGAAAGTCTCTTGATTTTTTGATGGTTCAGCGGATGTTGGCAATTTGATATCTGGTTCCTCTGCCTTTTCTCAAACCAGCTTGAACATCTGGAAGTTGACAGATCACATATTGCTGAAGCCTGGCTTGAAGAGTTTTGGGCATTACTTTACTAGCCTGTGAGGTGAGTGCAATTGTGCAATAGTTGGAGCATTCTTTGGCATTGCCTTTCTTTGGGATTGCAATGAAAACTGACCTTTTCCAGTCCTGTGGCCATTGCTGAGTTTTCCAAATTTGCTGACATATTGAGTGCAGCATTTTCTCAGCATCATCTTTGAGGATTTGAAATAGTTCAATTAAAATTCCATCACCTCCACTAGCTTTGTTTGTAGTGATGCTTCCTAAGGCCCACTTGACTTCACATTCCAGGATGTCTGGCTCTAGGTGAGTGTGAGTGATCACCCCATCATGATTATCTGGGTTGTGAAGATCTTTTTTGTACAGTTCTTCTGTGTATTCTTGCCACCTCTTCTTAATATCTTCTGCGTCTGTTCGGTCCATAATTTCTGTCCTTTATTGAGCCCATCTTTGCAGGACATGTTCCCTTGGTATCTCTAACTTTCTAGAAGAGATCTATAGTCTTTCCCATTCTACCGTTTTCCTCTATTTCTTTTCATTGATCGCTGAAGAAGGCTTTCTTATCTCTCCTTGCTATTCTTTGGAACTCTGAATTGAAATTGGTATATCTTTCCTTTTCTCCTTTGTTTTTCACTTCTCTTCTTTTCATAGCTATTCGTAAGGCCTCCTCAGACAGCCTTTTTGTTTTTTGCATTTCTTTTTCTTGGGGATAGTCTTGATCCCTGTTTCCTGTACAATGTCACGAACCTCTGTCCATAGTTCATCAGGCACTCTGTCTATCAAATCTAGTCCCTTACATCTCTTTCTCACTTGCACTGTATAGTCATAAGGGTATTGATTTAGCTCATATGTGAATGGTCTAGTGGTTTTCCCCACTTTCTTCAACTTAAGTCTGAATTTGGCAATAAGGAGTTCATGATCTGAGCCATAGTCAGCTCCCAGTCTTGTTTTTGCTGACTGTATAGAGCTTCTCCATCTTTGGCTGCAAAGAATATAATTGATCTGATTTTGGTATTGACCATCTGGTGACGTCCATGTGTAGAGTCTTCTCTTGTGTTGTTGGAAGAGGGTGTTTGCTCTGACCAGTGCGTTCTCTTGGCAGAACTCTATTAGCCTTTGCCCTGCTTCATTCTGTACTCCCAAGGCCAAATTTGACTGTTAGTTCAGGTGTTTCTTGACTTCCTACTTTTCCATTCCAGCCCTTATAATGAAAAGGACATCTTTTTGGGGTGTTAGTTCTAGAAGGGCTTGTAGGTCTTCATAGAACCGTTCAACTTCAGCTTCTTCAGTGTTACTGGTTGGGGCATAGACTTGGATTACCGTGATATTGAATGGTTTGCCTTGGAAACGAACAGAGATTATTCTGTTTTGAGATTGCATGCAAGTACTGCATTTCAGAACCCTTTGTTGCCTCTGATGGCTACTTCATTTGTTCTAAGGGATTCCTGCCCATGGTAGTAGATATAATGGTCATCTGAGTTATATTCACCCATTCCAGTCCATCTTAGTTCGCGATTGTTAGAATGTCGACGTTCACTCTTGCCATCTCCTGTTTGACCACTTCCAAATTGCCTTGAATCATGGACCTAACATTCCAGGTTCCTATGCAATATACTGTTTACAGTATCAGACCTTGCTTAATTAATTAATTTAATTGTATATTTATACATATGTTTGTATAATTTATCAACAAATGTTTATTTAACCCCTAGTGTGTGAAACAAAAATATATATGGCATTTGATTTTGATTGGAATTTGTTGATATCTGAAATAGTGTATAGAAATGGAAATGTTTGTTGTGTTTTTGTTGTTCAGTTGCTAAGCTGTTTCTGAGTCTTTGTGACCCCATGGACTAGCACTCCAGACTTCCCTATCTTTCACTATCTCCCAGAGTTTGTTCAAACTCATGTCCACTGAGTCAGTAGTGTCATCCAACTATCTCGTCCTGTGTCACCCTCTTCTCCTCCTGCCCTCAGTCTTTCCTAGCATCAGGATATTTTGCAGTGAGTCAGCTCTTTGCATCAGTTGGCCACAGTATTGAAGCTTCAGCTTCAGCATCTGTCCTTCCAAAGAATATTCAGAGTTAATTTCCTTTAGGGTTGACTGGTTTGATCTCTTTGCTATACAAAGGACTGGGAGGGTGGTAGTACCTATCTCAAATAAATTTTTCAGACTTGGAAAATAATATTTTGCTACACACTGATGGTGATATTTCTGTTATAAGACACTGTAGAAAGAGGTAGTCAAGAGCTGATCTCTGACTGCCAAGTCAAGAAAGAAGAGATTTATCCAAATTATCAAGTCAGTAAACATTTGCTTGAGTATGCATAGGTTTAAGCCTACAGGACAAGAGAGAATTAAAGTTTGCAACCCCATATTAATCCGTGTGCATGCTAAATCACTTAGGTTTTGTTTGACTCTTTGCAACACAATGGGCTAAGCCCACCAGACTCCTCTATCCATAGAATTTCTCAGCTAAGAATACTAGAGTGGGTTGTCATTTCCTTCTCCAGGGGATCTTCCTGACTCCGAGATTGAAACCATGTCTCTTATGTCTCCTGCATTGGCAGGTGGGTTCTTTATCACCAGTACTACCTGGGAAGCCCCATATCAATCTAAATGTAACTAAATCTGCAGCATATACTCATCTTGCAAGTGGCCTGTTTCATTTTTGTGATATTTAGAGCTATTCTTTTATGTTACATGAGATAATGTAAAAAAATAACAACCCAATTTAAGTGATGGATGACCTGGGGAAAACTGTGAAGAATGGGATCTTGATTATTATCGCTGTTTCTCCTGGAGAAAGGAGATGACAGCCCGCTCTCCGGTATTCTTGCCTGGAGAATCCCATGGACAGAGGAATCTGCCAGGCTACAGTCCATGGGGTCATAAGAGTTGGACATGACTTAGTGACTAAACCACCACCACTGTTTCTACATCAGCTGCTTTAATGCTATTGTTGATGTCTAGTTCTCATTGGTTAGACAGTCTGTCCTAGGCAGACTCAATAATGCTTTTCATAGAAGAGCCATATACTCTCTAAACATTGCAAACTCGTTCCTGGAATTCCTTGCTGCACTTCTTAGTGCTGTGACACATAGCATAACATTTCTGTAAGTTATTCCACATCCTCCCTGTATTTGAAGCCACATATTCAAGTGGGGTATATCCCTCAGATGTGTTAAGAAAAAGACACTTCTCTCTGGGTTTCAGGGATACCCAGTCCTCTTAACTGGGGATTATTTTGCTTCTCATTTTCAATGCATTTAGAGCAAGCCACCACACACATCTCTAGGAAAACCCAGCCTCTTATTCCTCAAATACCTTTCATCAAAAAAAATTCCCATATTTTACAAAGTTTTTTAGTATGTGGTTCTGAGAAGCAACTCTAAGGATAAGAATAGTAGCTCTTTATTAGAAGTAGGTCTAAGTAAATTTAACTCTGATTCTTACTATATTTGTTTATGAGTTAATTGTTATGTATCAGGGTATTTCTTCTCTGTATCATTTGTCTCATCTTTCTTTACAGTTTTTAGTCTCTAAGTATGTCTTCAAATATGTGAAATTGAAAATGTATTTTTTCTTCTATCCTATTCTCACCTCCTCCTATTTAAAATGTTTATAAATAAATATGATATAGCCATATATTTTTTCTTCATAAATCTGAAATTATACATGTATTCATTAGTTTCTATTTTTATTTTTTTTAGCTATGTGAGGGAAACATCTGTGACCTTTTAGGTCTCTAAAGGAAAATAATTAATATAACCCTTCTTCTAGATAAGAGAATCATTTGAGATTTTATTAATGACATGCACATTATCAGCATTAGGTATAGCTTTTTTCCAGCTAAACTCCAAAATGATTTTTAGAAGTTTTAGTATGCCCTCACAGTCTTAGTCTCCTTTAATCACCATGACACATAGAATTATTTTAAGGAAAGTCATTGTTCCACTATACCATTGGCCTTATTCAAAACATTTCTTTCCACAGCATCTTTTCCTTTACCTATTCATGTGAGATCCGGGCATTTTCTGAGGCTCCTTCAAAAACCAGAAAAGGATTTAACCCTTAGATAATAGTTTAATACATATGGTATACTTTTGAGGTCATATTTAATTTTTAATACAAGCAGAAAAAATATATTTGAACAATGGAGAGATATTATACATGATGAAAAATAAGATAAAATAATAAAGAATATCACTAGGTGCCTTCAGATCCTACTAAAGGAAGCACAACATAAAAGAGAGTAACTTTAATATTGTAAATCTTGGAGTGCAGTGTAAAAGCCTAAGTGAAAAATGCTTTATGATTAAGTCAGAATAACATTCCGTACCAAAGAAAGCAATTTTAACATACAAGAAATGGCATTATGCTGCACAAATATAGTTTTTTCATATTCAAAGTAAGTACTAAGTTATATTTTTCTCTAATCTATTAGTTGCTCAGTCGTGTCGACTCCATGGACTGTAGCCCACCAGGCACCTCTGTCCATGAAATTCTCTAAGCAAGAAGACCAGAGTGGGTTGCCTTGCCCTTTTCCAGGGGATCTCCCAGGGATTGAACCCCGGTCTCCCACATTGTGGGGAAATTCTTTACCATTTGAGCTACCTAGGAAGCATGTTTTTCCCTAAGGCAATTTAAAATATCCTTCCTGTGACCATGGACGTGAATAATTCGGAAAAGGCACACTGATGGCTAGAGGACAAGGTCATCTGACAGTGTGTTAAGGTTAAAGAGACAGAAAACTTGAGTCATTTGCAGGATTATCAAAGTCCAAGTAAGTATCTTTAAGAAATTAGAGCCATCCTAGTTCATTTTTATCAAGAGGGATGTACAAAATTTTCATACCAAAAGTGGAACTGTTTCCCTTAGCTACATATTTAGAATTACTAGCAGCAGCTTCTTCTTACCATTATAACTCAAGTTAAAAAGAACTCTTCTAGGTAGCAGAAAATAAATTAGTTAATGAGAAGCACACATAAACATACAAATTCTCAAGCATTTGCATATGGTACAATGGGATGAATATGAAAATACTTCAAATTTCCTTAGCTAGTTAAAGAAGGACTTTATAGATGAGTAGATATCTGAGATTTTTGTATAAACCAAACTGTTGTAAGTTCTAGAACTTGTGCAGACTCACAGTTTTATTGAATAACATGATACTTTGGAGTAATGCAAGTGGGATGATGGTGAGTACTCAAATACTATGTGTTTGAAACAAGTGTATTTGAAGTGTTGGTTCCCAGATGAAATCTTAAACTGGTCTCTTTAGGCAGAGGGCAAGGACAGACTGAAAGAAGATTCATGACATTCCAGGTTGGTAGGTGGCAGATTTATTAGCAAAAGAATTCACATGAGGCATGTCTTATGGTACTGCAAGACTAGTGGATTGCTGCACCTGCCCAGCCAGAATCTTAGAAGTTTATATAGATGCCTTACCTGGGTCCAGTCACATGTAATGTCCAGATGATCTCAACAACACATTGCTCTCTCATTGCTGTGTCATTATAAATGACTGACCATACATTCCCAGGGTAGTGAAAGGGGATGAGGAGCCTCTGATTGCCCAGGCCCAGCTCAAGAGTCAACCAGCAGGTCACATCCTTTGGTGACCTTCTCCAACAGGAAGAAACAGAGAAAATGAGTTTTAAAGCTAAATAGAAAAGAAAAAAAGTTTTGTATATTATATGGAGTAATTTGAACATAATTATCATGGAATGGCCTTCCCAGGGGGCACAGTGGTAAAGAATTGGCCTGCCAGTGCAGGAGATGCAAAAGACATGGGTTCCATCCCTGGATCAGGAAGATTCCTTGGAGGAGGGAGTGGCAACCCACTGTAGTATTCTTGCCTGGAAAATTCCATGGACAGAGGAGCCTGGCAGGCTACAGTTCATGGAACCACAAAGAGTCAGACACAATTGAGCATGCATCAGGGACTAGGATACATTAAATCGTTGTAGATCATGGTGCCATGTAGACCATGCATGTGTGCTCAGATTTTGAATCAAAATAATTTTTAAAAATTTAAATTTTAGTATTATGATAAGAAATACCAGAAAGGATTTTCACTTAGAGTTATGAAGTAATGACCATCTTAAGAGCAATCTTAAAAGCCATACAATTTAAGAAAAGTCAAACAGTGAATGTTGAAGCATCAGATATTAGAATCTAACATTTTGGAGAGTGAAGAACTGTAGCAGTGTGAGGGGACTGCAGCTACAATTTTTCCCTGAGTACCATTGACAATTATGAGCACAGAGCACAGGGCAAGTATCTGGGCTTTAATGTGGCCAGCAAGGGGCTACTTATAGGAGACAGAAAAACCAGCAGATTCCTGAAAAGTGGAACTTTGTTGTTGGCAGTCTTAGTATGACACGGAGACAAAGATTAGGAGATCTATACTTGCCATGAGGATGGTAAATGTAAAAAAACCAGGATCTCTGCTTTAAATCCCTGGAGTGCTACAATTGAAATGAATAGAGATTTGGTAAAACCGCAAAGCCCTCTCGATCCATTCAGCTCAGTCTCTAACTGAATTACAGTTGTTATCCCCTATTTTAGCTGTCTAGCAGAGGAAATACTGAACCTCTCTAGAGAAAGATACCAAGACCAGCCTCTGCAATTTGTTAGATACCTAGAGTTCAAACAAAAGTTACTAATAAGAATGTCAAGAAAAAAAAAACCTATCATTTAAAATTAAGTTTAAAAATTAAAAAATAGTAATAGACACATGGGTTATCCAGATGTTAGATTCAGTAGTCAAAGACCTTAAAAAGTCAATTGATTTGCTTAAGAAAATAGAGCAAAATTGGAGAAAAAAAATATAGAAAGATTGATCACCAAAGTACATTTTATGAAGTAATATTAGAGATAATGGGGAACTTAGCAAATTGACAAAATAATCAAACCAACAGGAAGAAAAATAGCATCCCAAGTGGACATAGAAATGTTAGCATTGCCTCAGAATACCCAAAGCAAAATTAGACCCAGCTAATGCCAATGGGAAAGGGAGGCCTGGCGTGCTGTGATTCATGGGGTCGCAAAGAGTCGGACGCGACTGAGCGACTGAACTGAACTGAACTGAACTGAATGCCAATGGCTAATCACTAAAGAAAGTGAAGTGAAAGTGTTAGTCCTCAATTGTGTCCAGCTTTTTGTGACCCCATGAAATGTAGCCTGGCACACTTCTCTGTCCATGGACTTCTCCAGACAAGAATACTGAAGTGGGTAGCCATTCCCTTCTCCAACAGATCTTCCAGATCCATGGATGGAACCCAGGTCTCCTGCATTACAGACAGATGATTTACCATCTGAGCCACCAGGTAAATAATCTGCCGGCAAGGCAGAAGACATGCAGACATGAGTTTGATCCTTGGGTGGGGAAGATCCCCTGGAGGAGGAAATGGCAACCCACTCCAATATTCTTGCCCTGAAAATACCATGGAAGAGGAGCCTGGTGGGTTACAGTTCATGGGTTTGCAAAGGAATAGACATGACTGAGCAACTAAACAACAATGAAATAGTCAAATCAACAACTCTAGTGGAAACTTAAACATAACTCTTTCAGTAACTGAAAAAAGAAGTAAAAAAAGAATTAATCAAAGATACAGACATTTTGAAAAACATGGTTAACAAGTTTGACCCCTTCAATATATAGAATACAGAAGCCACAGACTATGCATTCTCTGAAATAAACTGCACATGGTACATTTCCCAAATTTAATTGCCTCAGCAAATTTCCAAGAATAGGAGTAATATAGAGAAGCTGCAGACTATGCATTCTTTGAAATAAATTATACATTGTATATTTTGCCAGTTAAAACAAACAAACAAATTTTAAAAAATTAGAATAATGTAGACAACTCCCTGTAGCCAAAATGATGAAATGTGGCCCAAAATTTAATCTCTTAAAATTTTATAAAAATTTAAATAACTGGAAATATTGTGAGCTTTAGAAATTAAAAAATAAAAACAATCAAATTTAGAACACATTTTTAACTGAATAATAATGAAAACCTTAAATGTCAAAACATCAGGAAATAGAGTTCAAATTGTGCTTTGAGAGACAAAACAATATGAATATTGCTGATCAGTCACTCAGTCATGTCTGACTCTTTGCAACCTGTGGACTGCAGCACACAAGGCTTCCCTGTCCTTCACCATCTCCCAGAGCTTGCTGAAACTCGCATCAAGTAGGTGATGCCATCCAAATATCACGTCCTCTGCTGTCCCCTTCTCCTCTTGCCTTCAATCATTCTGAGCATCAGGGTCTTTTCTAATGAGTCATCTCTTCCCATCAGGTGGCCTAAGTATTGGAGCTTCAGCTTCAGCATCAGTTCTTTCAATAAATATTCAGGATTGATTTTCTTTAGGATTGACTGGTTTTATTTCCTTGCAGTCCAAGGGACTTTTGAGAGTCTGCTCCAACGCCACAGTTCAAAACCATCCGTTCTTCAGCACTTAGCCTTTATGGTCCAGCTCTCACATCCATACATGACCACTGGAAAAACCAGAGCTTTGACTAGAGGGACCTTTGTCAGCAAACTAATATCTCTGCTTTTTAATATGCTGTCTAGGTTTGTCATAACTTTTATTCCAAGGAGAAAGCATCTTTTAAATTTGTGGTTGCACTCACTATCTGCAGAAATTTTGGAGCCCAACAAAATAGTCTGTCACCGTTTCCATTGTTTCCCCGTCTATTTGCCATGAAGTGATGGGACCAGATGCCATGATCTTTGTTTTTGAAATGTTGAGTTTTAAGCCAACTTTTTCACTCTCCTCTTCCACTTTCATCAAGAGACTCTTAGCTCCTCTTCACTTTCTGCCATAAGGGTGGTGTCATCTGCATATCTGAGGTTATTGATATTTCTCCCAGCAGACTTGATTCCAGCTTGTGCTTCATCCAGTCCATCATTTCTCATGACTTACTCTGCATATAAATTAAATAAGAGGGTGACAATGTACAGCTTTGATGTACTCCTTTCCCGATTTGGAACCAGTCTGTTGTTTTATGTCCAGTTCTAACTGTTTCTTCTTGACCTGCATACAGCTTTCTCAGGAGGCACGTCAGATAGTCTGGTAATCCCATCTCTTTAAGAATTTTCCACAGTTTGTTGAGATCCACACAGTCAAAGGCTTTGACATAGTCAATGAAGCAGAAGTAGATATTTTTCTGAAACTCGCTTGCTTTTTCAATGATCCAGTGATGTTGGCAATTTGATCTCTGGTTCCTCTGCCTTTTCTAAAACCAGCTTGAACATCTGGAAGTTCACAGTTCACGTACTGTGGAAGCATGGCTTGAAGAATTTTGAGCATTATTTTGCTAGCGTGTGAGATGAGTGCAATTGTGGGGTAGTTTGAGCATTCTTTGTCATTGCCTTTCTTTGGAATGGGAATGAAAACTGAGCTTTTCCGTTCCTGTGGCCACTGCTGAGTTTTCCAAATTTGCTATCATATTGATTGAAGCACTTTAACAGCATCATCTTTTAGTATTTGAAATAGCTCAGCTGGAATTCCATCACTTCTATAAACTTTGTTTGTAGTGATGCTTCTAATATGAATATTAAAAGCTATAAATTAAAAAAATAGGTAATGAGTTCATGATATATGTATATATCTCAGGAAGTTATAAACGTTAATCAAAGCTAATGTAGTAAAAGGAAGCAATAAAAATAAAAAATTATTTAACTAAAAATGGCATACAATAGAATCTTCAAAGCTGCAGTTTTTAAAAGTAAAAATGTGTACCCAATAATCCAAATTATTTTCTTTGTTCCCACTGTTTGATGTGGTTTTACTACTTCTTGCAGTTATTGTTCTACTGTCTCCACTTCAACTTTTCAGTCTCTTTATATTTAAACACAATCTATAATATATTTTTTGTTATAAAATAATAAATATAATCTCTGTTTTTCTGAATAGACCATGATTGGTACAGAAGAAAATCTAAAAACACTTACATACCAAGTATTAATATTAGTATGTGTTCAAAGAAGGCACCAGATACATGGTCAATATCCAAAAATTGATTACATTTCCATAAATCATCCCAAAGCTAAAAATGAATACTTACATCCTCTATAGTATCATCTACAATATTACTGAAAAAAATAATTGTGAATATAACAAAATATAAGACATTTTCTATACTAAGAGCCACACAAAAATTTTTTGAGAAAAATAAATCGGGGTAGCTAAAAGTTATACCATGTTCAAAGATGAGAGGACTCAATATTATAAACGTCAATCACATAGAATCAATCAATTGATTGAGACATCAATCAAAACCTCAGATAAACTTTGTTGTATAAATTGAACAGTTGATTTCAAAACTATTTCCAAAATAACAAGAGGTTAATATATTTGAGACAGTCTATAATAAGAACAAATTTAGATGACTCATTCTATCAGAAAGCAAGACCTTTATTCCAAAACAGGTTATAGCAATTAATAAAATGAAGTGATCCACTAACAGCATTACTGGAATGACCAGTATATATGGCCCTCTAATTTATGACAAAGCCTTTAATGTAGTGAAATAAAAAAATTTCAATAAATGCTTTTGGGTTCACTGTATATCAATATGTGAAAAAGTTAGTCTCCTTTTTCTCCATCACAAATATACAAACATCAGTTCTAAGATTAATTGTTGGAGATAATGGACTTAAGGAATGGAGGTAAAGAAATAATGTAAGAATTTTTACTAATTTAAAGACGCTATTAAATAAGAATAGTCTAGTCCAGAGATGGGGGGAAGATATTTGCAACACACCTGCTCACAAGCATGCTTCAAAGTAGAATATATAAAGAACCTGAAGAAATAAGTAAGAAAAAGGCAAGCAATTTAATAGAAAAATAAACAAAATACTTACGGCAATCCAAAAATATGAGTCTGAATTGCAGATCAACATGTGAATATTTATTTGCCTTCATTAATCAAGAAAAGAAAATTTTGGCAAAGCATGCTTGTAAATTTTCATAATTTTAACTCTTGGCTGGTAAAAAATATAAATTGAGAACAACCACTAGAAACCTATCTGGTGATACTATTAACTAGTAAATCTAAATATTGATATATTCTATGACCCAACCCGTAAGTGAATTATAATCAAATATAATCAAAGGAAATAGATACTATTCATCAAAGAGAATACAAGGATTTTCATAGCAACATTATACAAAATAGCCCCAAACTAGCAACAACCTAACTGTCCATGAACAGAGGGATGAATAATAAATCATGATGTATTTAAATAATGGAATATACAATAGCACTGAGAAATAGTGTTTGAAATTTAATGCAATAATATGGATAGATTGTACAAGTATAATATTGAAGTCACAAATCCATTTAAATATATGATTATTATATTTTTCCACAATTCAAAAGCAAAGAGAAGAAATATATGAGGCTAGAAGTACATTTATGTCTCTTGGGTGACTAGTAAGAGGGAGTGGGCACAAGAAGGCATTTTGAATTGCTGGAAATGCTGTTTCTTTATCTATGAGCTAGTTATATTTTGTGGACAGGCTATCTACAATTATACACTTTGTACTTTTAAGCTTTGTATACACTTTGTACTCACCTTGTATATACTTCAGTGTAGATTCAGTGCTATATACTTCAATGAAAATACACGTTTAAAAATGAGTAATTTTGCTTTAGATTATGATGGATCAAAGTAATCCTCCCACCAAGTATATCTATAAGAACAGGATGAAATTATTTGAAAGGAACCATGCATGTCAGGCAGAAATTTAAATGTCACCATCTCCAATAAGAATGCTCAGAGGAGAGAGTGTGACCTCTATGCTCATTTTCCCTTCAAGGCATTTGCCAGTTTTCAGCCTTCACAGGACTAGGATGTAAATAGTCCAAATGGGAAGTACAGAAGACAGCCTAAGGGAATATGAGAAGCAGTTTTTAAAAAAATCTAACATTGCTAAATTCTTGAAAGGGAGAAGGAAAAAGTAATTCTTAAGGAGATATTTGGCACAAGTTTTCCCAAACTGACTTAAATAACATGCCACAGACTTAAGAAGGTATATGAATACCAGGCAGGGTAAAATAGAACCAAACACAACACACACACAAACATTTATGCAAACAAATAGACAAATAATTCTTGATTAGCACACAATACAAAACCGTAAAGGAAAGATCCATAATTGAACCAATTAAAGTGATGAGCAACTATTCATTAAAAGATGCCATTTAGAAGATATTAGCAAACATATATCCAATGAAGAATTCATATCCACAATATGTAAAATGCATTATATTTATTTGTTAGGACTACTATAACAAATTACCATATACTGACTGCCTTAAAAGAACAAAATTGCATTGACTTGCATGAAAAACTCCAAAATCAAGATCTCTTCAGAGCCTCACTCCACTTCAGGGCTCTAGGGGAGAATCATTCCTTGCCCTGACCAGCATCTAGTGGCTCTTGAATTTCTTGTCTTGTGGCTGTATTACTCAGATTGCTGCCTCTGTCTTCACACTGTCATCTCTCTGTCTTCTCTTCTGTTTCAAATCTCTCTCTACCATCCTTTTACAAAGACACTTTTCACTGGATTTAGCACCTACTTGGGCAATCCAGAATTATCTCCTTATCTCAAAGTTTTTCACTTAGTCACATCTGCACAAACCTTGGTTTTTTTTTCCCTGAACAGGATGACATTAACACATTTCACAGATTTGAAGTGGGTATCTTTTACCTGGCTGTGTGTCCTACCACAAACATCTACAAGTTAATGAGAAAAAAGAAACAGTAAAAACTTAAGAAATCTTGAACACATATCTCCAAATAACCAGTTTTCTTGTGTTCATCCATAAAATAACAGTGGCTGTGTAGGTAGTTTATTTTATGAAGGAATTCAAGAGAGTATGATGAGGATCTTGGAAAGTGTGAAACAAGAAGAAAAAGGACGTGTTATTGAGTCTGTTATTGGTATGGCCAATTTGGGAACAATTCTTAGGAGACCTTCTGAAAAGTCAGGTAGATAGTATGTACCTTGGCATTGTTTGACCAAGTAAGAGGAAAGAAATATTTTTCCACCAACTCATGTCCTGTATGGTCAATGCCTTGCCCATGTGATATTAAGTTCCTTTCACATATTTCAGAATGACTGATAAGGCTCTGGCAGATATCTCTCTAGTAAACCAGGTCCATGATTGGAAACAAAAATATAGGACACAGTTAAAGCAATGCTGCCAGATTAGTCCAGAAAATGTATATTTTCAATGACAATGATTGAGATTAAAAGATGAGGTCAGTTTATGAGGTGGGACAAAAAGGGTCCAACATATAAGTAAATTATAGAAGTCTTTTTTGAGATTCCTGGTGGCTCAGACAGTAAAGAATCTGCCTGCAATGCAGGAGACCCAGGTTCAATTCCTGGGTTGGTAAGATCCCCTGGAGAAGGAAATGACAACCCACTCCAGTAATCTGCCTGTAAAATCCACATGGACAGAGGAGCCTGGTGGGCTACAGTCCATGGGGTCATAAAGAGTCGGGCCTGACTGAGTGACTGACACTTTCTATATCTTTTTAGTTTGGAAAACTTAAATTACATCTTTATTAAGATGCAGAACCCCTGAAATTCTCAATTCTCTGGTTTGACTATAAATGGGCACAGCTCTTTTTCAAAATGCTTTACCTGTGTCTATTAAAGCTGAATTATGTATAGACTGTGGCAATGCAGGTCCACTCTTATGTATGTATCTAACATGAATACAAGTAAATATGTGACTAAATATATGCATACATGTATCATAATAGCATCCATTAGTAACAGAGAAGCATTCAAGTGTAAAAAGGTATATCAATATTAGAATACACAAATAAATTACAGCTTACTCATAGACTGATGAATAAGAACAAACTACAAAAAAAAAAACAACCTTGACTTTAAAAAAAGAGCAAAATATAAATATACAGCAATATAATGAGCAAAAGAAACCTGAAAAAGAGAGCATATATCGCATGAATCTAGTGAATAAAGTTAAAATAGGTAAAACAATTATTCAGTGATAGAAGTCAACGTAGTTATTTTTTCAAGATTAGTAGTAGGGTAATATTTTACATCTTATTCTATATTGTGGTAACACAAGAATGTTCATCTTGTGAAAATATACTGGGCTCTATATGTATCTGTACACTTCTCACAATGCATGCTTTACTTCAGTAAAATTCATTCCTTAATATTAGAATTTTTTTTCATATTGTGGAAAATTAAGAATGTACAGAGAATAAGAAAATAAGATAAATATTTCACTATTTAAATAACATTTATTTCCTTCTGATATTTCACCTAGGCATATACAGGCAGCCCTTATTAGGATACCCATTAGCCTCTGTATGACTAACAGTTTCTTTTTCCCACTCAGTGGAGATCCATAATTAGGCAAAGTGATTGCCAGCCCTGGCATATTTCCATGTAAAGGAGACAGGCTCCCAGCAGTGTCCATGGAGACAGCCTGTGAAGTTAAAATGGCTCAGCTGGGATCTTGTTTCCTCCATTAGGGTGTCAGAAATCGTTATAATCAGTTACTGACTGACTTTTAAACTCTGCCAGATCATAGGGCAACTTTTCTGTATTATACCTTAATATTTCCTAATTTTGAATATTTTTATACAGTCATTATTTGTGTTTTAACTATAATTTGGGATGTGGCCTACTTTATCATTCTTACCCAGTTAATATGTAAAAATACATTCATCCTAGATATTCCAGCACACAGAATAGTGTTCCAGTGTATATGTGTTTGTGTGTGCTAAGTTGCTTCCGTCCTGTCTGACTGTGATCCTCTGGACTGTAGCCCTCCAATCTCTTCTGTCCATGGGGATTCTCCAGGCAAGGATACTGGAGTGGGTTGCCATTTCCTTCTCCAGGGTATCTTCCTGACCCAAGGATCGAACCTGCATCTCGAATGTCCTTTGTCGCCTGCATTGGAAGGCCCATTCTTTACCACTAGCTCTACCTGGTGTGTATATAGTTCAGCTTTTGTTCTTAAGGAGAAGAACCTTGAAGACAAGGTCGGAAATCTGGATTGAAAATCCTTAGCAAGCTACCTCTTTTCTCCATAACCATTTCCTCTACTGTCTGAGTGTAGAAACACTGACTATACACCACTGAAATCATATTTCCTCAATTACTGGCACTTTAATCACAGATACAAAGCATTGGTCTTGGTAAACTGAGATTCCATGTAGGTATCAGGAACTCAAGTCACTACTTCTTAAACCCTAATGTGTGTCAGAATTATATGGAAGGTTTAGTAAAATACAGATTCCTAGGCCCCATACTCAAAGTTGCTGATTTCATAGGTCTGATGAAGCTTGAGAATATATTGCTAACCAATTTCATTGACTCTGCTAAAGCCTTAGGCTGTGTGGATCACAACAAACTAGGAAAAATTCTGAAATAGATGGGAATACCAAACCACCTAACCTGCCTCCTGAGTGATCAATATGCAGGTCAAGAACCAACAGTTAGAACCAGACATGGAACAAACACTGGTTCCACATTGGGAAAGGATTACGGCAAGGCTGTATATTGTCACCTGCTTATTCAACTTTCATGCTTTTATACATCACGTGAAATGCTGGATTGAATGAAGCACGAGCCAGAATCAAGATTCTGAAATACCGATAACCAGTATTGGGAGAAATGCCAATAACCTCAGATATAGAGATGATACCACCCTTATGCCAGAAAGCAAGGAGGAATTAAAGAACCTCTTGGTGAAGGTGAAAGAGGACAGTGAAAAAACTGGCTTAAAACTCAGCATTCAAAATCTGAGATCATGGCATCCAGTCCCATCACTTCATGGCAATAGATGGGGAAACAATGGAAACAGTGATAAACTTGATTTTCTTGGGCTCCAAAACCTCTTTGGACAGTGACTGCAGCCATGAAATTCAAAGATGCTTGCTCCTTGGAAGAAAAGCAATGACAAAAACAGACAGTGTATTAAAAAGCAGAGACATTACTTTGCTGACAAAGGTCTGTCTAGTCAAAGCTACAGTTTATCCAGGAGTCACATACAAATGTGAGAGCTGGATGACAAAAAAGGGTGAGTGCCGAAGAACTGATGCCTTAGAATTAATTGTGCTGGAGAAGACTCTTGAGAGTCCCTTGGACTGCAAGGAGATCAAACCAGTCAATCCTAAAGGAATTCAGTCCTGAATATTCATTGGAAAGACTGATGCTGAAGCTCTGGTACTTTGGCCACGTGATGCAAGGAACTGACTCATTGGAAAAGACCCTGATGCTGGGAAAGATTGAAGGCAGGGAAAGGGGACAAAAGAGGATTAGATTGTTGGATGGCACCACCGACTCGATGGATTTGAGTTTGAGCAAGCTCTGGGAGTTGGTGATGGACAGGGAAGCCTGGTGTTCTGCAGTCCATGAAGTCACAAAAAGCTGGACATGACTGAGCACCTGACAGCAACAACAACAAATTTCCAGGCAATGCCAGTACTGCTGGTCAGACGTTTATGCTAAAGACTGCAGGCTCAAGGGAACCTACCTTTAGTACTCTGACCTGTGTCTGGTCTTTGTTTTGGCTTCTTTTCTCTGTTGATAGCTGCTGTTTTTGACTGTTCATCAAGTTTACAACCTCCCTTCTACTTGTTTTCTACTAGTAGCAATTTTTACCTCCTTCACACTTCCTGGGTATGTCTAATGAATGTTAGTGTTAGAGTGAAGCTATCACACAGGTTTAAGCATGCTAACCCACATGAAAGAATAATCCCAGCCAAAAGATTAGAACAGTGTAGGGATGTGACTCAAGCAGGGTCAATCAACATAGATGCATAGGTAGGTAGATCGTGTGAAATGGAATATCTTCTACCATATCAGTAAGCAAAGATGTAATAGTCATCAGCCTCTAAATGTGAGTGAGGACTCCCAAAATGGAAAACAAAGCCTATGATCCAGCAGGTGCCTTACCACCCCATAGTGATTGCTGAGGAGCTGGGAGAGAGAGGTGGTAGAATGTGAGCAATGAAAAAAATACAACAGGAGCTGGCTCTACATAGCTGAGATCCCTCTGAATGGAGTGACTTCAGTAATCCCAGATTCTTAGATTTTCCCAAAATAGAATTCCTTAACTTGATATCTGTTTTACCTTGTTGTTCAGTCACTCGGTCATATTCCACTATTTGCGACCCCATAGACTGAAGCAAGCCAGGTTGCCCTATCCTTCACCATTTCCCAGAATTTGCTCAAATTCCTGTCCGTTGAGTCAGTGATGGCATCCAATCATCTCATCCGCTGCTGTCCCCTTCTCCGTCCTTCAGTCTATGTCAGCAGTAGGGTTTTTTCCAATGAGTTGGCTCTTCCCATCAAGTGACCAAAGTACTGGAGCTTCAGCTTCAGCATCAGTCCTTCCAGTGAATATTCAGGATTTATTTCCTTTAGGATTGACTGGTTTTATCTCCTTGCTGTCCAAGGGATACTTGAGTCTTCTCCAGCACCACAGTTTGAACGCATCAATTCTTTGACACTCAGCCTTTTTTACTGTCCATCTCTGAAGCACACATGACTACTGGAAAAGCCATAGCTTTGACTATATAGACCTTTGTAGGCAGAATAATGACCTTTATATTCTCTCCTTTTAATACACTGTCTAGGTTTGTCATAGCTTTTCTTCCATGGGGCAAGCGTCTTTTAATTTCGTGGCTTCAGTCACCATCTGCAGTAACTTTGGAGCCCAAGAAAATAAATTTTGTCACTGTTTCCACTGTTTCCCCATCTATTTGCCATGAAGTGATGGGACTGGATGTAGTTATCTTAGTTTTTTGAATGTTAAGTTTTATGCCAGTTTTTCCACTCTCCTCTTTCGCCTTGCTCCAGCAAAGCACAGCCGCTGCTCCTTACCTTGACCATGGGGTAGCTCCTCTCAGTGGCCTTCCCTACAGAATGATCTGTTGGTTTCCAACGCAAGCCATTCACTATCATGGTAACGATACATACAAGTCTATGCCCCAACCAGTAACACTAAAGAAGCTGAAATTGAACAGTTCTATGAAGACCTACAAGGCCTTTTAGAACAAACACCCCAAAAAGATGTCCTTTTCATTATAGGGGACTGGAATGCAAAAGTAGGAAGTCAAGAAATACCTTGAGTAAGAGGCAAATTTGTCCTTGGGGTACAGATTTAAGCAGGGCAAAGGCTCATAGAGTTTTGCCAAGAGAACGCACTGGTCATAGCAAACACCTTCTTCCAACAACACAAGAGAAGATTCTACACATGGACATCACCAGACGGTCAACACGGAAATCAGATTGATTATATTCTTTGCAGCCAAAGATGGAGAAGCTCTATACAGTCAGCAAAAACAAGACTGGGAGCTGACTGTGGCTCAGATCATGAACTCCTTATTGCCAAATTGGGACTTAAATTGAAGAAAGTGGGGGAAAACCACTAGACCATTCAGGTATGACCAAAATCAAAACCCTTAAGATTATACAGTGGAAATGAGAAATAGGATTAAGGGACTAGATCTGATAGAGTGCCTGATGAACTATGGATGGAGGTTCATGACATTGTACAGGAGACAGGAATCAAGATCATCCCCAACAAAAAGAAATGCAAAAAAGTAAAATGGCTGTCTGAGAAGGCCTTATAAATAGCTGTGAAAAGAAGAGAAGCAAAAAGCAAAGGAGATAAGGAAAGATATACCAATTTCAATTCAGAGTTCCAAAGAATAGCAAGGAGAGATAAGAAAGCCTTCCTCAGTGATCAATGCAAAGAAATAGAGGAAAACAACAGAATGGGAAAGACTAGAGATCTCTTCAAGAAAATTAGAGATACCAAGGGAACATTTCATGCAAAGATGGGCTCAATAAAGGACAGAAATGGTATGGACCTAACAGAAGCAGAAGATACTAAGAAGAGGTGGGAAGAATACACAGAAGAACTGTACAAAAAATATCTTCATGACCCAGATAAACACAATGATGTGATCACTCATCTGGAGCCAGACATCCTGGAATGTGGAGTCAAGTGGGCCTTAGGAAGTATCACTACAAACCAAGCTAGTGGAGCTAATGGAATTCCTGTTGAGATATTTCAAAACCTAAAAGATGATGCTGTGAAAGTGCTGCACTCAATATGTCAGCAAATTTGGAAAACTCAACAGTGGCCACAGGACTGGAAATGTCGGTTTTCATTCCAATCCCAAAGAAAATCAATGCCAAAGAATGCTCAAACTACCACACAATTGCACTCATCTCACATGGTAGTAAAGTAATGCTCAAAATTCTCCAAGGCAGGCTTCAGCAATACGTGAACTGTGAACTTCCAGATGTTCAAGCTGGTTTTGGAAAAGGCAGAGGAACCAGAGATCAAATTGCCAACATCACTGGATCATCAACAAAGCAAGAGAGTTCCAGAAAAACATCTATTTCTGCATTATTGACTATGCCAAAGCCTTTGACTGTGTGGATCACAATAAACTGTGGACAATTCTGAAAGAGATGGGAATACCAGACCACGTGACTTGCCTCTTGAAAATCCTGTATGCAGGTCAGGATACAACAGTTAGAACTGGACATGGAACAACAGACTGGTTCCAAATAGGAAAAGGAGAACGTCAAGGCTGTATATTGTCACCCTGCTTATTTAACTTCTATGCGGAGTACATCATGAGAAACGCTGGGCTGATTGAAGCAGAAGCTGCAATCAAGATTGCCAGGAGAAATATGAATAACCTCAGATATGCAGATGACACCACCCTTATGGCAGAAAGTGAAGAAGAACTAAAGAGCCTCTTGATGAAAGTGAAAGAGGAGAGTGAAAAAGTTGGCTCAAAGCTCAACATTCAGAAAACGAAGATAATGGCGTCAGATCCCATCACTTCATAGCAAATAGATGGGGAAACAATGAAAACAGTCGCTGACTTTATTTTTTTAGGCTCTAAAATCACTGCAGATGGTGACTGAAGCCATGAAATTAAAAGACACTTACTCCTTGGAAGTAAAGTTATGACCAACCTAGACAGCATATTAAAAAGCAGAAAGTTTAGTTTGTCAACAAAGTCTGTCTAATCAAGGCTATGGTTTTTCCAGTGGTCATGTATGGATATGAGAGTTGGACTATAAAGAAAGCTGAGCACCGAAGAATTGATGCTTTTGAACTGTGGTGTTGGAGAAGACTGTTGAGAGTTCCTTGGACTGCAAGGAGATCCAACCAGTCTATCCTAAGATAAATCAGTTCTGGGTGTTCATTGGAAGGACTGATGTTGAAGCTGAAACTCCCAATATTTTGGCCACCTGATGCAAAGACCTGACTCATTTAAACCTGATGTTGGGAAAGATTGAAGCCAGGAGGAAAAGGAGACGAAAGAAGATGAGATGGTTAGGTGGCATCACCTACTTAATGGACATGAGTTTGGGTAAAGTTGGTGATGAACAGGGAGGCCTCGCGTGCTGCAGTTCATGGGGTCACAAAGAATCATATACGACTGAGCAAGTCAACTGCTCTGAACTTTCACCTTACTAAAATGCTCTTTAAATCCTCTTTGCTTTCTAGCATAAGGGTGGTGTCATCTCTGTGTCTGAGGTTTATTGATATTTCTCCTGGTGTTCCTGGTTCCAGCTTTTGCCTCATCCAGCCCACCATTTCGCATGATGCAGTCTGATGCAAAGAACTGACTTATTTGAAAAGATCTTGATGCTGGGAAAGATTGAAGGTGGGAGGAGAAGGGGACAACAGAGGATGACATCGATGGACAGCATCACCAACTCAATGGACATGAGTTTGAGTAAACTCCAGGAGTTGGTGATGGACAGGGAGGTCTGGCGTGCTGCAGTCCATGGGGTCGCAAAGAGTCAGACACGACTGAGTGACTGAACTGAACTGAACTCTGCATTTAAGGTAAATAAGGGTGACAATATACAGCCTTGATGTACTTCTTTCCCAATTTGGAAGCAGTCCATTGTTCCACGTTCAGTTCTTACTGTTGTTTCTTAAGCTGCATACATATTTCTCAGGAGGCAGGTAAGGTGGACTGGGTTTAACATCTCTTGAAGAGTTTTCTGTTTGTTGTGATCCACACAAAGACTTTAACATAGTCAATGAAAAAGTAGTAGAAGTAATTTTTCAGTAAGTCTCTTGCTTTGTTTGTGGTCTAGCAGATGTTGGCAATTTGATCTCTGGCTCCTCTGCCTTTTTGAAGTCTAGCTTGTACATCTGGAAGTACTGGGTTCACATACTGTTGAAGGCTATTTTTGAAGATTTGAATATTACCTTGCTAGCCTGTGAAGTGAGTGAAATTGTGCAGTAGTTTGCACATTGTTTGGCATTGCCCTTCTTTGGGATTGGAATGAAATCTGACCTTTTCCAGTCCTGTGGCCACTACTGAGCTTTCCAAACTTGGTGGCATATTGAGTGCAGCACTTTCACAGCATCATCTTTTAGGATTTGAAATAACTGAGCTGGAATTCCATCACCTACACTAGTTTTGTTCATAGTGATGCTTCCTAAGACCCACTTATCTTTGCACTGCAAGATATCTGAGTCTAGGTGAGTTACCACACCATTGTGGTTATCGAGGTCAAAGATATTTTTTGTATAGTTCTTTTGTGTATTCTTGCCACCTTAATATCTTCTGCTTCTGTTAGGTCCATAATTTCTGTCCTTTATTGTGCCCATCTCTTCATGAAATGTTCCCTTAGCATCTCTAATTTTCTTGAAGAGATCTCTGGTCTTGCCCATTCTGTTCTTTTCCTCTATTTTTTTGCATTGATCGCTGATGAAGGCTTTCCTATCTCCCCTTGCTATTCTCTGAAACTCTGCATTCAGTTAGATATATCTTTTCTTTTCTCCTTTTTCTTTTGCTTCTTTACTCAGCTATTTGTAAGGCCTCCTCTGACAACCATTTTAACCTTTTTGCATTTTTGGGGGGGAATAGTTTTGATCACTTCCTCCTGTACAATGTTGTGAACCTATGTCATAGTTCTTTAGGAACTCTTATCTATCAGATCTAATTCCTTGATTCTATTTGTCACTTTTACTGTATAATTGTAGGGGATTTGATTTAGCTCATATCTGAATGGCATAGTAGTTTTCCCTACTTTCTTCAATTTAAGTCTGAATTTGGCTAGAGGGCGTTCATGATCTGAGCCACAGTCAGCTCTGGGTCTTGTTTTTGCTGACTATACAGAACTTCTCCATCTTTGGCTGCAAAGAGCATAATCAATCTGATTTTGGTATTGACCATCTGATGATGTCCGTGTGTAGAGTTTTCTCTTGTGTTGAAAGAGGGTGTTTGGTATGACCAATGCGTTCTTTGGCAAAACTCTGTTAGCCTTTGCCCTGATTCATTTTGTACTTCATTCCCAAACTTGCCTGTAACTCCGGGTATCTCTTGATGTCCTACTTTTGCATTCCAGCCCCCTATGATGAAAAGGACATCTTTTTTTGGGTATCAATTCTAGAAGGTCCTGTAGGTCTTTACAGCACAGTTCAGTTTCAGCTTCTTTGGCATTAGTGGTTGGGACATAGACTTGGATTACTGTGATAGTGAATGGTTTGCCTTGGAAATGAACAGAGATCATGTTGTCATGATCATTTTTGAGATTGCCCCAAACCTGCATTTCGGATTCTTACGTTGACTATGAGGGCTACTCCATTTCTTCTAAGGGATTCTTGCCCTTAGCAATAGATACAATGGTTGTCTGAATTCAATCCACCCATTCCTGTGCATTTTAGTTCACTGATTCCTAAAATGTCAGTGTTCATACTTGCCATCCAATTTACCTTGATTGATGGACCTAACATTCCAGGTTCCTATGCAGTGTTCTTTACAACATTGGACTTGATTTGCACCACTAGACATATCCACAACTGGGCGTTGTTTCCATTACTTAACAATAATTCTGGATGTTTAGACTTCCTGCTCCTTTTGTTGCAAACTTGTATATAGTCTGACTCCCGTTCCTGCCTTCTCAGAGCAGTCTTCCAGGGCTTCCTGGGATGCTGTTCCTGAGTTTGAAATCCTACGATTTTCCCACCAAAAGTCTTTAAATCTTTATTTTCAGGCTGTGAATATTTTTTAGTTAGCCTTAGATAGATATATCATTATCGTTGTCATGTCTGCAAAGTCCTGTCTAAAACTTGTGACTTATGACCCCATGGGCTATAGCCTGTCAGGCTCCTCTTCTCATGGATTTCCCAGTCAAGAGTACTGAAGTAGGCTGCCATTTCCTTCTCCAAGATAGACATATAAGTAAGATGTCAGTCTTCTATATAAAATTCTCCAGTGACTCCTTCATAAAACCAAAATTCTTTGAATGGCATACATGTCCCTAAATGATCTATAATTCACAACCTTCTATCACTACAGATGCCATTTCTTAACACTCTCTGTGTTATTTTCATTCTAGTTCAAATTGCCTCTTCCAGTATCCATGTTTTCTACTACCTGGAAATCTCATCAAATGGCTGTCTTCTCTAGATTCTTCACAAGCACCAACTGGTCTTTCCTACCCTAATTATTGTACTTACCCTTTCAATTTCCCCTTGCCTGAGCATCCTTTCTTCCTGCTTCATCGTCATACTACTTACCAACTTCTAGTATATTTTTAAATGTACAGCATTTTGGTGCATATTTTGCCTCTTGCTACTTCAGCTAATCATAACATTGTGAAAACAATAAATTTTGTTTATTTTATTCACTACTATGTCCTCGGTACCTATGCAGGCAGCTAGTTCTATTCAGTATATATTAATATTTATTGAATCACCTTTAACTCATCAATGCCTATAAATAATTAAAAATGGATCACAGTATAGCTTATTTTCATAAAGTATGCCAAGTTTTACTTTAGTTAAATGTTGCTGAAGAAAATCAATCTGAAGTAAAAATGAGAAATTTGCTAGCTTTTCAATAAGTGCTTCTTTATTATAGATGTTTATTCTAAAATCATTCTTTTAAATTTTTCTCTTAAAAAGTTGAAGTCCTTACAAGCTTGATAGTCCAATAATAAAGTTAAGACACATAACATCTTTACACATTTCTGTACCTCCACTCCCCCAGCATCTCTCTCTCCAGGTTTTATTAATTGTTATTTTTATATTTTCAAGATTGATATTTATAATCCTTATAAACCATGACTTTTATTTTTATATTAAATTGGTGGTGATGGTGACTTAGTCTCTAAGTTGTGACTTTTCCAGCACTTGGGACCCCATGGACCTTAGCGTACCAGTCTTCTGTCCATGGGATTTCCCAGGCAAGTATACTGGCACTGGAGGCCGTTTCCAAGGGATCTTCCTGACCTAATGATGAAACCTGCATCTCCTGGGTCTCCTGCATTGGCAGACAGATTCTTTACCACTGAACCATCAGAGAAGCCTATGTTAAATTGGATTCACTGCCAACTGTTTTACTAAAAGGTCTCTTATTGGCTGAAATTCAATATAAGCAACAGCCCCTCAACCCGCCCCCCCCCCCCCCCAGGGATAGCACATATGTGAATCCTTGTGAGAATATCTTATTACCTAGTTTCTCTTAGAGTAAATGTCTCTTAAGTTATTATATATATAGGGAATAATTTTCTTTCAGATGGAGTTGGAAATGGAATATTACCTATGCTTAGAGGTTCTTGGTGACCAATGTAGTAACAATAATTATTCAAGGCAAATATTTCTCTCTTTTCACATTACTCTGCATCTCCATGGAAACATTACTCTGAAGGAAATTCTGTATTTTTGCTTTTTTTTTGCTGTGGTTTCCTTTCATCAGTCTTAGCTTGTTATTTTTTGTTTATTCTTCCTTGTTATAAATTTATACTTATATATCAATGATACAGTAGCCTGAAAATTGGAGGATGAACAGTAGGATGGAGTCAGCTCTAGTTGACTCCTAAATTAGTCCCCAGGCTTCCTATTTCCAGCATTTCAGTTATGGCTTATTCCTGGTAGTAAAGTAGGGTATTTTTTTCCACGTGTCCCAAATATCCTCATTAGCACACTTTACATTCTGTATTATGGATTATTGCTTAACTTCTTATGGCATTTTATCCTCCTACTTCTGTTAATATTACTGCTTCTCAGAGGGGTAATTAGAAATCTAGTACTCATATCTTCCATCAGATTCATCCTATTTTTACTTTAACCTTCCCTAACTTTTAATTTTGTTGAAAAGTTCTGACATTTTATATATAATCACTTCACTCATTTCCTAGAATACAGAGGGAAAGAGAGTGTGAGTAAGTAGAAAGAGAGAGAGAGCTGAGGTCAATGAGACCTCTGTACTTTCTTTAAAACATACATGGAAATCTATAAGAAAGAAAATCTTTATTAATTTGCCTCTTCAGAAAACCCACATTCAGTAGCTGGCTCACTCAGGTGTTTATGTGGAACTCAATGTATTTAGGAAATCTAGAAGTAATAAAATTAAATTTACCCACATGTATATCAGTTTTTGACTTTATCAGAATTTCAGGTTATTTTTCTTGTGCCTCTAATCTAGATTCCATGTGTTATTCAGACAAATTGGTACATGCATTTTTTTTCCAGAAAAGATTTGGCTTATTTAGGGCTCTCAAAATTATTATAGCATGGGATATAACATGAAGGTAGGTATCCTCAACAATCACTCCCCTCTAGACTGGAGGAGGATTAATGAGTTATTTTGGATGAGATATGAGTGATTTAAGATAAATATTAAGTTTCTTCTCTCCAATCTATTCTATCTTGAACTATCCTAGATACCTCACATATAATAATGTGACATAATCATAGAAAATCAGTTAATATTATAGTCATTACAAAGAGATGATTTTGTGAACAGAAAAGCAACTTAGAGTGATCTTGTAAACTGATGTTAGCTGCCATTTTAAGAAAAAGAAAACTTACTTTATAAGACACGGTAAAATATAACTCTTACACAGTGTATGTTGTGAATAGACAAAGAAATAAAAGTAAATACTACAGTTAAACATCCATAAATGAAAGAAGGCCACAGCTGCATAAAAACAGACCCTTTTCAACTAAACATTGTGTTATAATTGAATTGCCCGCTGAGCCAAACAAAAATCATCTCTCTCAGAATCAGATTCTGACTGTCATGCACTTTAAGTGAAGGCAAGCAAAATGCCTCTCCACGTGTTCAGAGAGTGTTATGGCTTTCACATGGTTTTGGAAAGCTTTTCCACAGGGTTTTTCATAATTGTATTTTCCCCAGGTTAAAAGAAATCTCTAATAACAGTGCCTTTTTTATTCCCCAGGTACTTTTCTGCCTATATTACACAAGAGACCACTGTGATTCACAGGAGGAGCTCTCTTTGCAAGATTCAAACTAATTTTTGCACAAACTTCATTGAAGTTTTAGAGTATTGAATTTTTTTAAGTAATGCAACTGGCTTTTAAGAACTTTTTCAATTAATGCTTATTCCTTTATCCTTTCTAACTGGCACAGTAAATTTTGTGCTGTATACTATGTGTTATATTCATACACCTCTTATATCATTTTATGTCAAACACTGTATACATGTAGGGTAGGTAAAATAAATATTAATAGATACATAAGTATAATATGGGTGCAAATATAACACTTGCCTCTTTCACTTCATGAAAGTGAAAGAGGAGAGTGAAAATGTTGGCTTAAAACTCAACGTTCTGAAAACTAAGATCATGGCATCTGGTCCTATCACTTCATGGCAAATAGATGGGGAAACAATGGAAACAGTGACAGATTTTATTTTCTTGGGCTCCAAAATCACTGCAGATGGTGACTGCAGCCATGAAATTAAAAGACCCTTGTTCCTTGGAAGAAAAGCTATGATCAAACTAGACAGTGTATTAAAAAGCAGAGACATTACTTTGCCAACAAAGGTCCATCTAGTCAAAGCTATGGTTTTTCGAGTAGTCATGTATGGATGTGAAAGTTGGACTAGAAAGAAAGCTGAGCGCCGAAGAGTTGATGCTTTTGAACTGTGGTGTTGGAGGAGACTCTTGAGAGTCCCTTGTACTGCAAGGGCATCCAACCAGTCCATCCTAAAGGAAATCAACCCTGAATATTCATTGAAAGGACTGATGCTGAAGCTGAAGCTCCAATACCCCCAAAAAAGATAAATCCCTAATCTTTATGCATGTATTAAGAAGAAATTTAAAATTCTGAAAGTTAGTCCATGAAAGAATACAGGATATACATATAGAAAATTAAATAAGGCCAATGAGGCAATTACTAACTCCCATAGTAATTGAACCATAAAGAAGGCTAAGCGCTGACGAATTGTGATACTTTCAAATTGTGGTGCTGGAGAAGACTCTTGAGAGTCCCTTGGACAGCATAGAGATCAAACCAGTCAGTCCTAAAGGAAATCAGCCCTGAATACTCATTGGAAGAATTGATGCTTAAGCTGAAGCTCCAGTACTCTGGCCACCTGATGCAAAGAGCCAGCTCACTGGAAAAGACCCTGATGCTGGGAAAGATTGAGGGCAGGAGGAGAAGGGGGCAACAGAGGATGAGATAGTTGAATGGCATCATTGACTCAGTGGACATGAGTTTGAGTAAACTCTAGGAGATAATGAAGGACAGTGAAGCCTGGCGTGCTACAGTCCTTAGGGTCACAAATAGTTGAACACAACTTAGTGACTGAACAACAGCAACAGGTGAAAGAAAGCTATACAAAGTAATGCATACATTTATTCAGCATTATATAAGCCAGCTATGAAATATTACATAGTCATAGTGATACAAATATAGTATTTATGAAACTCAAAGTAATTGTGTTGTTTTTGAAAGAAATGAGCATGTATGTTTATCTTGCAAGTGGAGGTGTATAGAGACTGGTAGAGTGTTAAGAAGATAAACTATGGCTTTCCACAAGAAGGAAACCAATAGATAACATGTAATACCAACAACTCAATGCATTACAAGCACATGTTGGTTTTTTGTCCTTCTGTGCAGCTTGCAAGATCTTACTTCCCCAGCCAGAGAGAAAACCTGGGCCCCACCAGTGAAATTGCCGAGTCCTTACCACTGGTTCTCCAGGAAAACCCAATATAAACACATTTTTAAGAGACATGGAGATAAATGCCAAAAGATATATTGGAAGAAATGAAAGTGACAGCTTCTGGAAATCAGAGATTGGAGAATGGTTAATAGTGGGACAATGACTGTCATTTTCTTTTTAAAAGATATTTAAGACTTGCACTTTTTAACTACACTCATGAATAACTAATAGAATTGTAAATATATGTCTGTGTGTGTGTATACACGCACACACACACACACACACACACACACACACACACACACATAGAGAGAGAGAGGTTTGAATGATTTATGTGTAGGTATATATGATTTTAATTATCATCAAAGTGATTACATGTGTGCATACATGCTCAGTTGCTTCAGTCATGTCTGAGTCTTTGCAACCCTATGTACTGTAGCCTGCTAGGCTCCTCTGTCCATGGGATTCTTCAGGCAAGAATACTGGAATGTGTTGCCATACTGTTTTCCAGGGGATCTTCCTGACCCTGGGATTGGACCCGTGTCTCCTGCAGCTCTTGTGTTGCAGGCAGATTCTTTACCTCTGAGCCAACCAGGGAAGCCCATCAAAATGATTTTATATAGTGTCTTATGCTGACAGTAACAGCTAAATCCATAGCCCCATATCCACATCTCCACAATTAGTTTTACCATTTAGGAATTGATGTGAGAGCCAAATTCCAGAAAGTTTAAATGATAAGTCCAAATCTAATACGTAGGAATTAAAAGAGGAAAGAGTATTAAATCATACCTCAGACCTTTATGCTACATTTTACCTGGCCTATTTATATTAAAGAACACATTCTACTGTACATATTTGTGCCTAGTAAGATAAGTAAGAATGAAGCCATATATTTCAAGGGAAAATATTCATATAAATCTATTGTATTGTTATCACTCTATAAGTGGGAGAATACAGATCCATGACTGTATGTCTAATTATTTCAAGTTGTCTGTGACTCTTTTTTTCCCCCTGATTTTCTATCTTGACATTTAATGATGGCATAAATAAAAAAGACATTGTCAAAATTTAATGTATCTTTACTGTCTTGAAGCCATAAAAGTGATAGGGAATGAAAATGGACTATTTTTGAATAGTTTCCAGATGACTTTGATAAATAATGAAATTCATCATTAAATCAAACTTTTTTTTTTGCTTCTGAGCAAACACATATGATATATAGTTCCAGATCCAATTTAAAATTCAACACGATGAAGACATGCACAGCAATAAAAAATGCATTAACATCATGAATGTCTGTGAAAGAGCAAACTTGCAAAAAAAAATGGACAGTGATGTCAAAATAAAATTATACTATGTGTTACTCTCAGTTTTAGTGCTTCCATTACTCGCATGGAATTTGGGAGATTGTGGAGGAAGCATTAGTACCAAGTGATTTTTCATCTGGGTTGATGCATCCATGTTACCATACACATATCAGAGAAATGAATATAGATTGAGGTTTAATACATAATAAATACTTATATTGTAGGCACAAATTTTATGCATGGTAGTGTCTTCTCAACTGTGAATAATAAATAGCACATATTTTTAATTTTATGTGACTATTGTTCATGTTGTTAGTGAAAAAAAGCATTGATGGTGTCAACCTGTGCTTGAGAAGGTGAAAATTTATATACTTATACTTAATATATTCCAGTGTTTTTAAATTGCACATGATTTGTTTTTTATCACATTTCTACTGCTTAGAATAAAGTATGGTATAGTCCAGGGACTCATTGCTTCATTAATCCTTTAAATTTCATTAATCAATTCATTAAACAAATATTTATCATGAATATACAACAACTTTATTACATTTTTTGCACTGGGTAGAACATGAAACAAAGTAAGATTTCTTCCCTCATGGAACTTAAAAACTAATGAGAGGAAACAGATAATGAACATTTAAAATTTGCTAAAATATAGAATGAAGCTTGGTGGCATATATCACAAAGAAAAATAAATTAGGAAAAAAAATAGAAAATGCCAAGTGCAATTCTAAATGGGTTGAATTGTGTCCATTAAGAAAATAAGTCAAAGTCCAATCCTCAGTACCTCAGAATGTGACCTTATTTAGAAATGGGGTTGTTGCAGTTATAAGGACTTAAAATGAGATCATACAGGAGTATATGGAGCAATCTAATATAACTTGTGTCCTTAGAAGAGAAAGACATGGAGGGAATACAGCTATGGGAAGTAGTAGAAACACTGGGAAGATGCTGTGTGACGATGGAGGCCCCAGCTGGACTGATAGATCTATAAGCCAAGGAGTGCTGAGGGTCACTGGCTGTCACCATAAACTAAGAGTGGAAGAGATTCTTCCGTTGTGCTCTCAGGAAAAATTAACCCTTGATTAGTCCCTTGCTTTCGGACTTGGAGCCTCCAGAACTGTAAGAGAATACATTTCTGTTCTTTTAAAGTCACCCGGTTTGTGGAACTTTGTTATGGCAGCTCCAGAAAATGAATATAAAAGCCACATAGAAAGTCAGAAAAAGCCACATAGAGAAGGTGACTCTGTCAGTAAAGACCCGAAAGAGGCAAGGGACAGATGCATGTGAAAATCAGTGGAAGAGATTCTAGGCAGAGGGAAAGGCAAATTCAAAGTTCTGGAGTTCAATGGTGACTCCTGTGTGGCTGGAGCAGCGTGTTTAAAAAAGAACTTAATGGAAAATAATATTCCATTTTGGATATACCCACAATGGAATATTAACTGTTTGTATATCTATCTGTCTATATCATATCTTCTTTATTTATTCATCTCTCAGTGGACATTTAGATTGCTTCTATGTCTTGACTATTGTAAATAGTTTTGCACTGATCATTGGGGTGTATGTATCTCTTTGAATTATGGGTTTATCTTCCCTGGTGGCTCATCAGAATAGAATCCTCCTACCAATGTGGGGGATGCATGTTTGATCCCTGAATCAGGAAGATGCCCTGGAGAAGGAAATGGCAACCCATTCCACTGTTCTAGCCTGGGAAATCCCATGAACAGAAGAGCCTGGTTAGGTACAGTCCATGAGGTCACAAGAGTTATACACAACTTAGCAATGAAACAACAAACAGTACCCAGGAATGGGATTGCAATAACTGTTTTTAGAGGATGTGGTACACACACACATACACACACACACGCACACACTGAAATATTACTCTAGATAAAAACAAATGAAATAATGCTTTTTGCCCAGTGACATGGATGGACCTAGAGATTATCATAGTAAGTGAAGTAAACTGGACAAAGAAATTTATTCATTGTACTGCACACTTGAAACTAGTGCTTAGGTTTTGTCTTTTACCAGCAAAGGTTTTGGTGGGTTCTGAGCAAAAGAGTGACTTGATCAGATTTTTAAAAAAATTTTGTTGAAGTATTGCTGATTTACAATGTTGTGTTTAATATCTGCTATAGAACAAAGTGACTCAGTGTACCAGTGCAGAGATTGGCTTTGTTGTGAAAATATTGTTCACCTATAGAACTAAAGAGCCTCTTGAGGAGGGTGAAAGAGGAGATTGAAAAAGCTGGCTTAAAACTCAACATTCAGACATCTAAGATCATGGCATCCAGTCCCACCATTTATGGCAAACATGGGGGAAAAGTGGAAACAGTGACAGACTTTATTTTCTTGGTGTCCAAAATCACTGCAGACAGTGACTGCAGCCACAAAATTAAAAGATGCTTGCTCCTTGGAAGAAAAGTTATGACAAACCTAGACGGTGTATTAAAAAGCAGAGATATCACTTTGCCTTCAAAGGTCCATAAAAATGAAAACGATGATTTTTCCGGTAGTCATGTACAGATGTGAGATTTGGACCATAAAGAAGGGTGACTGCTGAAGAATTGATTCTTTTTAATTGGGGTGTTGGAGAAGACTCCTTAGAGTCTCTTGGACTGCAAGGTGATCAAGCCTAAGGGAAATCAGTCCTGAATATTCAGGACTGAAGCTCTAATACTTTGGCTACCTGATGAGAAGAGCCGACTCACTGGAAAAAACCCTGATGCTGGGAAAGATTGAGGGCAAGAGGAGAAGGGGATGACAGAGGATGAGATGATTGGCTGGCATCATCTACTCTGGACATGAGTTTGAGCAAACTCTGGGAGATAGTGAAGGACTCAGAAGACTAGTGTGCTTTAGTTCATGGGGTCGCAATGAATCGGACACAACTTATCAACTGAACAACCTACAGTAACAAGACTGGCTTCGAAGAATATGAGAAAAGGTGAAAGTGTTTACATAGACAAGACAATAGGATTTACGGAAGTTTCCTTCTTACAGTTTCAGTTTTCTGAGATTGAAAGCAAGGTCAGGAGCTGAGAGTTTGAATAGGAAAGAAGGTGCTGTGAACTTGACGAAAGATAAAAGGCTATGAAATTAATGACCAGGAGGGTGAAACAGTGCACTGGGACAATATCGTGAGATTGGCAGGTAGCATTTGGGACACATTTGAGGTTAATGATAATGACTTTAAAGTGAGGCTGTCAGCATTGCTGCAGACTTTTTCTAGACACAGCAAGTTGCAAGGTTGTAGGCAAGAAGTAGATAGCAAGTTGGATTTAACTGACCAGGGTATAATTTAGCCTGATTGCCTTTCACATAATTGCCTATCACTCCCCTGACTCCTCACTGTGTTGTAACTACAGGATATTTGGCATGTTCCAGTTACAGGTTGTCTTGCTATCTCTCAGTCAGTGTTACTGTGACTTTAGGCATTAGTATTTTCTAGTTTCTTTCTTGTTCTTCATATGATTTGAATATTTTGTCAACCGGCAAGTCAGGAGGAAAGTCTTCCTTGCCCATCCTATCTAAACAGCTCTTCATGTCTACCACATGAGCCCTATTTCCTTACCTTCTTATTTATCTGTGTGCCATTTATCACCAACTGCCTTTATTTTAAGATATTATGTAATGATTTACATGTTTAACATCTGTCTCACTTATTTTCCTTTAGATTGAGTATAAAGGGAATCCTGCTTACATATAGCTTAGAGCTCTATGTAAAGACTTCAGATTTTATTTTGAATGATAAGGGGAACCACTAGATGATTTTGTGATAGGTGTGATATTTTTTAACTGATATATTTGAAGGTGACACTGATTACTGAGGTGGAAGCTTTGCAGGGGAGGAAAGGGCTGCAGAAATTAGGGAAATCTGTTGGGAAGCTGTTGAAATATTCTTGATAATAGATAAAGTTGTGTTGGAAAAAAAAAAGTTACCATTGATGAATAAGAAGGGAATCAGAGACTTCTAAGTGTTTGGCCTCATAAATTGAATATTTTGTGGCCATATTCACTGAAGTATTAGTATTTGTAGATTTTCACATTTTATTAAAGGTGACGAGGTTGAAAAGGAAAGCTAAAATTCTGTTCTCAGCTATATACGTGTGTATCAAAATAACAATTACTTTGCTGTACAGTTGAAACATTGTGAATCAACTATACTTCAATTAAAAAATGAGATAAAAAATAAAGAGACAAACTAAACTTTGAGATTACAAAGCAATTGACAAAAACAATTTAAATATAACTGATATTTTTGTCATTATGAATGATGATTAATACTATGAGCTTTACATTAATCCATTCATGATTCTCACAAGATACCTGAGGTAGGTTTTACTGTTGTCTTAATTTACAGATAAGAAATTTTGAGTAACTAGAGAGTGAAGAAGCTGCCTATTTTTGGTATCAAAATAGCATTGACCTTTTAGATGTCCATAAAACTGCTTATTAAGTTTCATATTTACTTTGCAATAGAGATGATAAGTAATGTATTTGGCAACTTTTTCACAAAAATTCTGAGACCCAAACCACTCCAAAAACTCAGAGGTTTAATACAGTACTTCTCTATCTTTTGTGAATTAGTGGATATACTTGGGTTCAGCTGATCTATACTGGGCTAGGCTAAGGGGTTCTGCTTTAGAATTGAGTCTGAAGTGGCTCTGATTTTTATTGTAGGCCTGTGAGCTAAACAGGCCTAGTTTATTGTGTCTGATACCAGGAGGTTAATCCAAACATATTCTTATGGCAAATAACAAAGCTGCAAGGGGAGTAAAGCCTAAGCCCAGAACTGGTGTACCAGCACTTTTATACCATTGGCATTGATCAAGGGAAGACACATTAAGCAAATCCTAAGCCAAGAAGTAAAGAGCTGTATTATATCAAATAACAAGGCTATAGCAAGAATGTGAATATTAGAGCTAAAAAAATTGTAGAAAAATTAGAGCTGATCATTAAATCTTCAGTAACTAATAGTCTATATTGTTGACCTGGAGAAGACTCTTGAGAGTCCCTTGGACAGCAAGGAGATCAAACCAGTCACTCCTAAAGGAAATCAACCCTGAATATTCATTGGAAGGACTGATGCTGAAGCTGAAGCTCCAAAACTTTGGCCACCTAATGCGTCTCGAATGGAGTTAGTTACTTAGCACATATATTTTTAAGCCATGTAATTCTATGGGGAAGCAAGAAAGTACAAATGAATAGAAAAGGGGTGTGCAGTGAAGAGTTAATTCAGCAGGCTTAGAATGTTCAAACCCTGCACATTACAAAGAAAAAGTAGCCCTTCAGCGGAACCTGGGATTTAACCTCTAAGCATTTGAAATGTCTTGTATGACAAGAGTTTCTTTGGTGTGGAGCTTCATCAACCAGTTTATTCTGTCACTTACAGTAGCCTTGGGTCGTGCTGTGTCAGTTTGACCTCTGGAGAAGCTGAAGACTGAGTGACTAAGGTCAGTTACCCCAGCACTTCATGCCTATCAAACTATTCTCCGATAGAAATCCTAGACACCAAGGCCCAGATGAGCTTCTCCCTAGTAAGCCATACTCATATGTGTTATTATACATTGCTGGTGGGGAAAAGTAAGCACTATCTGTAGAACTGCACTTAGAATAGACAACTGGAATCTTATGCTTGGATTTCACCCTATGTGCCTTTGATCTTTGTGGATCTGAATCTGTATCCTTTTTCTGTAAGAAACCATAATCATGAGTATAACAGCTTTTCTGAGTTGTGTGAATTGTTCTCTTGAATCACTGCATCTGAGAGTGGTGGGGGCAAATCTAATGCATAAGAGCAAGAACAAATTCTGAGAATCCAAAGTTTAGAAGATAAAAACAAAAAGCCAAACAAAAATCTCACATGTTTTTGTTCAGTTGCTCAGTTGTGTCCAACACTTGGAGACCCCATGGACTGCAGCATACCAGGTTTCCCTTTCCTTCACTGTCTCCCGGAGTTTGCTCAAACTCATGTCCATTGAGTTGATGATGCCATCCAACCATTTCATCCTCTGGAGCCCCTTTCTCCTCCTTCCTTCAATCTTTCCCAGGATCAGGGTTTTTTCAAACGAGTTGGCTCTTTGCATCTGGTGGCCAAAGGTGGAGCTTCAGCTTCAGCATCAGTCCTTCCAATGAATATCTAGGACTAATTTCCTTTAAGACTGACTGGTTTGATCTCATTGCAGTCCAAGGGACCCTCAAGAGTCTTCTCCAACACCACAATTTGAAAGCATCAATTCTTCGGTGCTAAGCCTATTCATGGCTCAGCTCTCACATCCATACATGATTACTGGGGGAACCATAGTTCTGACTATAGGGACCTTTGTTAGAAAAGTGATGCCTCTGCACGTATAGTTTTGTGATAGCTTTTCTTCCAGGGAGCAAGTGTCTTTTAATTTCATGGCCGCAGTCACCATCTATAGTGATTTTGGAGCCGAAGAAAATAAAGTCTGTCACTGTTTCCATTGTTTCCTCATCTATTTGCCATGAAATGATGGGCCTGGATGTCATGATCTTAGTTTTTTGAATGTTGAGTTTTAAGCCAACTTTTTCAACTTATAGGTTTTGTAAAAATCTGCTAGATTGTATAAAAGCTGCCAGTGAAATTGACAGGAAAAATAGAAGTGTGTGGTATTCTATCCTCCATGGGAATAATGTTTCCCAAGATGAAGGAAGTGTCACATGGGTCACAGGCTATGAGAAATAGAGAAAAATGAATTAATTAATTTAAGAAGAGAGGAGCCATTACAGGTGTGAAGAAGAGAATCTCTTCTTTGGAGAGATTAAAAGAGAATTTGGTATGAAAAAAATTAGAGCCGTGATTATTGACAGTACTGTGTATTGAGTTGCTTATCAAAGGAGCAGAAAAACAGAGTAGTAGCTGAAGTGGAAGATATTCTTACGGGCTTTGTTTTGTTTTCTGATGTAATGGCAGCATGCTAAGAATACATTTCTATGTTGATGACAAAAAACAAAATAGAAAGGAAATTGTGTGATATATGAAATAGTGAAATAATTTTTAGAATGAAGTCTGTGATAGGAGGTATTGAGATTTAGTGAACATATGTAAAATTTAACCTTAGACAGGAGACGAGGTAGATTAACTATTTAATAGGAGGAAAGTGAGTATTCCATAAATAAAGATACTGGCAAGTTTCTAGTTTGAAGACAATATGACTAGATAGTTATTGTACAGTTGCTTCTATTTTAATCAGGAAATAAGTGAAGATGTTATAAAAATATAGAGGTAGGAAGGGTAAATGGAAGTTTGAGTATAGTGAACAAAGTGTAAAATATTCATTTCAAAGACTAAAAAATAAGTTTATTAAGCAAATTGCAATTAGATTTCAACAGATGATCCCTTGAAATGTGTGATCATATATTTAAAAGAGTCAGTTAATATGGCTTAAATTTATTTCATTTGTGTTCAGTTCCCAGAGTTCAGATTTTATGTTTAAAAAAAAATAAGTTTCACCAGATGTGGAGATTTTTAAAGTAAATAAGATTCATAACAAAGTTGGGAATAAAGATAAAGTGGTGAAAATAATTATGAACTAAACTATTTAAGAATAAAGTGGGTAGTGAGGTCACAGCAGGGGTAATAAACAGTGAAAATGTAGTGTACATGGTTTTAGGCGAAGTGCCATTACTTGTAATTAGAAAATACAGTATGTGTATTATTGGCATATTTTAGGAGTTTATTTTTTCTTCTAAAAACAAGTAAAAGGAATTGAAAAATATCCATGAAAAGTCTTTGCTAATATAAAATAATGTAAAAGCATCTTCATGTAGTGAAATAATGCCATATGTACATACTGAATCTGTTTTCAGATTAACTGCAATCACAAGAGAATTACAATAAGCTGCCTTAAAGAAATCATAGTTATTAGCAACAGCAAACTCCATTTACTGATTAGAAGTGTTTGTTTTTTACTTAGTAACATCAGATTGCAAAACCCTCAAGCCATGGGATGTTAAATTTCTTATTATTTTTTTAATGAAATATGCTTATGATATATTTGTGCAAATGCTAGAAATCAGATCATGGATTATTTTCCATATATAAAAAATAATAAAATACAGTAATACTGACTGATAATATGATTCACGTAGGAACTAAATGTTGTTTTTATCACCTGAGTAGTCTCCTTTTCTTGTCATTTCTATATGCAAGTCTGGCTAATAACAGTGTGAGCTTTTGCCTACACAATTATATTGGTTATTTTTCTAATGGGCTTCTCAGGTGGCCCTAGTTTTAAAGAACCTGCCTGCAAGTGCAGGAGACCTAAGAGACATGGATTCAGTCCCTGGGTTGGAAAGATCCCCTGGAGGAAGGCATAGCAACCTACTCCAGTATTCTTACCTGGAGAATCCCATGGGCAGAGGACCCTCTCAGGCTGTCTTTCTAATACTTTTGTGAAATTTGGATCCTTTAACTCTTTGTTTCAGTGCTAGTACGCAGACTCATGGTTAATTTATTGAGAGTGAAGTTGCTCAGTTGTGTCCGATTCTTTGTAACCCTATGGACTGTAGCCCGCCAGGCTCCTCTGTCTATGTCCATGGGATTTTCCAGGCAAAAATACTGGAGTGGATTTCCATTACCTTCTCCAGGGGATCTTCCCGTCCCAGGGATTGAACTCAGGTCTCCCACATTGCAGGCACACTCTTTACCATCAGAGCCACCAGAGAATCCCAGTTAATTTATTATGTAAAGTATAATTACACTCCTGACTAATAATACTAATAATAATTCTTTGTTCATGTGCTTAATTCTTGTTATTGTTGTTGATATGTGAGAAGGGAGGCAGAGTTTCATTCCATTGCCCTCCTCACATCTTTTATTATTCTCTTCTTTTTCATGTAGACAGTTTCTTGCTACCCTGGGCTTATAGGTAGCTGCTAAAGCCCATTATTATATTGCTAATGATTTTACTTTCACATTATATAACTAACATTCTGCACAATGTAATATTTCACCATACTAAATGTTTTAAGTGTATAGAATGTCTTCTAGGTTCCTTTGTGTCAAATTGCCCAGTGATATGAACAAACTCCAAACAGCTGTCTGCCTCAGATTATGCTGGTGACTCAGGATCCTTTATCCTCTTTTATTTACCACCCTTTCATTCAAAATAACTTTATTCACAAGCTCTATTCCTAGAACCATTTGTCAAATTTCTCATGTCTAACATTAACAATTAGGCCACATGTATAGACCAATATCTGACTTACAAGCTATATATGTACTGTTTTCTGCGACTCTTTATTAGTTAATATTTCCATTAAAAATAATCTCTGAAGAAAAAGCTTAGAAGATCATTTCCAGTATTCCAAAGGAATTGCTTTCAGGAATGCTAAGAAAACTAAAACAATGTCTGGGTTTTTAAAACAATGAGAATCGAAGCACATTCCTTTCTATCCCCAGCTTCATCTACCTAAAAATAGAAATGAAGCAATGCTAATTCAGAAAAGAACTTTTTTTTGCAATAGTAGGTATACATCTTTGAGTCTAGTTCAGGATACAGTGAACTGTATTAGGGCAAACAAGTGAAAATAATATGTGATTACTCTCTTGAGTTTCTTCTACAGTTTTTTCACCTTTTAGCAGGATTTATTTTCCCAATTTTGCATGAAGCTTATTGGAAATTCTTTTATATATAAACTATATACAAAGCCCTTAGGACAACATCTAGAATATAGTAAGTGATCAATAAGATAGTGGCAGTGACTGTTATTTAATACTTTTCCCTTTCCTGTTACACACTGAGGAACAATCAAGATTTGAAGTCAATTTTGTCTAACTCTAAAACCAGAATTTTCTCTCCCATGTCATATTATCACCAAATATTAAAATAATAGTATATTTAAAATGAGACGTCCCCTGGTGACTCAGATGGTAAAGTGTCTGCCTGTGATGCAGGAAACCTGGGTTCAATCCCTGGGTCAGGAAGATCTCCTGGAGAAGGAAATGGCAACCTGCTCCAGCACTCTTGCCTGGAAAATCCCATGGAAGGAGGAGCCTGGCAGGCTGCAGTCCATGGGGTCGCTAAGAGTCAGGCACCACTGATCGACTTCCCTTTCACTTTTCACTTTCATGCATTGGAAAAGGAAATGGCAACCCACTCCAGTGTTCTTGCCTGGAGAATCCCAGGGATGGGGGAGCCTGGTGGCCTGCTGTCTGTGGGGTCACACAGAGTCGGACACGACTGAAGCAACTTAGCAGCAGCAATTTAAATGAACACAAATAATCTTAATGAAATTAGTTTCATCTGGATTCTTTCAGATAAAAGAATTTGGCAGTTAATCATGCCTAAGAATTTTTTCCTTAGATCACCCAGTGTTTGCATATTTGATCATCTAAAACCTATAACTTTTAAGGGAATGAGAATCCATAGTAGTTAGTGACTATTTAAGATAATTTGCATACATTTTAATATATTAACACTTCAAAACTAACATCTAATTTTGCAGAAATAAGTGTTATAATGTAAATGTTGCAGCATTATTGTGGCAGACTGAATTAATTAGCTCCTGCAAGATTTCCCTAGAGCCTTTTGTTTCACACCTTTCTGAAGGAAGTTATGCTTTTTTGATTTTCAGTTCCATAGTGATCAGGATAATGCCCAATACTTTCTAATCATTTTTCCAATGTACCAATTACCAGTAAGTGTTCAGTTATGAGTTGAATAAATTCTAAGACTGATGCACATACAGAGAATGTTTAGGTGGATTTTAGAACTCACTCTTTTTTTTAAAAGCTAAAGAAAATTTTCTAATTAGAAAATATTGTGATTTAACCGTTATTATGCAATTTGAGAATGCTTTGTCAAATTTCTAATCAAGTTATTTGTGAAGTGTCTCTTTCATAAAAAATACAGGGTTTGCCATATTTTAGGTTAATCAAATGGAATTGGATTTGTCAAATAGTTGACTTTATTAAATCATGCCTTCAATGTGCTTTTAACAAGAACATTCAATCTGTCAGTGTAACACATCTGCTGTTTTTTTCCAACAGGTAACTGATTAAGCACATACTTTTTTTTTTTTTTAAGTATATATGATCTTGACACAAACTGACAAAGCACAGCCCTGTTCCATCACTAGCTTCCTTATTGGAGATGTTATCTAATATCTCTAGATTTCAGGGTCCTCCCTTGCAACATGAGAATAATAGTAGTACTAATCGCATTCTATTATTGTGAGAAATAAGTGACCAAAAAAGGTAATCCCTTTGAACAGAGTTAGCAAGTATTAGCTATTATTAATTTAACGGGATTAAACTTTTATAATGGTCCACATTCAGATATCAAGTGATGTGATATCTATAACATGCAGACTTTATTTTAGATATTTTGTTTTCAAAATAAACAGTCATGTTTTTAACTTTCATCTCTCAGTTCAGTGTTATTCTTAGATCTATATCTTAACTATCTTCATCTGTACTGACATAGTCTTTCTTACTTCATTCTGCTTAATTTTGACTCACCAAAGGTGGATACTGTATCTGGTCCACTACTATACTTCCAGAGCCTAGATTAAGCCTAACGCACTGTAAATGCTCAATTAATATTTTTGAAATAAATGGTTATATGAATATAGGTTTTTGAATTTTTAACATATATAAAGAGAGGCTTCACTGTGTGGTCAGTAACAAAATATATTAAACCAATTGATTATAATTAAAATAATCAATTAAAAAAGAATTTTATAGAAAATATATGTCTTATTTGCAGATTATATATTATATGTTTCAGGAATTACTGAACAATGAGATAATTAGAAAGCATTTCCCTAAAAGCCTGATTCTCCTTTCCTTTATGTCAACTAATACGATAGGGGTAAGTTGTTGCGTAGATAAAATTAATCATTAATATTCTTCAAAATGTTAAATCAGTTATCCTTAGAATTTCTTGCTGGAAAAGATAGAAACTAAGTAACTAAATGATAAGCCTACAGAACAATATTTTTTCCATGTGTTAAATACCTATAGTATCATGGTTCATACCATGAAATCAGTATATATTCTTACAGTAAAAATTACCTCTTAACATTTACATACATGATTTTTAAAGTCTGAAATAACTATGCAGTTAGAGCCATTTAAAAGTTATCTTATGAATCAATCTGTCAAAAATTTGTTTATTCAGTCAACTAAGCGTTATGACATTCTATTTAAGTACCTAGTCTAAGGTGAAGACAGAATTAAATAATTGCATGGTTTAGATTGCATTATGTTAAAAAGGCATTTTTAACATAATCCTGACTAAATATATGAATTCGATAAATTTTCAGACTGGTATAGAAAAGTGTATGATACTATATTTGTAAATTAAATATACCATGACTCATCATTTTTATGTGTTAACTAAATTTTCTCATAATTAGGTAAAATAGGAAAATACCATCTTAAAAAGTTTTGTCAATATTGTTACTAAGTCTGATACATATATACTCATTAGCTCTTCATTATATTTTTATGACTATATTCATTGCTTAATAGAAAACTAAACTCCTTCAGGCCAACACCTGCTGTCTAAGGAAATTAATTTGTATAAACATATTCAATATCATAAATTAAATTTTAATTAAAAGTTCAATGGCCAGCCAACACACAAGCATTTTAAGTCATTTCAGTGTGAGAAAGGTAGGTTGTATCTGTCTGTTAAAAATAAAATGAGGAAAAACTACATAAAAGGTAAGCCCCTAAATAAATAATGCTTATACATAAGATGGGTGCTTTGCTATTATGTGTCCCCCTGCCTGGAAAATCCCATGGATGGAGGAGCCTGGTGGGCTGCTGTCTATGGGGTCACACAGAGTCGGACACGACTGAGGTGACTTAGCAGCAGCAGCAGCAGGGTTACTGGTAGAAAATTCACTTGAGTAGTCATCCTTATATCAGTTTATTCATTTTCCAGTCTACCATCTGCAAAATCAATGGGCTCATCTTTGTAAAACAAAAATCCAAAGAACACACTTCCTTGCTCACACATGTTGGATAGCTCACTCATCATCATGAGGAATATAATCGAAGCTCTTTAATCTGTAATAGAAATATTTCAAGTCTGTTTCAGCTTCTCTCTCCTGCTTTAACTCTACAATTCCCTGTTACAGTTGTGATAATATTTTCACTCCTCTCATACATCAAGGTCTGAAGCCCTTTCATGCCTGCGTTCTGTTCTGGCAGCCTTTTCTTTCTTTCATGCTCTGTAATTTGGACCCAGGCTCACGGGCCTCACTCACCCAGCAGAGCTAGAATTTTTAAGGGAAGCCTCACGCTCCTGTGTCAGCTCTACACACAACTCTGCACTGCTTAGCTCATGCTTCAGCTGTCTCTTTACTTGCCTGTCTTAATGGATCATGAATCCCTCAAGACCAGGGCAAAGGGCTTATTCCTATTTATAACTGGCTTCCTTAGCATAATCCTGAACACACACTGTTTATACTTCCCCAAGTTTCTATTTGCGCCAAATTGAGAAAATGTTTACCTCTTTTAAGCTTTTCTTTGTCTAAAAATGAAGTTAAAATTATTTTCCTCTGCAAGATGATCAAGGGAAAGCACATTTTTGGAAATTTAACTTTGTTATGTAAAATTAACCACTCCTTCCTTCTGGAAACATATAATTAGAGTTGAATAAATATAATCTACTATAATTCTACTTAGCTTTCACTGTATAATAGCAATGTTATACTGTTGTTGAGCAATAATGAATGATGATAATATTATATAAATTAAAAGTAAAAAGGAATAAGGTCTTCCCAGGTGGCTCAGTGGTAAAGAATCTTGTCTGCCAAGCAGAAAACACAGGTTCACTCCCTGGGTTGGGAAGATCCCCTGGAGAAGGAAGTGGCAACCCATTCCAGTATTCTTGCTTGGGAAATCCATGGACAGAGGAGCCTGGTGAGCTATAACCCATAGTGTCATGGAAAGAGTCAGGCATGACTTAGCTATTAAACCACACATACACACACACACGCACACACACACACAGGAATAATATCTTTCTCACACACACACACAGGAATAATATCTTTCTCACACACACACACACACACGAATAATATCTTTCGGGTGAAAAATGCAACTCCAGGAGTCAATTCTTCATTAATTAAAGAGGAGAAGAGACATTTTAGAGGTTTTATAGGACAGTCTTCCCAAATGTAATACATGCTCCCACACAAACCTTGTGTTCACTCTCTTGTGCAGGGCATCTTATCCTCCAGATGTCTGCATGGCTCAGATGTCCTTTGCTTCTTTGGATCTCTACTCAAATAATTTCTCTTGAGAGGTGATTCATTTAAAATGAATATCTTTCCCATTTCTCACCATCTCCTTACTTTTCTTTATTTTTCTTTATACCACAATTAGCGGCTAATATTATTGATTTTTATGTATTGTATCTATCTCAGACTGAAGTGAAGTGAAGTGAAAGTCGCTCAATTGTGTCTGACTCTTTGCGACCCGGTGGACTATAGTCCATGGAATTCTCCAGCCCACAATACTGGAGTGGATAGCCATTCCCTTCTCCAGTGGATCTTCCTGACCCATCTCAGATTAGAATGCTGTATGTATGAAGGCAAAAAGTTGTCTATTAAGTTCACATCCTTATCACCAGCTAGGAGGGTGCGTATCTTTTTTTCTTTTTTTAATTGAAGTATAGTTGATGTACAATATCATGTGTTACACATGTACAATGTAGTGACTCACAGTTTTTAAGGTTATATTCCATTTGGAGTTATTATAAATATTGGCTATATTCTCTGTGTTGTATATCATATATCCTTGTAGCTTACCACTCAGTCTGCTATAACAAAATACTACAGACTGGGTAGCATGTTAACAACAAACATTTATTGATCAAAGTTCTGGAGCCTGAAAGTCTGAGATCAGTATAGTCAGTAAAGAACCCTGTTTTAGACTTAAGGCTGCCAGCTTCTCATTGTGTCATTAGTGTGGCAGAATGAGGCTAGCAAGCTCCTGGGCTTTACTTTATAAGGGCACTAATCCCATCATGAGGGCTCCACCCTCATATCCTAAGCATTTCCCAAAGGCCCCTCCTCCTAATGCTGTCTTATCAGGTATTAGAATTTCAACATAGGAATTCTGGAGAAACACAAGCAATCAGACTATAGTGATGCCTAACATGTAGTAGATGTCAAGTAACTGAATAAATGCATTTGAAGAGGATTGAAAAGTATTCAATTCCCAAATATATTTTCACCACCAACTTTCAAAGTGTTAGAAATTCTTTCTGTGTTCTAAGCTATAGTAAAGGCATTTTTCTTCAGCTTTTAAGTAATATAGAAACATAAAGGAAGAGACACTGGAGTCCACTCTCTCTGGGCTCCCACTCTCGTACAGAGGAAAGGCCACGTGAGAACACAGTGAGAAGGTCCCATCTGTAAGCTGGACATGGTTAATTTTCATCATTTTGATTACTCTGTGTTTTGATGTGCTGCTCCTTGGGTTTATCCTGCCAGGGATTCTGTGCTTCCTGAACTTGGTGGGCTATTTCCTTTCTGATGTTAGGGAAGTTTTCAACTATTATGTCTTGGCTCCTTTCTCTCTCTCTCTTCTCTTTCTGGGACCCCTATAATGTGACGTTGGTGTGGTTAATCTGTCCAGAGGTCTCTTAGGCTGTCTTCATTTGTTTCATTCTTTTTTCTGTATTCTGTTCTGCAACAGCAATTTCTACCATTCTGTCCTCCAGGTCACTTATCTATTCTTCTGCATCAGTTATTCTGCTATTGATTCCTTCTACCGTATTGCTCACCTTTGTTCTTCAGTTCTTCTAGTTTTTTGGTAAACATTTCTTGCAACTTCTCAATCTTTGCCTCTGTTTTTTTTTTCCCCAAGATCTTGGATCATCTTTACTATTATTATTCTGAATTCTTTTTTACTGGAAGCTTGCATATTTCCACTTTATTATAGTTCCCGCCACCCCCCACCCCACCCCTCTGGGGGGGTTTATTTTGTCCCTTCATCTGGGATGAAACCCTCTGCTTTTTCATCCTGGTTAACTTTCTGTTGATGTGGTTTTGGTTCTAGCCAATGTGAGATTGTGGTTCTTCCTTGCTTCTTCTGTCTGCCCTCTGGTGGTTGAGGCTAAGTGGCTTGTACAAGTTTCCTGAGAAGAGGGACTGCTGGTGGGAATAACTGGGTCTTGCTCTGGTGGGCAGGACCATGCTCAGTAAAACTAATCCAATTACCCATTGATGGGTGGGCTTTCCAGGTGTCACTAGTGGTAAAGAACCTGCTTGCCAGTGCAGGGTGACATAAGACACAAGGGTTCAATCCCTGAGTAAGGAAGATTTCCTGGAAGAGGGCATGGCAACCCACTTAGAAATACCCTAGTATTCTTGCCTAGAGAATCCCATGGACAGCAGAGCCTCATGGGCTAGAGTCTATCGGGTCGCAAAGAGTTGGATACGACTGAAGCAACTTGAGCAAGCAGCACACTTTTAATAGGTGAGTTTGCTCTCCCTTCCTGTTATTTGTCTGACCTGAGGCAAGCCAGCTCTGGAGTCTGTGGACCCTATGGTAGGTTTAATGATGACCTCCAAGAAGGCTCAGTCCAAGGGTACCTCCCAGGATTGCTCCTGACAGTGCCCCTGTGGCAAGCCACTGCCAATCCTTGCCCTCTTAGAAGACCCTCCAACACTAGCAGGTAGGTTTGATTCAGTCTCCTGTGGGGTCACTGGTCCTTTCCTCTAGGTTCTCATGCATGCAAGATTTTGGTTTTGGCCTCCAAGAGTGGAGTCTCTGTTTCCCCTAGATCTGTAATCAAATCCCACTGGCCCCCAGGTCAGATTTCCTGGGGATTCCCTTTGCCTTTACTGGATCCCCAAGCTGAGAAGCCTGACATGGGGCTCAGGACCTTCACAACAGTGAGTATTGTGTTGGTATTATTGTTGGCATTATTGTTCTCCAGTTTTTGGGTTGCCCACCCGCTGGGCATGGGATTTGATTTTATTGTTTGTATACCTCCTACCGCTTCACTGTAGCTTCTTCTTTATCTTTGGACATGAGGTATCTTTTTTTGGTAATCCTCCTGTTGATCGTTGTTAAGCTGCTAGGGGTTGGATAGTTTTAACTTATTATTTCACTTGGCATATTCTATTCATATCTATAGAATTTTAAAATAAGTACATCATTTCTTAAAACAGAAAACAATAAAATCTCTTAGCTTAGTTGCATATAAGCTATATAAGAAAACAAAATGAATCTGAATGATTGAGATGATGAACTGTCAGGGCATGTGAGAGTTTTGGAGTCAGAGATTGGCAGGGACCTATCTTGAGAGTTATACCATGAGAAAAATAAGAAACTAGATCTCAATTTTAAGACAGATATTTGGTGCGTACATATTAGATACATGTGTAGCCAAATGCCAATATTGCATTATTAACTTGTACCAAATTTTAATGATTGAATTAGAGAAAAATTCTTTGGAAAGCAAAGGACAGAAAAAAATCAAATTGATAGTGGCTTAATTAAAGATTAATATTTCCAAATTTCAAGAAACCTGTCTATCTGTGCCTAGGTGATATTCACTCAGCAGTTCAACAATATATTTGCAAATGACTTAAGCTTATATTACTTGTGTTTGCAACATATATGTATGTTAAATGTCACTGGACATTTATAGCTCATATAGCTATTTAAGGCAGGAATAACAGGTACATAGAGAAAGTGATGTTAGCATGTCCATTTCTTTTACTAGGAAAGCAAAAGTTTTCCAAGAGAACCTCCTCCTTTCTAAAAGACTTCCCTTTACATGTCATTGGCTAGAACTTGGCCACATGGTTCCTCCTAGCAGCAAGGAATAAAAGGAAAAGGAAGAAAGTCAGAGTCTTAGTTGGCTTAGGTCAGTTGTGATCCATTGTCAAAGAATAAGCCTTGTGTTGCTTAAACATGTCAAAATTCTGTTAGCAAAAAAATCAGGAAAATTGGGAAGGCTACTAACATTTTTTTATTTTTTTGCCTGGTGATTCATTGCAACAAATTTGATGTTAGACATTATATATCTTAAAAATCCAGATAATGAACAGATATTTTTAAAAGTAAATACTTTTGCAAAATTTCTTTCATATTGGGTGAATAAAGAAAAAAATCTAAATAAAATATATTTCCACTATTTCTTATACTATAAAATCCATGTCACTTTTTAAAATTTAGCACAAAAATTATATTAATACATATTTCAGTATTTGGAAAATTTTATTTAAGGCTATTGGTAGTGAAATTGTGAATATGATGTCTTTGTGGTACATATCAAAGAAACTAGCATGAATTTATTTCTGTTCATTTTTTACATTAAATTTTTCTTCATCAATCTAGAAGTAGATATCATTAGGGAAGCTTTAGGAGTAATATGTCTCAGTTAATATCACACTATGATTTTATCCTCTTTCCCACCATTTTACTTAACATGCATTGTCAGTGTGGATAAATTAATATGAATAAGACTGGAAAAAAAATAGCCTGCCTAGCTTTAAATATGTGGCCATAAGATAGAATTCCTTTTAAGAAACAAATTATAATGCTTAAGGTAATGTAATTTTCATACCAATCTAAAACAAGCTGAATGAGTTAATTAATTGATGAGGCAACCTCTGGCATGTATGTGAAAGTTGGCTCAGCTGGTAAAAAATCCGCCTGCAATGCAGGAGACCTGGCTTCAATCCCTAGGTTGGGAAGATCCCCTGGAGAAGGGAATAGCTACCCACTCTGGTATTCTGGCCTGGAGCATTCCATGGACTACATTCCATGGGGTTGCAAAGAGTCGGACATGACTAAGCGACTTTCACTTTAAACACATAAACAATTATTTACTTCGCCATACACGAATGCATTAATAATGATATTTCAGGACCATAGCAGCACCCATAACCACTTGGAAAACAGACCAAAGAAATGTTTAACCGAGGTTAACTAAGTTCTGTGCATGTCAGTTTAAAATCACGGCTAGGTATGCTGCTAAGTCACCTCAGTCGTGTCCGACTGTGCGACCCCATAAATGGCAGCCCACCAGGCTTCTCCATCCCTGGGATTCTCCAGGCAAGAACACTGGAGTGGGTTGCCATTTCCTTCTCCAGTGCATGAAAGGGAAGAGTGAAAGTGAAGTCGCTCAGTCGTGTCCGACTCTTAACGACCCCATGGACTGCAGCCTACCAGGCTCCTCCATCCATGGGATTTTCCAGGCGAGAGAACTGGAGTGGGGTGCCATCGCCTTCTCCGCTGCTAGGTATGACCTGTCTCAAATTGGTTTTCCGTTTGTTTTCTTTTTTTCTTTTTGATACTTCAGGTCATCAGTCACCTCTGGAGTTTCTCTAACTCATTTAAATGACACAAAGAGATGTGTTTTTTTTTTTTTTTTCCAACACAAACCTAACTGTTCCTTTCCTTTTTCTTCTGTTCTCCTTCTCAACTCTCACTCTCCCTGAAACTTCTTACATTTTATATTTTTTCCATTTTTAAACAACAAATTAACCATTTAATTTTTTCTGGCATACAGTTTTCAAATGCTGGGGCCCTTGAAAAAGCTGCATTCTAGTTCTTATAGAATCTGTGGATCAGTGCCATATGATTATCAGTGGCTTCTGATATGGCTGCTACTCTTATGATATAATGCTTTGCATATGCACATAGAGAGTGGAAGCCAACCCTCAGAAGTTATTTGAGGATTATCTGTAAGTTTTTAAATGATATTCACAAATGATTGTGCCCAAATTATCTTCCAGGGGAAAAAGTGAATTATAACATTCATTTTCCAGTTATTTCCTGTACTTTCAACCATGACAGTGTAAAATTGTTCAAATAGGATTGGTTTTAAATGTGATCCAGTTTTACTCCACTGGAGATGTGCTGAATTTGAAATATTAGGTAGTAAACACAGGGAAGTACTGAATTAATCTGCTTTGCTAATGCTAAGGCAAAGCTCTGTTGGATAGATGCAGAGAAAAGATGAGATTCATTTACCCAAGTAGTACCTATAAGGAGAGCTACAATGATTCAATTATGTGAAAATTTTAATTTCTCCCTTAGTCTACATCCACATTAAATCAAATAAATATTTTATAACATTTAAATGAATATAATTTTGATTATTGAATTTAAGCATGGCTTTTTAAAGGATCCTTTGGACATTTGATTGATTTTTTTTTTGGGGGGGTGTTGCAAATAATTTGACTCCAGTCTTTTCATAAGCAAAATTACAAAAGTTTGGATCTGGAAGAAACATTTGAGGCCAACTAAGACATTTGTTCTTCTCTCAAATGAGGTCATTAAAGTCCATGACAGTTAACCTCACTGGAATTTTTGATTAAATGGTGGCAAAGCTGCAGTAATAATTTATATACTATTATTTACAGACTTTTGATGTTCTAAAAAAAAAAAAAAAATCCTTAATATGAAACAGCTTCTGGAGATGACACTTTTTTACATTTATTTTTTAATTGGAGGAAGATTGCTTTACAATGTTGTGTTGGTTTCTGCCATACAATGTGGATCAGTCATAATTATACATATATTCCCTCCCTCTTGATTCTCCCTCCCCTACCCCATCCCACTGACAAGGTTATCACAGAGTTCTAGGCTGGATTCCCTGTGTTCTATAACAGCTTCCCCCTAGTTATCTATTTTACACATGATAGTGTATATCAGAGATGACACATTTTCAATTGCCTTACATACCATAACTCATGGTAATATTTCAATTATTATTACTATAATTTACAATGCTAATCCTGGGTGAAAAAAAGATTTGTTTAAGTATTAAAGAAAGTATAATATTTGGTCATTATTTACACGGAGAAGGCAATGGCACCCCACTCCAGTACTCTTGCCTGGAAGATCCCATGGACGGAGGAGCCTGGTAGGCTACAGTCCATGGGGTCGCTAAGAGTCGGACGTGACTGAGCGACTTCACTTTCACTTTTCCCTTTCATGCACTGGAGAAGGAAATGGCAACCCACTCCAGTGTTCTTGCCTGGAGAATCCAGGAACGGTGGAGCCTGGTGGGCTGTCGTCTGTGGGGTCGGACAGAGTTGGACACGACTGAAGTGACTTGGCGGCAGCAGCAGCAGCAGCAGCATTATTTACAGAATAAAAGTGTAAGCAGAAAACACCAAACTCTCCAACTAGTACAAGGCCAGGGTTGTAACTCTAAATTGGAAGTTTAACAAAAGTCCTGCAGAATTGATGGGAGTCTAACTTAAGCAGTGAGCAGAAAAACAAGGAGATGGATATAAAAGATGTTAAGAAATTAGAGTTGAAGCACCTAGTCAACCAGGATAGGGAAAGATGAAGATGATTTTTGAAGACAGCAAAATGGCACAGTTAAATGTATTGAGTTTGAGATGCTTGTCCACATGTCAGGTCTACTTTATGGATTTTACTGTTTGGAGGGTACAACAGAGGTATGATTTGAGCTTTTACATAAACGTCATTGTGATAATTATTTCATAAGTCAATATATAGGGAAACCTACACAGTCATGTGAAGAAAAAAGCATAGAGATTTCTGAGGAACACTGACTAGATGGAGACTGAGAAAACAGGGGAGGAGCCTGAGATTGACCAAACAGAGAAGAAAATTAAGAAAGATGGAAAGGTACAAATATCTTAAGGAAAGAGTTCTCTCCAGTTATCAACGGGCAGAAAAATGCGAAGAATGACAGGAAATGAGATATAGTCTCTTGTTAGATCTAAAATTGTGTCAGTTGAGATGGTTACTTGGAGTTATTACAGTTTTTATTCCTTATAATCGTTTAGGATTTCCCTGGTGACTCAGTAGTAAAGAATCCTCCTGCCAATGCTGGTGGCATAGGTTCGATCCCTGGGTCAGAAAGCTCCCCTGGAGAAGGAAATAGCAACCCACTCCAGTGTTCTTACCTGGGAAATCCCATGGACAGGTGAATCTGGTGGGCTACAGTCCATGGGATTGCAAACAGTTGGACACAGCTTAGTGACTAAACAACATAATCATTTATGACAACTGTTTGGAGATTTAGGAATTTTGAGTACAAATCTTCGATCCCTGCTCTAGTAGAAATTCCTCTATATTCTGGATACTTCAAGGTAATTATTAGAATGTCAGTTAAGCTGCTGCATGTTGTTATCTGAAAAAAATGTGTTGAAAAGCTTGTAATTTCTTGACAGTACAGTGTTTTAAAGGGCTTCCCTCGTGGCTCAGTGAGTAGATAATCCACCTGCAATTTCAGAGATATGGGTTCAATTCCTGAGTCAGGAAAATCCCCTGGAGAAGGAGATTTTGGCAACCCACTCCAGTATTCTTGCCTGGGAGATCAATTTCCATGGACAGTGCAGTCTGGCGGGCTACAGTCCATGGGTTTGCAAAGAGTCAGACACAACTTAGTGATTAAACCATACACAGTGTTTAAAAAATATTAAAAAATTATAATTTTGGCTTTTATTTCAAACTTAAATACAGTGGTGATTCTATAACTAGTTTTATATTAAGTATTTTAGATTTGAGGAAATGTTTTCATTTTCAGAATATGTATTTAATTATCTGCAATTATGAGCTGCATAAGAAATGATTTCTAAATATGATAATATAAGGAGAACTTGTTCATAAAGATCATATTTATAATGAATAATATTTTTTGTTTTAAGTAATAGTCATTAAAATTTTAATAATATCAGTTTCAAATGTGTTAATGCTTCTCAAATGTAAAGCATGTGTAATTGAGGTAAGTACTTGTGTTTATATATAAGCAGAAATGTATATAAAAGAGCCCCTTTTTCTTTGACGAGTATCTGTACCAAGTTAAAGTGACTCTCCTAAACTCTGTTGATACCTATCAGTGCATTTCTATAAGTAAGTTAATAAGCTAGTTCTTTGAATTAACCTTGACCAAAGCAAAATAGTCATAGTTCATGTTTCAAAGTTTAATTACTTATATGTTTTAGCATTTATTACTTTAAATCACAGTATATACATAGACATTTTTAATATATTTTACATCATTTTCATATGTCCCATCCATACAGTGAAATCAATACATACATTCAACACATTTAATTCCTTGGTAACCGTAATAGTCAATTTTCTCTGTCAACTTTCTGGGCCACCAACTGTTAAGGTATTTGGTTAAATATTATTCTGGGTAAGTCTATGAGGGTACCTCTGGAAAAGAGTAATATCTGTGTCTGTAAACTGAGTAAAACAAATTGCCTTACCCAGTGTCTGATTGGGGAAGGCAGGGTGGCCATTCAGATGCTGAAGACTTGGACATAACAATAAGACTAAGTAAGAGAGAATCTTTTGTTTCATCTTAACTGTCTTCCAGCTGGAACTTCTCTGGCCTTCAGACTAGGACACATATTGCAACTCATACCATCAGCTTGCCTGCTGCTTAAGCCTTCTAATTCAGACTGAAACTATACCATTGGCTCTCCTGGGTCTCCAGCTTGCTGACTGCAGATCTTGGGACGTCTCAGCTTCCATAACTAAGTGAGTCTATTCCTTCCAATAGATAATTTTATATATTCAGATATATATTAATTATTTATGTATATATTAGTATGTGTATATATATGTGTGTGTATATGTGTATTCACCTATGTCTATATCTGTGTCTTCAGTTCAATCACTCAGTCATGCCCAACTCTTTGCAACCCTGTGGACTTCAGCACGCTAGGCTTCCCTGTCCATCACCAACTTCTGGAGCTTACTCAAACTCATCTCCATCAAGTCGATGATGCCATCCAACCATCTCATCCTCTGTCGTCCCCTTCTCCTCCCACCTTCTATCTTTCCCAGCATCAGGGTCTTTTCAAATGAGTCAGCTCCTCACGTCAGGTGGCCAGAGTGTTGAAATTTCAGCTTTAGCATCAGTCCTTCCAATGAATATTCAGGACTGATTTCCTTTAGGATGGACTGGTTGGATCTCCTTGCAGTCCAAGGGACTCTCAAGAGTCTTCTCCAATACCACAGTTCAAAAGTATCAATTCTTCGGCACTCAGCATTCTCTATAGTGCAGCTCTCACATCCATACATGACTACTGGAAAAACCATAGCTTTGACTAGATGGACCTTTGTTGGCAAAATAATGTCTGCTGTTTAATATGCTGTCTAGGTTGGTCTTAGCTTTTCTTCCAAGGAGCAACCATCTTTTAATTTCGTGACTGCAGTCACCATCTGCAGTGATTTTGGAGCCCAAAAAGATAAATTGTCTCTCACTGTTGCCATTTACTCCACATCTATTTGCCATGAAATGAAGGGACTGGATGCCATGATCTTAGGTTTTCTGAATGTTGAGTTTTAAGACACTTTTCCGTCTCCCCTTTCACTTTCATCAGGAGGCTCTTTAGTTCCTCTTCCCTTTCTGCCATAAGGGTGGTATCATCTACATATCTGAGGTTACTGATATTTCTCTCAGCAATCTTGATTCCAGCTTGTGCTTCATCCAGTCTGGCATTTCATATGTTGTACTCTATATAGAAGTTAAATAAGCAGGGTGACAGTATACAGACTTGACACACTCCTTTCCTGACTTGTAACCAGTCTGTTGTTTCATGTCTAGTTCTAACTGTTGCTTCTTGACCTGCATACAGATTTCTCAAGAGACAGGTCAGATGGTCTGGTTTTCCCATCTCTTGAAGAATTTTTCAGAGTTTGTTGTGATCCACAGTCAAAGGCTTGGGTGTAGTCAATGAAGCAGAAGTAGATGTTTCTCTGAAATTCTCTTGCTTTTTCAGTGATCCAACAGATGTTGGCTATTTGATCTCTGGTTCCTCTGCCTTTTCTGAATGCAGCTTCAACACCTGCAAGTTCACGATTCACGTACTGTTGAACCCTGGCTTGGAGAATTTTGATCATTACTTTGCTAGCATGTGATATGAGTGCAGTTGTGTGGTAGTTTGAACTTTCTTTGGCATTGCCTTTCTTTGCAATTGGAATGAAAACTGACCTTTTCCAGTCCTGTGGCCACTGCTGAGTTTTCAAAATTTCCGTATGTATATCTTCTATACTATGTCTATGTCTATCTTTGTCTGTATCTGTACCTATCTATGTCTGTGTCTAGCCGTGTCTTTATCTATGTCTATGTCTCTATCTGTATCTAGACAAATATCTAGGTTTATATCTATTGATATTCTGCTGATTCTGTTTCTCTCAAGAATTCAGACAAATACAGATTTTGGTACTGAAGTATTTTAGAAGAAAATAATTTTAATTTAATTTTGAGGACAAGTTTTTTGAATTAGTTTTGGAGTTTCTAGAATAGATTATATAATCTGATTAGATTTAAAGATGTTAAAAAATCTTATCTCCAATGGAAAATAGAGCATGTATGGTCTGTGTCATGATCTGGCAATAGAAATATACAAAGTATTTTCTTTGGATACTCCTAATCAACCACTTCCAAGAATCAAAGGAGTATAAAAATCTGTATATAATAATTTTGAATGTTTATTGAAAATTAACAAATATGATGAGTTTGGTTGTTCCTAATATCACTCTAAAAAGTAGTGAAAGAAGATAAAATATATGCGATACATGTATATTTTAAAAATTATTTCTAAAGAATGTAGAGAACTTCTACATTCTAAGGTAGATTTCCCACATTTTGTACATTCTAAAGAATGTAAAGAACTTTCATAATTTAATAGAAGGAATTTTTTTAAAAATTTACCGAAGTTTTGAATGGAAAATTTGCAAAGGCATTTATATAGATAGAATGTTGACACATGAAAATCTAGTCACATTATTAATACTTGGGAAATGAAATTTAAACCACAAAGAAATGTCACCACTTATCCAATAAAATGGTTAAATTTCAAGAAGCCTGGCCATAGCATATAGTGCCATCGATGTGAAGTAACTGCTGATAAGAATATAAAATAACCATTTTGAGAAATGTTTGGCAGTTTTTCAAAAAGTTAAATACATATTCATCATATGACCCAACCATTATCATCTTGGGCAATTAACAAAACCAAATGTGCAAAATTTATACATGAAATTTCATAGTAGCTTTATTTTTAATAGCCACAGTCTTGAAAAAAATTGTTTGAAAAGTAAATGAAGAACAAACTACATATTATTATATATAAGAAATAGCTATTCACTCCTAAAAATGCATGAACTGCTGATACAATATGGGTGAACTTCAAAATAATAACATTGCATTAAAGAAGTCAGATAGTCAAATAATACTATAGGAATCAATTTATATAAATTCTAGAAATACCAAACATTAATAAGAACAAAGAGGAGTGGTTGCTTAAGGATGAAGGATAGAAGAATGGAAGCGTAAATTACAAAAAGGCATTAACAAATATTTGTGAGTATAGGATGTCTTGTTTATTTTGACTTTGACAGTGGTTTCATGGGTATTTGCAAATATCAAAACTCACTAAATTGCATACATTAAATATTTGTAGTTTATTGTACAGCAGTTCCACATTGGTAATGCTATTAAGGTTACTTTCACAGTGAGGCCTTCTTATGCCATGTATAAAATGTAATTACCTTCTTGACGTTTCTAGCCCCCCTTTCTTTCTTTTATTTGTTTCTTATTACCTTTATATTTATCACTATATAAAATATCTAATTTGTTATTTCAATTTGCTTACAAGTAGGCATATATTTTTATTTGTTTTAAATACTGCTTTATTTCTACTGACTAGAAAATTCCTCTCCTAGATAAATGCAAACTAAATATTTGTTTAATAAATATATAAATGGTTGAATGGGAGAATATGAGAAATTGATGATATTAATACTATACCTCAGTGCAGTCAATGGATGGTTGGAGTAATGTTACTAGAAGAATTGCCAACGAAAGCTAAAAGAAAGTACCTGAAGAACATGTGCTTGCATTGAATTATTGGAGACATTATATTTACTAGCAGTGGTGTGTCTAAACTTAAACCACTGGGTCAAGTTTCTAGGTAAGATAGGGGAAGCAGTATTTGAGGATGAAAGATGGAAGAATGGATTACAGAAAGGCATGAACAGATATTTGGGAGTATAGAATGTCTTAATTATTTTGACTGTGATAGTGGTTTCATGTGTATCTGAAAATATTGAAACTCACTTAAATTGTATACATTAAATATGTGCAGGTTTTTTGTGCAACATCTACACATTATTAAAGCTGTTAAAGTTATTTTTCACAGTGAAGGGGAAATAAAAAGTAAGACACCAGAGTTTTAAATATATTTATTGATATTGATGTCAAATTTGAGGTTTATTTAGTTGGAGAGAATTATAGTATGCCAAGAGCCAATAACTTTAAAAAGAACAAAGTAAACTCTGTGATGACAGATTTCTGCAATAATTAGGTAAGTGGTGAGTAAAGTGATATCATAAGATTCAAAGTGTCCTGTTTTTAGGAAGAAGAAACATCTGCAAACAAAATTTAGCTGTTAGAAACAACCTACTCACATTTTAGACAGTGAGAAAAGAGTTAGTTACATCCTGAGAAAGTTGCAGGGGAAACAGTATTCTAAAGAAACAAGCTAGAACACAGTTAAAGGCAGAAAGCCAAGGGGTCGTTCTAAAAAGAGGTTAAAAAATATGGGAGATTTGGTTGATGACTGACTGTGAAGAGTATGTAGAGTTCTGCTCAGATTTAAGGGAAACTGAAGGGGCAAAGTGATCTAACAGATACTATAACCCCATCTAAGCCGTCACTGTAGGAGAAGCCTGTCCAACAGGAGCTGTCGCCTTCAGTAGAGAAATGAGGGCAAACATCATCCCTCAAGGTCATAGCCAGAGGATTGCATCTCCCAACCTCTCCTGTTTACACACTCTGATTTTCAGATGGTAGCTCCTTATAACAAGATCTAAACAGAAACAGAGCAAAATATCCTGGTTCCTGAACTACATAAAGGTCAGCCTCCTGAGACAGATAGCACTACTGCAAGGTAGAGAGTGAATTTGGTGGAGCAAGTGATGTCTTTCTAGCCCAATACTTTTCTGTGTCCCTCAGTCATATGACTTAAACTTTAAAAGATATTCATTATTCCCAAATTGTTTTATGAATCAATAGAGTTTACTTTAAAATTATATGTGTACTTTGTTTTGAATAACACAATGTATTTATGCAAAAACTTTTTTAGGAAAGGATTGTTTTCTGATGGGAAAATAGGAGCAAACGGTATTTGCCTTATTAAAGACATTCTATGAAGTTACAGCAACAAAAATATGTTAATACTATTTAAGAACATAAGGTAGATGCCACAATGTTAGAATAGGAAAGTCAGAGAGATAGACCATGTGTATGTGAAAACTTGATTATGGTAAATTTAGATTGCTAAATGAGGAAGAAAAGGAATGTGTTTTACTCAGTGCTTAAAAAATTGCTCACCCAATGTGGAAAAATTAATGTTAACTCTGATAAGCTTTCAGCTTCTGCTTAGGTTGCAGAAAGCTTGAAAATGGCGTTGCCATTATATTTACAAAGTGAAAAGCCAGACAGTGCACAAAGCACAACTCTTCGTAAATGCATCAGAAAGCTGAGATTACTGGACAGCTAACCTGAAACTTAAGGAAAGACAGGTGACTACAAAGGGGAGATGGTATGAGTATTGCCTGGGGCAGATATTGAAATTCCAGACAGCATGAAAGTCGTTAAATAGAATCTAGCTAAAATTTGTAGTAAATTGTTAAAAACCAAGTGTAGACTAGACTGAGAGTATAGAAGTCTGGAAAGTCACAGACACAGGATTTATACTTATTTTGGGTCTCTACACCATAAACTTGATCTTGTTTAAGACTGAAAATTGAATAGGAGTCTGAGAAAGTCTCCATTATGGTTACTCCCAGGGAAGCAAACAGCAGCTGTAGAAGGCAGGACCCATTTGGGCTCTCCAGTGTTCCCTATGGGAAAAAAGCCTTAAGCTATGTGTGGAAGGGCAGCAAATTTATTGCTTGCTTATAGGGCACAAGTGAAGACCCAGTGAAATGTGGAAAGGTTCTAGGCTCAGTACATTAGAGATCTCCTTTAGCAGGGAGAAAGAGTAGTCACTTAGAAAGTCCCATCCCAGATATCAGAGCCAGAGTGCCAAGAAAAGGCTGAACGTGAAACATGGAAACAGAGAGTGCATCCTCTCTTTACACTCCATACCGACTCCAGGCTAATAAGTGTAAGGTAACAAGTACCAGGAGTGTATTGTTGGGGAAGTTAAAGAAAAAAGAGATGTTCTCTGAAGAGGAATTACAAAGAGAAGACCTGAAGTTAAGGGGAGAGAAAACACTAAGAACAATTTACTGTAAGCCAGCCTCTATACACGTTACGAGGGAACTCTAGAAACATTTAAAGCCTGTGGTGCTCTGAAGGTTGTAATAGCAATAACAAAATCTAAATGGTGCTCAAATCTTAACTTAATTGACTAAACCCTCAGACTGATGATATTTATAAATATGAATAAAGCCAAATGGGATATGACAACACAGGAATTTGAAATTCTCCAGGAAAGATTACTGGAGTGGTTAGCCATTCGCTTCTCCAGGGGATCTTTCTGACCCAGAGATTAGACTTGGGTCTTATGCATTGCAGAAAGATTCTTTAACATCTGAGCCATCAGGGAAGCCCATCTTTTTAAATGCTTACTGGTAGGCATATTGATGTTTGCATCTATCGCAACTCTATGTTCTCCCTCTGAGAAAAAGTCTCACCAAGGTCCATAAAAAGGATGTTCATGAATTATTTTATAATAACATGGAGTTGAGAAAGACTGGTTTCTATCATTAGGGAAACTGACAAGGAAAGTGGATTCATTTTACCTCATAAAACAATATGCACTTGTTCAAAGCAAAATATATAATGTGCCTATAAAGATTGGTGTTCAAATCTTAAAGGTATAGGGCAGAGGGATAAAGAAAAAGACATCCGTAGCACAATGTCAAGAATACATGCACGAAAACTAATTCAGTATAACTAAATATTTAACAAGGATGTGTCAGTAAAAGGATACTCAGTAAAGACTTTAGAATGGATTATCATGTATGAGTATGAAATAGGAAAGAATAACGTGGATAAACAGATAAATATACAAGTAAAATAAGATTCAGCCTTTATGAAGACTGATGTCAATTCATTGCTGTGAATACAGAAAAAAAGTATGAATCTTTCACCTTGAGTGAAACAGTCAAATCAAATAAAACCTGCAGTGGCACTAAATGTATAGGGTTTTCTAGTTCAATTACAGAAAAACATTTACAAGCACTTAGGTCGCTGTGTATGGGGAGCGGAAGAGGGGAGTTAAGAGAGGGCACTCATCTACTTTTTTTCCCCCACCTTAATGAATTAGTCTAATTTCATTTATTTAGCTCAAAGGCATGATGCAAATTCAACTTTCACAGGATTTATGTTGAAAAATAAGAAATAATTAGACAACATAAGTAGTGTTTTCAATTTTTTTTCCTGACTCTAGAAAGCCTAAAGAGTGAATCACAATCTTCCTCTCACGCCAAAAGCAGTAAAATGATGAATCTGATGAGTGTTAAATAAAAATAAAAGTCTAAATAGTATAAATGAAATTCATATCTCCCTTTGGAGATAATTCATGGAAAGTTTCACAGAATCTCCCAGCCTGCTTTTAGGCTTATTTGTACAAAATATTAACATTTGGAATTGGGCAGTCCTAGGTAATAGACTCAATTTTTATTCACAAGTCAGACTGCAGAAGAATGTTGTTTCCCAAATAAAAAGCAGCACTTAGTACAATTATCCAGAAATCAGCCATAAAGGAAAACATGGATCATGAATGTCTGAAACATGCCAAAGTTCCACAGTATTTATCTTGAAGTTTTGTAGAAAAACATTCTTTCAATCCAATTTTTATCATACCATCATCCAATCTTCTATTATCATATAAAACTGAACCTCTTTCATTGTTTCCCCAGTAGCCACTTGTAATCATTTAAATTAATTAAAATTAAGTAAAATTTGATAGTCAATTCCCCATTACACTAGAAGCATTTCAGATGCTCAGGAGTTACATGTGGCTAGTGGCAATGCAACTTTAGGGCATTTCCATCATCACCGAAATAGTGTTGGTATAAAGAATATACATGACATTCATATTGCTATTGGTTGCTAAAATAAGATAGAATAAACTACTTATTTTAGGGGACGTCTATCATACTAATAATGTAAAGAAGTATTCTCAGAATCTGTGGTCTCTAAATTTTCGTGCCAGAGCTATACAAAACAAAGGTGGGTTACATAGATGTAAATAGCACATGAAATTCAATGAAAACTGATCAAAGAAAGATGAAATGTACAAAGAAGCTTGTCTTTTGACATAAAAATATGTAATTTGTTTCATGACATAAAGTATGTGTACAAATGGTCTCTAGCTTTATGTATTCCAACCAAAATCTTCAAATATGTATCCTAAAAAGAGACAGTATGCAAATCTGTATAACACCAAAAACAGATAAAACTTTTCTATAACTGAAGAACATTTTTAAAACAAATTTTACTTTAAAAGTACCATTATTAAAGATTTTCCACACCTTGATGAAACTTTTTAACATTATTAATTCTCTAATGTATTCTCCAGTGAGTTGATATCATTAATGTATTGGCAACAATACCACATAAAATAGGAAAAAGAAATAACACAAGATGAAACTAGCCTGACAAGAGAACAACATAGACAATTATAATTAGTAGGACACACATGATGGTATCTCAGTTAATATAAAAATACTTTATTAAAGATAAAAAATAATTTATATTCTAGAATGCGCAGATGAAATATTAATAAATCAAGTTATTTTTAAAAAATCCAAACTTTTCCCTAGGAGATCAGTTATCATTGTCTTTCAGCCTTCTGAAACATTAAATATTACATATTTTTGTGTTTGGTACTTTTTTAAGATATAACAGGTTACTGTAAAGGTGTGTGCTTGACTCTGGCTATATTTTGACATGGAATACAGCATAAGAGAGGAGATTGGAGAGCTTTCCTAAAGATATTTTTTGACTAAGGGAGAAGTGCATCTAAATTAACCATGATAATTATAATGGTAAAATTACTAGAGATAGAAGCATCCAATCACATTTCAGGGTGATTGACTTAGTTCAGAGTTAAATTCTATTTTGTCCAGATCCAAACTTGTCTGTCTGACAAGTGAAATTAAATACAAAGATATGGTCAGCTCAACCATACTCTCACTGATAATAAGAAAAGAGATTAACAATGAGCTGACTACTAGCCAATCATATTCAATTTATAAGTATAATCCTTAAATATCTATTTTAGTTACACAATATAAGAAGTTATTATATTAATATTTAATGGAAAATCAAATCTATAAGAATCACAAAAGAGAAACAAAGATAAGTTTTAAGTGCATAAATAGGCATTAAATAGAGTGTATATACTGCATGTATCTGCATTCCAACATTGTGAAAGAGAGCAATTATGCACTGCAAAATTTGTGGGAGTGTGTATATAGCATTCCCCTTTTAGTTTTCCTCTCTTCCCTTCCCTTTCACTCGTACCCATGATCAAATCTCTTTATTACAAGTAAAAAACTACTTATAAAGAAAAGCAAGTAAGTAGAAATTAGTCCTAATTGAATAAATATATTGATTAAACACTTGCAAACACATATTGGAAAACAATTTATTTGCTTAAATGATTTGATTTTAAAATGAGAACTTTGAATTACAAAGGATAGGATCGTTGAATTCTCCAACACACAACAAAATCTGTTAACAAAGGAAGTTTTAAGAAAAAATACCACTGTAGCAGAGCTGTGTCTCTGAACGGGGACAGTTTCTCTGAAAGGGGAAGTTACATATATACACAAAGTTTATAAGGCTTTGGAGTCTGAGCTCAAGTTGTTTACCTTGAGTCTTTCAAGGCAAAACCAGATTGAAATTAAGCAGAGTTATGATATGACAGTTTAGAATTAGAAGTCGAAGGATCTTGATGTAAATGGAAAAATACTTTTGTTTTATAAGTGAACTGCTTGCCCATATGACTGGAATATTGATCTTTATGGATTTCCTCAATCACAAATGGAAATTATTTATAGTATCAGTTTCAATTCTCTGTGGTAGAATTTTCCTGAAACAAGTAAGTAATATTGACTTAAGTAGTCCACAGTTGTATTTAAGTCACATTGACAGATATAATCTTGATTCTCAATCCCCTATCATCATCATCCTCCAGTGAATTCTAAGATAGATCATTATCAACTAGGGAAGTGACCATTTCAGATCTTCCCCACTCTTTGCATATACCAAATCTTTGGTGGCAGTTATGTGATCTTTTAAATGGAGATCATTGTTTACTTATTTGTTCATTTATATTGAAGTATAGTCAGTTTACAAAGTTGGGTTAATTTTTGCTGCACAGTGAGGTGATTCAGTTATATATATGTATATATGTGTATATATATACCCTTTTTTCATTATGGTTTAATCACATGATATTGATGAGTATAGTTCCATGTGCTACACAGTAGGATGTTGTTGTTTATCTGTCCTACATATAATGGTTTGTATCTGCTAATCCCAAACTCTAATTCCCACCCTGCCCCCAATCCCTTGGCAACCATGTCTGTTCTCTCTGTAAATTTGTTTCTGTTTCATCAATAAGTTCATTTCTGTCATATTTTAGGTTCCACATGTAGGTGATGTTATATCATGTTTGTCTGATTTACTTCCCTAAGTGTGGTAATGTCTAGGTCCACCCAAGTTGCTGCAAGTGGCATTATTTTATTTTTTTAGTACGGAATAGTATTCCACTGTGTATTTGTACAATATCTTCTTTATTCATTCATCTATTGATGAACATTTAGGTAGCTTCCATGTCTTGGCTCTTATGAATAGGGCTGCTATGAATGTATCTTTTTGAATTGAAGTTTTGTCCAAATATGTGCCAGGAGTGGAATTGCTGGATCATACAGCAACTCTGTTTAATTTTGTGAGGGACATCCTTACTGTTTTCCATAGTGGCTGCACAAATTCACATTCCTACCAGCAGTGTTGGAGGGCCTCCTTTTGGTCGCACCCTCTCCAGTATTTATTGTTTGTAGATTTTTTGATAATGGCTATTCCAATCCCAAAGAAAGGCAATGCCAATGTTCAAACCACCGCACAATTGCACTCATCTCAAACGCTAGTAAAGTAATGCTCAAAATTCTCCAAGCCAGGCTTCAGCAATATGTGAACCATGAACTTCCAGATGTTCAAGCTGGTTTTAGAAAAGGCAGAGGAACCAGAGATCAAATTGCCAACATTCGCTGGATCATCAGAAAAGCAAGAGAGTTCCAGAAAAATATCTATTTCTGATTTATTGAATATGCCAAAGCATTTGGCTGTGTGGATCAGAATAAACTGTGGAAAATTATGAAAGAGATGGGAATACTAGACCACCTGAGATGCCTCTTGAGAAACCTGTATGCAGGTCAGCAAGCAACAGTTAGAACTGGATGTGGAACAACAGACTGGTTCCAAATAGGAAAAGGAATATGCCAAGGCTGTATATTGTCACCCTGCTTATTTAACTTATATGCAGAGTACATCATGAGAAACGCTGGGCTGGAAGGAAGCAACACTTGGAATCAAGATTGATGGCAGAAATATCAATAACCTCAGATATGCAGATGACATCACCCTTATGGCAGAAAGTAGAGAAGAACTAAAGAGCCTCTTGATGAAAGTGAAAGAGGAGAGTGAAAAAGTTGGCTTAAAGCTCAACATTTAGAAAACTAAGATCATGGCATCCGGTGACATCACTTCATGGCAGATAGATGGGGAAACAGTGGAAACAGTAGCTGACTTTATTTTTAGGGGGCTCTAAAATCACTGCATATGGTGATTGCAGCCATGAAATTAAAAGACACTCCTTGGAAGAAAAGTTATGATCAACCTAGATAGCATGTTAAAAAGCAGACACATTGCTTTGTCAACAAAGGTCCGTCCAGTCAAGGCTATGGTTTTTCCAGTAGTCATGTATGGATGTGAGAGTTGGACTGTAAAGAAAGCTGAGCGCTGAAGAATGGATGCTTTTGAACTGTGGTGTTGGAGAAGACTCTTGAGAGTCCCTTGGACTGCAAGGAGATCCAACCAATCCATCCTAAAGGAGATCAGTCCTGGGTGTTCATTGGAAGCACTGATGTTGAAACTGAAACTCCAATATTTTGGCCACCTGATGTGAAGAGCTGACTCATTTGAAAAGACCCTGATGCTGGGAAAGATGGAGGGCAGGAGGAGAAGGGGACAACAGAGTTTGAAATGGTTAGATGGCATCACTGACTCAATGGATATGAGTTTGGGTAAACTGGAAGTTGGTGATGGACAGGGAGGCCTGGTGTACTGTGGTTCATGGGGTCGCAAGGAGTTAGACACGACTGAGCAACTGAACTGAACTGAACTGAATTCTGAGTTGTGTGATGTGGTACCTCAATGTAGTTTTGTTTTGCATTTCTCTAATAATTAGCAATATTGAGCATCTTTTCATGTGTCTGTTGGCCCTCTGAAAGTGAGAACTGTTTATTCAGTCATTTGATGAAGTGTCTTCAAAATAAAGTTAAGATTCTAAAATCAAATATTTGAACACTGCAACAAAGACAGTGATTATTTATGCTCAAAGTTTGTAGATCTCTTCTAAACCAGAAATCAAGAATGTCCAAACTAAACCAAGAGAAGAAATCCTTTCTTCAGTTTGCAGTCTTCACAGAACTAGATATGGAGATATTAGGTGAATCACCTAATTGCTTGCTTCCTTCCTTATTTTCTGAATCTTGTTAGTAATATTAAGATCTGAGAGAGTTCAGTGAGTGTTTACAGGCACTATTCTCGTTAAATGATAGATAATCTTTTGCAAAGACAATATCATTTCTACTTCTGCTCTCCCTTATTTCTGGCCATTATTGTTAAGTATTTTAGTGAGAAGTTAAGCATAGCACTTCAGTGACATTTTCTAGCACCAGTAAATATATGAACTATTGCATGTAAGATTTTTCCCATTTCCCGTGATTATTTCATAGCGTTATATGAGGAGATTTAAGTATAGGGGAAAAAACAGTCATAGAGAGTTTCTTAGGAATCTCAACTAGAATCCAATTTTTACGCTTGATTTAAGTTATCTAGCAAATGTCTCTCAATCTCTTAACCTCTCTCTCTTTCTCTTGATAAAAAGAAAAATACTGAGCCTAAATGACTAGAATTGACATCACAGCATCAGTTCTGTTCAGTCACTCAGTTGTGTCCAACTCTTTGCAACCTCATGGACTGCAGCATGCCAGACATCCTTGTCCATCACCAACTCCTGGAGCCTACTCAAACTCATGTCCATTGATTTGGTGATGCCATCCAACAATCTCATCCTCTGCTATCCCCTTCTCCTCCTGCTTTAATCTTTCCCAGCATCAGGGTCTTTTCAAACGAACCATTTCTTTACATCATGTGGCCAAAGTATTGGAGTTTCAGCTTCAACATAAGTACTTCCAATGAATATTCAGGACTGATTTCCATTAGGATGGAGTGGTTGAATCTCCTTGCAGTCCAAAGGACTCTCAAGAGTCTTCTCCAATACCACAGTTCAAAAGCATTGATTCTTTGGCACTCAGCTATCTGTATAGTCCAACTCTCACATCCATACATGACTACTGGAGAAACCATAGACTTGACCAGATGGACTTTGTCAGCAAAGTAATGTCCCTGCTTTTTAATATGCTGTCTTGCTTGGCCATAGCTAGAGATTTTTTAATTTCATGGCTGCAGTCACTATCTGCAGTGATTTGAGAGCCCCCCAAAATAAAGTCTGTCCCTGTTTCCACTGTTTCCCCATCTATTTGCTATGATTTTAGTTTTGTGAATGTTGAATATTAAGCCAACTTTTTCACTTGCCTCTTTTATGTTCTTCAAGAGGCTCTTTAATTCTCTTTCTGCTATAAGGGTGGTGTCATCTGCATATCTGAGGTTATTGATATTTCTCCCGGCAGTCTTGATTCCAGCTTGTGCTTCATCCAACCCAGCATTTCTCATGATGTACTCTGCATATAAGTTAAATAAACAGGGTGACAGTATACAGCTTTGATGTACTCCTTTCCCTGTTTGGAACCAGTCTGCTGTTCCATGTCCAGTTCTAACTCTTGCTTCCTGACCTGCATATAGGTTTCTCAAGAGGCAGGTCAGGTGGTCTGGTATTCCCATCTCTTTCAGAATTTTCCAGTTTGTTGTGGTCCACACAGTCAAAGGCTCTGACATAGTCAATAAAGCAGAAGTAGATGTTTTTCTGGAATCTCTTGCTTTTTTCCGGTGACCCAGTGAATGTTGGCAATTTGATCTCTGGTTCGTCTTCCTTTTCTAAAACCAGCTTAATCATCTGGAAGTTCGTGGTTCATGTACCGTTGAAGCTTGGCTTGGAGAATTTTGAGCATTACTTTACTAGAATATGAGATGAGTGCAATTGTGCCGTAGTTTGAGCATTCTTTGGCATTTCCTTTCTTTGGGATTGGAATGAAAACTGACCTTTTCCAGTCCGGTGTCCACTGCTGAGTTTTCCAAATTTGTTGGCATATTGAGTGCAGCACTTTCACAACATCATGTTTTAGGATTTGAATCAGCTCAACTGGAATCCCATGACCTCCACTAGCTTTGTTCATAGTAATGATTCCTAAGGCTCACTTGACTTTTCATTCCAGGATGTCTGGCTCTGGGTGAATGATCACACCATCGTTATTATCTGGTTCATGAAGATCTTTTCTGTATAGTTATTCAGTGTTTTCTTGCCACATCTTGTTAATATCGTCTCTTTCTGTTATGTCCATACCATTTCCATCCTTTATTGTGCCCATCTTTGCATGAAATGTTCCCTTGGTATCTCTTTATTTTCTTGAAAAGATCTCTAGTCTTTCCCATCCTATTGTTTTCCTCTGTTTCTTTGCATTGATCGATGAGATAGGTTTTCTTATCTCTCCTTGCTATTCTTTGGAGCTCTGCATTCAAATGGGTATATCTTTACTTTTCTCCTTTGCCTTTAGCTTCTCTTCTATTCACAGCTATATGTAAGGGATTCTCAGACAACCATTTGGCCTTTTCACATTTCTTTTTTGGGGGATAGTCTTGATCCCTGCTTCCTTTACAATGTCATGAACCTCTGTCCATAGTTCTTCGGGCACTCTGTCTATCAGATCTAAATGATAGATTTTTGTCTTATCTATTTGTCACTTCCCTGAATCTATTTGTCACTTCTACTGTTTAATGGTAAAGGATTTGCTTTAGGTTAAACCTGAATGGTGTAGTGGCTTTCTCTAGTTTCTTCAATTTAAGTCTGAATTTTGCAATAAAGAGTTCATGGTTTGAGCCACAGTCAGCTCCTGGGTTTTTTTTTTTTTTCCACTGACTGTATAGAACTTCTTCATCTTTGGCTGCAAAGAATATAATCAATCTGATATTGGAATTGACCATCTGGTGATGTCCAGGTGTAGAGTTTTCTCTTGTGTTGTTGGAAGAGGGTGTTTGCTATGACCAGTGCGTTCTCTTGACAGAACTCTATTAGCCTTTGCCCTGCTTCATTCTGTACTCCAAGGCCAAATTTGCCTGTTATTCCAGGTATTTCTTGACCTCCTACATTTGCATTCCCGTTCCCTGTAGTGAAAAGGACATCTTTTTTGGTTGTTAGTTTTAGAAGGTCTTCATAGAACTGTTCAACTTCTGGTTCTTCAGCATTTCTGCTTGGTACATAGACTTGGATTACTGTGTTATTGAATGGTTTGCCTTGGAAATAAACAGAGATCATTCTGTCATGTTTGAGATTGCATTCAAGTACTGCATTTTGGTCTCTTTTGTTTACTGTGATGGCTACTCCATTTCTTCTAAGGGATTTCTGCCCACAGTAGTAGATATAACAGTCATCTTGAGTTACATTCACCCATTCCAGTCCATTTTAGTTCACTGATTCCTAAAATGTCAATGTTCACTCTTGCCATCTCCTGTTTGACCACTTCCAATTTGCCTTGATTCATGGACCTAACATTCCAGGTTCCTAGGCAATATTGCTCTTTACAGCATTGAACTTTCCTTCTATCACCAGTCACATCCACAACTGAGTGTTGTTTTTGCTTTGGCTCCGTCTCTTCATTCTTTCTGGAATTGTTTCTCCATTTCTCCAATGATCTCCAGTAGCATTTTGGGTACCTACCAACCTGGGGAATTCATCTTTCAGTGTCCTATCTTTTTACCTTTTCATACTGTTCATGTGGTTTTCAAGGCAAGAATATTGAAGTGGTTTGCCCTTCCCTTCTCCAGTGAACCACATTTTGTCAGAACTCTCCACCATGACCTGTCTGTCTTGGGTGGCCCTACACGGCAGTGGGTATTTTTTCAGACCAGTAGCAGTTTACCAAATAATTGGTACATAATTTGAGTTTAGTAGCAAATAGTTTTTTTGTGCCAAAAACCTAATAGTAACTATTGAAGGCTATGCACAAAAAAATATTTTAGGAATCAGTGAACTAAAATGGACTGTAATGAGCCTAGTTAGCTACATAGAATATAAATAGGAGAAACAATCAGCTAGATAAAGGATAAAAAATGAAGATAAGAATTGGAAAACTTATATACTACACGTTAACACTTCTGGGTAAGATTGTTATTAAATATGTCATCATTTATTGTTTCCTTTCTGAGCCTTACCTTAAAGAAAGTTTGATTACAAAGGCAAATTCCTGCAAATGACTCCTGGGTATTGTTCTTGTCATAGAAATGACAAGAAAATGGTTTTAGATTGTTGCTTACTGGGTATTTTTTTGTTATATTGCATATAAAAGGATCTAATACTTGAATTCTGTTACTTATGAAATTTTTTAAACAATTGATTCTAGAAAGAGTTGATTGGAACTTAGAAAAATATGTACAAATGAATACCGCTTGAAATAATATTTAGTCAAATCAATAAAAAACTGAAGTCTGTACTTAGACTCATACCAGGTGTTGACCCAATACATAAAAGATAATTTTAAGTTTAGAGACTTTGTAAATATTATGGTTAAAATTCTTTAAAAATTGCTAACAGCAAAGGGTAAACAAAATGGAAATATAAAAGAATAAGTGTATGCCCATTAAAGCATGAAGCTTGAGATAAACTTTTCATAGATTTTGTTTGGTAAATCTTATATGGATCTGTCCATGTAATGCAGTTGTTTTCTTGATAGAAAGTTCTTGTCAAGCCTGTCGCTTTCTGTCTGTGCCAGTTACCTGTTTATTGTCTAAGTTCAAATTTGCTTTTCATTTCCTCCTTTGTGAAGTAGGGTCTGAGTCCTTTAAATATTTTTCATTTGTCAGCTGGCATAATGTTAAGCATTGTCAACAGAGGTTATTGTAGAGGCATAGCAAGAAGGTTTTCCTTCCTCTTTCCAATCACTCTATTTGACTGGCTTCTGCAACACCCACATTTCTTACCATCCAGGTCCTGCTGTGTGTTTGGCTTCTCCAACATCCAGCACCTTCAGTGCATGGTACCCTGCAATACCTAGAGACAGACAGCTTCCCCCAGGACCTCCTCCTTTCAAGGCAGTTTTGTAGTGGAGTACCTCTAGCTTTCTCTAGGGTACTATGTGGATTTACAGCACTCGACAGAGAATTGATTTCTAGGAAGTTCAGTCATCAACATCAGAGCAATATCTTTGCCTCTCAGAGAGCTACCACCTATCCTTCACCAATGATTTCTGGATCTGAGCTTTGTTACATATTTTATAGAGTTATTTTTACTTTATCAACCAATTCCATATTATTCCAGTTCCCTGTAATGGTGAATAATTCTTTTTACTGAGCTTTCCCTGTTCAATTACTTTGTGGTTTCTTTCTCCTGACTGAACTCTGACTGATACACAGTCTAAAATTATTTTATTTATGGAGGATTATTAAGACTCTTAGTCTTACATTTCCTGATATAATGATAGCCCATGTCTTATATCTTTTTAGCTAGGACACATTTAGCCATGGATCAATACTCTGAAGATTGAGTGCAGCTTTAGTGTTCAAAAGTATTTAATAGAGTTGTTTTCCAACATGATTCTCAGACATGTTCCCCTTCTGGTATATTTTCAAGGAGATGAATTATTTATTTAGTCTTAGTCCATTTAGAGGATATTTTAAGAATATAAGGAAAAGAAGTTTGTACCTGTAGATGATAAGACTAGATATATTCATGAATATTTTGTATAATTTGTGATGCCTTCTTTAGGTAACTTAGGATTTGAAATCAAGAGTGAAATATCCAAGCCCGTAGTGACCTGCACTAAACTTGACGGTGAAAGTCACGAGCTCTTGATAGTGTGGGCCTCCCGTACATGGAGGCCAGAGGCAAAGCTCATGTCTAAGGAAGCCCAAGTGTCAGATGACTTTGCTAATATAGATTTAAAATGTTATTGGTCCCCTTTTCTTTTCCTAAGTATTAAGAGTGATACAGACAACAAAGTCTCTTGGTGAGTAATCAGACTTTCAAGCTTCCCTATTAAAAATCCCTGTAAAATTAATGTCTCTGTCTTTGGAGATGTAGGTTGGAACTACCCAGCCAGACACAAAATCAAGCCAGATTTTTGCTTCAGTTAGAGCCATAGCTCTTTGGAAAAGAAAAGTTTCATGTTCCTAAAGATAGGCAGGAAGAAAAGCATATTTTCAAAACCCATTGCAAGTAGTTAGTGGAATGAAGTCTATTCAGAGATGTTCAAGGGACACTGCAGTTTGCATTTTTGTCCAAGTCCTGTCTTTACACTCCTGCCAGGATGATCATTGTAACAGATGAGACATGTACCGAGACATTCAGAAATATCAGTACAATGTGTTCACTATTATTGACCATGCAGTGGTCAGTGGTCAATGGTCAATAGTGGCAATGTTTTGAAAGTTTCCATTAGAGGTCTCTGTCCCACTATGAAGCTTATGGTATATTCTGCTTAATATATTCTCATATAAGTTTTAATTTATGACCTACCAAAAAACCAGATGAAGACTGGATTTTCAAAGGGGAAGGGAGTTATATTAAACTTTATTTGGTCATAGTTCATCGACAACAGAGATGATAAACAATCATGGATTTACCCTTCTTTTGGAGAAAGGAATGATAGCAGGATATGGTTTATGCAAATAAATAGACATGTTTGAGGAGAAAATTAACACTTATTAATAAATATTTTTTATTTTCAGTAACAAGTACTGACAGCATGAAAGACCATCAAGTTTAGATTTTAAAGTCAAATATGGGGAAGACTTCCCTAGTTTAGTTGCTGCTACAGTTTCTCTTTAAAAATATGAGTAGGTTTCTGTCACAAGGTTTGTGGAACACCCTAATAAGAATTGATTTTGATTATTCATGTGAGTTTGATTCTGAATTCTAAAAACTTGCCAATATTATTTGTGTACAGAATCGATTTATAGGTTCACAATAATTAAAAAGGCACAGAGTATTGAGATTTTGTTGCCTACAATACACAGTGATACTCAGAAAAATACTATCATTTGTCTCCTAGTAACATTTTGAATAGATTGTGCTATCTCTATTGGGAGTATTCACATTCTTGGGACAAATCATGTCCAAAAAAATCAACTTTGTTCTCAAAGACTTCTAACTTTTCTTTGGAAGCATTTTTTTATATCCTAAGAGTAACTATATTGATGGAGTCAGTTTATCACTAATATTCCTTATATATATGCATGCAAAAATTCTCATAAAATATAGACAAACTGCATTTATGCTTTACATTCTGACATTAATGGAATTTCACAGTTGAGAGTCCTGTTTACTCATGATGAGAAAAAGTTGAACTAACAGAAAATTAACAACTCTTCTTAGATCCATCAGGGAATTGAAGTCTGTGGAAAACCATGGTCTTGAAAACTGGACAGGCAGACAGAGACAGAGAGTCACAGCATAGCAAGAGCAAAAGCTACAGAAACCATAAATGAGTAAGAACATGTACAGTAATTGACAGTTTACCAGAGGCCGAGTGCAGACTAGCTTGCGTTAAAATTCCTGAGGGCTCCCTGTTTCAGTGGGTGTATGGAGGAAATATTTTTGTGAATTTTAATTCCAGGAACCTCACCAGGTTCTCACAGTGAAGGATGGAGAAATATACCTCAATGTTTGCAATAGATATCAGTGCAAATCAATTTTTTTTTAATTTATAGCAATTTTTATAACAATTTTTGAATGCATAGCAATGTCTACGACTTTTTTATTTGTAGCAATTTTTGAATAAAACACTGTAATAGAAATGAAGAAGGCTTTTGATGAAACCATCAGTATATTAGAAAAGGTCAAGGGAAAAAAAAATTGGTTAGCTTGAAGGTATGAAATGCAAAGAGGAAAAAGAATGAAAAAAACAAAAAACAATTTTCAAGACTTGTGAGACAATTATAAAATGTGTACATAGGTGTCATGAGACTAGTTAAAGGAGAAATAGAGAACAGAACAAAATACTTGAAGTAATAATGGCTGAGAATTGTCCAAAATTGATCAGGGACACCAAAAACCATACATCTGAAAAACTCAGATTTAACAAAGGACAAAAACCAAAAAATATAATACACGTATCATACTCAAATGACTGAAAATCAAAGACAGAGAAAATATTGAAGAAGGCATAGAGAAACAGAGATTTACCTAAATAGAGGAATAATGATAAAAATTTATATTAGACTTTTTCAGAAACTATATAAGCAAGAAAGGCATAAAACAAAATACTTAATGTGTAACACACATAAACACACACATAACTAAAAACAAAATAACAACCTAGAATTCTGTATCCAGCAAAATTACTTCAAAAAGTGACTGAGAAATAAAGACTTTCTAAGACAACCAAAAACTGAGGAGTTTGCCACCTGTAGACCTACCTGATAAGATATATTAAAAGTTCTTCAGGGATAAGGAAAAATTTATTCACTTCAAAAACTCCCCAAACTGAAATTGGTTAAATTATGAAATTTTTGTTATTGTGAAATATGCCTTTTAAAGTAATCATTTAATGAATGACAGTCTGTACTAGAAAGGTCACAGAGTTATGTTTAAACTAAGACTAACCCAAAAGAGTTTAACAAAGTTCATATCTCTTCTCCAGCTCTAGAATGCCAGCCAAGGTATACATGAAGTCCCATTCTTAACTTCTCATCTTAGAATCTCTGCCATCATCACCAACTTCAAATTGTTGGTTTTCAAATATACCGCTCTTATTGGCCTGTTAATTTCTTAACTGCCAATTCCCATAGCTCAAACCACTTGTGTTGTTAAAGGTGTCTTCAGTTTAAAGGAATCCACGTTACCAGAATCCATCTGGTGGGGATTGTGGCTTGCATCTAGTTCTGCAAAGAAAGGTGTATACTCTTGGTATTCCAAAGTGGGATTTCTAAATTTGTTTTCCTACACATATGCTATTACATAATGCTGTACAGATCCATGCAAATAATAACTGGTGAGTGTTGTGTCAGTCACCCAGGAGGAGTGGCTTTTGCATGTAGCCAGGAATCTTAACATCAGGTATAGCATTCTTGCTCAGATGAATCCTGAGTTCTAACTAAAGGGAACTTAATTTAGAAACTCCCCTCTGGCTATGCATTTGACAGTCAACTTGCTCAGCATTTGAAGAAGTAAAAGTAGAATGAATCAAAATCATACATATAGAGACCTGGTATATACATGTCATCACAAATGCATCAAGAACTTTTACTCACAAAAGATGAGTATTTAGAATAAAGTCTTATTATTCATGTCAAATAGGATGTCACTTTCAGCCATTCAAGAATACAGTTGAGTATTGATTCCTTTATAAATGACAAGAACGAACCATTTAGATAAGAAGATGAAGAGGAAATTTTTGCTGTGGCATATGAGCAGAGTGCAGCAAGTTTTGGGAGGCAGACATACAAACCATCAACCATTACACTATCTCACAAGGAGAGTTTCTATAGCGTAATGATATCTCAGTAGGAGTATCAGGTACACGAATGAACTCAGTCGCTCCCCTTGGCTGTTGAACCCTTCATGACTTCTGAATCTGAAAGGTTTAGGAGATGTTCAGCACACTCCCTTTCCCCCCACCCCCTGCCCCTTCCTTACTCTCCCTCCTCTTGGATTAAGCTCCCTTGTCTGTGAAACCCATTGGGAGGTTTTCTGGGCTAAGATGAGCCACCCTTGACCGAGGCCTGCCTGCTCTCACGCACCTCCAGCTCCCAGGGTTGCTGCCCCATCGGTCTGTCTGTCACTCCTCACTTCCAGGACAGGTTGTGCAGCCTGAGACTCCAACTCCATTGTCCCTGTATGCACCCTTCTCTCGGAGGAACCCTTCATGACTTCTGCGTGCTGCTCATTAATCATCTTGGGGGAGTCTTGGAGCCTCTATTTGTGTGGAGTTCTATAAATATGATGGGTTCACCCAAGGAAGTGATTTTGATTGGGGGATTGTTGATTTGCTACACGTGAAATGGGAGTTAAAGAAAACCCAAAGACTCTGTAATGACCTGTAAAGACTTAATGATTTGTATTGTATAGTGAACTAAACATCTGTAATTTTGTACCTTATATGCCGAAGGGGACGACAGAGGATGAGATGGTTAGATGGCATCACTGACTCGATGGACATGGGTTTGGGTAGACTCCGGGAGTTGGTGATGGACAGAGAGGCCTGGCGTGCTGCGATTCATGGGGTCGCAAAGAGTCAGACACGACTGAGTGAATGAACTGAAAACCAGATGATCTCCTGCCTAAAAATAAGGAATGTTCAGTTACCACTGCCGCTTAGTATGTGTGCAGGATATGTGTACGATACTTTTACAAAGAAAACCAAGAAAACCTCCCAGAAACTAAAAGATCTTATAAAATTTGACACAACTCTGCTTGACTTGATATTGTTATTCAGATTTCATATCCCTAAAAATTATCTACAGAAAAATTCACTCAATTTTATCTGTGAACCTTCTTCAGTAATATAAGTTTTCTGGCTGTGTTTAGTTAATTTTTTTTTAAATTGCTTGGAACAGAGGGATCCCTTTACTTCTTAATATTTTTCTCTGAGCATTCAGTTCAGTTCAGTTCAGTTCAGTCACTCAGTTGTGTCCCACTCTTAGCGACCCTAAGAACCACAGCACCCCAGTTCAGTCGCTCAGTTGTGTCCGACTCTTTGCGACCCTATGAACCACAGCACCCCAGGCCTCCCTGTCCATCACCAACTCCCGGAGTCCACCCAAACCCATGTCCATCAAGACAGTGATGCCATCTAGCCATCTCATCCTCTGTCATCCCCTTCTCCTCCTGCCCTCAATCCTTTCCAGCATCAGGGTCTTTTCCAATGAGTCAGCTCTTAGCATCAGGTGGCCAAAGTATTGGAGTTTTAGCTTCAACATCAGTCCTTCCAATGAACACCCAGGATTGATCTCCTTTAGGATGGACTGGTTGGATCTCCTTGCAGTCCAAGGGACTGTCAAGAGTCTTCTCCAACACCACAGTTCAAAAGCATCAATTCTTCAGCGCTCAGCCTTCTTTATAGTCCAACTGTCACATCCACACATGGCTACTGGAAAAACCATAACCTTGACTATATGGACCTTTGTTGACAAAGTAATGTCTCTGCTTTTTAATATGCTATCTAGGTTGGTCATAACTTTCCTTCCAAGGAGTAAGCGTCTTTTAATTTCATGGCTGCAGTCACCATCTGCAGTGATTTTGGAGCCCAGAAAAATAAAGTCAGCCACTGTTTCCACTATTTGCCCATCTGTCTGCCATGAAGTGATGGGACCAGATGCCATGATCTTAGTTTTCTGAATGTTGAGCTTTAAGCCAACTTTTCACTCTCCTCTTTCACTTTCATCAAGAGACTCTTTAGTGCTTCTTCACTTTTTCCATAAGGGTGATGTCATCTGCATATCTGAGGTTATTGATATTTCTCCCGGGAATTTTGATTCCAGCTTGTGCTTCCTCCAGCCCAGCATTTCTCATGATGTACTCTGCATATAAGTTAAATAAGCAGGGTGACAATATACAGCCTTGACATACTCCTTTTCCTATTTGGAACCAGTCTGTTGTTCCATGTCCATTTCTAACTGTTGCTTCCTGACCTGCATACAGGTTTCTCAAGACACAGGTCAGGTGGTCTGGTATTCCCATCTCTTTCAGAATTTTCCACAATTTATTGTGATCCACACAGTCAAAGGCTTTGGCATAGTCAATAAATCAGAAATAGATGTTTTTCTGGAACTCGCTTGCTTTTTCAGTGATCCATCGGATGTTGACAGTTTGATCTCTGGTTCCTCTGCCTTTTCTAAAGCCAGCTTTAACATCTGGAAGTTCACGGTTCACGTGTTGCTGAAGCCTGGCTTGGAGAATCTTAAGCATTACTTTACTAGTGTGTGAGATGAGTACAGTTGTGTGGTGTATTGCAGTTTTGCGGTTGTTTGAGCATTATATTACTTAATTTCAAATTATTTTGTAAGGATTGAGGTATACATAGCGTTACGAAGAATTTAAACAATTATCTCTGGTTTCACTACCCAGTATAGGAAATAATACTTTAAATTCTAATATTAATCATAAATGGGAATTTGATAGTTATAATGTGTTAAGAGGTTAAATGGTGTTGCCCCCAAAACTCAAATGTTCAAGTCCTAATTTCTAGTACTTCTGAATGTGAACTTATTTGAAGAGAGAGTCTTTACAGAGATAATCAAATTAAAATGAAGTAATTAGCATAGGCCTTCATGGAATGTGACTGATGACTATATAAAAAGGGGAAGTTTGGACACAGAAAGGAAAGACAATATGAGGAGACACAGGAGGAAGACAGCCATTTACAAGTGAAGGAAGGAGAGACTTAGATCCTTCCCTCACAGCCCTCAGAAGGCACCAACCTTTCAGTATCTTGACCTTAGACTTTTAGCCCTCAGAACTGTGAGACAATAAATTTTTGTTGTTTATAGCTACCTAGACTATAGTATTTTGTTATGAAGTCCTCTATCAAACATCATGTATGTATTTCTAGTTTACTACATATGTTGTGATCAATAAATAGTACATATTCTGCTTTGCACATTTTAAACAACTATAAAAATGGTGTCATACTCATTTGCTTTTCTCTTTTTGTTGTTCAGTTGCTAAGAAGTGTTTGACTCTTTGCAACCTCATGGACTGTAGCATGCCAGGCTCCTCAATCCTTCACTTGTCTCCCAGAGTTTGCCCAGATTTACATCCATTGAGTTGGTGATGCTATCTAACCATTTATCCTCAGCTGACCCTTTCTGTTTTGCCTTCAGTCTTTCCCAGCATCAGGGTCTTTTCCAATGAACTGGCTCTTCATATCAGGTGGCCAAAGTATTGAAGTGCTAGCTTCAGCAACAATCCTTCCAATAAATATTCAGGGTTGATTTCCTTTATGATTGACTACTTTGATCTCCTTGGAGTCCAAGGGACTTTCAAAAGTCTTCTCTAGCACCACAATTTGAAAGCATCAGTTCTTTGGCGTTCAGCGTTATTTATGGTTCGATTCTCACATCTGTGCATGCCCACAGTTGTTAGTTAATATTTGAGAGATACATCTTTGAGTAATGTTTCGGTTATATATTCTCAATGCTGTATAGATTATTTCTTAACTTTCTGTGCACTGCTTGCCCCACTTCTAACACCCTACTCTCAGCCTTGACTCAACCCTTTCTTGTGTGGAGAGGTTGTAGGCATAGTCAGGTAAATGAGGGTGAGTTCAATTGCATCAGCATACAATGCTTACAGGCATTTATGGGCTATCCACCTGTCCTCCACATAGAATACCTGGAGAATGTTGATTTTATGTGTAAGTCTTTCTACTGGAGGGAGAGGTTCCGTACCTCTTACTCCAGTATGAAAAATTCCATACTTTCCATAGGAATTGTTTGTAAACAGATCCTCTTGCAGCAATTGAGGGGGGTAGGTGTGGGAGGTATAGTCCCGGCCCTCAGGTAACCTATTGACAGGTAAACCTGAAATGATTCACTATGAGTTTACAGCAGATAATCCTGATATCCCTCCACATACTTATAAATAGAAAAATAAAATAGGCCTTGAATGCCTCTTAGAATTATTAATATTATTTAAAATTTAAAAGCCTTATCTTGCTGTTGACTATACAGGGTAAAACTTGCCCATGATACAGGGTAAACATTCAGTGTTTACTTCTACCTCTCCTGTTCCTTCAGGAGAATTATCTTGCTTTATTCTGATTTTCTTCTTTATGCATTCCAAATTCTGATTTGATCTCTTTTGTGATTTTTTTCATTGCTAACTTTTGTTTTCATTTCATTATTCCTCTCATTAATAGCTTTGATGTTCTGTGTTGCTTTTTTTTTAGAAAAATCTTTGTATCTATCATTATGTCAATTACATTTTTTCTGATTCTTTACATTATATCACCTTCTATTTTCCCCAGTTTTAAATCTTCCTCATATTTGAGTCATTGGGTTTTCTGTTTTTTCTCCATAGTGGTAACTGTTCCACTGATTGTTTTATTCATGCTGCAATTTTGTCTCCCATTTTCATCCATTTGTCCTGAGTGCTCTTCAGCTGTTGTTTGTTTTGCATGTTAGTTTTGTACTTTAAAATATATTTATATAGATCATATTATTTTTTTCCTTTTAAAAATAATCATCCTTGAGGCAGGAGAGATTTACTCAGATCATGCATTCACAACCTTCTTGAGTAAGAATAAAGTAAAAATCAGATTTTATAAAGATTAGTGTTTTCATATTGTCCTACAGTTTTATTTCTGCAAGTGTTTACATTTTATTTCTTCCTAAACAATTAAGATATGAACTGAACACTTTACCCAGTGAAAAATTTCTCTCTCTCTCTTTCTGCCCCCACCCCTTTCTGCCGCCAAAGTGTGGTACTGTAGAGACTGATACTTTCTGAAAATATGGCTAGCTGGCCTCTCAGTGCTCTCATTTGGCCTACCCCAGTGTTTCTCAAATTTAATGTAAATACACATCATTTAATCATCTTGATGCCATGTAGATTTGGGTTCAGAAAATACAGCTCAGAGCTTGTGATTCTGAATTTCTAACAGTCTCCAGAGTGATGCTAAGACTTTGTTCCTCAGACCCAACTTTAAATAGCAAGAGCCCACCCTAGTATGGTTTTTCAAACCAACTGATCCCACAGAAGATGCTACAAAAAGATTTCACACCCATTCTCACTAGTGACAAATAAACATTTTGGCAGTTGTATCTCACTACATGTAATGCCTTCAGTAGGTTTATTTCTTGAGCTTTTTCTAAAAGCAGAATCCGTGGTATTTGTGCTCCATTTCCTTCAGTGCACATTGCCTGTTCTTTGGCTAGTCTTGTACAGTATTTGCCCTTTAAGCTAGCTCCTCATTAGCTTAAATGAGGAATTTTTGCCTTTTTCTCTTTTGTTATTTGCTTAAATTTGAGTAAGAATAAGGGAAATGCTTAATCATCTATATTGTTTGAATTTTTTAAATGGTTGAAAATTACTGTATAGCATGGTCAATAGACAGACATTGTTCTGTGATTATTAAGTTGAACTTTTAAATTATGTTTTCAAATTTTATATCCATGTTAATTTTTGTTTGCTTGAGATACTAAATTTTGAGCCAGGACTGATAAAATCTTTCAAAATAATTATAGAGTGTTTTTAATATTCACTTGTCAGTTTGCTAGTTTATATATGTTGAGAATTTTCACATGAATGTAGAAAATTATTCCACATAAATTCATTATGATTATTGTTTTATTTGTGATTATTTATAGCATCTTATTTATATTTTGTTTCATGATTTATCTATGGTTGTCATTCTTTATTAAATACATCATATATCATTTTCCTATAGTGGTTTATGGGCTTTCCTGGTAGTGTAGTCAGTAAAGAATCCACCTACAATGCAGGAGACCAGGGTTTATAAAATATACACTTCATTTTTATTATTTTAGTGCTCACCCCTAAAAGTTAAACATAAATGTTTGATGTAAAATACAGAGAAAAAGAAAGATAAATTAAGGCACACATTTATCTATCTGTCATTAACAGTGGCATCAAATATTTTAATTTCAGTTAATACCTGTATTAGTTTGCTAGAGCTCCCAGAATGAGGTAGCACTGACTGGGTGGTTTAAATAACAGGAATTTGTTTATTCACACTTCTGGAAGCAAGAAGTCCAAAGTCAAGGTACTGGCAGGATTGTTGCCTTCTAAGGGTCATGAAGTAAGGGTCTGTCCCAGGCATTTCTCCGTGGCTTTTAGATGATTGTCTTCTCCCTGTGTCTTCACATTGTCTTCCTTTTATATCTATGTCCAGATTTCTTCTTCTTACAAGGAATTAGTTGCATTGCATTAAGATACATTCTAATGAACTCATTTTTTCTTAGGTATCTCTGTTAAAACTGTCCCCAATTACAGTCATACTTATAGATAGATATAAAAGGTTAATACTTCAACATTTGAATTTTGAGGGGGCACAAATCAACCAATGAAACGATCCTCACCCCTTTGCTCTTTCTACCTAGAAAATTAATTCTGTACATTTTTATTAAAATAAATTAGATATTATCCTTATTTATACATTCAATGTAACTACTAATTTACCTACTTGTTTATGTTTCCGAAGTTATTTGTTGAGAAATTTGCTATCAGGAGAATTGTCCTTGATTGTTTTTTTATGTTTTTTGCTAAGACAGTGTTACTATATTTTGAGTTCTGTAGATGTATTATTGTGTGTCTAATACACTCTGAGTAAATTGATTATGTAACCCTACGTTTGATATGCCATATCTGACACTAAGCAGTCCTTTCTTTTTTTTAAAAAAAGAAACCATCGATTATCTTATTACATAGTATTTCTCCTTTATTATTATTACTTTCTCCTAAATTTGAATAGATATATAATTGTCCACCTTATTTCCTAACCTCCAGGTATCCATCCTGCTCTTAAACATCTTTTATTTCTCTTTTTTTTTTTTTTGCTGCATTTGAGTATTTTCTAAAACTCCACTATCTAGATCACTGACTTTCTTTCAAATATTTATAATAGAAAGTTTAACTTTTAAAAGAATTTAATCTTTATTAAGGCATTATCTAAGTACAAAATGTTACCTATTTATATTATATATTTAATTTTGATAACAATGACAACATCACAACAATCAATGTATAGAATATTTCTGTCATCCAATATTTTCCTCTGTTTTTTTCCCCCCCAGATAATCTCCTGCTCTTGAATTAAGAAAAGCATTGATCTTCTACTTTGAATTTTCTAGATTGTCATACACATGGAATCAGAGCACACTTACTCTTTTGTGCCTGTTTTCTTTTATTTATTTATTTTTTTTGAGATTTAGCCATGTTGCTGAATATTTGAAAAGTGTGTATCTTTTTAATACTGATATTGCAAAGTTTATTTATTCACCTGTTGGTAAATAATAACATATGTAAAGATGATTATGATCCACCCGTTTTCTAATTTCTAATGGCCGATATTAAAAAAAGACTAATAGTAACAAAATTGATGCAGATGTGGAGTGACTAGAGCTCACATATTATTGGGAAGAATGCAGAATTGCACAACAATTTTGGGGAAAAGTTAGTAATATAAAATATTTAATTTCTTATAAAATCAATTATAAATATATTATGACCCAAGAAATGTCATTTTAAGTATTAACCAGGGGAGATAAAAGCATGAAAATATGAGCAAATATATACATATATATATATATATATATCTTTATGTGAGAATATTTAACAGGATTATATATAATAATAGCTAAAAGCCAGAATCAGTTGTTTTACATTTGCTTATTTTTAACTACAAGAAGTAATATTTGATTTAATTTCAAATTTTTCTTTTTTTTTTATATCTTTTAAATCCCTTACAGTTATACAGTGGAAATGACAAATAGATTCAAAGGACTAGATCTGATATAGACAGAGTGCCTGACGAACTATGGACGGAGGTTCGTAACATTGTACAGGAGACTGTGATCAATACCATCCCCAAGAAAAAGAAATGCCCAAGGGCAAAATGATTGTCTTTGCAGGCCTTACAAATAGCTGAGAAAAGAAGAGAAGGAAAGGCAAAGGAGAAAAGGAAAGATATATCCATCTGAATACAGACTTCCAAAGAATATCAAGGAGAGAGATAAGAAAGCCTTCCTAAGTGATCAATGCAGAGAAATAGAAGAAAAGAATAAAATGGGAAAGACTAGAGATCTCTTCAGGAAACTGACAGATACCGAGGGAACATTTCATGCAAAGATGAACACAATAAAGGACAGAAAGCTATGGGCCTAAGAGAAGCAGAAGATATTAAGAGGTAATGGCAAGAATACACAGAAGAACTAGACTAAAAAGATTTTAATGACCCAGATAACCACGATGGTATGATCACTCGCCTAGAGCCAGACATCCTGGAGTCCGAAGTCAAGTGGGCCTTAGGAAGCATCACTACGGACAAAGCTAGTGGAGATGATGGAATTCCAGCTGAGCTACTTGAAATCCTAAAAGATGATGCAGTGAAAGTGCTGCACTGAATATGCCAGCAAATTGGGAAAACTCAGCAGTGGCCACAGGACTGGAAAAGGTCAGTTTTCATTCCAATCCCAAAGAAAGGCAATGCCAAAAATGTTTAAATTACTGCACAATTGGACTCATCTCATACACTTGTAAAGTAATGCTGAAAATTCTCCAAGCTAGGCTTTAACAGTATGTGAACCAGAACTTCCAGATGTTCAAGCTGGATTTAGAAAAGGCAGAGAACCAGAGATCAAATTACCAACGTCTGTTGGATCATAGAAGAAGCAAGAGAGTTCCAGAAAAACATCTACTTCTGCTTCACTGAGTACGCTAAAGCCTTTAACTATGTGGATCACAACAAACTCTGGAAAATTCTTCAAGAGATGAGAATACCAGACCACCTGACCTGCCTCCTGAGAAATCTGTATGCAGGTCAAGAAGCAACAGTTAGAACTGGACATGGAACAACAGACTGGTTCCAAATTGGGAAAGGAAAATGTCAAGGCTGTATTTTGTCACTGTGTTTATTTAACTTATTTGCAGAGTTCAGCATGTGAAATGTTTGGCTGGATGAAGTACAAACTGGAATCACGATTGCTGGGAGAAATATCAGTAACCTCAGATATGTAGATGACACCTCCCTTATGGCAGAAAGGGAAGAGTAACTAAAGAGCCTCTTCATGAAAGTGAAAGAGGAGAATTAAAAAGCTGAACTCATGTTAAAACTCACCATTCAAAAAACTAATATCATGGCATCTGGTCCCATTACTTCATGACAAATAGATGGGGAAACAATGGAAACAGTGACAGAATTTATTTTCTTGGGCTCCAAAATCACTGCACAGAGTGACTTCAGCCATGAAAATTAAAAGATGCCTGGTCCTTGGAAGAAAAGCTATGACCATCCTAGACAACATTTTAAAAAGCAGAGATATTACTTTGCCAACAGATATCTGTCTAGTCAAAGCTCTGGTTTTTCCATTAGTCATGAATGGAAGTGAGAGTTGGACCATAGAGAAAGCTGAGGGCCAACGAATTGATGCTTTTGAACTGTGGTGTTGGAGGAAGACTGTTGAGAGTTCCTTGGACAGCAAGGAGATCAACCAGTCAATCCTAAAGAAAATCATTCCTGACTAATCATTGGAAGAACTGATGCTGAATCTTAAGCTCCAATACTTTGGCCACCTGATGTGAAGAACTGACTCATTTGAAAAGACCCTGATGCTTGGAAATATTGAAGGCGTGAGGAGAAGGGGATGACAGAAAATGAAAATGAAGAGGTTGGATGGCATCACCGACCCAATGGACATGAGTTTGAGCATGCTCTGGGAGTTGTTGATGGACAGAGAAGCCTGGTGTTCTGCAGTCCATGGGGTTGCAAAGAATTGGACACAACTGAGCAAATGATCTGAACTGATTCTTAGATTTTAAATCTTTTAGTTTTATATGATTTTAAATCTGTCTTATTTTATCTTTTTGATCATTCTGTTTGAAGTCCTTATATGTCTAATTGGGCATTTCTTGGTTTTGTTGGACTCTCATGGTTGTTTGTTTTGGTTTTAGTGGTATTCTTTTTGAAAGAAGCATTTATTTGAAGCTCTGTTAGTGAGAATGTTGTTAGATATATCTGAAAGTATCCTCCTTCTACTGCATGGGACCACCTCATTCGACTGGACCAGGTTATAACAATGTCCAAGTAATGTGATAATATGTATTATGCAATAATTTCTGGCTAGAGCAGTGATTTTAAATTCTCAGGGGACTGTTTATTTTTTAAACTCAGACCCTAAACTGAAGGAAAATTTTCCTTTCTTAGTTACTTTCCCAGCGGCTCCAATACTTTGTAGCTCTCTTTTTCTTTCAGTGGGTGTCATTTTGAGTGTCTGTGAAGGTCTAAATTATAGCTCAGTGGGTTAGACCCAAGTATTTGTCTTTAACAATCTATATGGCTATTAAAGCCCAAATGTCTAGATCTCAAAATTTGAGAATTTCCCAAGGTCACTTTATCTTTATTATTAGCTTATTGGTATCAGTTCAGTCTTTCTTTGGGGGGTTCTGAATCTTGTCCTTTGTTGTTGTTCTTTAGTCGATAAGTCATGTCTGACTCTTTTGCAACCCCATGGACTGTAGCCCACCAGGCTTCTCTGTCCATGGGATTTCCCAGGCAAGAATACTGGGGTGGGTTGCCTTTTCCTTCTCTAGGGGATCTTTCTGATCCAGTGATTGAACCTACATCTTCTGTATTGGCAGGCGAGTTCTTTATCACTGAGCCACCAGGGAAGCCTCGCTAGTGCCTGCCATATTGCTTAGCTGTTTAGCTTAACCAAGAGTCCTAGTTTTATTCCCAACTGTGGAAAGCAGTCAAAACCTTTGTAGATGTGAAAGGGAAATGAGCTCTGAGTTTTGCCTCCTGAAAGCCTATTTCTTTTTCTCAATCAACCCCACCAGGTGAACAGTAGAGAGTAAAGGCTTTTACAGTAAGCCTTTTTCATTGCACAAGTCAGATCAGTGTGGTTCAGGCAGTTCTGAGGTTGGGTGATTTAGAGGCTGATGAAATCCATTTCAGTTAGCTCATATGGAATCAATGCTGTCCATGAAAAATGGAAACCTTTGGAAAATTGCAGCAGATTCTAACTCACATCTTTTTGTCAGGAGATGCGTCCTGTCCACACTGAAACCACTAGGAGGTAGAGAATGAGGATCACTAGTGGGTTCGGATCATTCTTGATTCCCTGTAGGAAATAGGACAGATTGTCAGTCTGCCTCACCTGAGTGGACTGGGGCCAGAGACACAGAATACATGGCCCATCTTCTGGTAGAAGTGGGACAGTTTTGCAGTAGACACCAGCAATGATACACCTCAGGGCATGGGCCAGTTCTGGGAAGGTTAGAAAATATAAAGTAGCTCCTGAAAGCATCCCACATACTTGGTATTTGAATTATCTCCCCCATGTGGATGTATTAAGTTCAACTTCCAGTTGTTGGTTCCATTGCAAAGGCTATTTTCAGAGTTGGTCTCTTTTATAAGAGTCATACTATGTTGAGCAAGGATAAAGAATGTTCCCTGCTTTCTGAGGCCTGTCTTTAGTGTGAAGGTTCTGGTCCAAATGAATTTAGTAAATGCAGGCAAAGAAGCATGGAAACTGCTACACTCATTAGGCTTTTTTTCATTGTGAACTTTCTTGGACCAAGGAAGGAGGGAGAGCCTATAGAAGGCTGAATTTGCTGAACACATAAGGCCTTGCTCCAGTGTGATGTCTCTTGTCTTAAACGAGGCTGGCATTATCAACATATTTCCCACGTTTGCTTCATCCACAGGCTTTACTATGGTGTGGACTTTCTTGTGTTGACTAAGGTATGGGTTACTGATGTATGCTGTCCCACATTCACTGCATACAAAAGGCCTTGTCACCCTGTGAATTATTTTATGTATTTTAATGTAGGAACTGTGGCTAAAGAATTTCCCACACTCATCACACAAGACTTCTGTCTAGTGTGGATTTTCTGGTGCTCAACAAGTATATCTTTATGCATAAAAGCTTTCCCACAACTACTGCACATAGAAGGCTTTTCTGCACTGAGAATTTTCTCGTGCTGTATAAGTGTGTCTTTGCAACCGAAGGCTTTCCTAGATGTGCTGCACTCATAAGGTGTTGCTCCAGTGTGAATTCTCTAATCCTAAATGAAGTGAGATTTTCTGTCAAAAGGATTTCCCACATTTAGCACACTCAAAAGGCCTTGATTCTGTGTGAGTTTTCTGGTGTATTTTGAGGCTGGAGTTGTAGCTGAAACCTTTCCCACAGTCATTGCACTCATTAGGCATTACTCTGCTCTGAATTTTCCTATGTGATAGAAAGTAGGAGCTGTGGCTAAAGAGCATCTGTATTTCCTGGTACTGAACATAATCCTCTTTGTGGCTATAAGCTTCCCCACTTTCACTGCACTGGTGATCCCTTTGCCCAATGTGAAGGGCCTCCTAACACTCAGCACTCCTGTATGGATTCTCCCAATTGTGAATGGCACAGTTCTGGACAAGTCCAGAGCCAGCCAAGAAGACTTCCTCATGTTCCCTGCACATACAGGCCTTCCCTAACATGTGGCATCTGCAGCTATTCACAGAGGAGGCCCAGCCCTTTTCTTTTCTGGGGACTGACTCTCCACAGAGAGAAATATCTGCTGCCCCTGGATTTGGTCAAGGTTTACACTGAGCCAGAGGGCTTTTCAACATGATTTACATGGGTACAGTTGCTGCTGAGGAGGTGCTCCTTGTTGGCCAGCCAGCTGCAAAATGCCTTTCAAGATTAGGTCACACATGTCATATGGGTGGCTCTTTCGGATTGAAGGACCCATCTGGAGAGTTTGCACATTTGATATTCTTACAGAAACACGCTGCTCGGAATATGCCTTTCTATCCTTCACTAAAGAGCCTCTTGATGCAGGTGAAAGAGGAGAGTGAAAAAACTGGCTTAAAACTCAACATTCAAAAAATGAAGATCATAGCATCCAGTCCCATCACTTCATGGCAAATAGATGGGGGTAAAATGGAAACAATGACAGATTTTATTTTTCTGGGCTCCACAATCAGTGTGGATGGTGACTGCAGCCATAAAATTAAAAGATTCTTGCTCCACATAAGAAAAGCTATGACAAACTTAGCATAGTGAAAAACAGAAATGTCAGTTTGCCGACAAAGGTCCATATAGTCAAAGCTATGGTTTTTCCATTAGTCCCGTATGGATGTGAGAGTTGGACTATAAAGAAGGCTTATCACTGAACAGTTGTTGCTTTTGAACTGTGGTGTTGGAGAAGACTTTTGAGAGGGTCTTGGACTGCAAGGAGATCAAACCAGTCAGTCCTAGAGGAAATCAACCCTGAATATTTGTTGGACGGACTGATGTTGAAGCTGAAGCTCCAATGCTTTGGGTGCCTGATGCAAAGAGCCAGCTCATTGGAAAAGATTCTGATGGTGGGAAAGATTGAGTGCAAGAGGAGAAGGAGGCAACAGAGGATGAAATTATTGGATGGAATCACTGACTCAGTGAACATGAGTTTCACCAAACTCAGGGACATAGTAATGAAAAAGGAAACCTGGTGTTCTGCAGTTCTTGGGGTCACAAAAGAGTCAGACCCGACTTAGTGGATGAACAAATCCTTCACACTATACCTGCAACTAGGGCCAGGGCTTTCCTGAATCAGCTTTGTCTTGACTGGAGCTATGTCTACCCTGTCAAGAATCCTGGGCGCTCTCTCTGGCTCAAGTTGAGAGATCAAATGGTATCTGAAAATTGCAAGTTACCCTTTATTTTATGGGTCCTGGATTTTTTCCTTAACTTTTGGTAAATTTAACTCTGTATTTAAAAGCATGCTTGTTATGTCAATAAAACATTTATAGTATTTTTTTATTTTAATTATTTTAGAGGGAGAGTTTATCAGGTATCTTTTCTGTATGTGCCAGAAAATGTTACTTTCTACTCCTCTCTTAATCCAGGTTTTGGTAAAGTGTATTATTTTTTCACAACTATGTTATCTCTCATTGCTTTTGGTGTAGACAGAGTATATTTTCCAGATGTAGTACATTTGAATTTGTGATTGTGAATTTGGCGATTGTGATCTGTTTTGATCGTGCAATGTGAACAAAACAAGTTGTACTCTGATTCTGTGAAAAGACTTTAAATGAACTTGAGTGGTTGGACATCTCCTTCATCTCTAGTCCTAAAATCTAAAGAAAGGTTGAAAGAGCTGCTTGTTGCTGTAATCCATAATCAATTTGGGATTGTGTGTTTCCACAGCAAATATTTAGTAAGAGACCAGCGAGTCTGACTTTCATTCCACCTTCGTTCTTGTTTCTTTCACTGTTGATGAGACGGAATCTGTGCTGTGCTTTCCTGACTGTCTTCTTTATTTTTGAAAGGTAAAAAATTAAAAATGAGACAAGAAAAGAGGAAAGCAGAATATAAAACTGATAAACTGATAAAACATGGTAATATGATAGTCATAAACTCAACAGTGTAGGTAATTGCATTAAATATAGATTCAACAAATTATCCATGTAAAATACTAATATTGTCAAACTTGGTTAAAGAAAAGTCAGGCTAACTATATGCTGCCTTCAAGAGAGATATTTTAAATATAATGATGTTACATAAAGATGAAAGGAAAAAGGATGGAAAGAGATACTTGATGAACACTAAAGAAAGCTAATGTGGCAATACTAGGGATGGGATGGGGCTGGAGGTGGGAGGAGAGGTTCAGGATGGGGAACACATGTAAACCCATGGCTGATTCATGTCAGTGTATGGCAAAAAACACTACAATATTGTAATTAGCCCCCAACTAAAATAAATTAAAAAAGATGTTAAGTAGCATTGTTAAAGATAAATATTGTATCCTCAGGATTGTTTATTATTATTTTTCTTTACCTGGTTCTTTTTAAGTTACTTGAACACTTTGTGAAAGTTAGTTTAATTAACACTAAATTACAAAGTACACATATTTATTAAGTAGAGCAAACGTGAACCATAATATGTTACATTATATTAAAAGATACAAAGTAATGATTGTCAGCTAATTTGCGTTGTGCAAGTCGCTCATTCTCTCAAGATACCTCATATTACACATGGATTTCTAGTATATAGGGCTTCCCTGGTGGCTCAGATGGTAAAGAATCTACCTGTAATGTATGAGACCAGGGTTCGATCCCTGGGTCAGGAAGATCTCCTGGAGAAGGGAATGGCTACCCACTACAGCATTCTTGCCTGGAGAACTCCATGGACAGAGGAGCCTGACAGGCTACAGTCCATGGGGTCACAATGAGTTGAGCCAAGCAGCTATGTAGTGAAATTTATTAGTACAACTGAATTTCTCTTAAGATCATAACATTGAATTTAAGAAAACAAACACAATGATTAAATCTGGACAGAATTATAGAACTGGCAAAATGAATCGGTGTAGATTTAGAAATAAGAATACTGGTTACTCTTGGCAAGAGGACTTGTAACAGGAAAGAAATATAAGGGAGCTTTGAGGGTTCTGGTAAGTATGTTGTTTCTTGATCTAGGTGATTGTTTAACAGATGAATTCACTTTGTGAAAGTTCATCAAGCTTTACAATTACGAACATTTCACTTTTCTGTGTATGCAATAATTCAGGTTTTCAATAAAAAATGCTAACAGAATATTTTGATAAAAAGATCACTAAATATTTTAACTGCTATATACATTTTAAATATTTTCTAAGCATTATTACCATAAAATAAGCAAGTCTTAATTTCCTTTTGATTATTACTGTTTTTTCCACCATTTCAAGAAAATATTAATACTATTTCAAAAGCATTTTTCAGTATCTGAAAGATTTTAATATATTGTGTTTGCATAAACCCTGAGAACACACAATATAGAGTACTAAAAAAGTAACAGGGTAAATATTATTTCTTATCTATCCTTTTAAGCATTAAAGTGTAAATTTCATGAAATGTGTTGTTGTTTTTTTTTTAATCAGACTGAATAGGAACAATTTTCTAGTGGAATGTTTTTTTAAAGAGATCAAATGAAATAAAAGCCAAATATCTGAAGGAGGTAAATACATTAAAAAAAAAAAAAGGAAAACAATACATTGCTTTGGCAGGATTAATGTCCACAGCTTCAGTGTCAAAAAGAAATATGGGAAGGAATTAACAATACATGAAGCATGAATATAAACTGCCTGAAACAAATGCTCCACAAGAGAATAAATGGAACATGAAACAACCTGTCCTTAGTCTCAGAGATGGAGAGAATAATTGAGAAGATTATGCTTTGTGATCCACTGTGATAAATTCTATTGATAGATGCGATAGGGTTGGTGTGGAACAGAAGTAAAACTGCTACTACAAGGATAATAAAAACTACATATATGGCACTTTAAACAGTATGACCAATTTAAACCTTACTGACAGGTATGCTTGAATTTATAGTATATAAAGCTAAAGAAAATGTAAAAGCATGGTTGTACTTAATACTTTACAGAAGGTTTATATATGTATATGTGTGTATATATATGTTTTATATGTATCTATTGAACATATAATCATAAATATTTAATCATAAAGCAGCAACAATTTAACAATACATATAGATACATATATAAAATCAGAAATATCTTGAATGCTGCAGATTTTACTTCTGACTAATGATTTAATTGTTAATATAATATTTTAAAGATACTAAAAGGCAAAGTTCTATAGAATTATTAATATTGCAAGAACATTATTCTAACAACCTATATTTTTTTCTTTTAAAAAGTGATTGCAAGTTTTAATCAATTGTTATATGCATAGGAAAGAACTGAAAATCTTATATATATTAAAGTTTAAGTGCACACTGATCTATAGATACCTAGGATGAGAAGTCTTTAGATGTAAAAATATTTATTAGAGCAAATTAAAAATATGAAATTCATGTAACTGTGAAATGAATTTTAAATAGTGTATTTTAAGGTAAAGTAAAAGTTACCTAATGTTTACTCTGGTAGGTAAAGTGCAATAAAGGATAAATTTAATTTCACTGTGTGTGCTAAGAGCAGGAACACAGAAATGAACAAAAGTAAAAATAGGAATACACATGCAGTTCCTTCCTTTCACGGTACAGTAGTGGAGACAAAAAAAATTCAGTTTGATAAATTCTGTAGTAACAGTAAAATTATGTTACAAAGGGAGCAGAGGAAGGTAGTATATTCTGAGACATAACACAGGAGAGTTAAAAAGGGTAAGGCCTCAGAGGAAGTTGTACTTCAGCAGGGAGTCTATTACAAGTAGAGAGCAACAGTGTGTGAAGAGGTGTGAAGAGAATTTCCAGAATGACTGAAGAATAATAGGCATAGTGAGGTGGATGAGACCAAAGCCTAAAAATGGCACTACTCCAATAAGATTGTATTGTCATCACAATAAAATTAAAATACAGATTTTTATTCCTGTAAAGTGGAGAAACCCATGGAAGAATTTTAATCAAGAGAGAGGTGGAATATTAAGCTGTGGTACATATACACAATGGAATATTACTCAGCCATTAAAAAGAATACATTTGAATCCATTCTATTGAGATGGATGAAACTGGAGCCCATTATACAGAGTGAAGAGAGCCAGAAAGAAAAGCACCAATACAGTATACTAATGCATGTATATGGAATTTGAAAGATGGTAATGGTAACCCTATATGTGAGACAGAATAAGAGACACAGATGCATAGAACAGTCCTGTGGACTCTGAGGGAGAAGGTGAGGGTTGGACGTTCTGGGACAATAACATTGAAACATGTATATTGTCATATGTGAAGCAGAACACCATTCCATGTTCTATGCATGGGACGGATGCTCAGGGATGGAGCGTTGGGATGACACTGAGGGATGGGAGGGGGAGGGAGATGGGAGGAGGGTTTGAGAGGGGGAGCACATGTGAATCCATGGCTGATTCATGTCGATGTATGGCAAAAACTACTACAATATTGTAAAGTAATTAGCCCCCAACTAAAATAAAATAAAAAAAAAAATTAAAAAATAAATAAATAAATAAATGGATTACCCTTGGAGGATTCTTTAAATTTTGGCTTGTAATATTTCTAGAAAACAAACAGACTATATTATATGGTTAAAGCTTGCTATTATAAATGTTTGTATGCTTCTGCGCGTGCTCAGTCATGTCTGACTCTTTGCGACTCCATGGACTGTAGCCCACCAGGCACCTTTTGTCCGTGGTATCCTCCAGGAAAGAATACTGGAGTGGGTTGCCATACTCTCTTCCAGGTAATCTTTACAATCCAGGAACTGAACATTCATCTTTTATGTTTCCTGCATTGGCAGGTAAGTTCTTAACCACTGAGCTACCTGGGAAGCCATGAAGTGTGCCATATCAGCAGGAAATTCAAGTTTGGTAATTCTCACCCTTTATTTTAATTTATCCTTTCCAGTATTACAATAGTGAGTTAAAATGACTTTTAAAGGGCCATTCAAGATGGTCAGTTAACACATAAATTTTCTTTGGTCGTTTTCTCTTTGTATTGCATGCAATATTTCCCAAGGTGGGTTAGACTGACTGAGGAAATACATAAAGTATTTCATGAGATGCATGGTGGTTTTTTTAATTGATTCACTAAACAAGCATGGAGAAGGCAATGGCAACCCACTCCAGTACTCTTGCCTGGAAAATCCCATGGACTGAGGAGCCTGGTAGGCTGCAGTCCAGGGGGTCGCTAACAGTTGGACACGACTGAGCGACTTTACTTTCACTTTCCACTTTCATGCATTGGAGCAGGAAATGGCAAGTCACTCCAGTGTTCTTGCCTGGAGAATCTCAGGGATGGGGGAGCCTTGTGGGCTGCCGTCTATGGGGTTGCACAGAGTCGGACACGACTGAAGTGACTTAGCAGCAGCAACAAACAAGCATATTCAGATTATTAAGGAGAGTGACTGTGTTTTAAGAGGTGTATTAGTTTACACTGGTCACCTCACAAACCAGGCAATCTGTGTTTAATAAATTTCTTTTCTGTAAAAACTTCAAATCCTGTATGTTAAGATTAATATCAGCAACATTGTGAAATTGAGAAATTCAAATATTTGGTATCATCATTGCCAAAAATGTTTTCAAAGATACGTTCCCCCTTGTCCGTAAATATTTTAGGTTTACCCTAGAATTCTGCAACACTAACTAACTACTTCAAAATAACAGTTAATAAGAACTAGATGAACAAATACCAACAACTACTTCATGTCCTTTTTTTGTGTGTGTGTGAAGTTGCTCAGTCGTGTCCAACTCTTTGCGATCCCATGGACTGTAGCCTACCAGGCTCCTCCATCCATGGAATTTTCCAGGCAAGAGTACTGGAATGGGTTGCCATTTCCTTCTCCAGGGAAATCTTCCTGACCCAGGGATCGAACCCAGGTCTCCCACATTGCAGGCAGACGCTTGACCGCCTGAGGTATCCTAGTGATGCAAAATTGAATGAGTAGTAGTACTCAACAAGGTTGTGTTCTCTTAATAACGAATGCCTTGTTTCAAAAATGTGTAAATCATATTCTGGGGTGTTTGGATTTATAAGAGCAAGAATAATGAACAATTCTATTTTTATGTATCCCTTCATATTCTACTCATAATTCATAGAAAATTAGATTTATTAAATGTATATTACAGAAGATATCCTGTATTTCACTCTGTTTCCCTTTTTCTCTAATAAAAAGACTCTCTTGCCTCACCTTTAATTATATTAACTGAAGACTTGGACATACAAAGTAGGTGGATTGTCTCTTATGTACTTATAGGAATAAAAAGCCAATTTTAGGACTGCTCATGGAATGGAAGTGAAGTTTCCCAGTGAGAATAGATAATTGTTTACATACACCACACAGTTTCTAGGATCGCCACTGAAACGTAGTTGAAACCTTTGAATTCTGAGTTGTGATAAGTATGACTCAGGGCTGAGGTTTCTGTAGTTTCTTGCTAGAGGCCTGTTCTTGAAGTTTTTTGACAAGTAGTTTTACCATTATCTTCCATTTACTACCCTTTTTCAGAATGAGTTACAGGTGCTTTCATAGCATGTGAGAAATGGCATGTGTAGGAAGAATTGAAAAAGTAATTGGGAGAATTGAAGAAATATCTCTGAGTAACAGACTATATATTCTGTTTATTTTACTTCCAAAAATCAAGGCACCCAGAGCTTCAAGCTAGTTACTAGAATAGACACTGCACAGTTCAGCTACTTCAAGGTCCTTATATTTTGCCATTAACTCATATTTTCAGGTTAAATATTGCTTTTTCTAAATTGCCACAGTTGATTGAATTACCTACATGAGCTGCCCCTGAAGAATTTCTTCCCATCTCCAGGCTTACATATTATCTTGAGGTGAATGACTTTAGAACTGACCAGTACGTATGGACTGGGGTGTGTGCGTCTGTGTGTATCAGTTAAACATTAATTCTCTAGTCTAGAATCTCTGTAGACTACAATTGACTACGACTTTCATATATTACATAGTCTTTCTACAGAGAAATGTTATTCTATAATATGCTGATTTATGTGATCACCTACTCTAGGACTGAGTTTCAATAACTAATGATACCTTTATATCTCCATCATTTTCATCTTCTAAACGATAATTCCCATAGCTATAGAAACAAGTCTATATATTTCCCACAAAAGTTGATATTCTATTTTCTTTTAATTGCTATTTTATATGTTTACCATACCTTGAAAAATAAGGGGTCTATCTCATATCGTATTCCCTATCTACAGTCTTCCCAGTGAGTACCCAGTGAAGGCCTATAACAGGTTGTGAATGCACAAATAAGTGGATTTCAATAGAAACTATGAAACAGGGACTTCCTTAGTGGTCCGGTGGTTAAGACTCTGCACTTCCAGTGCAGGGGACCCAGGTGATCCCTAATCATAGAACTGAAGATCCTGCATGCCACACACAGTGGGGTGGGGAGTGGGGGAGGGATGGGAGGGAACTATGCAACATAAAATCAGATCTAAAGACCAAAAAAACCTACAAGACTGATGCAGTAATAGCTAATGATCTAAAAAATGTGTAACTAGACTCCCAGAAAAGAAAGGGAGCAGAAAATTATTTTAAAAATAAAATTCTTTCCAAATTGGATGAAAAGTGTAAATCCACACATCCAAGTTATTAAACTTCAAGTAGAATAAACATAAGGTAGCTACATACCAAAATCAAGTTGCTAATAAAGCAGTGATAACAATATCTTTTGAAAAAGCCAAAGAAAAAAATATAGCACCATATAAAAGACTACAGATAGAATGACAGAAAATCTATTAGAAACTAAACATATGAAAAAATGAAGTTATCAAAGTTTTAAAAGAAGAAAAACTGTTAACCTAGATTTTTCCATAGCTGTATTTAAAAATAACAACAAACCATTTTCACACTAACTAACACAAATATTAGGATGGCTAAAATATTAAAACTAAGATCACTGACAGTATATTTGCTGAAGATGACAAGTACTCTCATTTTTGCAAAATGATGTAGCTGCTTTGGAAGTCAATTTCACAGTTTCTGATAAAACTAAATATAGTATACCATACAATTAATACAATGTACTTAATCCGTCTATGTCCCAACCAGTAATGCTGAAGAAGCTGAAGTTGAATAGTTCTATGAAGACCTACAAGACCTTCTAGAACTAACACCCCCCAAAAATGTCCTTTTCATCATAAGGGACAGGAGTGCAAAGGTAAAAAGTTAAGAAACACCTGGAGTAACAGGCAAGTTTGGCCTTGGAGTACCGAATGAAGAAGGGCAAAGGCCAATAGAATTTTGCCAAGAGAATGCACTGGTCATAGCAAGCACCTTCTTCCAACAACATCAATATCACCAGATTGGCAATACCAAAACATGTATATAATCATATGTGAAGAAAATCACTGGTCCAGGTTCGATGAATGAAATGGGGTGTTCAGGGCTAGTGCACTGGGATGACCCTGGGGGATGGGATTGGGAGGGGGGTTCTGGATGGGGAATACATGTGTGCCCATGGCTAATTCATGTTGATGTTTGGCAAAAACCACTACAATATTGTAAAGTAATTAACCTCCAATTTAAATAAATTTAAAAAAATTACTGAAATCACATCGATATTATTCTTTGCAGCCTAAGATGGAGAAGCTCTATAGAGTCAGCAAAAACAAGACCAGGAGCTGACTGTGGCTCAAATCATGAGCTCCCTCTTGCCAAATTCAGACATAAATGGAAGAAAGTAGGGAAAACAACTAGACCATTCAGGTTTGACCTAAAGCAAATCCCTTATGATTATATATTGGAAGTGGCAAATAGATTCAAGGGATTAGATCTGATAGATAGAGTGACTGAAGAACTATGCATGGAGGTTCATAACATTGTAAAGGAGGCAGTGAACAAGACCATCCCCAAGAAAAAGAAATGCAAAAAGGCAAAATGATTGTCTGATGAGGCCTTACAAATAACTGTGAAAAGAGAAAAAGGCAAAGGGGAAAAGGAAGGATATACCCATTTGAATGAAGAGTTCCAAAGAATAGCAAGGAGAGAAACGAAGGCCTTCTTCAGTGATCAATGCAAAGAAATAGAAAACAATAGGATGGGAAAGACTAGAGATCTCTTCAAGAAAATTAGAGATACGAAGCAACATTTCATGCAAAGATGAGCACAATAAAGGATACAATGGTATGGACCTAACAGAAGCAGAAGATATTAAGAAGAGGAGGCAAGAATAGACAGAAAAACTATACAGAAAAGATCTTCATGACCCAGATAATCAAGATGGTGTGATCACTCACCTAGAGCCAGACATCCTGGAATGCGAAGTCAAGTAGGCCTTAGGAAGCATCACTATGAACAAAGCTAGTGCAGGTGATACAGGGAAAACTCAGCAGTGGCCACAGGACTGGAAAAGGTCAATTTTCATTCCCATCCCCAAGAAAGGTAATGCCAAAGAATTCCAAACTACCACACAATTGCAGTCATCTCGCCTGCTAGCAAAGCAATCATCAAAATTCTCCAAGCCAGGCTTCAACAGCACATGAACCATGAACTTCCAGATATTCAAGCTGTATTTAGAAAAAGTTGAGAAACCAGAGATCAAATTGCCAACATCTGATGGGTCATCAAAAAATCAAGAGAGTTTCAGAAAAACGTCCACTTTTGCTTTATTGACTAGGCCACAGCCTTTGATTGTGTGGATCACAACAAACTGTGGAAAATTCTTAAAGGAATGTGGATACCAAACTACCTGACCTGCCTCCTGAGAAATCTGTATGCAGGTCAAGAAGCAACAGTTAGAACTGGACATGGAACAACAGACTGGTTCCAAATAGGAAGAGGAGTACGTCAAGGCTGTATATTGTCAACCTGCTTATTTAACTTGTATGCAGAGTACATCATGAGAAATGCTGGGCTGGAGGAAGCACAAGCTGGAATCAAGATTGCCGGGAGAAATATCAATAACTTCAGATATGCAGATGACACCACCCTTATGGCAGAAAGCGAAGAACTAAAGATCCTCTTGATGAAAGTGAAAGAGGAGAGTGAAAAATTTGGCTTAAAACTCAACATTCAGATAACTAAGATCATGGCATTTGGTCCCATCACTTCATGGCAAATAGATGGGGAAACAATGGATACAGTGACCAACTTTGGACTGCAGATTTACTGCAGATGGTGATTGCAGCCATGAAATGGAAAAACGCTTGCTCTTTGGAAGAAAAGTTATTACCAACCTAGGCAACATGTTATAAAGCAGAGATATTACTTTGCCAACAAATGTCTGTCCAGACAAAGCTATGATTTTTCCAGTGGTCAGGTATGGATGTAAGAGTTAGACTATAAAGAAAGCTGAGCACCCAAAATTGATGCTTTTGAACTGTGGTATTTGAGAAGACTCTTGAGAATCCCTTGGACAGCTTGGCGATCCAACCAATCCATTAAAAGGAGGTCAATCATGAGTATTCATTGGAAGGACTGATGCTGAAGCTGAAACTCCAGTACTTTGGCCACCTGATGTGAAGAATTGACTCACTGGACAAGACCCTGATACAGGAAAATATTGAAGACTGGAGGAAGGGGGACAACAGAGGATGAGATGGTTGGATGGCATCACTTACTCAATGGACACATGTTTGAGTAGGCTCCCGGAGTTGGTGCAGTCCATGGGGGCACAAAGAGTCAGACATGACTGAACGACTGAGCTGAATGAAGTGAACTTTTCCAAAAACCAAGACTCTCATTGTTTCATGCTTGAACATGTTTTAACTTGAACAATTTCTGTGGAGTCCAGCCACCTTAAGACCCTTTTCTTTTACAGTTAACTCTTGTCTTATTTGAAGATTTATGTCCTTAAAAAAACTAGCATGTGATAGTTTTAGTATCTTTATGATCACTCAAAAGTGGAAGAAATCAAGACAAATATAAATGTATGAGGGAGAATATATAAGTTCTTAATGCAAAATAATTTCAAATAACTGAATAACTCCCCAGTTTTTAAGTGTGGGTATGGACTTCAAGTCCTTGAAATCACTTCATTTCAAAGAGTACAGTATTGAAAGTGGGAAAATAAAATTTTTACAGTAGAGAAACCTGAACCAAGTGGTGAAAGTTAATATCAGCAATGGTAAGTAATGTTAATCTTACTGGAATGATGCAGTAAGAATGGCACTTTACCTTTCATTCTAGTTTAGTCAACAAGAAACAGGAAACAAATCATAAACAAGGAGTATTTCAAAAACACATGATCAGTCCTCAAAAATATCAAGTCATCAAAGACAAGGAATGTTTGCAAAACTATTACTTTTATACAAAGAAGTAGCAATGTAAGGTGGTATACTTGATAAGATCTTGGGAAAGAAAAAGGACATTAGGTAAAAATTAACAATATCTGAGTAAACTATGGACTTTACTGATTATCATTGTATTAAAACTGTCTATTAATTTGAACAAATTCGCCACTATATGTAAATTATGAATAATGGAATAAATCGGGTCTTTGTTACATGGCAAACCTCTGCATTATCTTTGCAGTGTTTCTGTAAATCTAAAATTATTTTAAAATAAAAAAGTTATTATAAGGAAATTTATATATATATATATATATATATATATATATATATACACACACACATACAAGCACTAGGAGCAGAGAATGAAATGGCAACCCACTCCAGTATTCTTGCCTGGAGAATCCTGTGGACAGAGGAGCCTGGTGAGCTGCTGTCCATAGGGTTGCACAGAGTCGGACACGACTGAAGTGACTTAGCATGTGTGCATGCATTGGAGAAGGAAATGGCAACCCACTCCAGTATTCTTGCCTGGAGAATCCCAGAGACGAAGGAGCCTGGTGGGCTGCCTTCTATGGGGTCGCACAGAGTCGGACACAACTGAAGCGACTTAGCAGCAGCAGCAGGATTCAAATTAGATTTTAAGTTCTACAGAATGGCATCAAGTCCAAGTTCTGGTAAAACTTGGCTTTTAAAGGAGTTGAAGAAAAGAACATACCCTTTTTCATAAGCAGTTAATATTTACTAGGGTTTAAAGACATCTTGGATGAAAATGCGTTTATCTTTCTTTTTCTCCTTTGTCTTAAGCTTCTCTCCTTTTCACAGCTATTTGTAAGGCCTCCTCAGACAACCATTTTGCCTTTTGGCATTTCTTTTTCTTGGGGATGGTCTTGATCACTGCCTCTTGTACAATGTCACGAACCTCTCTCTGTCCATAGGTCTTCAGGCACTCTGTCTATCAGACCTAATGCCTTGAACCTATTTTACACTTCCACTGTATAATCATAAGGGATTTGATTTAGGTCATACCTGAAGGTCTAGTGATTTTACCCACTTTCTTCAATTTTAGTCTGAATTTGGCGATAAGGAGTTCATGATCTGAGTCACAGTCAGCTCCCTGTCTTGTTTTTGCTGACTGTATAGAACATCTCCATCTTTGGCTGCAAAGAATATAATCAATCTGATTTCGGTGTTGACCTTCTGGTGATGTCCATGTGTAGAGTCTTCTCTTGTGTTGCTGGGAGAGGGTGTTTGCTATGTCCAGTGCATTCTCCTGGCAAAACTCTGTTAGCCTTTGCCCTATTCATTTTGTACCCCAAGGCCAAATTTGCCTGTTATTCCAGGTATCTCTTGACTTCCTACATTTGCATTCCAGTCCCCTGTGATGAAAAGGACATCTCTTCTGGGTGTTAGTTCTTGAAGGTCTTGTAGGGCTACAAAGAACCATTCAGCTTCAGCTTCTTCAGCATTACCGCCCAGGGTATAGATTTGGATTACTGTGATATTGAATGGCTTGCCCTGGAAATGAACACAGATCATTCAGTCATTTTTGAGTTTGCACCCAAGAACTGTATTTTGGATTCTTTTGTTGACTCTGAGGGATACTCATTCCAGTCCATTTTAGTTCACTGATTCCTAAAATGTCGATGTTCACTCTTGTCATCTCATGTTTGACCACTTCTAGTTTACCTTGATTCATGGACCGAACTTTCCAGGTTCTTATGCAATATTGTACTTTATAGCATCGGACTTTACTTCCATCACTAGTCACATCCACAACAGGGCATCATTTTCAATTTGGCTCTGTCTCCTTGTTCTTTCTAGAGCTATTTCTCCACTCTTCTCCAGTAGCATATTGGGCACCTACTGACCTGGGGAGTTCATCTTCAGTGTCCTATCTTTTTGCCTTTTCATACTGTTCATAGGGTTCTCAAGGCAAGAATATTGAAGTGGTTTGTCATTTCCTTCTCCAGTGGACCACATGTTGTCGGAACTCTCCGCTATGACCCATCCGTCTTGGGTGGCCCTACATGACATGGCTCATTGTTTCATTGAGTTAGACAAGCTATGGTCCATGTGATCAGTTTGATTAATTTGATTGTGGTTTTCATTCTGTCTGCCCTCATAAGGATAAGAGGCTTATGGAAGCTTCTTGTTGTGAGAGAATGACGGGGGGTGGAAGCTGGGTCTGGATTTGAATGCAGAGTTACAAAGAATAGCAAGAAGTGTTAGTTAAGAGAGCCTTCCTAGGTGATCAATGCAAAGGAATAGAGGAAAACAATAGAATGGAAAAGACTAGAGATCTTCTCAAGAAAATTAGAGATATCAAGGGAATATTTCATGCAAAGATGGGCACAATAAAGGATATGGACCTAACAGAAGCAGAAGGTATTAAGAAGAGATGGTAAGAATACAGAGAACTATACAAAAAAGGTTTTCATGACCCAGATGACCATGATGGTGTTATCACTCACCCAAGCCAGACATCCTGGGAACAAAGTCAAATGGGCCTTAAGAACCATCACTATGAACAAAGCTAGTGGAGATGATGGAATTCCAGTTGAGCTATTTCAGATCTAAAAGATGATGCTGTGAATGTACTGCACTCAATATGCCATCAAATTTGGAAACTTATCAGTGACCACAGCACTGGAAAAGGTCAGTTTTCATTCCAATCCCAAAGAAAGGCAATGCCAAAGAATGTCCAAACTACTGCACAATTGCATTCATCTCACAGGCTAGTAAAGTAATGCTCAAAATTCTCCAAGCCAGGCTTCAACAGTATGTGAACTATGAACTTCCAGATGTTCAAGCTGGATTTAGAAAAAGGAGAAGAACCAGAGATCAAATTGCCAATATCTGTTGGGTCATCGAAAAAGCAAGAGACTACCAGAAAAACATCTACTTCTGCTTTATTGACTATGCCAAAGCCTTTGACTGTGTAGATCACAGGAAACTGGAAAATTCTTAAAGAGATGGGAATACCAGACCACCTTACCTGCTTCCAGAGATATCTGTATTCTGGTCAAGGAGCAACAGTTAGAACTGGACATGGAACAATGGACTGGTTCCAAATTGGGAAAAGAGTATCTCAAGGCTGTATATTGTCACCCTGCTTATTTAACTTATGTGCAGAGTACATTATGCAAAATGCCCCACTAGATGAAGCAAAAGCTGGAATCAAGATGGCCAGGAGGAATATCAATAACCTCAGATAAGCAGATGACACCACCCTTATAGCAGAAAGCAAAGAAAAACTAAAGAGCCTCTTGATGAACATGAAAGAGGAAAGTGAAAAAGCTAGTTTAAAACTCAACATTCAAAAAACGAAGATTGTGGCATCCGGTCCCATCACTTCATGGCAAGTAGATGGGGAAACAATGGAAACAGTGAGTGACTTTATATTTTTGGGCTCCAGAATCACTGCAGAGGGTGACTGCAGCCATGAAATTAAAAGACCTTTGCTCCTTGGGAGAAAAGCTATGACCAACCTAGACAGCATATTAAAAAGCAGAGACACTACTTTGCCGGCAAAGGATCATCTAGTCAAAGCTATGATTTTTCCAGTAGTTATGCATAGATGTGAGAGTTGGACTATAAAGAAAGCTAAGTGAAGAAGAATTGACGCTTTTGAACTGTGGTGTTGGAGAAGACTCTTGAGAGTCCCTTAGACTGCAAGGAGATCAAACCAGTCAAACCTAAAGCAAATCAGTCCTGAATGTTCTTTGAAAAGACTGATGCTGAGGCTGAAACTCCAATAATTTTGCCACCTAATGCGAAGAACTTCCTCCTTGGAAAAGACCATGATGCTGGCAAGATTGATAGCAGGAGCAGAAGGGGACTACAGGATGAGATGATTGGATGGCATCACCAACTCGACAGACATGAGTTTGAGCATGCTCTGGGAGTTGGTAATGGTCAGGGAAGCTAGTTGTATGCAGTCAGTGGGGTTGTAAAAAGTTGGACATGACTGAGCGACTGAACTGATTGGATAAAAATAAGAAAAATATAGTCTCTAATGGGTAGTACATTCTATACTTTGGAAATAAATGTATTTTCATGCCTTAAATTTTCCCATGCTTTCACAATTCTGACAGAATAAAAATTTCCCTAGCCTTTCAAAACCGGCTGCAAACATTAAACCTACTTTGCCAAATACAACTGAGTAAGAAAGCATATTACTGCCCAATGTAATCACCCTTCTCTTCAGTAGCATCCAAATATTTGGACTACTAGTCACAGAGAACTATTTAGCAATTATGAAGTGAGTGTTGGAGCCATGCCATGTCATTTTGAGCAGTACCAGCTCCCTAAAATGGCACCACTTAAGGAATTGGCATTATAACACTGTGGGTGAGTGAGAATGTTCTGCATTTTCTAACACCTGGGCATAATGGGAGGGCATAGTTAATGACCTTCACTATATTCCCTTGGACGGTAGGCTATATTCCTAACCACTTGTAGCATTCTATCTTTCTCTGTTTTCTAATGTTTTCTAGTGAACTCTTAAAATGAAATCAAGTCTTTGTCTGCTTTTCAGAGTTACTACTTAGAAATTCACCATAACTTTCACCATTCAACATTATTATCTTTAAGATATTTTCAAACAGAAACCATCATGTACCTCTCATTCAAAATTTCTGCTCATCTTATAGAATTAGTAGACTGAAATTAGGCTGTAGACGTCCTGTTATTGGCAAATTTCTCTTAACATTTGTTCAGAATACTGGAGCAGGGACTCATCTAGTACTTCTGTGATTTTTAGATAAGTTTTCCTTGATCACATTCATTTCTGTCTATTTGAAACTGATATGCTTTTGCTTCCTCTCTATTTGCAAGTGTGAATAGAAAAGCGAAAGGGGGCAAAAACTGATTGTCAGGAAACTGTATCAGCAGTTGACTATGAACCTCTTGCTGCATTAATAATTATACTAAACAATACACATTTCTATACTGTTTTCTACTTTACAAATATTTTACACGCATTATCTCATTTGGTTCTCATGAAAACTCAGTACAGATCAGGTATTATATCTTCACAGATAGGAAGGAAGTTATTTTATCTAAAAGACAGGAAAACTGAGGGATTCAAGTATATGTCTAGAGTCATTTATTACATAAATAATGTCAAAGGAAATAGTATCAAATCACTTTGTTACAAACTTATTAGTGTTCTACAATAACATAAAAATGAAATCTAGGTGGGAAGGTAGAGAAATCTGCACACACTGTCAAATGTACAATGGAGACTAATTTCAATAATTAGAATAAAGGTGAAAATATTATGTATTGTCCATGAATCCAAGAAATTTTTCTATATTTTGATCATAGTGATTTTTTCATGGCTGTGTAATTTGTCAAAACTTATCTAACTATACACTTTAAATGGGTGTTTTATATAAATTAGACTTTAAAATTTGGTTATATGTTATATCTGAAAATACTGATATTTATCTCTATAACTTTAATATTTTGCTTAATTAGCACATATAATATATAGTTGATATGTAAGCATAATTACTGGCACATAAATTATGCAACTATTTTGATTATTTTATATATAATTATTGAATTAAGTAATTATGCTTTTTGAATCAACCAATTATTATATATGTATTTTTGATGTGCTGACTTGGGTTTTCTTTCAATATCTACACTTTAAATCCTCCAATAAGAGTTTTAAAAAATACAGATTCTATATTTTAAAATTTCTGATAGTAGAATTTGCATTCAGCCTTCTACTACCTTACACTTGCACTTACATTTCACATGCTAGCAAGGTTATGATCAAAATCTTTCAAGCTAGGCTTCAGCAGTATGTGAACCAAGACTTCGAGATGTACAAGCTGGATTTAGAAAAGGCAGAGGAACCAGAGATCATATTGCCAACATTCATTGGATCATAGAGAAAGCAAGGGAATTCCAAAAAAACATATACTTCTGCTTCATTGACTATTCTAAAGCCTTTGACTGTGTGGATCACAACAAACTATAAAATTCTTAAAGAGATGAGAATACCAGACCACCTTACCTGTCTCCTGAGAAATTTGTATGTGGGTCAAGGAACAACAGTTAGAATTTTACATGGAACAACTGAGTGGTTCAAAATTGGGAAAAGAGTATGATAGGGCTGTATATTGTCACCCTGATTATTTAATTTCTGTGCAGAGTACATCATGTGAAATGTTGGGCTGGATGAATCACAAGAGGGAGAAATATCAACAACCTCAGATACGCAGATAATACCACACTAATGGCAGAAAGTGAAGAGCAACTAAAGAACTTCTTGATGAGGGTGAAAAGGAGAGTGAAAAACTGGTTTAAAACTCTGCATTCAAAGAACTTAAGAACATGGCATCTGTTCCCATCACTTCTTGGCAAATACCTGGGGGAAAAGTAGATGCAGTGACAGATTTTATTTTGTTAGGCTCCAAAATCACTGTGGACGGTGACTGCAGCCATGAAATTAAAAGACACTTGCTCTCTGGAAGAAAAGCTATGACAAAACTAGACAACATATTAAAAAGCAAAGAAACCATTTTTTCCAAAAAGGACCTTATAGTCAAACTGTGGTTTTTTCAGTAGTCACGTACCGGTGTCAAAGTTGGATCATAAAGAAGGTTGAGTGCTAAAGAATTGATGCTTTCGAATTGTTTGTTGGAGAAGACTCTTGGGAGTCCCTTGGACTGCAAGGAGATCAAACCAGTCTATCCTAAAGGAATTCAATCCTTAATATTAATTGGAAGGATTGATGCTGGAGCTGAAGCTCCAATACCTTGGCCACTTGGTATGAAGAGCCAACTCCTTGGAAAAGACCCTGATGTTGGGAATGATTGAAGGCAAAGGGAGAAGAGGGTCGCTGGAGCGGGGGTGGAGAGGTGGGAGTTGGGGCTGAGAGGGGAGGTGTAAGGGTGTCAAATGGTTAGCTAGCATCACGGACTCAATGGACATGAATCTGAGCCAAATCCGAGAGATAGTGAAGGACAGGGAAGCCTGATGTGCTGCAGTGCATGGAGTCGCAAACAGTTGTTCACTTAGCGACTGAACAACAACAATGTAAAATGTAACTGATACGCATGAGAAACAATTATTTAACTTATCTTCACTTTTTCCAAATTATTATTTTCAGAATAAGATCTCTCAAATGCAGTTTTGCTTGTCTAATAATATTATTTTTCCAACTAATTTGGGAGTTATAGTACATTAAAAAAACACACACACTTTAGTTTAACTACAAGAAACAATGAAAAAATAATGATTGTGATGATAACCATAGTAAGTTCTCCACCTTCACACCTGTGTCCCCCCACCCCGTTCCCCGCCGCCAGTGGATCAAGAATACCAGCATCAGGTGAGCCCTGGCTCTCAGATACATACAGGTGTTAAGAATTGTGATGAGGCGCAGGGTGGGGGCAGGGAGAACCTACTGCGCATGCTCACAAGTCAGCCAGCGCCTGCACGCTCAACTGACGGGCCGGAAGAAGCCTTTCTCTCCCGCCAGGTGCTTCTCGACTGACAGTGTGCTTGCTCCAGTACCAGACCTTGGACACCAGGCACCTCGCCGAGTTTCACCAGATTGAGAGGTTGTGGCTGACCACAGCCTCACCCTGGGCCACCTCATTGGCGTCATGTGGGAGTTCTTCCGGGAGTTGGTGGTGGACAGAGGCCTGGCGTGCTGCGATTCATGGGGTCGCAAAGAGTCGGACACGACTGAGCGACTGAACTGAACTGGGAGTTCTTCACCAAGCTAAATGACACTCGGCTATGCTTCCAGCCGGCCTAATAGCCGACATGGAACCCAGCCTGGAGGTGTTCGGTTTCCACCAAAGCCTGAAGAAGTGGATGGAGGCCAGGAGCTTCTGATTCTTCTGCCTGAGGTGCTGCTACCCTTGAGGCCTCCAGAGAATCTGTTGGTCATTGCTCGGGGCCTCTCCCTTGAGCACCCAATGATGATCAGGTATGGCGTTAATATCCTGGAGCTGGGGGACCACAAGGTAAACCTGTAGATAGTACACACCGAGCAGGGATTCTGGTATAGATGAACTTGTGGGGCATAAATGAAATTGTGTGTGTGTGTTTAGAGAAGGAGCAAAAGGGATAGAAAGCAAGAGGGACAGAGAGGCAGAGATGCATCCAAAGTATTACTTTATAACGCTGTTAAGAAAATCATTTAACTGAATTTTGTGAGTCCAGTATATCTATTCTATTCCATCAATCTGTGGGTCTGTCTTTTCACCAATACCCCACTGTCTTGATTGCTGTAGCTTTCAAGTAAATGTTTATATTAAGATGTGTGAATCTTTCAGATTTGTTCTGCAGGTTCAAAATCATTTTTGTCTATAACTTATTGTGTTTGTTTTGTTTGTTTTTTCTGTATAAAATCTGCAGTCAGCTAACAGATAACCATAAAAATCCTGCTGGAATTGTAGTTAGGATTGCATTGAATCTACAGATCAAATTGGGAATGATTTATTCCCTGATGAAGTTCAGTCTTTCAGTCCACGACTATCTTCCCCTGTTTGTTCTTTCTCATTCATTTTTGTAGTTTTCAATAAATAGATTCTGGACATATTTCATTAGGTTTTTAACCTAGTATTTTAGTTTTATTTAGTGCTATGATTAATGATGTTAATTTTTTAATTCCAATTGGTTGTTGCTGGTTGGTAGAGATAAAATTGATATTTTGATGTTGACTTTGTATTTCGACTTGATAAATTCATTTATGTATTCTAGAAAAAATTCTGAGTTTTTCAGATTTTCTATATAGAAAGTCATTTCATCTGTGAGTATAGAAAGTTTTATTTCTACTTTTTTGTTCTGTACGTTTTTAATTTGTTTCATTTCATTGGCTAGCATATTTTACTCAGTGTTGTATAGCAATCAGGAGAGATCATGTTCTTGCATTGTTCCTGGTCTTAGGGATAAAGTATATAGACCTTCACTATTAAACACAGTGTTGACAGTAGGTTATCACAGTGGTGGAATTCCCTTTTATTCCACATCTACCTAGAGTTTATCATAAATCGATGTTTCTTTTTTTTTTTTTAATGCTTTCTTTGCATCTATTGATCGGATCTTCAGTTTTTTTAATTGTCAGGTCTGTTTATATGATGAATCACATTGAACCTGCCATGAATTAGTGGAATGAATTCCATTTTTTGATGTATTATCCTTTGTATTTAGTGCTTGATTCCATTTGCTAATGTTTTTGAGGAGGACATTTGGGTCTATGTTCATGATAAGTTGTTTCTAAAGCTGCCAAACTTTTGCCAGTATAGCCAGTAGTGACTAAAACAATTCACATAGACTTGATGGTTATGAAAAAATTGTGTCTTACTAAGGAGATGCCTATATTTTTACTTTTGAAAAGTAATTATTTCTCTTAAATTTGCCTTGTAGCATTATGTTTTTATTTACTGTTAGTAGTAAAATTAATTGTCATTAGAGAGGATGTTGTTTATTTAATACTAGTATTAAGAAGAGGCTTTCTTTATAACTTGCAGGCACACTTGGAATTTTTGCCCCAGTTTTAAAGAATGACAGCAAAAGCACCATTATGTGACATTTAGGATGATTAAATTTTGAAAAATCACTTGGCATATTCAGCATGACTCCACAGGGTGCTCTAGCTTTATAAGGCAATGGATCATGTTAGCTTAACTTATATTTAAGATTTGCTGGCCTGATATTATTGTGTTAGGCAGTATTGCTGAAATGGAAACATAAAATTTTGCTGCCATGAGATCAAGTTTGTGCCTGCCCTACACTATAAATTAGTTCCATAAAGTTTTAACATGCAGTGTTTATTCTGGTTCTAGTAGTATTGTGAAATGGCAAATTGTGCTTAAATGTGTAAAATTAAGCCTACTTTGTCTGAAAATAGATTTTGTTTTTATTCATGTACAAATGAAATTCAGGAGTTAAGGTTTCTTAACCACCAAGAAGGGTTTATATGAAGCTAAATGAAAGGAGCCAAATGTGTTTGAGAGTTCATGTTTGAAAGCACCGTCTTTCTGGGCCATAAGCCTAATTTTTATAAGCCTAAGTATATATAGGTTACTACTGTAGAGTAACAAGAAACGTAATGAGACATGCAAGGAAAGAGATTATAATAGTTACAGTGTTCATAAAAACTGTACCATCAATTACATCCTACTTTGAAAATACATATATTCAAGAAATATTAAATAAAATGAAATAATGAGTCTAACTCAATCTTAAGAGCACAAAATTGGTTTGTTCTATGTGTTAATTAAGCCATTTGATGAAAAAAAATTCACAAATGTGACCAAAAAATCAGTTATCATTGAAAAATACCTTGATCAATATGGATGAGGCAAAGTATCATTTTGACAAAGAAGAAAAAAGTAAGCAAAACAATGTATATAGTGCCTTTGTTTTTTCTATCCTACAATATTAAGAAAAGTAAACAAATAGTGTTTTTTCTAAACAAAATATGAAACTTTTGAAAGAGTAAATCATTATCTGCTAACTATGAAATGATCTTGTGGTTAACTACTTACAGAATATTATTGAACACATGAAATTTGTCAAAGTCTATATAACAATTTAATAATTTTCTTGTTTAACAATTATGTGTAGTTCTGTGGAAGTATGTTTTGATTTGTATCTTTTCAAGCACTTAATTTTCTTGCCAATACAGGACCAAATAAGTAAAATGGTAACTTTTTTCCCCCTTAATATTATACTACTGTAAAAGGGAAACTAGTAATAAAATATACTTTTGATATTTATGTAAAAGTAACTGTTACTATTCTGAAGTTTGTATATAGAAGAGATAATTTGTATGAGTAAAATATATTTTTAATTGTATTTATTGAACCAGGCTCACCTACTGAGTAATGTAAAATAAGCAATTACAACCTTAAATGGCAGTGAAATAAATGTTAGGAAGCATTCATTTTAATTTTTATACACTTTTCCCTAAACTAAATTGTTTTAATATACTAGAGAGATAAAATAGTATCTATCACACATGAAGTCCTTGGAAAGGGAATTTGATATTACTTATTTGGCAGTTGTATAGATTTATGAACACCAAGTCTTGTAAGGCATATTGTTAATTATCAGTAATTATTTATTGAAGGATTGTGACTATCACAGGTCAAATAAAAGGGAGTTTTCTGTAGATAATTATCTATCTCCTCCCCCTCTCCCCCCTTTTTTTTATTGTGCGTAAATCTTAATATACATATGTGGTGAATTTTTAAAGTTATCCAGGCTTAAAATATTTTGTTTTGTGATAGTCATTTAATTTGTATTTTTTAAAGAAAAATGAAAAATATTCCAAATTTGGTCAGTCAACTACAGTTGAAAAGTATTTAGTCCATTAAGTTAAGGGCTATATAAAAATATTGACTGAGTATATCTCTTTGATCATAATATCAGTTGAGCATAACTAATTGTCTTGGCAATTATCTTGCAGTCATAACTACTAGCCAGTATTGCAGCTGTGTACATTTAATATATAGTTTGGAAATTATTCTAAAGTTATCTGTTACTCCAAGACTTAGAGGTGACAAACTAACTTTATGATAATTCATAGATCAAGAATAACATTTTATGTTATTCTACCTGATCATTAAGTATTACTGCAACATAAAGTTGCTGTCCAGAGTGTTGTGACAGAGAGGTTTCACCCTAAAATCTATCATCAATGTAGAAAAACAGACACATTCAATGTTGATATTTTAATGAAACATTCCTCTTGGGTAAATTCTTTTCACATTTTTTTCTATATTCAATTTAAACCTTTATTCAATGTTTGCTATAGTTAGGTATACAGTGAGTATAAATAAGGTCATTGTTATATTTAATATAAATTGTAGTGATTTTTCATGCCTTCTTAAAATGTCATGCAACTTTATTTAGATTTTCCAGAAAAAAATGCTTTATATGTGTCTCTGAAAATTATTTGTTTTCTGTAATTATCACATAATATCCATTATGTGGGTTGTTAAAGGGGGAGACATGTATGTGTAAATGGTGTATGTGTATATATATGTGTGTGTGTATGTGTGTAACTAACATTCATAAATAGAGCAAGAATTTGACTTAATATCCTTCCACTGGAGCATAATTTAACAGACTTCCTGAACTTTGTTATACGGGAAAATGCTCTTGTATTTATCTTTGCTACTTATTATGTAATTAGCACCCAGACATTATGGAGTTACACGTAAACTAATGCATTTCAGTCTAGAAGAAGAGCTAACTTCAAAGTAGTGTATTTAATGTGTATGATCTTAATCTGTTTTGTGTCTACTAACATATTTAATTTAGCATTCCTTTGGGTGATTATATAAATCTCCATTTCTCAAATAATTTTTTAAATCAGCTTTACTATCTTACTAGTTCCTTAATTGATTAATGTTTTGAATAAGTATCTTTGATATATATTTGTTCTGTATTTGTGTAAGGATAATGTTTTTAAATTTAGAAAATTGTATTTTATAGATACTACCTACAGTAATTACAAAAATGTGATAAGTAGGGAAGTCTATGTTTTTAAAGTTTTTATTTGGATAATACGTTACACTAGATCATGATTAAAGGCCAAGTCTGATGGCACACCTTTAGATTTCTTCTGGAGGCTGACTCAGTCATTATCGTTTAGTTAACAACTGAATCATGTCTGACTCTTTTGTGACCCCATGGACTGTAGCCCACCAGGCTCCTCTGTCCATGGAATTCTCCAGGCAAGAATACTGGAGTTGGTAGCCATTTCCTTCTCCAGGGGATCTTCCTGACCCAGGGATTGAACCCATATCTCCTACATTGGCTGGCGGATTTTTACCACTGAGCCACCAGGGAAGTTGCCAGTCATTAGCACAAAGCGTTTAATTAAGTTTTTAAAAAAATAAGGTGGATTTTCTCTAGTGATTTAATGCATTTGATCCCTTATAAGGCCCTTCATTTATGCTTTAGAATTCTACATTTGAAATATGTTCAGGAAGACAAGAATTGTGCTATATCTCTGAAGCTTCAAGGCATACATTTATACAAACCATCAAAAGCTTAAAAGAGCTTATCTGTCTTCTTGGAAACAATCTTTTTAAAATACATAACTTTTCTATTACGTGTATGAGAGATGGAATAGAAAAGAATTGGCTCCGTTTAGAGAAGATAATATTCCCATAGAACACTGACTACCTAAATGTGATAGTGCATTAATCTCTCTGTGATTATGTTGAAAATATTGACAAGCAGTCTCCTCTAACCGATGTGTCTTGCCCCAGTGGCTCATTTGCAGACTAAATGTACAGATTTCTGCTGTCTCTTTGCATATTTCCTGACAAAGCATTTCTAGTCATGTGGGTTGTATATCTTGCCATTCTTGTTCTACAACACATATTTCTGTGGGTTAAGAGAAGAGAAGAAATTTTTAGGAACACAAATAGGATTCTGCTTCAGATACTCAAATGCATTATATTGTTTAAGGACTTAAATGTACACTGCAAATAATCACTAATTTTTACACTTAAAAAATGTGCAATTATTTCTTAGGTCAAGCTCCAGAGTTCCTTTGCATCACTACTGTAGATAATATTATTACTTGGTAGTTTGGTAATCATATATTTCTGAATGTTAACTAAGAAAATATATTTGATTTTGAGTCATTCTACCATGCCATTGTATCTTCTTTGGTCTTTCATTTTTGAGCCTTAATATAGACAAAAATTTTCTCCAGTAATGTTTAATTTACATTATTATCAAGGCTGATTATGCCACTTATAGTGGAAAAATGATAAATCAGGTTTCTATACTTTCTCACATCGTTTAATTTTAAAACACATAATTGAAACATTTTTAAAGTCTTTACTATCAGATAGGATGTTCTTAAAATGTGTCTAATTTCTTTTTGCTTTATATTGAATCAGGGATGAAACTACTGTTATGAAATTTATAACACTAGTTGAATTGTAATGTTTTTGACATTTGTATAATTGATTTTTTTTTACCACAAATCCCTGAGCTCTAGCTTATAAAAGTGAGTCAGAAAGAAAAATTCTGAGTTTCACATGATTTCTATCAAGACAGCAATTACTGCATATATTTAGAACTATGAATATTTCTAGATTTGGGGGAGAATTCCTGATCATCTATTATAGATAAGTAAAATGCAACAATTATAAGCAGGGGTTTTTGATATACAGCCAATAGCATCTTTTCCAGTTTGTTTGACCTCTAAGTTTACTTGGCAAGAAGAGAAAATGAAATACTATTTTAGGCATTTCTTAGTAATATACTAAGCAATTAAGTAGTATGTAGTACTTGACCAAGGAACTGATTTTTCGGTGAAAAACACAATCTTCCATCCTTAAAATTATTAGAAACTATCATTTGTCAGGTATATTACCTTGTAAAAAAGTATCATTTCCTTCATCTATGAAACTGGGGTAATAATGGTACTTTCTTTTCTTCATAGGGTTATAATGAAAATAGAACATTTGTAAAGCACATAAAATATTTCAGGGCATGTTGGACATACTTAGTTAATTTTAATAATGATGGTTACTATATTTGGATAAAAATATCTCTATGAAATACGACTATGTATTTTCATAGCACTTTAAGAAAAATATTCTCACATATTTTATTTTGTATATAATTAATGTAGTCTTGACAGATAAAATGACTATTATCCAGACTTTATGAATAAGGAAATTAAATTGAAATACTCCTAAAATACAATTAAATGGCCACAGAACTGATACTTAAGTTGATACTTGAATGCCAAGGCCTCAAATCCAGATCTTCTGATTTCAAATAAAAATTCTTTCCGTTACATCAAAATGAAAGAACTCAAATCTTATGAGTGAGAAAAAGCAACATCCCTCCCTTCCCCTAAGGAGTCTCCTTTTTTCCCACCAATTCTGGAAACATTTGCTTTTTTAGAACCTCAACAAATATAAGAATCATTAGACATAGGAATTCCAGTCCAGGTTCAATGCATGAGACAAGTGCTCAGGTCTGGTGCAATGGGATGACCCAGAGGGATGGGATGGGGAGTGAGGTGGGAGGGGAGTTCAGGATGGGGAACACATGTAAACCCATGGCTGATTCATGTCAATGTATGGCAAAAACCACTACAATATTGTAAAGTAATTAGCCTCCAACTAAAATAAATAAATTAATTAAAAAAAAAAGAATCATTAGACATATGAGCAGATTTTAAAAAAAAATAAATATTTAATTAAAAAGATCACAATAATAAATCTGAGCTATAAATTTATTAACCCACAAAATATATAGAATGGGCATCAGAGAGTATTGAAAGCAAAGTTGTCAGTGCTAACCGACACAGCCCAATGGTGGATCAATCCTAATCAATTCCAGACGTGTCTGGGTATCCCAGAACACCACATAAACACAGTGTTTCTAGGAATACTCATGATTTTTCCAGTATCATTTTTAAGCACAACTGTGCTTAAAGTAGCAGAGTTGCATCATTTTCATCAGAATTTGAAACTAAATATTCAAAGATGATCTCAGTATTTGTGTTAGTAGTAGAACAATGTTGCATCAAGGGATGCATATTTTAAAAAGATATAAATTGTTTTACATTATTTGAATAATTCCCTCATGTTGAATTGATGGGATTATATAAATTATGTAGTTCTTATTACCTGAGCAAAAACCCAGTTAAAGAAATAACAGTTTACTTATGACTTGTTTCAATAACAGTTTATCTATGACTTGTTTCCTTCTTCGCTCTGTCCACCAATTTGAAATTGTTCTTTCAAAACATTTGCTAAAGTACTTTCATTTCTCTACTTAGAACCTTAAGCCATTTAAGCTCAGACCTCAGAGTACTATATCATTTCCACTAACTTTCCCTTTCTGAAATACAGCAAAGACCTGTGAGATAAATGTATTGGTCAGGGTTTAACTGGAAAAAAACAACATCTTACAGGATGCACAAACAGAAACACACATATACTCAAGTACACATACATACATATACATATAGGTAATAAATATATATTACTTACAAGTCATGTGCATTAATTGCATGTATTTATTATAAACAGTGTATCTATTTTATATGTGTGCATTTATTTTAAAGAACTGACTTATAATTGTTTTGCTGGCTAAGTAAATCTAAAATCCATGGGGAAGGCAGTCAGGAAGGGAAGAAGAAGTCATGAGGAGGGTAGAACCTCAAAGTAAAGGCTGAAACTTGTTGTCCATAGGCTACTTAATTTATTAAAGCTGTAATGTTTAAATGTTCCAGCTGATGAAGTCAGGCTCTTTTGATTCACTGAAAGCCAACTGGTTAGAAACTTCAGTCCTGCCTACCACATTGCTTCTCAGCTGTGTGTATAGTAATGTTTCAGTGAACAATGGGGAAGTTGTTTGCCTTTTACAAAAGAACTGCTGCCTTTGTCCTCCAACTTACTTAAGAGACTATTATTTGTAGATACCCTAAGCAGAAGCATACTAGAAAGGGAATTCTGCGTACTGCAGTTCAGCATAGCCAAACTGGCATATTAAAATTCATTTTAGTGGCATTCTTCTTTACTTATGTAATTCTAATATGGTTAACTTTGGTAACAGATTTTATCATGATGCTTTGGGAAATTCAACAATTTGGAGGTTATACCAAGATCCATTTGAGACTCCCTAACTGTGGCAACCCAAGACTCTTGACTCAAAAGCAATGTTTTCCAATGAGGTGGCTTGAGATTCACTCAGGGGTCTGTTCAACTGGGAAAAAAAAGGCTAAGTTTCTTAAGATATTCTGAATTCTCCTTCCTTTTCATTGAAGTCAGATGAAATGTGAGACTCTATATTGTTTCCAGTGAAGTAAGATCTCTTTTGGAAATCCTTGGTTTTCTATTCTTATTTGAAAAACTTTTGTTCTTGGTGGAAAATGGTCTTGGTACTGACAATATTACTACTTGTCAATCTTTGTCATTTTTTTAGTGTTAAGTCTGTAAGATACTCCTAGGGAAAAATGTTGATCTTGATGAATTTATTTCTTGAACTGGCTCTTGGGTCTGAGGATTTCAGTATGTAACCCTTCAGAATGTCTAGACCTTTAGGCTTAGATGGTAAAGGATCTGTCTGTGATGTGGGAGACCCGGGTTTCATTCCTGGGTTGGGAAGATCCCGTGGAGAAGGAAATGGCAACCCACTCCAGTATTCTTGCCTGGAGAATTCCATGGACAAGAAGCCTGGTGGGCTACAGTCCATGTGTCGAAAAGAGTTGGACATGACTAAGTGACTAACAGTTTTACACTTTTCACCCTTCAGAACAACAACTTTTGGACAAAAGTTGTCTCAGCTCACTTATTAAAAACCTGTGGGAATTTTTCTCAGGCTGTCTTGTTTTGTCTATGAGACTCTCGTTCTGTGAAAAACCTCCCTTCAGAAACTTCCATATGCAGGAGTCTGTGATTGTGAACCTGGGGTTGAATGCCCAAGATAAGTTGCACAAGAAACTATTAGACTGACCTTTCCTGGACTCTCATGAGTTTTTCTCAGTTTAAACTGAACTCCATGTCCTCTCCAAGCCAAGTTGTTTAAATTATAATTGTTATTCATTGAATTATCACTCTAAATAGCATAATTCCACCAAAGACAATTTAGAATTACAGTGTCCGCTCTCAGAAGTTTTTGAGCTCAATAGTTTATGTCTATATGCGTTTCCATAAAGTTTAAATTAACTAAATTCCAAAATACTCAGAAGTGTCTACTTTCTGTTCAGTATGAGGAAGCTAAACTGTTTTATAGACTGTAACAATTTACATTCTCATCAGCAATGTATGACATCTCTTTGCCAACAGTTCAGAGTGTCAATATTTTTATTATAAATAAGCTAGTGAGTATGGTTAGTGTGGTATTAATTTGCAGTTTTCTAAAGTATACTTTGTTCAGTTTTAAATTGGTGTGGTTTTCTACTAAGGAGGAATGCAGTCAACTTTTCTGTTACAGTCCTGGGTCCTGACACAGTATTTAGCTTTTTTTTTAACCTGTTACAGCTATTTCAATCACCATTGGCTTTGCTGGATCATACCGGCCAAGTGGCAGAGCAGCTTGCACTCAGCTTGGATCTGTTGCAGAGCCTCCTCCTGTTCTGGGCTTCACACAGAACAAGCAGCTTGTCAGGTTCTCCTGTAAATGGACTGGAGTAGAACAATGAAATGAGGGATATGTTGCCTCCAGAATATAATGAAGCCCACTAGGCATTCTGCCTCTGTCTTGGTTCTTGGAGGGCACAGATGCAATATTTTAACCTATCGCTTAAAAGGGATATCTTCACATGCTACACGCTTGACATGCTGGACCCCTTAGAAATTTCACTGAGGTGAAAAATTTTGTCACATTTATTTCTTACCCTCTGGCATCCAAATGTCTTACCAATAAGTCTGGAGTAGTGGCACTTCATGTTATCTAGGTCCTATCAGCATAATGCTATCAAATTAATTGACCAGTGTGATGTCTTGTAGAAGATAAAGGTAATTAAGAGCCTGCAAACTGAATTATAACATAGGGTGGAGAGTTGATATGCCCCTGAGGTAGAACGGTGATGATGGATTGCTGGCTTTGCAGCTGAAGCAAACTGAACCTGGTGGTCTTTATTAACAAGCATTAAGGGAAAAGCGTTTGCCAGATTATTGACTACGTGTTAAGTACCAGAGGATGAATTATAAACCACATCTGGTTCAGCAGCTGCAGTTGGAGTCACTATTTGGTTAAATTTACAAAAATCCACTGTCACTCATCTCTTTTCTTCACTGGCCAGATAGGCTTGTTAAATGGGAATGTGGTAGAAATCCCTGCTTCCTTCAAGTCTTTGGTGGCTTTAGACTCTGCAGTCCCTCCAGGAATGAGGTATTGTTCCAATTTACTGTTTTCCTAAGTAGTAACAGTGTAATTTTGGATCTCCTGGAATTACTGTCAGTTCAGGGATGGTATACAGTAGTCCCTGAAATTTCTGATTATTTTCTTTTCCTTACAGCACAGTTACCCTGGTGAAAAATTGTAGGCCCCTTTGGGGAAATATTAAAGCATACACTAGTACTAGTACGCTGGAATCCTTACATCTTAAGGGGGTCCATCCTATCCTACATTAAAGGGGTTCTGGGTATGTAGTTTAATCTTCATTTTCTAGTACCTAGGGTCATAAAATTCTGTGTCCGTGGTGTATCCATTTAACATCTTATAACTATTACACTCCAAATTGAATTTATACAGTCTTAAGTTCAATAGCATAAAAATTGCTCCATTATAGCTCTCTCTGCACTCTTTTCATTTCTTAATGTCACAAGATTACACTGAAATAACTTTGTCCAAAAACAAAACTAACAATTCTTTTTAAATGTATATCTTAAATTTGCAGAAAACAAAATGTGGGATTACAAACCAAAGTTAAAATAATACTACCTTTGGATTTATAATTGTTTTTCTAAATGTATTGGTCCCATAAATCATTTTAAAAACAAACAGTACAGCTACAAACCATTGTTAAAATAAAACCATTTTATAATTGCCCACATATTTACTTTTGCTTAGATCTTTATTTCTTTTTATGACTTTGAGTTTCCATCTACTGTCCTTTCATTTCAACCAGTAGAAATCCCTTAAACATTTCTAGCAGGACGGGACAAACACTTTGAACTCCCTTAGCATTTTTTTAATCTGGCAATGTCTTAATTTCACCGTCACCTTTGTTTTTTTTATTTTTTATTGATGTGTAGTTGATTTACAATATTATATTTGTTTTATGTGTAGGACACAGTGATTTAGTATTTTTATAGATTATACTCTGTTTAAAGTTGTTAGAAACAATGACTGTATTTCCCTATGCTGTACTGTTTATTGCAGTCATAGTTGACTTGACAATTTTTTGTCTTTTAATATTTGTACTAGGCTATTTAAGTAGTTGATCTTCAGCCTTTACTAAATATTTGCCTTTATTTGTGGGATTTCTCCTTCCCTATAGATTCTTTCTTTTTATAGCCTTTTCTTTACCACTTAGACAAGATCTTTAACATTTTTTTTAGATTGGGTTTAGTGTTAATTAGCTCTTCATTTTTGCTTATGTGAAAAATTGTTTGTCTCTCCTTTCATTATAAATGATGATCTTGCTGGTTAGAATATTCTAGGTTACAGTTTTTTCCCTTTGAGGTTTGAATATATCATGCCACTCCCTTCTAGGCTGCCAAGTTTCTGTGCAAAAATATGTTGATAACATTATGGTGGTGCCCTTTTATATGGCTCTGTTTTTCTCTTGCAGCCTTTAGAATTCTTTCTTTATCTTAAATTTGGCCATTTTAATTATGATATGTCATAGGGTGAGTCTGTTTGGATTCATCTTGTTTGGGACTCTCTGTGCTTCCTATACCTGGGTATCTTTTTCCTTCCTCAGGTTTGGAAGTTTTTAGCAATAATTTTGGTAGTATATCAAATATATTTTTTACTCTCTTCTCCTTCTGGGACATATATCATATAAATGTTGGCAGGCACGACATTATCCCAAAGAGCCTTAAACCATTCTCTCTCTTTTTTTTTTTTCCTTTTTACTATTTTGATTGGGTGATTTTTATTATACTGTCTTCCAGACCACTTATACATTCTTATGTATCACCTAGTCTGCTATTAATTTCTTCTAGTGCCTTTTTCATTTCAGTTATTGTATTCTTCAGTTTTGACTAGTTCTTTTTTATATTTTCTAGTTACCTATTAAAATTTCACTGTGTTCATATATTCTTTCCCCTAATTCAGTTAACTTTTTTATCACTAATGCCTTGAATTTTTATCTGGCACATTGTATATTTGTATTTCATTGTTTATTTTGGGGGGGTTTCTTTCTTGCTCTTTCAATTGAGACTGCTTTCTGTCTTATATGCTTGATTAGCTTTCTCTGCCCCTGTGAAATTAGATTAAAAAGCTGCATATTGTGGTCATGAAGGAGTCTTTATGTGGGAGCATCCTTGTACAGTCTGAGTGTGCCCAGAGGCTTTGGTGGGAGAGCTAATTTGATGTGACCATAAGTCACATCTTCCCTAAGGATATGCTGACAGCTATCACATTGGTAGGAGATAGACCAGGAGATGGAGAGACTAAAGCCAGAGCCAGTTTTAAGCAAGGGCCTCTCTGCTCAGTGGCCATCACTGCCCTCTCAGGCCAAGGTTGGGTCCCACACTGCTGGAGCAGAAGCCCTGAGAGTTGGGTCCAAGCTAGCTACATTCTCTTTAAGTGTTTGCTCTCCCTCCTCTCAGAATGATACTCTTGCCCCAAAGTGGGTCCGTACTGTAGTAAGAGGGGCTGGTGTGGGCACTTGACGTGTATTGTACAGGCTGTGGTGATCTGGGTGGGGTCTGAGATCTGGACTGCTTCTGATAAGCTACATATTATACGTGCCATAGACTGCTGCCCATGCCCTGCCCAGACACTGCTTTAGGGTCTGAGCCTCCTTTATCCTTACAGCGGGGCTCTTCCCTTGGCCTTTGCCACCCTTGTTCTGGTGTGGAGCTGTACCACAGGACAGGAAGAGCATGTCTTGGCTTTTTACATGGGTCAAGGCACAGGCTGTGGTGGTATGGCTACAAATAGAGATGAAGCTACTTCTCCTATGCTTCCTGTATAAGTACCAGTAATGACCCACCCTGCCCTTCTTAGACACTGCTTTAGATGTGAGTTGCCTCTGTGTCTCACAGCTGTGCCCTTGCATCAGTGTGGAGTTGCATCAAGAAGCAAGTAGGGCTAGAGCATTCACTCAGCTCAGGTTGGGGCATGAACAGTGGCAGTGGCAGGAAGCTGACCAGTCTCTTTTCTCTTTTGTGATTTCAGTTCACCCTCTCCACCCTTCTTTGGGAACAAGTGTGTGTACACATTCAAAAGCAGAACCCAGGCTTTCCTCAGCCCTCCTGTTAATCCCACCAGCCCTCCAACCAGCAAAGGGGATTTGTTGTGTTAGACCCCAGGGCTGGGGCACCCAATATGTGGATTGAAATACTCACTCCCCAGGGAGGATCTCTCCCTGTGTAATCTCCCTTTTGCTCTGAGTTCCCTTCCAGGGGCACAGGTTAAACCTGATTACTTTACTTCCCTTCCTGCCCAGTTGAATGTGGATTTTTCTTACATCCCTGGTTGTACAGGAGTCCTTCTGCCAGTTTCCATTTAGTTTTCAGTTAAAATTGATCCACATGTAGATAATTTTGAAGTGTTCATTGGGGGAGATAAGCTCCGTATCCACCATTTGATCTTGTCCTCTCCCTCATTTTGAAGAAAAGTTGTGCCAGGTATAGGATTCTTGATTGACAGTGTTTTTTTTTTTTTTTAATGCTTTGAATATATCAGCTGTTGCCTGTGGCCTCCAATGTTTCTGAAAAGAAATCTGCCGAGAGTCTTACTGAGGATGCTTTATATATGATAAGTCACTTCTCTTTTGCTTCTTTTAGGTTTCTTCCTTTGTCATTATCTTTCAACAGTTTGATTATAAGTGTATTTTGAGATGAATCTCTTTAAGTTCATCCTATTTGGAAGTTGTTGAGTTATTGGATGCCTATATTCATGTCTTTCATAAAACTTGGTGTGTCTCAGCCATTATTTCTTCAAGTAATATCTTTCCCCTTTTTAATCTTCTCATTATAGGTCTTCAGATTCACTCGTTCATTCTACCTGGTCAAATCTGCCTTTCAATCTTTCTAGTAAATTTTTCATTTAAATTATTGTACTTTTGCAATCTATTATTGCTTTTTGATTGGTTTTTAGGTTTTCTGTTTTTATTAATATTTTAATTTTGTTCATATATCATTTTCTTAACGTTCTCCACATCTTCCATTAGTTCTTTGTGCATCTTTAAGCTAGTTGTTTTCAAAACTATCAAGTTGATCGTTCATCTGGTTTTTCTCAGAGATAGTTTCTGTTTTTTTTTTTTTTTTTTTTTTTAATTTTTAATTGGCCATGCTTTTCCTCTTTCATGTGTGTCGTGTCATTTTCTGTTGAACACTGGACATTTTAATCTAATAATGTGGTAATCAAATTCTCCTTCATCCCACAGGCTTGTTGTATTTTGTTTATGTTATTTTTTTTTGTTTGTTTTCAATCATTGTAGACTGTCTTTATGCTGAGAATAAGCCCGAGGTGTAGATTAAAGTCTTCTCTAGTTTATTTTGACCCTGTGCCTTTTCCTGCATATGTGCAGTGACTTTTTTAGTTTCCTCTCTATATACAGTTGATTTTGAAGTCTCTAGCATTTAATCTCTGGGAAATGAAAAGTGAAGGCAGAGATAATAAGGCTATACCCTAGAATCCCCTGAAATTACTTCAGGCTGAAAAGGAGGGGTTGCAACAATGAAGGAGTAATGGAACAAGGGCTACCTCTCTGTCTGCACCTCCTTGATTAGAAGCAGTAATCATGGATCAGGAGACTTCCCTGGTGACTCAGTCAGTAAAGAATTCACCTGCAATGCAGGAGACCTGGGTTCAATCCCTGGTCAAGGAATATGCTCTAGAGAAGGAAATGGCAACCCATTCCAGTATTCTTGCCTGGGAAATCCCATAGACAGAGGAGCCTTGCAGGTTACAGCCCATGGAGTCACAAAGAGTCAGACACAACTTAGCAATTAAACCAACACTACCACCACCATCACTAATCAGAGCACATTCCTCTGGTATTTGGAGAATAGGGTTCATATTGCCTGCCTTGATTCTGAAATCAAGCCACTCTAGGAACATGTGCATGGATCCCTGCTGTAGGACTGGAGGGTGAGGAATGGGTGGCAACTACAGAGCTGATATAATTGACCAAAATTAACCCACTTTACCTTCCAAAGTTTCTTTTGAAAGTTGCAAGGCTTACTGACTCCAGAGCTCCAACATAATGGCATCAATAGATTCTACCACTGTGCTTGTTGTCTAGGTGGGGAAATAGATTCTTGGTGCTTCCTATTCTGAGTCTTCCCAGAGTTCTCTGGTCCTTCATTGTTTTTTCTTTCATGTTAATTACTCTGAATGATTTTGTGTATCAAAACATCAGATATCCTTCCCTGATGATACTGTAAGTTCTTCCATTGTATTTACTCAAACATACTTATTTAAACTGTGCTATTTTTGCAAATATTCCTATTCTGAATATCATTTAAGTATTACTCTGGTCTCATTTCCTAGAACTAGTATAAAATTAAGTCAGTGTTCTACAACTAATTAGATTTTTGCTTTGATAAATGTTTGCCCCAATAGAAGTTTTTAAAGAGTGTTTATCATTCAAATAAAGCAAATACCAGTTTTCCTCAGAAAATTTGGCATTAAGATTTCTCTAGCAAAATGCAATTCATTCAAAAAATATTGAAATATTCATGGTTGGTAATCAAATGGTAAATGAGCTTAAAGAATTTATAAAGCTTTTATCAAATCCAATATTTTTTTCAAGCTCATAAACTGACTAGAAAAAGCATTAACAAAGGCCTCTTTTTTTCTCTCTTTCTCTCAATTTTCTCCTTTATAGGATTTATTAGAATCAATATAGCCTTGGGCCTCTCCTTATTTGTTATTCCACTGCAATGGCCTGGCAAATAGTTCCACTTAGATATCTATAATAAAACCTGTTTTGAAAGTATATGAACTTTCTTTTCTAAATGTCCTCTCTGTGCCATTGGTACCACCAGACATCACTTAAACCCATGAAGAAAGAGCAAGGTAAAATGTAAACAGCCTGGGCTTTGAAGTTAGGAGATGCTGTTTAAAATCTTGACAAAGTGACTTTGAGAAATCCCAAATTATCTCAAAACTACTGTTTTCACGTATGTTACATGAATTCAACCATGTGGCTTGAATTGCTACTACAAAGCCTATTTGCCTATATTAAAGCACACACTCAATGATCAATAGACTTTTCTGCTTTCTCTTCTTGGTATCTTAACTGCATATTATTTCTTTTTCATCTCTATATCCAGTTATGCAGTTACACAATCCAATTCATTTCTCCTCCAAAAGAGCATTCTATTTACATATTCTATTACAGTTCCTCATATAATTATTAAAGACTGTCTCACTTCATAATATTTCCCCCTATAATTATGTTGTATCTGAATATTCTTCTCTAGGTCTTTGCATAACTGACCTTGTCTTATCATTGAAGTTCCATATCAAATTTCCAGCAGAGCTTTTCTAAAATTCCCCACATGTCCCAACTCACTTTCTGTCATTCATCCCATTTTATTTATTTAATAATATTTAAAACTGAAGTTGTACTATTTCTTTATTCATTTATTTTCCTTCTTCATTGTTAGTTATAGGATTTATGAGATCTAGGACCTCATTTCTTTTCTTTGCTACTGTAAACTGAGAAGATAAAATAGTTACTAAAATAGAATGGACAATAGGCTTTTTGTTATGGACAACTTTCTGACCGCATTCATAGGTAGAACTTTTTTGTAACTTTCAATCTGTTGTGTGCCATAATCCTAAAGCCTTCCACACTTTGATGAATGGTGGAAATATTATACCATAGTTTGTACCAAATTTTGTCCCAATTCTCCCAGTTCCCCAGTCATCACAGTTAATCACAGTCTCCCCTCCATATACTTTATGATCAGGTCAAGTAGGTCTTTTCCAGCCCCAGACATATATTGTCTTTATGTTTACTATAAGGTGGAATATACTTGATTGACTTTTTTGATCTAGGGAAACTCCATGAACTTAGATATTAAGTTGCATCATGTCTATGAACGGTTCTTCAGCTGTTTCCATTGCTATTCATTTCTATTTTTGAAATCTCCTTTGGGGTTTATAATTTATAATGCACAATTTGGCAATTTTTAATAGAATTCTTTCACAGGTCACTGGCTATCCTGTGGATATCCAGTCCTCCCCATAGGCCTGAAATCTGGTTGTCATTCCATTCCTTGCAGTTGCCATACCTAGTGTTTTTGTTTATTCTGTTCCTTATGTCTGAAAAAATAGTTTTGTCTACTTCTCTCCCACTGAAGGCACTACTCGGCCTTCAAAGTGGACCTTACATTTTAACTGCTCCATGTTTATAGTTAAGTTTTCCCTTCTCTAAATGTAAACTGTCTCCTTTCTCTAATTTATGGCACTAATTCTAGTCACTTTTAGCTTTCCGCCCTGTAACAGTGTGAGCTTGTGATGACAGTTATGTCACATATTCCGCCTAGAAAAATATCCTAGCACGTATGTTCCATTAAGAAGGAAAATCAGTTCTGAGTTCATCCTTTGCACCAAACATTTCTAAGGGGAAAGAAAAGCATACACACACACACCCACCCACACACACACACACACACACACCCACACACCCATATACCCATTTAATACCCACTATAACTATGTGGTAAAAACTCATATATCCCCATTTAATTCATGAAGTAAATGCAATATGAGGAAGAGCTTGCTGTTAAAGCAAGTAAGATAATTTATCCATGGTCCTACCTCTAGGAAGTAATAGAGTAAGGTTTCGTAACTAAGAGTCTGAGTCCATTTTCATGCTTGATCACTGACATCATTTAGGCCCCAAACCTGTCTCATCTCTGTTTGCTCCACATCTGAACAAGTCAGTAAGAAAACACAGGTTCTCTGTGTCTTGGCAACAGTGGGAGGTTCAACCATAAACCTCGGTCCACACATTGGAATTCTCACCCCAGCCACACAGCCTGTCTATAATAAAAAGCAAACCCAATGCCTCCTCTAGCTCGACATTTAAGACAGGCTTGGATGCTGCCTCCCCTGAGAAAACTTCATAACATGAGTTATAAAATATTACACATTTTTGGTTGTGGGTGACTGTGGCATCATCAGTCTTAACATCTGAGCCAATTTGGGATGGGGAGTTGATCCTGCCCACCATAGTATAACACAGACCAGTTTTGAGTCTGGGTTGTCTAATTAATTATCCATTAATTATTGAAATAGGAAGTATATGTTAGCATTTTTCTTGGCAAAATGAAAGAATAGAGAAATGGGATAGTCTGAAACAGAAGATATGCAACTTTGGGACTATTGTGTTAAGTATTACATGTATATTAAAAATATCATGTAATAAATTATGTTTATTAGTATAACAACATGAGAAGTAGGATTCATAAAAGGTAAAAAATTGAATCAATCTCCAAATCAACCAACAAGTAGTTTTTAATTTATTCTGGAACCAAATTATTAGGAACAAATAGGCTAAAATAGTTTATATTTCATGTATTTTAATTGGGCACTAACATCAATTTAATGGTCAAGCTTATTTTTATTTAATATAATTAAAATGGGAGAAATATCTATAAAAAGAACTTTAATCTGTTTTTCATAACAAATTAATACACAAATTATCTGTAATAATACTTAAGTAACTTAGTAGAAGGGCAAGTTTGATTTAAAAAAATAAGACTTCCAAAAGGCTGCTTAAATGAATCCAGACATCAAATACCTTAGAGATGAAGCATTACATTTGAAATATGTATCTATCTATCTATATATATCTTAATTAAGTGGCATTTTTTAAGTAAAATTTCTATGCCATCATTTTTGACACTCTTATTCCCAGTCTTCCATAGAAAAATCTTGCATTTCTAGATTATTCATGGAAACAGTATTTAGTTAATTTAATTATGCTCTGAAATATATTTTATATATTGTATCTGTATTCTAAATGAGGTTAAATTATAGACTGTCATTGAATAAATTCATCATTTTCTCATACTTGTGGAAAAGATATGAAAAACTTCTCAAGGAAATGGAATGCTCCTCGTTTGTCATTTTAGTCCAGTCTATCATAAGGCCTCACCCAGAGATCCTCCTTCATTTCCCTTTTTCCATCATACCTTCCTTCCCTCTTTCCTTTCTTTGTAGTTACTTAACAAATATTGAGGACTTACTATGTACCTGGCCTTCAGAGAAGAAATGAAGGGTACACAGTTGTTAAGTCTGGATCTGGAACAATTTAACTACGGCCTGGTTGGGGTCAAAAATGCTTTTAAAATAAGGCATTTTGACATAAGTAAGGAAGATTCATATTGATAATAAAGCTTCCCAAAAAGCAGCAGCAAATGGGGCCTTGCTGACCAGCATCTCTTCTTAGCTTGGTGGACCTTAATGGTGACAATGTTCCACATCTCAAAATGGTGGAAGTAATACATGCCTCAGATTTCCCTTCAGGAAACTATGTCCAGATATTCTATCTAGAAGTGGCAAAAAGATTTCAAATTTATGTGTAATGATTATATATTGTAAAATTCTGTATACAACCATACTTTTCCACCACATATGAATCTTCAATAATTTTAATATCAATTCTACCTTATTTTTACAATCATTTTCATTAAAGGAACTATGCAGAACAGGCTGAAGTTAGTTTATCCTCTGGGAGTGTTTTCCCAGAGCACACAAGCATAATAAAAAGGCTGAGAGAATCAATGGTGAAACTTTTAGAGGCTATTGGAAGTGTGGTATGAAAACTAGTGGACTGAGACCAAGAGCAATAGATGAAGATAAACAGAAAGGTAAAATCAGATCACAAATTAAAGATTGAATACTAACTTCTATGCCCCACATCATTCTTGAAAATATTACTTCATGGGCTGCATACTTAAATGAATGTTTTATAATGTAAAGTTCTGTCAGTTAAAGATTACATTTTTGCAGTCTTAGTTATTATGAATAGTGTAGTATATATCCAGGTACATACTTTATCACTCATCCTTAACCTTTTATTTAAAGTTTTCATATATATGTCTGTAAATGAGGTCGGTCTGTTCTTTACTCTTCTAGGCTAACTCTGTAAAGTTTTAGTATCATGTATTGGATAAATATAATTAAAAATGAAATATTTTCCCAACTCAGAAAATTTCTCCACAAAACCAGAAGAGAAAGAAATGGTTTTAATATTGAATAAACATCAGACAAGAAAGTATGTGATGGATATCAGGGGCAACCCACTAAAGGACCACAAAGACAGAAAGAAATCTTCCCCTTTATATAGCCAAGCAGATATACCCCATTACATACATGTTTTCAAGATAAACAGTAATTAATCTTCAAATGAGAGAACTTGACAACATCATTTGTCTTGCATAGTTCATCTTAAATTCACTTGGTGATTGGAGTGATCATTTTTGTTACCTTTTTGGCTTTATCTAAGGGAAACAAAAAGAAACTTCTCATTTCTTTATGTCAAGAGGTGGCTTTGCAACTTGGAGGAAGGCTCCTACTCAAATTAATTTCCTACTCTCTCACAGAAGTGGGGAGAGACATGCTTTCTTGTTGTTTACACTTCAAAGAGATGTTACCCAGATTCTTGGGAAGGACAGCCCTTAGTTCTAAAGTTGGCAGTTTGCATCTGCCCTTACAGTCTCCTTCCTATCTTACTATAAGATAGTAACAGTTCAGCATCTAATGATTTTCATTGCTCTTAGTATCTGTCTCTGGAAAAGTTACAGCAGTCTAAATACCTAGCCAGTACACAGTAAAATATAGAGCAAAGCAACTGTCAAAATAACAATTAAGTAATAGAATTATTGAATTTTTAGAACTTGGTACTTTATTTGCTTTCAGGAATTGACCTTTGAATATATCATGCCAATGGTGGATAGTGGAGTTAGTTTCCCAAATAGCAAATTATAAATGTTTTTTCTTAGCCATACGTTAATTTAGCAATTGTGTTGTCCTTATTGCTTGCATTTTCAAATGGGTAACTAGCAAAATATCATTTGGTGATTCCTTATAAAGTCCTATTCTATTAAAACCTAAGGAATAGCTCAACTATGGAGCCTAAAAGTCTAAATTTTTATCTAGACGTTGCCCTGGCAAGATTCAATAAATTTTGAGTGTCATTCACAACTGTCATCACATTAATATGACAATTTAATTTTTTAGTAACTGTTCTATCATTTCCAATCGTTTTACTATTTCCTGGATGTGAAATACAAGGATGGTATCCGAGGCCATTATCTAATATTTAAAATCTTATTGAAGCACTTATTGAAAGGTACATGTTGAACTTCCAGTGTTTATGTATACTCTTACTTTAAGTCTTAAGGACAAAGCCTTCGGGCTTTTGTTCTGTTTTTGTTTTGACATTGGGTCTAAATCAGTAATTATACTATTACAACAGCTAACTAAATCATATTTACCTTTGTTTATCCATTAGTATTGAGACTGAAGAGAATTTGCATCCTAAGGTTAATTGAATGCCTTTGGACCTGTTTTTTTGAAGTCTTTATCTGTAAATGCCAGATTTCCATTTGTGTATTAATCAGATGTTTTTGCTTTCTACATCATATTTCCAAAAGATGTCAATTTTTTGTGTCAAATATATAGCTTGAGTACCTGGACACAGATTAATTACTTTAGCTTTGCTGTTATCAATAATTACTAATAGAAATAGTCCCCCTTTTGCTTTGTCAATAATCGGAGACCATAGGCAGAACACTCTTTGATATAAATTGTTAGCAATATTTTTTGGACCTATCTTCTAAGATGAAACAAAAGCAAAAATTGAAAAATGGTACCTAATTAAACTTAAATCCTTTTGCATACCAAAGGAAACCATCAACAAAATGAAAAGGCAGCCTCCTGTATGGGAGAAAATATATGCAAATAATATGACTGATAAGGGATTAATATCCAACTAGATAAACAGCTCACACAAGTCAATTTTAAAACAACTCAATTAAAAATGGTCCAAAGATCTGAACAGAAATTTTTCCAAGAATGACTTACTAATGCCCAATAAACACATGAAAAGATGCTTACCATCACCAAATCATCAGAGAAATGCAAATCAAAACCACCATGAGATATCACCTCACACCTCTCAGAATAGCTATAATCAAAAAGACTACAAATAACAAATGTTTGTGGAGATGTGGCAAAAAGGGAACCCTAGTAGACTGTTGGTGGGAATGTAAATTGATGTAGCCACTATGGAATACATTATGGAAGTTCCTCAAAAAACTAAAACTGAAACTCCTATATAATCCAGCATTTCAACTCTTGGGTATATACATCTGAGGAAAATGAAAACACTAATTTGAAAACATGCATGTACCCCAATGTTCATAGCTGCATTATTTACCAATAGCCAGAGGATAGAAGCAACCTAAGTATCCATCAATGAATGAATAGATAAAGAAAATGTCATGTATATAATACCTGTAAGGGCATTATGCTTAGTGAAATTAATCAGAGAAAAACAAATACTGTATGTTATTAATTATATGTAGAATCTAAAAACATAAAGCAAATGAATATAACAGAAGTGAAATAGACTCACAGATACAGAGAACAAAGTAATGGTTATCAGTGGGTAGAGTGAAACGGGGAGGGACAAAATAGGGGTTAGGAGATTATGAGGTACAAAGTACTATGATCAGCCACAGGAGCTTTGACTTGCTCTGTTTCTGACCTGGGCCTGTTCACCTCTCCTTAAGCAACCTGGTGATCTCTGCTCCCAGGAGTTCACCATGTTGATCTCTATAATTAGCACACAATGGTTCTATCAGAGGTTTTGTTTTCTCTTCAAATGCTAGGACCCAATGTTTACAATATTAGGACCCACTGTTTACAATGTTGTACTAGTACCCCAGATACATTGTGCATTTTTTTGGTTTTCTTTTCTTTTTTTAGTTTTTCATTCTTTTTTTGGTAGTTCCTTATCTGCACAATGAGCTGACTTATAGATTTTAAAACTCTGTGAGCTGCAGCTGACAAATACTGTAAGTGTTAGACTCCAGTGGAGCAATATTTCAATTTGTTTGGTGAAGCCTTATGGACTGGGAAACAAAGAGTATAACAAAGCTACAGTATCAACTTTGCAGTACTCTCAAGTTGCTGAGGCCACCAGCAAGTCATCTACATTTTGAACACTTACAGGTCCTTTTGGTGGGACAGATTTCTCTTTGAGTTCTCCTGTAAGTGACTAGAAAAACATGTAGGAAAGTACATAAACCCTTTGACGTAATATGGACTCTGTCATAAGTAAAAGTAAACTATAATTTAGATCCTTCCTCTAGCAGAGCATGAAGAAATAGAGAAAAGTCAGAACCTCAGTAAATTACAGAGAAATATTTTGCAGACAGTGCTACCCAAGTCAATAGTCAGAATGTTTGCAGAGTTGGGAGCTACACAGATTAATGGTAAGATTTTGTACAAATCTCTATAATGGTTAATTAACTTTACCAAATTTATCTTCCCCTTTTATTGAAAATATAATATTATGGCTTAGTGTCCTATTTAAATTATCTTTAATTTATTATCATTTTATTTCTTTGAATTGAGACATTGACGAAAGATATTCTTTTACATATGACCATGGATTATTATCTTGGTAAACTATTTTTATTGTCTATATCTCAAATTAAATGAGTCTAATCATTCACTGGGATTCAAAGTGATGTATTGATTTGTTCAGATTGCAGTGCTTTTCCAGCAAGGCGTATGAGAGTGCCACTCTCTGTCATACCCCAAAGCAGTGTAACTCAGGATGCTTTTCCAGGCTGGTACAAGATTGCCACTTTCTATCATAACCTTTTACTTTCAGAAGACACATATTTAACTAATGCTAACACCTTTTCCCTAAGGAACCCCACAGACTTTCTATCTGAAGTATAGGACAGACTAGCCTTCAAGTTATATAGTAAGTCTCTCTCCAATTAAATTTACAAGAAGATCAAGAGAAAATAAAAACACACGTTTCTCAGTAAGAAGACCTAGCTGGTAAAAAAGCAGAGGAAAAGGAAGTAGAGGCTGACCTGAAATACCAGAAGTTAGTATTGATCTGTCACCAAATGAAAAGAGAAATTTCTGAGTAAGTTTCAGAATAAGTAGCACCAATATCACCAGTTCCCACCTCTGAGGTTCCCTAAGTCTGTTCATTTTAAGACAGCCATTCCCTGACTTTCTGGGCTTTCCTGATTTTCATGTGATTGCAGTTCCTGCATCCCCCAGAGTCTCTTCTTATAAAGCCAGTGAGCTGGCTTTTTGCATTAATGATATATGGTCTCCTTTCTTCCTTTTATAGGCTGAGCAAAGTAAGAATTATTCCCATTAGTAATGAGTTTTAACTAAGCAGCCAACATTGTACTCTTTAATTTCTTTCTGTTTTTCTCTAGATTGTCCCCAAACTGAATAGCTGCTATTAAAATTTGAGTAACACTCTGTTCTTGCCATTCTACCACCTTTTTCTTAATTTGAGTTTAGATAATTGGTGACAGAGCCAGACAAAGATTGCTAAGGACTAGAGTGCAAATTTGATCTGCCCCCGGGGTCCCTGCCAATGACTACTGAAAAAGCTTCAACAGTCTGCTGATGTAAATCAGTGGGGTATTCACCTGTCTTCTGGGTACATGGCTTCAACTCCTTCAAGCTCATCTTCAGTGGAGAGGCTTCAAATCCTACCTTTAGCAACCCATCTTGGTGAATTTCTAATGCCTGCAGTTGTTCAATAATTGTGGAAGTTGGTAGAAAGTCAGCTTCCCTTGGCTAGTATACTCCTTGATGTGGTGATCTTCCAGACCCCAATGTGCTTGCTCTATCAAGGGCAAAATCTCTGGTTGCAGAATTCCGTGCAGTAGTCAGTGTATACCCCTGTTTATGAGGCAGTGAGCTGAAAGCATGCTGCAGAGGACTTTCGCAAATTTCCGGTGCACAGGGAAATGAACCCTTAAAAAGTAATGTCAGCTGACAAGAAAGGTATGTGACTTACCCCAAAGGCCTGGCAAGCTTCTCAATGGCATTAGCTTCACTGATGATGCAAATAGGAAGAGCTGATCTTCCTTACACTGAGGAAGGAAACCACGTTTCCTTTTCTGCATTGATGTTTGTCAGTTGAACTCCTTACTTCATTTGTTTGCATCTTTGAAGGACGTAGTGTATCTTCTCCCTGTCCTGCTGTCTTCGTATGCCACATTTTTATTCAAGTTTTCAGGGATTCCCGGGTATCTGTCTTTAGCATGTCCACTTTCCTAGCTTCCTGGTGTGTAGATAATAGGGACTTTTGGAGATGGAATCTGTGCTAGGAATCTGATGAGAATCTGAGAGACCCATAGATCTGTCCTCAAAGGGAGAAGGTAATTCATTTCTAGTTAAAGATATTATGCTCTTGTCTGTATATAAGGGGGAATCCAACAATGAAGGGATTTACCCATTGTCTCCCCCTTCCCTTCACTGGTCAGTTTGAAGCAGGGAGGAATAACGACATGCAGGGAAAATAGAGACAGCAGGGAAATTCTCCTTAGGCCTTTCACTACAAATATTGAGAATATCATACAAAAATTTAGACTATAAGCTTCAGGAAGATAAATAAGAATTATGCTTCTGGATAGTTAAAATAGTGCTTGTTCAGTTCAGTTCAGTTCAGTCACTCAGTCGTGTCCAACTCTTTGCGACCCCATGAACCGCAGCACGCCAGGTCTCCCTGTCCGTCACCAACTGCCCGAGTCTACCCAACCCATATCCATTGAATTGGTGATGCCATCCAACAATCTCTCATCCTCTGTCGTCCCCTTCTCTTCCTGCCCTCAATCTTTCCCAGCATCAGGGCCTTTTCAAATGAGTCAGCTCTTCGCATCAGGTGACCAAAGTATTGGAGTTTCAGCTTCAATATCAGTCCTTCCAATGAACACCCAGGACTGATCTCCTTTAGGATGGACTGGTTGGATCTCCTTGCAGTCCAGGGGACTCTCAAGAGCCTTCTCCAACGCCACAGTTCAAAAGCATCAATTCTTCTACGGTCAACTTTCTTTATAGTCCAATTCTCATATCCATACAGGACTACTGGAAAAACCATAGCCTTGACTAGGAAGACCTTTGTTGGCAAAGTAATGTCTCTGCTTTTTAATATGCTGTCTAGGTTGATCATAACTTTCCTTCCGAGGAGTAAGGGTCTTTCAATTTCATGGCTGCAATCACCATCTGCAGTGATTTTGGAGCCTCGAAAAATAAAGTCATTGAGTAGTATGAAAATTTAATAAATGTTAAAGGGTATTTAAAATAAATATTAATATCATATCTATGCAAGATGGAGCTAAAACTTGGAAATTGGTCATCTTTATCCAAGAAGTGATTAGTTGGCCTGTTGTATTCCATTTATTCCTTTTTCCTATAGAACTGCATTACAAAATTAATCTTACTTTATTTAAAAAAACCTTCAATATCTTCGACTTTGAAAGGAAGCTATTTTCTCTTGCATCTAAATAAATTCACAAAGGATTCTGATTTGTGTTGGGAGAAATTGTTTTGAAATACGGCTTAGGTTTTATTGGCAAGTTAAAGAATAGTCTTTTTCAGCTTAGAGCATAAAGTGAAATTAAGCAATGATTTTTCCATGATTCTTTTTTGTTTGGCAATACTTTATAAAGTTTAAAATCTGATGGAGATGAATGGGAAATATATGTTTATTATAAAACTTTTCTGAAAGAAAATTATACAATCTTTACAGCAAAAGGAAGTTTATTTTAAATAAGATTGTAACAAATTTCACACTGTTTTGTTCATTGGAAATAGAAAGCTAAGGGATCATAGCTTACAGTTTTTCTAACTACAGTCCAGGGTTCCTTGTTTCCATAGCCAAAATGATTATAAACGGAATAGAAATGAAGATACTGCATGAGGCAACATTAAATTTGTTTGAATGCAAATCATAACTGTTCTCCAAATCAAATCAGGTCCCTTGACCATTTGATATTAGGTCCCAAAATGTTCCTGATAAAGTGAGGGATCCTCTCTAGACTACAAAGTACACATGGTCTCTAAGTTGGTTTGACTCTGAATATGACTTTCATGTATTCAAACCAAAAGATCTTTTATCAGAGAATGAATAGCCAAACATTTATCGGTTTTAAAAATAGTATTGAGTACAATTTTCAGAAATAATCTTTATATTTGGAGCCACTATAGTTAAATCAGAAGCAAAATAACCCAATGTAACTTATCAAATATCTCATATTTGCATCAGGAGAAATAATTAAAGGTAGCTTATTTGTTATAAAATAAAACTAAACAAAATCTTAAGTCAAATACTGAATACAGTTCATATACTTATCTATGCAAAGACCTTAAATGTAACAATATCAAGTGAAACAGTGGTGGTGCGCAAACTATTAAAATAGCAAGACTTTCAGAAAATGCCTTCCTGTATCAATGCAAAAGGGTCAACATTTACTGGAGATCTACTGTATGCTAGGATATATTCTAGAAGTTCATAAGAAAATTCAAAAATGCTTAGGGAAAATGTGATTCTTTTCTAATATATCTATTGTCCATGTTAGAATGTCATTTGTGTAGAAACTGTTTTACAATGTTGTAGACTTTTCATCTTTCACTCATTTGTCTTAGTTGCACAGTCTTTCTTTTGGTAAGCACACCAAAGAATAATACTAGTAAAAGTAATTTACTGTATACATGTAAAACTCTATCTTAAAGGGTGTGTAACTCAACAAGTTTTCATCATCTTAGAATGAACCATACAAATTAGCTAACTATAAATCAGCTTTTGTTAGCAAAGTACCTGAATTATTTAAGAAGTTGGATAAGAGGTAAGCCAAGGATTGGCAAACTGATCTTCTTCTTTAATTATTGAATACAGCATCCCCTGTACAAAATTCAGATTTTACTGTACTGAATTTTAGCGTTAATAATACATAATGCTGAAGACACCACACACTTTTATTCTAAATAAAATATTCTAATATAAGGAGACTGTTTAATAAGTGAGATCTGTGGTTTTATGCTGGGAGCTCTTTTGTTTGGTTATTATACTGCTGTTTGATTGTGTTTTCTCCTTATTTAAATATTTAATGAAAGTTTTATCAAACTTGTGTTCCAAGGCTTTGAAGCAAAGGGCATAACTTAAAATATCTAATAAGTAAATAAATGTCAGAATACTGAAAAAATATTGGATATGCAAAATATATTAAAAGCACAGTTTTAATAATAGCATAACAAATTCCATTTTTCTCTTGAGATGATTAAGTGTAATAAATGAGACTTAGTACTATATAAAATTTTCTAAAAATTTGGCTGTGCAGTGCGAATTTCTGTGTGGCTACCTACTACAGTGTCTTCTGCTTAATAGTTGTCTTAAACTGATCAGTGATATAAAACGGGTCCTGCTAAAGATGCCTTCAGTAAATTACCAAATATCTAACATTTTCCACATGTCATACATTGTTGTATATACAAAATCAAGAGAATTCTTAATACATAGGGCAATCAAAAATATTTTTTATTCTAAATAGGTTTCAAGATATTATTAGTACCTATATATGTGCTTTAGTTCAGTTCAGTCACTCAGTCCTGTCTAACTCTTAGCGACCCCATGGACTGTAACATACCAGGTCTCCCTATTCATCACCAACTCCCAAAACTTGCCCAAATTCATGTCCATTGAGTCAGTGAAGCCATCCAACCATCTCATCCTCTGTCGTCCCCTTCTTCTCCTGCCTTCAATCTTTCCCAGCATCATGGTCTTTTCTAATGAGTCAGCTCTTTGAATCAGGTGGTCAAAGTATTGGAGTTTCAGCTTCAACATCAGTTCTTCCAATGAATATTCAGGATTGATTTCCTTTACAACGGACTGGTTTGATGTCCTTGCAGTCCAAGAGACTCTCAAGAGCCTTCTCCAACACCACAGTTCAAAAGCATCAGTTCTTAAGCACTCAGCTTTCTATATGGTCCAGCTCTCACATCCATACATGACTAATGGAAAAACTATAGCTTTGATTATATGGACCTTTGTCAGCAAAGTAATGCCTCTATTTTTTTAATATGCTGTCTAGATTTGTCATAGCTTTTCTACCAAGGAGCAAGCGTCTTTTAATTTCATGGCTGCAGTCACCATCTGCAGTGATTTTGGAGCCCAAAGAAATAAAGTCTCTCACTGTTTCTATTATTGCTCTATTTGTCATGAAGTGATGGAACCAGATGCCATGGTCTTTGTTTTTTGAATGTTGAGATTTAAGCCGACTTTTCACTCTCCTCTTTCACTTTCATCAAGAGGCTCTTTAGTTCCTCTTCTCTTTTGCCATAAGGGCAGTGTCATCTGCATATCTGAGGTTATCGATACTTCTCCCAGCAATCTTGATTCCAGCTTGTGCTTCATCCAGCCTGTCATTTCACATGATGTACTCTGCATTGAAGTTAAATAAGCAGGGTGACAATATACAGCCTTGACACACTCCTTTCCCAATTTGGAGCCAGTCCATTGTTTCACATCTGCTTCTAACTGTTGCCTCTTGACTTGCATACAGATTTCTCAGGAGGCAGATAAGGTGGTCTAGTATTTCCATCCCTTGAAGAATTTTCCACAATTTGTTGTGATCCACACAGTCAAATGCTTTATCATAGTCAGTGAAGCAGAAGTAGATGTTTTTCTGGAATTTTCTTGCATTTCTATGATCCAGTGGATGTTGGCAATTTGACCTGTGATTCCTTTGCCTTTTCTAAATCCAGCTTGAACATCTGGAAGTTCTCAGTTCACATACTGTTGAAGCCTAGCTTGGAGAATTTTGAGCATTACTTTGCTAGCGTGTGAGATGAGTACAATTGTGGGGTAGTTTGAACATTTTTTGTCTTACTAGAATGAACTTATATGTGCTTACAACTAAACAAATATTATGGTGGCCATTCTACCTAGTATAATAAAATATTATAATTGAATGATAGAAATTTGACTGATGATATTCAAAAGCATTTTAGGAAGAGTACTTTGAGAAAGTGTACAAAAAGTTCATACTTAAAAGGAAACATTGCTACTTTAAATGTTTCTCTTAAGTGAGAAGGATTTGAAGATTGCATTATCAATTTTTTTGTGTGTGTATGTATCTTTAGCATGAGAGTGAGAATGAAGAAAAGGAAATCAGAGATTAAGTATAGACATGCACATATTAAGAGTCCTACATACTTTGTGGGAATTTTAAAAAGTGGTCACGAAAACTGAAGAGGAACTGGAGCCAGGCTACGAATGTCTCCTTGACTGTGAATTTTTTATTTAAGAAAAACTTGGTAAAACCCAAAATATAAAGAAATCGAAGTCTATAGTATCAAATTTGTCTGAATTTAGTCTCCAACACTCTTGTTGACAATGGTTCTATTCTGTTGTAATAGTGTTCAGTCAACTAAGATGAGATTGGTTAGTCAATGAAAAAAATTCAAACACTGAAGTCACTGAAGATTAGACTATTAGAGACTATCTTAGAAGTTAACATTTTAGTCCCTGGCATATTCTGCAGTATTTAGTTTAAAACCTTTATATATATATATACATGATTTCTGTCAATTTTTACCATAGAAAACACATTTTTAGTACTAAATTTTCTTCCGTTAATTAATCGAAGTTAACTAGTTATCCTGGAAGATGTTCATTTGGGAAATTTATAGTTAAAAGACCATTGTGAAAGGATTTAATTTCTGAATTTTGGTTGAGTAAAACTTTTTAGATCTGTCTTCTCTCACAAATACAATGCAAACTGCTAATTTTGTATATTTAAGTGCAGTTGAGTTAAGCAAATGCTTTAAAAGTATTTTCTTGATTCTTTTGCGGCATTGAAAAAATAGAGATGGAGATGATATGGTTCTTACAAATAAGGATATTTTAGTCTAAGTAGTACAACAACTTCTATGGTTGTTTTTATGTTTTTCAAACAAATGAATGAAGAGATTAAATATTATTGTTTATGCATGTCTTTTTATGATCTGTCCTCAGTGAACAACATTTATTTGAAAACCACCAAATACCTAGTTATTGGTTAGAAGTCCTCTGTTTAAATAATCCAAACTCTATCTCCTCTGCTAAAGCAAAACATAGTAATTATAGTGAAGTCCACAGTTAGAATTTAAATTAAGTCATATATTGTGTGGACATATCAGTCATAAAAATTTTCACTAGTCTTAATCTCTTAAAAATTCAAGTCAGTTCAGTTTTGCCATGTGATGGTCTTTTAAAAAATTTAAGATTTATGTCTTCATTTATTTGGTTATTTTAAATAAGCTTCAAAATTTTATTAAATATCCTTATCTTCAAATTATTTTGTGTGATGCATTTTGAGATTTCAGGACTCCTCAAAAAGTATCTTCCCATACTCCTAATTCCAGTTCTAAATATTTAAGAAATAAAACAAATTAAATAGAGAAGCAAAAAATGTCTCCTTTATTACTAATAGAGGTAAGTCAGACAACATAGCTTAACTTAAGAATCAAATTCATCCGCTGACTGGACTGAGGTGAAATGACCCCAGCAAACATTGGCAGAGAAAATCTAGGAAGGCCAACAGACAGTGGTAGTCAGCTCAGTGTCAGATAAGACAGAAATTATAAAGTGTTTGGAATTAATATTGAGAATATACTACACATATTCAGTTCAGTTCAGTCGATCAGTCATGTCTGACTCTTTGCAACCCAATGGACTGCAGCACGCCAGGATTCACTGTCCATTACTAGCTCCTGGAGCTTACTCAAACTCATGTACATTGAGTCAGTGATGCCATCCAACCATCTCATCCTCTACCGTCCCCTTCACCTCCCGCCTTCAATCTTTCCCAGCATCACGGTATTTTCAAATGAGTCAGTTCTTTGCATCAGGTAGCCAAAGTACTGGAGTTTCAGCTTCAGCATCAGTCCTTCTAATGAATATTCAGGACTGATTTCCTTTAGTATGGACTGGTTGGATCTCCTTGCAGTCCAAGGGACTCTCAAGAGTCTTCTCCAACACCACAGTTCAAAAGCATCAATTCTTAGGCACTCAGCTTTCTTTATAGTCCAACTCTCACATCCATACATAACTACTGGAAAAACCATAGACTTGACTAGATGGCTTGTTGAAAAGTAATGTATATGCTTTTTAATATTCTATCTAGGTTGGTCATAACTTTTCTCCCAAGGAGTAAGTGTCTTTTAATTTCATGGCTGCAATCACCATCTGCAGTGATTTTGGAGCCCCCCACCAAAAAAAAAAAAAAATAAAGTCTCTTACAGTTTCCACTGTTTCCACATCTATTTGGCATGAAGTGATGGGACCAGATGCCCTGATCTTAGTTTTCTGAATGTTGAGTTTTAAGCCAACTTTTCACTCTCCTCTTTCACTTTCATCAAGAGGCTCTTTAGTTTCTCTTTTCTTTCTGCCTAAGAGTGGTGTCATCTGCATATCGAGGTTATTGATATTTCTCCCAGCAATCTTGATTCCAGCTTGTGCTTCATCCAGCCTGTCATTTCACATGATGTACTCTGCATAGAAGTTAAATAAGCAGAGTGACAATATACAGCCTTGACGCACCCCTTTTCCTATTTGGAACCAGTCTGTTGTTCCATGTCCAGTTCTAACTGTTTCTTTCTGACCTGCATACAGGTTTCGTAGAAAGCAGATAAAATGGCCTGGTATGCCCATCCCTTTAGGAATTTTCCACAGTTTGTTGTGATCCACACAGTAAAAGGCTTTGGAATAGTCAGTAAACCTGAAGAAGATGTTTTTCGGGAACTCTTGTTTATTCGATGATCCGATGGATGTTGGCAATATGATATCTGGTTCCTCTGCCTTTTCTAAATCCAACTGAGCATCTGGAAGTTCACGGTTCATGTACTGTTGAAGCCTGGCTTGGAGAATTTTAAGCATTATTTTGCTAGCTTTTGAGATGTGTGCATTTGTGCATTAGATTGAGCATTCTTTGGCATTGCCTTTCTTTGGGATTGGAATAAAAAGTGAACTTTTCCAGTCCTGTGGACACTGCTGAGTTTTCCATATTTGCTAACATATTCAGTGCAGCACTTTCGCAGCATCATCTTTTAGGATTTCAAATAGCTCAACTGGAATTCCATCACCTCCACTAGCTTTGTTTGTAGTGATGCTTCCTAAGGCCCACTTGACTTCGCATTCCAGGATGTCTGGCTCTAGGGGAGTGATCACATCATCGTGGTTATCTGGGTCATGAATATCTTTTTTTGTATAGTTCTGTGTATTCTTGCCACCTCTTCTTAATATCTTCTGCTTCTGTTAGGTCCATATCATTTCTGTCCTTTATTGTGCTCATTTTTGCATGAAATGTTCCCTTGGTATCTCTAATTTTCTTGAAGAGATCTCTAGTCTTTCCCATTCTATTGTTTTCCTCTATTTCTTTGCATTGATCATTGAGGAAGGCTTTCTTATCTCCCCTTGCTATTCTTTGGAACACTGCATTCAAATGGGTGTATCTTTCCTTTTCTCCTTTTCCTTTCACGTCTTTTCTTTTCTTAACTGTTTGTAAAACCTCCACAGACAACCGTTTTGCCTTTGTGCTTTTCTTTTTTTTGGCAATGATTTTGATCCCTGTCTCGTGCATGTCACAAACCTCCGTCCATAGTTCTTCAGGCACTCTGTCTTTCAGATCTAATCCCATGAATCTATTTGTCACTTCCACTGTATAATCTTAAGGGATATGATTTAGGTCAAACCTGAATGGTGTAGTGGTTTTCCCTACTTTCTTTAATTTAAGTCTGAATTTGGTGATAAGGAGTTCATGATCTGAGCCACAGTCAGCTCCTTGTCTTGTTTTTGCTGACTGTATAGAGCTTCTCCATCTTTGTCTGGAAAGATTATAATCAGTCTGATTTCAGTGTTGACCATCTGGTGATATACATGTGTAGAGTCTTCTGTTGCGTTGTTGGAAGGGGGTGTTTGCTATGACCAATGCTTTCTCTTGGTAAAACTCTGTTAGACTTTGACCTGCCTCGTTTTGTACTCCAAGGCCAAATTTGCCTGTTATAGCAGGTTTCTCTTGACTTCCTACTTTTGCATTCCAGTGCCCTATAATGAAAAGGACATCTCTTTTGAGCGTTGGTTCTAGAAGGTCTTCATAGAATCATTCAAATTCAGCTTCTTCAGCATTACTGGTCAGGGCATAGACTTGGATTACTGTGATACTGAATGGATGCCTAGGAAACGAACAGAGATCTTTCTGTCATTTTTGAGATTGTATCCAAGTACTGCATTTCAGACTCTTAGGTTGATATGACAGCTGCTCTATTTCTTCTAAGGGATTCTTGCCCATAGTTGTAGATATAATGGTCATCTGAGTTAAATTCACCCATTCCAGTCCATTTTAGTTCGCTGATTCCTAAAATGTCGATGTTCACTCTTGCCAGCTCCTGATTGACCACTTCCTATTTGCCTTGATTCATGGACCTAACAGTTCAGGTTCCTATGCAATATTGCTCTTTACAGCATTGGACTTTACTTCCATCACCAGTCACATCCACAACTGGATATTGTTTTTACTTTGACTCTGTCTCTTCATTCTTTCTGGAGTTATTTCTCCACTGATCTCCAGTAACATATTTGGCATCTACCAACCTGGGGAGTTCATCTTTCAGTGTCCTATATTTTTGCCTTTTCACACTGTTCATGGGGTTCTCAAAGTAAGAATACTGAAGTGGTTTACCCTTCCCTTCTCCAGTGAGCCATGTTTTTTCAGAACTCTCCACCATGACCCATTCATCTTGGGTACCCTACATGCATGGCTCACAGTTTCATTGAATTAGACAAGGCTGTGGTCCATGTGATCATCTTCAGCATTCATAAAATGGTCTCTTTCTCCTGAAGCATTCGAGATGAATCTTGGGAAAACTTTGAGAGAGGTTGAAATTAGAGGACAGTCTAGTAAGAATATGTTGAGAAACTGTAGTTCGAAAAGTGAGTGAAGTTTGTTGCCATTCTAACTCTAATGGCAGTATATGGTGAGAACTTTATTACATAATACAAGAGTTCAACCAAGCGGGACATAGCCAGTAGGGATTAAAATACAATGCCAGTTAAGTAGACTTAGAGTTGTGCTTGCTGGATTCCTTTTAGAAAAGCAGAATATTGAAGGAACTGTGTATGCTGACATTTCCACTGTGTATATGAACACATATGCATCTTTTGATATTGTCGTCTATGGAGTTGCACAGAGTTGGACACGACTGAAGCAACTTAGCAGCATCTTTTGAAACAAATACAATAACCCATTTACTAGCTAGTATGTACACCTTGATGATGGGAAAAGACCCTGATGATGGGATAGATTGAAAGCAAAAGGAGAAGGGGACAGCAGAGGATGAGATGGTTAGATAGCATCACTGACTCAGTGGGCATGAATCTGAGCAATCTCTGGGAGATAGTGGAGGACAGAGGAGCCTGGCATGCCACAGTCTATGAGATCACAGAGAGTCAGACATGAGTTAGCAAATGAACAGTAGCAACGTCCTGAAGCTAGAGACATAACCAAGAATATCTAAGTCTGTCTTTAAAACTAGTATATTGATATATATAGGCACTGTATTATACTGACATGTCATCTACATGGACAATAACTTTAAAATATCATATTAAGTAAGGTTGTTCTATATTAGACCCTATTTATAGGTAGTGCTCATAAAATTACCAGTTAAACATTTATCTTTACTAACATCCCAACCTGACATGTAATGATAATACATGTTGATAAAAAAGCTGGCCCTTGAGAGTAAGTCAGTCCAGATTTATTAATTCAAGTTTGGTCATGAACCATGTCATCTTGCATAACAATGCTGAGCTCCTCAAATTCAGATCCCCTCATTTCAGTCATGTTGTAAGAGGTGACTGTTCTAATTTATATAAAGCATGATTAGCACAATGCCTGGTTAGCACACAGTATATGCAAAATATTACATTTAAAGCTTTAGATGGTTATGATAATGAAATGAAGATAAAGTGAACATTGGAAATTGGGGTGTAAATTGCTTGGATTTTATTGCCCTCTATCTCTCATAATATAATGACACTTGAAATTTTAAATGACCATAAAACAATAAATCACTTGAATTATATTACATAATATTAATAAAAACCAAAAAAAAGAGAAAAACTCAGTTTCTCATTTTCAGAATATACACAAGTAGTGTTTTGAAGTACAGCAAATAAATTGGAGCCTAACAAAAAAAAAAGTCATATTTTATTATTTTTAATACTATTACAGCACTTCAAAATAAATAAAAATATACTGCAGGCATAAACTAAACAAATGTAGTTATCATTGTTTTATATCCTAAGAGAATTAAATTTATGATTTTAACTTGAAATATAAAAAAATAAGCCACAGAAGTTGACAGAAAGTGTTTGCATATACCTCTTAAATCTGTTACTGACAGCACTTTGGAATCCAACTGTTATTATATTCTGCAAAAAATCAACTTTGCTTTCCTATATAAACTAATTTCCAAAAGAAATGTCCATGTATCATGCTATTATCCCTCTGAAAAAAATCAGATTAAAAACCTGCCAACAGCTAAACCAAAGTTTATGATATTTATTTTCTCTTCGCTTAATTGCTGTAGATGTGAAAAGTATGCAAGGCCTACATACTTAAAACCTGTTCAAATAAAAAAAAAATAGAAGTTTGGAATCCATGTTACCTGTAAATGTAATTGTGGTGTCTATAATATCAGAAAAAAACTTCCTGCCATCAAGTATTTTCAATGCTTTCAAATATTTTCTCTCTACAAAAACAGCCCATTGACATCATACTTCGTATTAGCCACTATAATACCTGAGAAAAAACTTTAATTTCTCATTTTTCACCACAGTACATTTATATAAGCCTTGACTAAGTAATCTGAGGAAGTTTTAATCGGTTCTGATTAGTAAAAGCTACTGTAAAATGATTGTCAGCGGTATGACAGCCCTAGTTGTCGGAATAAAATGTCTCTAATGAGAGGCAATTGTTTTCATCCCTTTTTCTTTACCCAGCCAACTCCAACTTCCTTTTCCATTTATATAACATTGTCATAAAAGGGCAGTCATACTCCATCCTTCATTCTGGATTTGTTACCACTCTTGTTTGTCACTCATAATCCCAGATATGCCTAAGAGAATATATACATATCTATATGTGTATATATATATATACACACACACATATATATTTATGCACACATTCTGCTGCTGCTGCTAAGTCACTTCAGTCGTGTCCGACTCTGTGCGACCCCATAGACGGCAGCCCACCAAGCTCCGCCATCTCTGGGATTCTCCAGGCAAGAATACTGGAGTGGGTTGCCGTTTCCTTCTCCAGTGCATGAAAGGGAAAAGTGAAAGTGAAGTCGCTCAGTCGTGTCCGACTCTTAGTGACCCCATGGACTGCAGCCCATCAGGCTCCTGCATCCATGGGATTTTCCAGGCAAGAGTACTGGAGTGGGGTGCCATTGCCTTCTCCATGCACACATACATATGTACATAAAAAATTTTCAGAATATGTATATGCATAAGGGTGTACATGCCTCGTTTCAAAAAAACACTAGCTGCCTAAGACATGTGTTCAGTGTTTTTGCTTCCCTTTATCAGTCTTGTTTACCCTTGGGAAGTTTCACCGCTCCTAATGTTACCTTTGTTTGGCACTACCTCACCGTTGACATGTGTGATTCCCTGTTCTTACGTCCCACATTTAATACAGAATCCACACAGTTCACATGACAGTGATTGGTTCATCCATCTTTTCCTTTGGTCTTTCACACTCAAAGTTCTCCTCTTGTACTACTTCGTCTGAACTCAAGACTTACAACGTGAAGTTTTAGAAACATACACTAAGAATAAGAATAGGTAATTATATTCTGTCCTTGAGAAATAATCTTTACAGTGTTAGACGAATTAATATTTCATGATTCTATTTCAATGTGGTCTTATTCTATTTGTTTAAGCAGTTTTAAAAAAATAAACCAATTTGGCTATAGTGGTAGAGAGGTATTTCTTTAGAAAATGATTTTTTGGTTCTGCTATGTTTCTTCAGGAATATGAAGTGACTATTAACAGACATTCATATTTGATATATTTTTGCTATTCCTTTGGTGCTCAAGGCTGGGGTATCAGGTACTCTGGTAAAAAAAAAAATACCACTTCTTGGTACAAAAAATTATTCCAAGGCTAGAACTTCTATTTATGCATAAAACCACTCTAATTTTCTCTTCCTTCTCTACTTCAAAAAAATTGCTACATCTGCTCCACGACTGGATCTGTATCACACAGCTTGACTTTTTCCCAAGCTGAGGCTTCTCAAATGACTCACTGGTATCTAGATATTGCAACCATAGACAAAGGTCAAAGTATCCTGATTCATGCTGTTGGATCAGGTGTGGTGTGTGTGTGTGTGTGTGTGTGTGTGTGTGTGTGTGAGCATGTGCAAAAGATTTTAAAGTATATTCACAACATCAGTAGTATTTGCAAATAACTAAGTCAACCAGGTAGTTACTGGCTACTATCCTAAGGGGCTTCCCTTGTGGCTCAGCTGGTAAAGAATCCACCTGCAGAGTGGGAAACCTGGGTTCAGTCCTTGTGTTGGGAAGATCCCCTGGAGAAGAGAAAGGCTACCCACTCAGTATTCTGGCCTGGAGAATTCCATGGACTGTGTAGTCCATAGGTTCGCAAAGAGTTGGACACGACTGAGCGACTTTGATCACTTCACTATCCTAAGGATCAGGTTCATCTCAAAACTAAAGTGACTGGAGTGATTATCTGTCTTGTGAATGCTTTTACATTTTGATGCCCTTCCAAGTTCTAACTTTTGGCATTATCTGTTATCAGTCTATATATGGCTTCTTAGAGATCTTATTCCACCAGGTTCACAGGTAAAAAAATGTCACTTATAATAATGGTTTACAAATCAATCCTTCCTAACTGCATTATTGAATGTCACGTGATTTTTTCTTTTAAAAAGCTAACTTTAATTAAGTAATCACTGTCCTAAGAACCTTTCATATTTTTAATTTATCCCTCAAAGGAAGTATATGAGGAACGTAATGTTTTCATACCCTTTAGAGAGGGAATTTTGGACATGCATGTTATATATATGTAATCTGCTTAAATTTTTAATCCTTTTTAACCTACATTTAACTTGAAATGTTTCAGACAGTGCGTTAAATCAAATAAATACCTTAATAGTATTTCAAATATGTGGGATTCTGATATGGTATAAGTTTCCGTGTAAGTGTGTTCCAAGGTTTATATTATATGAATGATTCCTTACTTTTTCAACATATTACATGGACAAATCAAAGAAAGGCAGAAATTTGAAACCAAAGATAATTCCATAATCAGAGATAGAGAAGTCATATGTATTCCAGGTATGATTCATTTGATAAGTGTCCTTAGTGAAGCAAGATTTGGATAGTAATTTTCATTTTTAATTCTTCTACCCAGAGACAACACTGATAGTAACTTCCTCTGTATCTTTTAGCATATGTGTGTGTGTGTACATATAAATACATACATCATATTTGATATTGTTATTCAGTCACTAAGTTTATGTCCAACTCTTTTGCAACCCCATGGACTATAGCCCTCCAGGCTCCACTGTCCATGGGATTTCGTGGGCAAAAATACTGGAGTAGATTGCCATTTCCTTTTCCAGGGAATCTTCCTGATCCCTGGATCAAACCCACATCTCCTGCGTTGGCAGGTGGATTCTTTACTGCTGAGCTACAGGGAAGCCTATCATATTTGATAGTTTGTAGTATTCAGTCTTAGATATATACTCTGGTATATTCAGTTATTTAGATTTAGGTCTGTGTCAATTATTTTTTGGTGAATAACAAACATACCACATGTTAGTGTCTTTAAAATTGGCTATTTATTATTTTACATAGATCTGTAAGTAAGTCAGATGGTCCTGGTGATTTGGGCCAGAATCAACTCAACGTTGGGTAGGTTTACTCATGTGTCTAAGGTGACCAGATTGATTGGATCTGGACTGGCTGACCTAAAATGGCCTCAGCTGAAAAAAAAAATGCATCTTTGTTTTTTTGTGATCTCTAGTCCCTCAACAGACTACCTAGGGCTTGTTCCCATGGTTGTAACAAAGATCTGAGAGAGAGTGCTCTCAAACAAGTGTTCAAGGAGAACATAGAGGATCAAGAGTGATAGTGGAAACATACAGTTGCTTCCTTGAACCTGTACCTTCATGAAATTTGCTGTTCTCTCATTGGTAACAGCAAGTCAAATATATAAGCACAGATTCAGTACAGTGGGATGACCCTCCAAAGAGCATGTATACAGTGAGGTTTGAAATATTGAAGACAATGATGAAATAAATTTACATGAAGATTTTTTATTATTTTAGATACTTTTCTAAAAAACACATTGCTGCAGAGAACATCCTTTAGCAAATCCTTTTTATATTTATGCTTCCCAAGTGGTGCTAGTGGTAAAGAACCTGCCTGCCAATGCAGAAGACATAAGAGATGTGGGTTTGATCCCTGGGTTTGGGAAGATCCCCTGAAGGAGGAAGTGACAATCCACTCCAGTATATTTATAGCTTGATAATTTGACTTTTAGCTTAGAAGGTCCAGTACTGAATGTAATTTTTATATTGAGTTAGTCAAATCACAAATGACCAATTCTAATGGCCATGAAATGGACTTCAAAACAAAACAACAAACAAATAGCACAATGTTCCTTGCTCTGAGTCATAAGATGTTAAGATGTTGAAAAGTAGTACAAAAAGGATATGATTTTTTTTTTTTTACCTATAGCCACAGGACACTGAAAAACAGCTTTAGAAATGTTAAGAATCAATGATGTGTGAAATGCTGACATTTTCAGTATTTTGGTTCACACTGATACATTGTCTGGAAGATGATTGCCTTCAGGATAGAATCCCCATCATTTTGTCAAACTTGAAAAATATTAAGTACAATACTAGATATCGTCCTTACAAAATATACACAGCTACCTAGTCAGGCAATCAGCTCCTCTGAGCTTAAACATGATTTGCCTTACCCTACCAAGAATTCTAACAGCTGTGTATTCATATTATGTTTGAGACTTTGTAAGAAAATTTGTTCTTGAGAGCATGAATGAGTAAAATTACCCAATCACTTCCAGTGCAATGTGTATAACCTGTACTTTTTTCATTAAATCTGTTTCTGGAATACTGATAGAAACATTAACTGTAGATTACTTCTCAGTTTCCTTGTGGATGCTTTGTCATACTACAACCAGAGCAACATATGTATGATAAACAAGGGAGTATGGCATTGGTGCAGTGGAGGTTTAAAATCTACTACAAATTAAAATTGAAAAAACTCACAAGTATCTAAATAATTTGGCATATATGAAATTACTTTTTGTATAAAAACTAACTAAACACACACATACACACACATGCAGCCGGCCTAAAAGTTGTGAGTTAAATTTTATTTGGGGGCTTTTCTAAGGACTATGAACCCACTCCAGTGCTCTTGCCTGGAGGGTCCCATGGATGGAGGAGCCTAGTGGGCTGCAGTCCATGGGGTCGCTAAGAGTCAGACACAACTGAGCAGCTTCACTTTCACTTTTCACTCTCATGCATAGGAGAAGGAAATGGCAACCCACTCCAGTGTTCTTGCTTGGAGAATCCCAGGGATGGGGGAGCCTGGTGGGCTGCCGTCTATGGGGTCACATAGAGTCGGACACGACTGAAGCGACTTAGCAGCGTAGCCCAGAAAACAGCTTCTCAGATAGCTCTGAGTTGCTTTTCCAAAGAGGTAAGAGAGGGGCCAGGATATGTAGGAGTATTTTGCTGGGAAAAAACTATGTAGTTGAACATCAAAAGACTACTGACAATGACCAAAAAAAAGACATCTCAGTTAATGATTTTAGTGCTTTTCTTTGTACGGGAAGATTCAAGTATCTGGGCTCATTGAAATATCACTTCTTAAATATGCAACTGAATTGTCTAGGGCCAGTATCCAAAGAACATAATGCTTCCTGTTTTCCTCTATCCTGAATTTCCCTCAGGATTGTAAGGCAACATTCTCATTTACTGGAATGGCAGGCAACATTCTCTGTCCAAAAAAGTCATAAGTAACCCAAAGCAATGATATTCCTCTGAAGTAGTTGGCTCTAAAACAAAGACTAGAATATGCTTTTGAACTGTGGTGCTGGAGAAGACTCTTGAGAGTCCCTTGGGCAGTGAGGAGATCAAACCAATCAATCCAAAAGGAAGTCAACCCTGAATATTCATTGCAAGCACTGATGCTAAAGCTGAAGCTCCAATACTTTGTTCACCTGATGCAAAGAGCCGACTCTTTAGAAAATACCCTGATGCTGGGAAAGATTGAAGGCAGGAGGAGAAGGGGACAACAGAAGATAAGATGGTTGGATGGCATCATTGATTCAGTGGACATGAGCTTGAGAAAACTCCAGGAGATGATGAAAGACAGGAAGTCCTGCTGTACTGCAGTCCATGAGGTCACAAAGAGTTGGACATGACTGAGTGACTGAACCATAACATGCCATCTCAGTTTGTAAGGGATCATTTGTCCAAGAGAAAGTTTTTGTCAAATTTTTCTCATAGATATGCGCTAATAAGAATCCTAAGTGATATTCAGTAAATTCTATGTAATTCTTACTGTGGAAACAAGACTGCAGGTCCAAAATGGAGTTGCTTATGCTAAACATCATATCATCAGAGACTTAAGTACAGTTCAGCTCTCCCAGAAATGGAATCTTAAATTGATCTGGGATCACCTGATCAGAAAAGTTAGTTAGGTAACCTGCTTGATAGATCCCTGCCATTTCCTAAATAATGAAGCACTCTTATTGCAAAGGGGCTTGAACTGGACATGGAACAACAGACTGGTTCCAAATAGGAAAAGGAGTACATCAAGGCTTCATATTGTCACCCTGCGTATTTAACTTATATGCAGAATACATCATGAGAAACGCTGGGCTGGATGAAGCACAAGCTGGAATCAAGATTGCTGGGAGAAATATCAATAACCTCAGATATGCAGATGACACCACGCTTATGGCAGAAAGTGAAGAAGAACTAAACAGCCTCTTGATGAATGTGAAAGAGGAGATTGAAAAAGTTGGCTTAAAGCTCAATATTAAGAAAACGAAGATCATGGCATCCGGTCCCATCACTTCATGGCAGATAGATGGGCAAACAGTGGAAACAGTAGCTGACTTTATTTTTCTGGGCTCCAAAATCACTGCAGATGGTGACTGCAGCCATGAAATTAAAAGACGCTTACTCCTTGGAAGGAAAGTTAGGACCAACCTAGATAGCATATTAAAAAGCAGAGACGGTACTTTGCCAACAAAGGTCCATCTAGTCAAGGCTATGATTTTTCCAGTGGTCATGTATGGATGTGAGAGTTGGACTGTAAAGAAAGCTGAGTGCCAAAGAATTGATGCTTTTGAGCTGTGGTGTTGGAGAAGACTCTTGAGAGTCCCTTGGACTGCAAGGAGATCCAACCAGTCCATCCTAAAGAAGATCAGTCCTGGATGTTCATTGGAAGGACTGATGTTGAAGCTGAAACTCCAATACTTTGGCCACCTCATACGAAGAGCTGACTCATTTGGAAAGACCCTGATGCTGGGAAAGATTGAGGGCAGGAGAAGAAGGGGACGACAGAGGATGAGATGGCTGGATGGCATCATCGACTCGATGGACATGGGTTTGGGTAGACTCCGGGAGTTGGTGATGGACAGGGAGGCCTGGCGTGCTGCATTTCCTGGGGTTGCAATGAGTCGGACACGGCTGAGCGACGGAACTGGACTGAACTGAACTGAACTTCCATGGTAGCTCAGCTGGTAAAGAATCCACCTGAAATGCAGGAGACCCTGGTTTGATTCCTGGATCGGGAAGTTCCCCTGGAGAAGGGATAAGCTACACATTCCAGTATTCTTGTAGTTCCTTGGTGGTTCAGACAGTAAAGAATCCACCTGCTATGCAGGAGACCTGAGTTTGATCCCTGGGTTGGGAATATCCCCTGGAGGAGGAGGGCATGGCAACTCACCCTCATATTTATGGAGTAAAAGAGCATCCAAATACTTTTCTTAAGACTGCTAGTTCTCAAACATCATAATAGTTACACCAAATAATGAGATGAATGGGTAACCATTATGTATAAGACAGTTTGATAAATTCTAAGACATGTAAAAGAAATAACATATGCATGATCTATACCATTGAGATGCCATATATTTGCCATATATATACCATATATCAGGGCTTCCCTGATAGCTCAGTTGGTAAAGAATCCGCCTGCAATGAAGGAGACCCTGGTTAGATTCCTGGGTTGGGAAGATCTGCTGGAGAAGGGATAGGCTAGCCATCCCAGTATTCCTGGGCTTCTCTTGTGGCTCAGCTGGTAAAGAACCTCCTGCAGTGTGGGAGACCTGGGTTCCATCACCAGTTTGGGAAGATCCCCCGAGAAGGGAAAGGCTACCCACTCCCCCAAATTCTGGCATGGAAGATTTCATGGACTGTATAGTCCATGGGGTTGCAAAAAGTTGGACACGACTGAGTGACTTTCACTTCACTTCACATACCATTGAGATGTTATTATAATAGCTTCTTACATTGTAATACTATAACCAGATAATCAGGCAGTTAATTAGGCAAAGTGATATAGAAGTTGTTTGTAGTTATAGGTTTTAACAAATGATTCATGATAATATTTAGACTAGCATTTTAATTAAGGAAATAATTTTTCATATAATTAAGGCATATTAAATATAAATATTTGTAATACGTTAAATGTATATTACATATGCTACATGTATATACACACGTATATACTATATAATTAAAAATAAGAGTAGATTCTTTATCTTCACATGTCTTCAAAAATGCACTAATATATCAGCAAATTGTATGAGGTATCATTAAGTTTATAGAACATCACGCATAATCTATCATTAATCCTAGTTTTTGCATGCATCTGTGTGCTTGTGATGCCATAAACTATAGCATGCCAGGCTCGTCTATCCATGGGATTCTCCAGGCAAAAATAGTGGAGTGAGTAGCCATTCCCCCCTTCAGGGGATCTTCCCAACCCAGGGATAAAACATGGGTCTCCTGTATTAAAAGCAGACTCCTTACCATCTGAGCTACTTTCTTATTTGCCTACAAATCACAGTTTTAACTTTTTAAAGGCATTAACACATTCAGCCTAACAATATACGTTTATAACATACTCAATTTAACATAAAGCAAAAAGATTCACACACATTTTAAATACCATTTGGGGATATGGACCACTAACATATTTATATGAATATTTCATATATATATATATATTCATATATTCATATATTTCATATATATATATATATATATATATATATATATATATATATATATATATATATATATATATATGCCCAATTTGTTCTTTTTCTAGCTCATTGAGGTATAAAGTTAGGCTGTTTGAGATCTTTCTTCTTTTAAAATATAGGCATTTTTGTAATAAATTTATCTTAGTAATTTCTTTTCAACATCCTATTGTTATTGTTCAGTTGTTCAGTCGTGTCCAACTCTTTGTGATGCCATGGACTGCAGCACGCCTGTCCTTTACCATCTTGTAGAGCTTGCTCAAACTCATGTCCATTGAATCGGTGATGCCATCCAACCATCTCATCCTCTGTCGTCCCCTTCTCCTCCTGCCTTCAATCTTTCCCAGCATCAGAGTCTTTTCTAATGAGTCAGCTCTTCCCATCAATATCACATAAGTTTTGTTATATTATATCTTTATTTTTGTCTGTCTGAGGATATTTTCTAATTTGCTTTTGATTTTTTCTTTGATCCAATCTTGTTGCTTAGTGTGTTGTTTAATTTCTAAATATTGAGAATTTCCAGTTTTCCTTCTGCTGTTGATTTCTAGGTTCATTCTATTGTGGTCAGAAAAAATACTCAATGTGATTTCATCCTTAAATTTGTAAAACCTTGTTTTGTGACCTAATATGTGATCTATCCTGGAGAAAATTCCCTGTGTGCTTGAAAAGAATGTATCAATATATCCTGTTTCTGTTGAGTGAAATGTTTTGTGTTTGAAAAATAAGATATTCACACACACAAAAAAGGAATGAAATGTCTTCTACATGAAATGAGTAAAAAAATTAAATATACATTCTGAAACTGTTAAACTCCTAAAAGAACATATAGAGGGAAAGTTTCATGATGTTAGTGTTGACAGTGATTTCATGGATATGACACCAAAAGCACAGACCTCAAAAACAAAAATTTAACAAATGGGACTACATCAAACTAAAAAAAACTTTTGTATAGCAAATGAAGCAAGTAATAAAAGGCAACCCATAAAATGAGAGAAAATATTTGTAAAGCATGTATCTTATAGAGGTTTAATGTCCAAAATATATAAGAAAATCCTATAACTCACTAGAAAAAAAACACACACAAAACTAAAATCCTATTTAAAAATGGACTAAGAACTTGAATAGGCGTTTCTCCAAAGAAGAAGTACAAAGGACCAACAGATACATGAAAAGGTGCTGATGTTAGTAATTATCAAGGAAATGAAAATCAAGTCAATAATGAGATATTACTTCACAGGATACTTATCAAGATAGCTCTTATCAAGAAACAAACAAACTAAAGATGAGAAGTGTTTACAAGGATGTGAAGAAATTGGAGCCCTTGCACACTGTTGGTGGGAGTGTAAAATAGTACAGAACTGACTCAAATGTGTTCCTTTCATGTCTGAGTAATTTTCCATTGCATATATGTACCAAAACTTCTTTATCCATTCATCTGTCAGTGGACATCTAGGTTGCTTCCATGTTCTAGCTATTGTATATAGTGTTGCAATAAACATTGGGGTACATATGTCTTTTTTAATTTTGGTTTCCTCAGGGTATATGCCTAGTAGTGGGATTGCTGTGTCATATGGTAGTTCTATTTTTAGATTTTTAGGAACCTGCATACTATTTCCCCTAGTGGCTGTATCAATTTACATTCCCACAAGCAGTATTAGAGGTTTACCTTTTCTCTATACCCTCTCCAGCGATTATCATTTGTAGATTTTCTTGATTATGGTCATTCTGACTGGTGAGAGGTGATACCTCATTGTAGTTTTGATTTGCATTTCTCTAATAATAAGTGATATAGAACATCTTTTTATGCATTTGTTGAGTATTTTACTATACTTATTTTTACCTGTCATCTTACCTAATTGTCTTAATAATTCTAGGAATTTTTTAAGTTATTCTTGTTTTTATCATATACAGTGATATCATTCACATTATGATGATTTGTCTCTCCCAGTAATTCGACCAATTATAATATCCTATTATTTTAGTTTCTTCAAAAATTCTACCAATAATTGTGATAGCTGGAATGTTTAAATTTTGACAGAAGTTGTTTTAACATTCTGTTATCCAATATAAATTTCCCTGTTGATTTTTGACTAAAAGTCTTTAGTATATTTGTATATTTTCTTTCTGTTCCCATGTTCCACTAGCTTATCTACCCTATTACAACATTCAGGAAGAAGAGAAGTATATAGAGTTCACTCTGCCAAATTTGCATAATTATTAATTAATTTTATACATTAATTTGGTGACTAGAATTCCTAATTTTGCAGCAAGCCTTCTGTGTAAGGTAGATAAACTATGCAATAGTACATCCAGACCTAGAAAGTTAATAGAAGGAAGCAATAGCACTTGTTAAATAGCAATTGGACACAGAGCATTGCATTTTTCATGCATTCAAATTACAAATCCTCCACAAACTATAATCAAAGGTAAAATTCCTTCTGCCTAATTAAATGACCTGTAAGGAGAGTTATACGTTCTTCTTTTACCTGGAGTGCAGTATGTATTGAATGTCAGAAACATGAGAGAGATTTCTGTAATTGCTCATGCTTTTAAATAACTTGCTGAATAAATTCAGCTGACTCATTTGAAAAGACCCTGATGCTGGGAAAGATTGAGGGCAGGAGGAGAAGGGGACGACAGAGGATGAGATGGTTGGATGGCATCACCGACTCAATGGACACGGGTTTGGGTGGACTCCAGGAGTTGGTGATGGACAGGGAGGCCTGGCGTGCTGCGGTTCATGGGGTCACAAAGAGTCGGACACGACTCAGCGACTGAACTGAACTGAACAATTTTAATTTTACACACTTATAGATTATTTCTATAGTTACTGCATTATTTGTAATACTAAATATATGTTTGTGTATATATGAAACTAGCTTGTTCAATAAATGTTTCATAAGTGTGCTGCTAAGTCGCTTCAGTTGTGGCCGACTCTGTGCTATCCCATAGACGGAAGCCCACCAGGCTCCCCCGTCCCTGGGATTCTCCAGGCAAGAACACTGGAGTGGGTTTCCATTTCCTTCTCCAGTGCATGAAAGTGAAAAGTGAAAGTGAAGTCCCTCAGTTGTGTCTGACTCTTCACGACCCCATGGACTGCAGCCTACCAGGCTCTGCCATCCATGGGATTTTCCAGGCAAGAGTACTGGAGTGGGTTGCTATTGCCTTCTCCTCATAAGTGTGCATCTTTCCCTAATATCTGATTGTAAACCAGTATAATGCCATAGATTTTCTATTCAACTTAATGTACTGGGCATATTTGTTAAACTGTGTTAATTCATCGGATGCTCATCTTAACAGTAGATGAGACGTACTGCATAGAGCAAGAAGAAAAATAATATTGTTTCTGTTCTTGGATATGTTGGTGATTTTTACATGTCAAAATAGGTTAGCTAAATGATAAGAGTTCTCCAATTTAAATGGTGGTTCTCCATTTCAAAACATGAATTTTCCCTGGTTTTCTTTAATATAGAACTTATCCATGCAAAATATACTCATTTGCCTATATGCAGTTACCAACTTTAAAGTAATACTTGTACTTTGCAAAGTGAGGTAGATATGGGTTTATTTTCATCTACTTATTTGTCTAAAGATATGACTGCATTGAGTAACCAAAAAATTTTTGTTATTCAAGACAAAAGGAAGTATTGAACATAGAGTTTCATCATTATTATGGGAGATATTTAAGTGAACTCACACACTGTATGCAAATTTCAAGTTTATTTGGTTCATGTTGTGCCAACAAACTAGGAAAATGTATATAATTCCAAACAATAATCAGATAAATCTGAGTAATGCTACACAATGTCAAGCATTGACCAAAGCTTTTTCCACAGTTATAAGTATAGAATATTGTCCCTTGATACTGCTTAGCAACTATAAGAATTGATTCATAGTGGCTGCTACATGCTATCTTATATTTGAATTAGGTGAAGCATGCCCCCAAACTGCCTGTGTTCATAGCAGTCTTTAAACATTATTTTAAGCTAAACGTCCCATACATGCACATATCCACAAAATGATAACTACCTTGATGGTGAATCATCTTGAAATTGTTTATTTAATTTCATCAAACATAGAAGGGAATCATAAATTATGTTCAATAAAAGCATAATGTTGAGAATTTGGAGTCATATGCCAAGTGGTTATATTAATACATTTGACAACTAGAATTGCTATAATAAAATGAATAGATTTTATTGGCAGGGCAATACTCTTGTACTAATATATATAATGTAAGTGCCATAAAATATCTTATATTTAATGCTATGAATGTAAAGTTCAGAAAGTATATCATTCCCATCTAGGATCTTGTACTATCTGCTAATCACAAACAGTTAACATAAATTAATTATATTTTAAGGCAAATTTTTAATGGTAATACAAAGTTTTGTAGCCTCATCCAGTATTACTCAAAATATGTGAGTAATCAATCTTTCTCAGTGAAAATGAAAGAGGAGAGTGAAAAAGTTGGCTTAAAACTCAACATTCAGAAAACTAAATCATGGCATCCAGTCCCATCACTTCATGGCAAATAGATGGGGAAACAGTAAGAAACAGTGGCAGACTTTATTTTTCGAGGCTCCAAAATCACTGCAGATGGTGACTGAAGCCATGAAATTAAAAGATGCTTGCTCCTTGGCAGAAAAGCTATGACTTACCTAGACAGCATATTAAAAAGCAGAGACAGTACTTTGCCAATAAAGGTCTGTCTAGTCAAAGCTATGGTTTTTCCAGTAGTCATGTATGGATGTGAGAGTTGGACTGTAAAGAAGGCTGAGTGCCGAAGAATTGATGCTTTTGAACTGTGGTGTTGGAGAAGACTCTTGAGAGTTCCCTGGACAGCAAGGAGAGCCAACCAGTCCATCCTAAAGGCAATCAATCCTGAATATTCATTGGAAGGAAAGATGCTGAAGCTGCAACTCCAATACTTTGGCCACCTGATACGAAGAGCTGACTCATTGGAAAAGACCCTGATTCTGGGGAAGATTGAAGGTGGGAGGAGTTGGGGATGACAGAGGATGAGATGGTTGGATGGCATCACTGACTCAATGGACATGTGTTTGAGTAAACTCCAGGAGTTGGTGATGGACAGGGAGACCTGGCTTGCTGCAGTCCATGGTATCGCAAAGTCAGACACCAATGAGTGACTGAACTGAACTGAACTGAACCAATGTTTATCTGTGAAATTCCTGATACTAAAATGGCTACAGTGAAGATAAAGATTATTTTTCATCTATAATTTGGTTATTGATAATGTGAGAACTCTCTGGGCTTTTCTTTCCTAAACTTTTCTCTAGGAAATAAGTTAAATCTGGAGAATCAGATGTAAAATGATATCTTCCTTCAGCGGTAGAAAGGTTAATCTTGGGCTTTTAGCTTGGCTCTGCCATATACAGGATTTGGAAATAGTTACTCAAAATCTTACAAGAAGAATTTGGACAAATTGAAACTCAATGACTTTTATTGGATCTGTCAGAGAACTTAGGTTTCAGGGCAAATTGCAACCAAAATCCGTAGACAGAGTGGCATCCAAAGTCCCAGGTGAACTTTACTTAGCTGGAGCAGATGCCCCTGAAGTCATCAAGAGAAAACTATTTAGATGGTAATTTTTATGCCTTGTTGGAGGCCAGGGAAGTACCCAGGTGATCACAATCTTGTAAGGGTCTCTGCTTTTATGGCCTTACCTTCAGGAACCCCATCAGGTTCTTGTATGGATCCAAGAAGTAACTCCTTATGAACCTGCCAATGGGAGAAAAGTAATCATTGTGTAGTATGTCCAATGCCTTCTTCATAACAGAGACTTACTTTCCAGTGAATAATCAATTTGTGTAATCCACCATATCAAATACTTAGAAAAAAATCACATGATCATATCAAGCGCTGTAGAAAGAGTATTTGACCAAAACAACGAAGAATCCACCTATTCATGATCAAAGAAAAAAATCTCTATCAAATTGATGATGGAAAGAAATTCCTTGACTTGATAAAGAACATCTCTGAAATCTACAGCTAAGATCATAATGTTGAGAAACTGAACACCTTAGAAGATAGTTTGTCACTTCTTTCAAAACTAAAATAGTTTTATCATGTGGTCATGCATTCACATTCCTAAGTATTTAGATAGCTATTTGAAACATGTGTAGGCAAGTTTCTCTCTTTGACAAGATGGCTCACATATAAGCCAGGGGAGGAGCCTAGAATGATCCATATGGTAATATATTAGAGTTGGACACATTTGTATGAATTCATGTTTTACTTAATATAGATACGGATGTTTACATACAGAATATTTACACATACCTGTCTATATGCAGGTTTGTATCACACATGTATTTTTTTGCTCTGTCTGGGAAAACCTGGAATCAAAGATTTCAGTAGCAACAAGTACTGTATACAGTATCCAGATCTTGATTTCTAATACCATTATTTAGAATCAGGTATTCTTAGAAAAATGACTAATTGTAGCACCAAACATTAAATATACAAGATGAACTTGAAGCATCTTATAGTGCTAGAAAGTAAAGAAATATTCAAAAACATATGAAAACTACCTGGGTCAAATCACCTGTGCATAAGACTTCCCAAGAATTTATGAAGCTACTCCATCCTCAAGATAAGCGAAGCATAACTTTTCAATTTTCAGATATGGACTGTGCATAATGACATACAACAACATACTCATGGATTTATGGCCATGTTGCCTGAAACACGATGAACCCAGTTAGTGTGTTTTAACTCTGGAGGCTCTGTTCTACATGACTTGCATCCATTTTCTGAGAACAGCAAGGTATGAAAACAGCATGTTCTTCTCATAGAAACATACAAGATCAGTTAAAATGTCGCACTATAAATTTCAACTTATGCTGTTGGCTTAAGCAAGTCTTATGACTGAATTCAAAATAAGGAAATGAGAAAATATGATCCATCCCCTTAGTGAGATCTTTAGTTACATTCCCGGAGATGTGTAGCAGGGTGAAGAAATGGTCCACTGATACAGAAAACCTCAGGTAAAAACACTCTGTATACTATTTACTTTCCCATCTGTAATAAATAATAAGAAAATATGTCAATATATATGGTTTGATTTAGATGGAGTTAATCAATCCCTGGGTCTGGAAGATCCCCTGGAGGAGGGCATGAAAACCCACTCCGGTATTCTTGCCTGGAGAATTCCATGGACAGAGGAGCCTGGCAGCCTATAATTCATAGAGTGGAAAAGAATCAGACACAACTGAAGCGACTTAGCATGCACACATATATTGAACAGCATGTATCCAAAGAACTGGGATCTCTGATAGAGGGACATGGATGCTGTGAGCCTTATGATCATTACTGGTTTTTGCTAGGGGACAGATTCCCCTATAGAGCATAAATAGTGGGAAACAAGCCCCAGAGAATGGTCTCACTGAAGTGAGGAGATAGAGATTAGAGTTAGTAAAGTTGAGGCATCTGGAATTGGTGGAATAGAATAGTGAATAGAAGGGATCTATGTAGACAGAGATCCTGCACAGAGTTTTCTTAACTCTAATAAGGAATAGTGAACTGTACATGCCAGTGAGGCTGGGCAAGGAATTCCTGGGGTGCTACATGTAGCTAGATCTATGTCATCAGTGGTCCCATCGTGATTGAGACAATCTTAATTAAGATACTTTACATGTGTGTGTGTGCATTTTCCTCCCTACCCCCACCCCCCCTCATTCCTTTGCATCTCTGCAGGTTCAGATGTATTGACTGATTAATTATACCAAATACTTAAGAAGAACATCATACTAATCCTAATAAAACTCTATCAGATAATGAAAAGGAAGGGAACATTTCCCCACTAATATTATGAGCACTGTGTTTATATAAATATCAAACAGAGAATGAATGCAAGACAAGAAAGCTACAGATCAATGAACCTCAGGAGCATAGACCTCAGAGTCTTTAACAGAAGATCAGCCAAAACAAATCCAGCAACATATAAAAATTATAGTTCAGGACCAAGTGGGGTTTATGCAAGAATGCAAGATTGGTATAAAATTGAGCAGCAAGCAGTGTTATTCAGTAACAGTAAGAGCAGCAAGGCATAAGATCACCAGAATTGATACAGAAAATCACTGAAACATTCCAAAACCCATTCATGCATTATTCTTCCTCTCTTGGTTTTCTGACAATCCCATGCTCCCACAAAAGCAATTTATTCATCCACTTGTCATCAAATACATGCAAGGCCGTTTATAATCTTTATAAAATCTTTACTATTAATACTTAATCGGTCTTTGTGCTACATAACTAGTTACTATTAATATTGACTTTCTGTGTTTATTTCATACATTTTCATTTTTTTCTTAGAAGCTTTTTGTCTTATTCTAATCACTTGTTGGAACTCTTTCTACTGCATATCTACTCGTATCTACTCCTTCTACGTGCAATGTATTCCACATACTTTCTTCCAGTTCATAATTTTTTTTCTTAATTTCTTTGTAGTTAGTTTATATGTGTGCAGGTGTGCATGTATTTGTGTGTGGTTGTGTAGTGTATTTTTACTATAATTTTGCTTTCTAGGTTGTCTTTTGTTGTTGAGTACTGTTAACAAAATAAAAAGTTCACCATGTCTGATCAATTTCTGAAGAGAATTTATTGTGAATGATTGTTGAATATCTGTTTTATTTTCTATATTGGTTAAAAAATGTACGTTTGTTTTTAATCTTGAGTACTCTTGCCTGGAAAATCCCATGGACTGAGGAGCCGGGTAGGCTACAGTCCATGGGGTCGCTAAGAGTCGGGCACGACTGAGTGACTTCACTTTCCCTTTTCCCTTTCATGCATTGGAGAAGGAAATGGCACCCCACTCCAGTGTTCTTGCCTGGAGAATCCCAGGGATAGAGGAGCCCGGTAGGCTGCAGTCCATGGGGTCGCTAAGAGTTGGACACGACTGAGTGACTTCACTTTCCCTTTTCCCTTTCATGCACTGGGGAAGGAAATGGCAACCCACTCCAGTGTTCTTGCCTGGAGAATCCCAGGGATGGCGGAGCCTGGTGGGCTGCCGTCTACGGGGTCGCACAGAGTCGGACACGACTGAGGTGACTTAGCAGCAGTAGCAGCAGCAGAGATAATTCAGATTCTCAACAATGAACTAAGCATACATTCCTAAACTTAAACCCAGCTAGATTACCATGTAGTATTTTTCTGGTGTCCACTTGCTTTTGTTTTGTTTAGCATCTCACGTCAGTGTTACTGAGTATTATTAAAAAATAATCTTCATTTCTCTACTTCTTTTGACCTCTCTGGTCTTTTTGTTGTTGTTGTTTTGTCATCAAGGCTATATTGGCTTGTATAATTTACAGGAAACTCATCCTCTTATTATAATCTTAAAAAATATGTATGTCAAAGTTTTCTGGTTTCTGACTTTTTTTTTACTACAAATTCTTAGGAATACAATCTGACTGACATCATCTGTATAATGAAATATATTTAGCTTTTAAAATTTTTCCATAGATTAATTGCTCATTTTCCAACATTTTCAAATTATTTTGATAGTTATTCATATCTTATATTTTCTCCATAATGAATCCATAAATATAAATATATATATTTATATAATAGCATTTTAGAAGAATATATGTTTTCATTCTTATTGAGAGATCAGTTTTTCTGAAGGTTTGTAAATTTTACTAGTATTTTCAAATATCCAGCTACTGAATTTGTTTACTCCTTTGTTTGCATCTTTGTATTTGTTTATATCTTTGTTAATAAATTATATGCTTACTGATATTATTGATGTACTTGATAAATTGTTGATATTATTTATTTATTACTTATTGTTTATGTCATTTGTTATTTATATTACTTATTTAATGTTATTAAATAATAATTATTAATTACTTATTTATTATGCTATCTTACTGATATTATTGTTGATCAATTATGGATATTATTGATGTACTCGATCTACTGAGAAAAGTGTTAAAATCTTAATGTATGGTGTTAGATTTTTCAGTTTGCTCTTGAAACATAACCATATATGCTGCCTATTTTGAGTATTTATTATTAGGAATATACACACTTGAATATTTCTTATATTTTCTTTGAATTAGAACTTTATGAGTGAGGGTGACAACTTTTATATCTAATAATATTTTTGCCTTAAATTTTGTCTGCTGTTAATTTGGTTCTGTCAGCATTCTAGTTGAGAGCATGTGTCGTATATTTACATTTTTAAAAGATGTTTGCGACCCTTTGTTACTGTGCTTACTGTTATAATTGGAATTATTTCAATTGACTTTTTAATACTTTTTCCCCCATGCATTCTCTCTCTCTCAATTTCTCCCCTTGCCTTGCTTTATTTTTTAATGTAATGATTTTTTACTTTTACATAGTACCTCTCTCAACTGATTTGAAAGTTATATAATCTCATATATAGTGATGAGAATGGACTATAACTAGTATAACCTAACCTCACATCTTATAAAAAGCTAACTCAAGATAGATCATGAAATTAAATGTGAAACATAAAGCTACAAATTTTAGGGAAAAATAGCATAACATTTTTGGAATCTGTGGTTAGGCAAGTTTGTTGCCCAAACACCAAACCTCTAATATAATGCTGAATAGAAATGCTGGGAGGGAACATCCTTGTCTTGATCTTCATGTTAAAAAATATTCTGTTACTCATCCTTAATATATTTTTACCTGCAGACCTTTCAGATATGACATTTATTAGGCTGAGTCAGCGCTCTTCTAATTTTAATTTGCTGAGTTTTTATAAGGAATGAATATAGGAGGATATGGACCGCCTATTTGTGTATGTTGAGATAAGTAGACTGTTTTCTCTTTTAGATCTTTATACAGCGAATTACAGTGCAATTGTCTAATGTTAAATGGCTCTTGCACTGTTGAGCTAAACTCAATTTGCTCTTGATGTATTATAATTTTAAAATAGTCTGAAATAATATTTACTAACATGTTGGTTTAAGATTTTACTTATAATTTGATCTAGAATATTGGTCTATACTTTTTTGTGATGTCTTTTCTGGGTTTGATATCAGATTGTTACTGGCCTTGTAGAAACAATGTGAAAATGTTTCTGCAGTTTTGATTTTCTATAAAATTTGGGGTGGAATTGTCATTTGAAAAAATATTTGACAAAATTTATCAGCATAGCCTGGCATAATATTATTAGATATAGCCTAGACCTGGCATTTTCTTTATGGAAAGGGTTTTGCCTAATAATTTAATTTCTTTAATTGGTAGAAAGATGTTCAAATGACCTATTTCTCAGTTTTGGTAGTTTTTGTCTTTCAAGAAGCTGATCTACTTCAATTTTTGGTTGTCAGTTTTTTTGACATAAAATTTTTCCAAGATTTTCTTTTTCACATTTTAATGTATCTGTGGATAAGTAGTGGTTTTGTTATCGACCAAGGTTTTTGGCCTCCTTAATCAATAGAAATTGATAAAAGGCTAGACAAAAAATTTAGGCAAGGCTTTATTGGAACTCAGGCTGCAGCATGAGGAAGTGACAAGTAATAGGTTCCCTTGCTCTCTCCCTGCAGGGGCAGGGCATGCTGATTCCTTATATGATGTGAGGGTCGGGATGGGTGCATGGGGCAGGGCAGACGGGTGGTTTTCGTGGTCTGCCCACCCCCTTGGTGGTGTTGCGTGCAGGGTGCATGCTCAGTCCCCTGCTTTTACTTCCAGCTCCTCAAGAGTGGCAGGTGGGTTTTTGATCTTTTTGTATCTTTTTCATAATTTGCCCCAACTGAACGTGCATGCAGTTGTTTTTAGTTTCTTCATATTTCGTTGCTGGAGGAGTTGTTTTTTTCTGGGTGCAAACACTGTAGTAAAGTGTCCTAGATCCCAGCCTGTTATCTTTCTCTATTTGTCTGTATGTAAGGTGTCTTTTCTCTCTGGCTGCTTTCCAGAATTTTCCTTATCACTGCTTTAAGTAGTTTGACTAAATGTACCTTGATATAGTTACATTCTTTTTTCATTTGTGTTTTGGTTCCTTGGGGACTTTTGGATTTTCTGGTTTCATAGTTTTTATCAAATTTACGAGTGTTTTTCTTTCAGTTTCCCCCTCATCTCTTCTTTGAGATTTGAAAGTATACAGAGTTTCAAAGTCATCATGCAGCTCTCTGCTTATTGACTGATTATTATTTTTAAATACTTTTTTATGTGTTTTATCTTGGAAATCCTTTATTATTTTGTCTTCAGTATCACCAAATGTTTTTCTCCTGAAGCGTCTAATATGTCATTAATCCTGGCCAGTTTTTTTTTTTTTAAATCACAGACATTGAGTTTTCATTACTAGCAATTTTATTTGAGACTTTTAAATATTTTCTATGTAGCTTTTGGTGCATCTGGGGTACAATTTTAAAATAGCTTTAATCTTCTAACCTGATAATTCTAACATCTGTGCCAATTCTAGATGCTTTGATTGATGATTTTTTCTTATCAATATGGAAAATATATTCCTGTTTCTTTGTATGCCTGGTAATTTGTGTTCAGTGCCTGAAAGTGTTGGGTTTTTGTTTTTTTTCTTGGAAGCTGGATAATTTTGTATTCTTATAAACATTTTTGATTTTTGTGCTAAAATATAATTGAGCTGCTTAGAAGTTTAATCCTGTTGGGTCTTATTTGTTAAATTTATTATGCCAGACTGGAAGAGTACTCAGTATAAAATTAATTATTCTCCAATACTGAGGACAGAACTGTCTGTGAATTCTACCCAATGTCCTATAAATTTTGAGTTTATCCAATCTGGCTAGAGGGAAAAGTCACTATTATCAACTTTATGGAAATGCTGAGCGTATTACCTTGAATCAATTCAGATGTCTGTTTCTTTGGCCCCAAGTAGTTTCCTCATATATATGTGTTGATCCATATTTAATTGTGTTCTTGAGGGTACCCTGCATAGATCTACATACAGAGAAGATAGTTTCAGTATGTATCTATTGGTTGTATTGAAATATGTGTATATGCCACTCACTGGACCTGCTTCTCCAGAGATCCTAAGATACACTGCTTCTGTATTGGGGTTATTTTAGCATTTTCTACTGATGTGAGTCTAATTCTTCTTTATTTCTCTATGGTCATTCGTGGTATCTTGTTTTATTATTTTTCAGTGATTTATGTTTTAGAATCTAGTAAAAATCATTGAAGTTTTAAAAATACTTTTTTTATAAATATATTTTTATTTCTGTTTTTATAAGTTTCTGGGTGATGACCAAATAGTACACTTAAATTATATAACCATTGAAGAGTTGTTTCAAACATAATAACCCAAGAGGCTCCTCTGTCCATAGGATTCTCCAGGTAAGAATACTGGAGTGGGTAGCCATTCCCTTCTCCAGGGGCTCTTCATGACCCAGGGATCAAACCTAGGTCTCCTGCATTGCAGGCAGATTCTTAACCATCTGAGCCACCAGGGAAACCCAGTGGTTGTGTAAATGTTGTCTTTAAATTTATGTGAGGGTAGATTTGTTGTTAGAATTGTGTGTGTAATGTATACCTATTCAGAATTCTTAGATGAATAAGAGTTTCAGTATAATCTTCTGTAAAAGAAGTATACATTTCTTAATTCTGAGTTTATATGTGTTCTCTAGTCAGGTGTCCCATTCTGCATAAATCCTAGACTTTGCCTTTTGTTTCCAAGTGATAGGCCATTAGAGACTGACAGCTGAACCAGAGGCATATTCCGGCTCCAGTATTTGATAGCTATCTTGTCTTATAATGTCCCATATTGTATGGACTCTGAAAGTTTTTCTTAACTTCCTATCTAGTTATTCATTTAAAAAAATTTAATGCATATAATTCATTTAAAAGTTTTTAAAATGTATCCATTATTTTCAGATGCTCTGTATCAGGAAGTTTTTAATGCGTATCTTTTATATAAAATTGTCATAATGGACTCAACATGAATTTCTAAGCCAAGATGAAATAATGTCCCTTATTATTCTATTCATTGGTTTTATGTTGATTTTTTTTAAAAAGTTTTTAAAAATTACTGAGAAGCTAGTTATATATTTTAATTATGATTTGTATATTAAATATAGTAAGGTAAGTTGTTACTGAAATAACAGAGTAATCTAAGTTTCAGAATGGCTAGAAATAAATACATACATAAGTAACTAATAAATGAAAAATAAGTAAATGTGTTTCTAAATAAAAATCTTTAGGCAAGTTGAAGAAAACTGCAATATCTTTGGGAGAACTTTAAAAAATGATGATACTTGACAAGATGAAGATAAGTTAATGCAATAGTAGCAATTCTATTTGACTATAGATTAATAAAGAAATATTTCCATGTTCTTCGCTCCCAGTGGGAAAGGATATAAATGAGGAAGGCATGGAAAAGGAAGAATGAACTATGAGAGAGTATAATGTATCTGGACTGCCCCTAAGGAGGATTACAATCCTTTTTTATCCTTTCTATAAAGTCCCAGTATTTCCTTTGCTATTAAATCACAATTGCCTTTTAATAAAAATTTTATATTGAATTCTCTGCCAAGCACTCGTAAATGACGAAAGCAAATGACAGTATGTATTCTAGATAGGTAATGTCTTTATTTGTGGGGAAAAAAAATAAGCTTTGTAATAATGGCTGTCTAGCTACTCTTCAGCAAGTTAAGGGCAGAAAAACTTTACAACAAACCTTATCTTGCTGCCTAGTAATGGGATCACTAATTTTTGTCCTATTGTCCTTATTTAATCATCAAGCATTACTTCCCATATTGATGATCTACTTTGGGAAAATGTAACATATTGTGGAAAATTCTGAAAGAGAAAGGAATACCAAACCGCCTGACCTGCATCTTGAGAAATCTATATGGAGGTCAGGAAGCAAAAGTTAGAACTGGACAGGGAACAAGAGACTGGTTCCAAATTGGAAAAGGAGTACGTCAAGGCTGTATATTGTCACCCTGCTTATTTAACTTATATGGAGAGTACATCATGTGAAATGCTGGGTTGAATGAAGCACAAGCTGGAATCAAGATTGCTGGGAGAAATATCAATAACCTCAGATATGCAGATGACACCACCCTTATGGCAGAAAGCAAAGAAGACCTAAAGAGCCTCTTGATGAAAGTGAAAGAGGAAAGTAAAAAAGTTGACTTAAAACTCAACAGTCAGAAAACGAAGATCATGGTATCTGATCCATCTCTTCATGGCAAATAGGTGAGGAAACAGTGGAAACAGTGGCAGACTTTTTGAGGCTCCAAAATCACTGCAGATGGTGACTGCAGCCATGAAATCAAAAGACGCTTACTCCTTGGAAGAAAAGTTATGACCAACCTAGACAACATATTAAAAAGCAAAGACGTTGCTTTGCCAACAAAGGTCCGTCTAGTCAAGGCTATGGTTTTTCCAGTAGTCATGTATGGATGTGAGTGTTGGACTATAAAGAAAGCTGAATACCGAGGAATTGATGCTTTTGAACTGTGGTGTTGGAGAAGACTCTTGAGAGTCCCTTGGACAGCAAAGAGATCTAACCAATCCATCCTAAAGGCAATCAATCCTGAATATTCATTGGCAGGACTGATGCTGAAACTGAAGCTCTGGTACTTTGGCCACCTGATGTGAAGAGTCCACTCATTGGAAAAGACCCTGATGCTGGGAAAGGTTGAAGGTGGGAGGAGAAGGGAAAGACAGGATGAGATGGTTGGATGGCATCACTGACTCAATGGACATGAGTATGAGTAAACTCCATGAGTTGGTGATGGACAGGGAGGCCTCACATGCTGCAGTCCATGGGGTGGCAGAAAGTCAGACACAACTGAGCGACTAAGCTGAACTGAACATATCCTTTTAATGTCTATGGTCATTTTAAATTGCTTTTACAATCTATACCAACTGTCTCAAGCACAAGCAGAAGAGTTAATAATATCCTTTGAGAATTATTCATAAATGCCTAGTGTCAGGTATATGAAACTAATTCTTTTCTAATTAAATGTGATCTTATATCATTTTTAAAAATAAAAAAAACATATATTATGAAAAAGCTACACACTTGTTTTTGCTCTGCATTTAAAAGCACACTGAAAAGATACTTAGAAGTCTATTGCATTAAAATATATATATATATATATTTTTAATTATAGGACCATGAATTTGGAAAGGACCTAAAATGTTATTTAAATTTACTTTCCATTTATAGGTACAAAAATGTTTAAATTATTTACTCATCTTGCTCTGGTTAGTTACTTCTGGAGATTAATCTAAAACAAGTTTAGTAACTGCCATTTTTTAAAAATGTTGGGATTATTCATCCCATGGGTATCTAATCTGCATGGTCCCCTTCTTGGTATGGTTTATACAATTTTGGGGGGACAAGTTTTGCTTTCAGAATCACAGCTACCAAATTATATGTCAACTTTTGTCATTTGATTAAAAGTATTTAATGATGTATATAATTTTTTAAAATATTTATTTACTTGGCTGCCTTGAGTCTTAGTTGTGGCATGCAAACTCTTAGTTGTGGCATATGGGATCTAGTTCCCTGACCAGGGATGGAATCCAGGTTCCCTGCACTGAGAACATGGGGTCTTAGCTGCTGGACAATCAGGGAAGTCCCATGTGATGTATAGAAGTTTTGACATAAGAACTTTAAAATTATGCAGTGGTTGCTACTTGTCAGTCACCATTCTAAGCACTTTAAATTTGTTTAATCTTCACATTAACAGTGTAAAATGAACATTATTACTTGTATTACTTTTTTTCACATGAGAAGTTTCTAGATATATTATAATAACACTATACCCATAACCACTATAATGTGAGTTTCAGGGACCCTCTGTAGGGGAGGGAAATTTTTTTCTCTCTTAGATTCAGTTCCAGCACCTGAAGATTAAGCTAACAAAAGACAGATTCATAGAAGAAAAAGGTTTATTTTGTGTGCTTATGAGAGGCAACAAAAGAAGTAGTTAAGTGGTTAAAGTTAAAAACTTACTTACCCAACTTAGTGGAGGAAGGGAGTGGCCAGAAAAGGCTTTGATGGGAAGAATGCATATATATCCTTGCTGCTGCTGCTAAGTTGCTTTAGTCGTGTCCAACTCTGTGCGACCCCACAGATGGCAGCTCACCAGGCTCCCCCATCCCTGGAATTCTCCAGGCAAGAACACTGGAGTGGGTTGCCATTTCCTTCTCCAATGCATGAAAGTGAAAAGTGAAAGTAAGTCACTCAGTCATGTCTGACTCGTAGCGACCCCATGGACTGCAACCTCCCAGGCCCCTCCATCCATGGGATTTTCCAGGCAAAAGTACTGGAGTGGGGTGCCATTGCCTTCTCTGGGGAAAACTGGACAGCAACAGATAAATCAATGAAGTTAGAACACACCCTCACATCATAAAGAAAAGTAAACTCAAAGTAGCTGAAAGACTTAAATATAAGCTGACACTATAGAAGGGGACACAGGAAACACATTTTCTGACATAAATCACAGCAGTGCTTTCTTAGACCAGTCTCCCAGTGCAAAAAAAAGAAAGCAAAAATAAACAAATGGGACAGAATCAAATTTATAAGCTTTTGCACAGCAAAGGATACCATAAACAAGACAAAAAGAGAGCCTACAGACTGGCAGAAAATGTTTGCAAATCATGAGACCAATAAGAATTAATTTCTAAAATATACAAATAGCTCTTTATCTCAATATTTTTTTAAAAAAGAAAACAACCCAATCAAAAATGGACAGAAAATCTAAACAGACATTTCTCCAAAGAGGACATATAGTTGGCCAACAAGCTCATGAAAAGGTACTCAACATTGCTGTGATTTGAGAAGTGCAAATCAAAACTACAATGAAGTATCACATCTTCACACTAATCAGAATGGCCATCATTAAAAAGTCTACAAATAATAAATGCTGGAGAGAGTGTGAAGAAAACGGAAGTCTCCTACATTGTTGTTAGGAATGTAAATTGGTTCAGCCACTATGGAGACTATTATGGAGGTTCCTTAAAAAAAATAAAAATAGAGCTACCTTATAATCCAGCAATCCTACTCCTGGACATATGTCCAGAATATACAAAGACTAATTTGAAAAGATGTATGCATGCCAATGCTCATAGCAGCACTGTTTAGAATTGCTAAGACATGGAAGCGACCTAAGTATCCATCACTGGATTAATGAATAAGTAAGATGATCTGCCTTCTTTATATATGTGGCATATACACATATACAGTGGAATACTACTCATCCATAAAAAAGAACAAAATAATCCCTAGAAATCATCATACTAAGTGAAGTAAGACAGACAAAGAAAGACAGATATCATATGATATCATTTCTATGTGGAATCTTAAAAAAAATGATATGAATGAACTTATTTATGGGACAGAAACAGACTCACAGATATAGAAAGTGAATTTATGATTACTGAAGTGGAGTGGGGAGGGGAAGGGATAAATTAGGAGTTTAAGATTAAAAGATATACACTATTATATATAAAATAGTTAAACAATAAGATCCTACTGTATGACATAGAAAATTATTCAATACCTTGTAATAACCAATAATGGAAAAAATCTGAAATATATATATATATATGTGTGTGTGTGTGTGTGTATGTATAATTAAATCACTTTACCATACACTAGAAACTAACAAAGCATTTAATTCAGCACAAGTAAAACTAAATATCCATTACCTCTACATATATGCTGTTTAAGAAAGTACAAAGGATAATTAGGTGATGTGATAGAGGAGTTAGCTAAAGCCATTGTGGTAATAATATTGCAATACATAAGTGTATCAAATCAACACAATGTGCACCTTAAAAACTCACACAATATTATGTTAGTTACAACTCAATATTTTTTTTAAAAGTGCAAAGGACAAAATATCTGTAGCTGATTCAAACTTAGAAAGAAGTATGACATTTTGCTAAAGCATAGAAAATATATTGGCTTAGTATTTTAAGTTATATTGCAAGAAGAAAGCAATCATTGTACAAATCTTGATAAGTTTTTAAAATAATGAAATAAAACATTTTTAGTCTCTTTGTTTCCAGTGTTTTAAATTGCAGTGTATTGCTTCACAGGCCGGGCTAGTGGTAAAGAACCCACCTGCCAATACACGAGACTTAAGAGACATGGGTTCCATGCCTGGGTTGGAAATATCCCCTGGAGGAGGGTATGGCAACTTACTCCAGTATTCTTGCCTGGAAAATCCCAAGGACAGTGGAGCCTGAAGGGCTACAGTTCATAGGGTTGCAAAGAGTCAGACACGACTAAAGAAACTTAGCATGAACACAAACACTAGTTTTACTGTATTTTTCATTTCCATAATGCATTTATAACCAACAGTATAGGAATTTTTATTGTTTTAACAAAAATTTATTAAGGGTCATGGAACAATAATAATCTTCCCACTGATTATTAAAATTGCTTTGGATAGTTTCAGTGTTTACATTTTTATGATCCCATATTACCATACAAAGTGAAAGCTGCATGTATTTAACAAAAATCATAAATTTTGCTTGTTTGCTTTTATCTATATTTTACTTAAGAAATTTCCTTTCAGAAATCTCTTCCCTTATGGATTTCTGAAGGACAAGGCTGTGACTTGCATATTTTACATAATGAGCACCAGATTGTAAAATCTGAATCAAAATAAAATGCTCCATTGAGCATAATTTATTTGAAATGGATAAGCGATTAACATTGAAATAAGATATGAGAAAATTGAAAAAAAAATGTAAATGTCTGTATTATCCTGGAGGTGTGTTTTCATTCCACTGAGGCAAATATGTACCTGCAACGATCAAACAGTTTAGCTGTATTCACTTGCCCCAGTTCCCTAATTCCTTGCCATTTATATATGCTATCCTTTATCCTCTCATTTTTCCTGAACTTTCCTCAGTTCTCTCTATCTGTGAAACTCTGCAGTGTTTCCTAACAAAATGTTTAAACTTTAGTCTTATTTGTAGCGATTGGATAACGTATCTAATAGAAAATTTATACATATCTTAATAACACTTACTTGAATATGATAGAACAATGTCACAGTTTACCAGCCCTACTATTTCTCATTCTAAAGGGACATTCTACAACTGCAAATGAATATTGGGGCTTTAGGATATAAAACTTCAATTTTTTTCTCTAACTGTACAGATTTTTTAAATAGGGTCACATACTTTCAAGGTGTTTTCTGCATATAGTGAAGGACAATAGTTGCTGTATAGACTTTTAGGTGCAGTCAGTGCCATGGGTCAACCTATAACTGAGTGGTCACTTAAGATTCTAACTTGAGGCTTTGACACTTCCCTACATTACTGCAATGTACTGGATTTAATAGATTTCCAGTAAATTTTTTAAAGAATGTATTGTTTAATATTGTATTCCCACTTGTCTTTTTAAAATATTACAAGGACTATACCTCCTGTGGCTACTATGTTAGTCAAATCCTGTATAAGTGCAATGCTTTGCAATAAATATGTAAATATATGTCTAGTTTGATAGGAAAAAGAAAATGATTTTCTTATATTCATTGAAGAATGTAAATGAATTTATTTGTATCTTATTTGGTAGTGCTTCTTTCCTAATGTTAAGAATTTTACTTTCAAAGAATAATTATTAGGAATTTTTTTGGTATAGTCTATTCATTTGGTGATATTGTTTCCAGAAGTTTGTCTGTAAGAGTGATTTCTATGTACTGTTTATTGTTTCACTGTTCTTTATATCTATTGTTGCTTTGCCAACTATAAGAAACATTTAATTATTTAAATCATTTCAATATATGACTAAGGGAACAAAAATTTGAATTGATTGAAAACATAGTAATTGATTTTTAAGTCTATTGGATCTTTGAAACCCTTTCCCCTTCTATTCTAGATGGTTGTAGTTGTGCAGACTTCTACATTACATACATATTTTTGTCCCTATATATATTTTTATTGCAACCTTACTTCATCTTATTCCATCACTATTTGAAAAGAGAATTTTAGAAAGTTAGCAACTTGAATTCCAATACTGTGGTTGCTAGAAGAGAGGACGGTATGAGACACAACATTTCCCTTTTGGAATTTAAAGTTTGAGTACAAAGGTTGACTAGGAAACCCACATGTCTTCCCTCTAATCTCTTTAGTAGGATGAAATTAATTTCCTCAGTATGACTTCAGTGTGTTATTGTTGTTACTGTGCAAACTCTGAGCCTTATTTCTACATGCCTTCAGCAGGAAAAAAAAAATAAAGTAACTTTTTAGGTAGAGAGGTATCTGAATTTGCTACTCATAATTTAGGTTATTCATTAGAACCTTACCTTTTACCTTACCTTTTTTGTGACGCTAGCAATTTAAAGGCAAATGATTTTGGATGAATTCAAAGGGAAAAATTCTAAGATTTCAAGGAGTTTTTCTCTTGGAACTTCTTAAAAATTATAATTAGTTGAAGAAATTGAAACTACCTATTTCTACTCACTCTCTTCATGTATTTAGCTACCTTAAACTGAGTGTCTGGGTGTGCATATGTGTACAGATATATGAAAGTTTATGAGAATTATTATCTAAATGAATATGCCTCTTATTTATATTGTAACTTGTCTTTCTCTTTGCAAAATCAATATGTACTGGACAGTGAGGAGTTGATTTTATTCAGGCTATTGCAATATAGAGAACATTTATTAATGATGAACCTCTCAGATAAAAGGCTTAGCACCAAAGTAGTCATCCATGATTCTCAGGGTAGCTATAGGGAGGAGTAGACAGTGAGTCTTATCAGAAGGGTGGATGTGGTTAGTTTTTAGAGTATATGAAAACAGTTTGCTCCTTTGGAACACAGAAAGGTGGGAGGGGCTCTTCATGGTTCTTTTCTGAAAGTCTTGGGCCCACCTATGTCCAAAACTGACTGCTGTTTTAAAACTATTGATCTAAATACAATGTGAGACTACATTATAATTATGTATGATAATATATCTAGCTTACAGCACTTAGAAAAAATAATAAACTTATTACTAAAGGCATCTTCTCAGAAAAAACTGCTTCCATGAAAGGATTACATTTTGGCAATATATGTGGATAAAATTGGAATAGGAGATGGAAAACCACTCCAGTGTTCTTGCCTGGACAATTCCATGGAGAGAGGAGCCTCGCAGGCTGCAGTCTGTGGGGTCTCAAAGATTTGGCCATGACTGTAGCAACCGAGCACATGGAGAAAATGACATGTGGTTACATTTGTCTCTCTTGTCTTCTATGAAACAATATTTAAAATTGTGCATTTTTAATCAAGCTTACCAGTACAGTTAAATGAGGCAAAAATAATCAAATTATATTTCTTAAATTAATTGTTCCTTTTAAAAATAAAAATCTGAAGTTACTTGTCATGTCAATCTTCATGTTTATCTTTTGTAAAAAACATTAACGTCTTTATTTTGTAAAACTCTGAACACATCTAAAATCAACTAGCTTGTACACAAATACTGCATTCTATTCTTTTAACCATATTACTCTTAGAAATTTTTATAATTTATTCTAAAAGTATAGAAATTTATATCTCAGAGCTAAAATCTTATTACTAGCATAAATACCACAATGTCTTTTAAAATCTACTCAGTATTAATCAGGAGAGTAGAACATAATGACTTTAAAATAGTAAATCAGTTCAGTTCAGTCACTCAGTCGTGTCCGACTCTTGCAACCTCATCGATTGCAGAATGCCGAACTTCCCTATCCATCACCAGCTCCTGGACTTTGCTCAAACTCATGTCCATCGAGTTAGTGATGCCATCCAACCATTTCTTCCTCAATCGTCCCCTTCTCCCCCTACCTTCAGTCTTTCCCAGGATCAGGGTTTTTCCAATGAGTCAGTTCTTCGCATCAAGGGCCAAAGTATTGGAGCTTCAGGTTCATGATCAGTCCTTCCAATGATTATTCAGGATTGATTTCCTTTAGGATTGATTGGTTTGATTTCCTTGCAATCCAAGGGACTCTCAAGAGTCTTCTCTAACACCACAGTTCAGAAGCGTCAATTCTTTGGCACTCAGCATTCTTTATGGTCTAACTTTCACATCTATACATGACTCCTGGAAAAGCCACAGCTTTGACTAGGTGGACCTTTGTCGGCAAAGTAATGTCTCTGCTTTTTAATATACTGTCTATATTGGTCATAGTTTTTCTTCCAAAGAGCAAGCGTCTTTTAATTTCATGGCTGCAGTCACCATTTGCTGTGATTTTGGAGCCCAAGAAAATAAAGTCTGTCCCTGTTTCCATTGTTTTCCCATTTATTTGCCATGATGTGACGAGACCAGATGCCAAGATCTTAATTTTTTGAAACTTGAGTTTTAAGCCAGCTTTTACACTCTCCTCTTTCACTTTCATCAAGAGGCTCTTTTGTTCCTCTTCAGTTTCTACCATAAAGATGGTGTCATCTGCATATCTGAGGTTATTGATATTTCACCTGGCAATCTTGATTCCAGCTTGTGCTTTATCCAACCCTGGATTTCCCATGAGTTAAATAAGTAGAGTGACAATATACAACACTGACATACTCCTTTCCCAATTTGGAACCAGTCTGTTGTTCCATATCCAGTTCTAACTGTTGCTTCTTGACCTGCATACAGATTTCTCAGGAGGCAGGTAAGGTGGTCTGGTATTCCCGTCTGTTTAAGAGTTTTCAACAGTTTGGTGTGATCCACACAGTCAAAGCCTTTGTCTTAGTCAATAAAGCAGAAGTAGATGTTTTTCTGGAATTCTCTTGCTTCATGTCCAACTCTCTGTGACCCCCATGGAGTGTAGCCCACCAGCCTCCTCTGTCCATGGAATTCTCCAGGCAAGAATACTGAAGAGGGTTGCCATTTCCTTCTCCATAGGATCTTCCCAACCCAGGGATTGAACCTGGGTCTCCTGCATTGCAGGCAGACTCTTTACAAACTGAGCCCAGGGAAGCCTAAAATAGTAAATGCTACATACTAATATAAACATATTTTTCAAACAATACAAGAGACCTGAAGACTGAAAGTACATTTCAAGTAGTAAGGTCTATGTATTAAGTTAATAAAATAAGATGTTGAGCAGTCTGAAAATCACCACTTTCACAAGACAGAAAGGACTGAAAAAACTTGAAGTTTCTACCCACAAACCCTTATCAGTTTATACATCTAACTCAGCTTTAGAGAAACATTTAATACTTTTGTATTCTTATATATAGTATACAAATAAATTTTCTGTTTGCCTTTTTCTGTTTCCCTACTTTCTCTCTAAATATATTAGGCAAACAACAGAGGGTAGAAATTATTGGCTACTTATTTAAAAAAAAATAAAAGACTGACTAGAAAATATAGATTTATGATCTATTCCGAAAGCAATAGTTTACTAGAAGATTAGAAATTTATAGAAACAGTCATTGAATGAAAATTCACAAAATTGCTTAACTATGCTAATTATTTGATAGGTGTAAGAGAATGTGCACAAGTTTCCATTATAGGATTCTAATTGCTTGAATTCACTGCCTATGAATCCTGAGCAGGCATGCAAAGGAATAATTGTAACTGCTGAAGTTGAAATTAGAATTAAGTCATTGGATAAACTATGTTTATATATGTCTAAGCATTTTTATTATAGGAGAAATTTTAGAGATGTTTACTTATGTACATACAACTAAAAATATTTAAAATGCATTTAAATGGTACAATGAACCCTGAATAATAATAGAAATTTAAAAGAACAAATAAAATTTGAAAAATGTACACACATGAAAGCCATTATGTTCATAAACTCTAGCAAATGTTACTATGTCATTTTTAATTTCTTTAGGATTTCATGAATTGTTTTTCACCTTGCCTCATTCACTTAAATTAATTTCAGAATAACAAAACATAATACAACTTTACTTACGAGTTTTGGCAAATATTTATATCAAGCATACTTTTTTTTTACTTCAATGGAATATTTTGATTCCTCTCTATTTAGATTTTTTGTTTATTCATTGAACTATCTTTCTTTAAATTCCTACAATTTTCAAGCACTGTACTTAGAATTGTTGTTTGGTTGTGTCCGACACTTTGCGACCTCATGAATGCAGCATGCCGGGCTTCCCTGTCTTTCACTATCTCCCTGAGTTTGCTCAAACTCATGACCATTGAGTCAGTGATGCCATCCAACCAAATTATCCTCTGTCGCCCCTTTCTCCTCTTGCCCTCAGTCTTTCCCAGCATCAGGGTCTTTTCCAATGTGTTGGCTCTTTGCATCAGGTGGCCAAAGTATTGGAGCTTCAGTTTCAGGATCAATCCTTCCAATGAATATTCAGGATTGATTTCCTTTAGGATTGACTGGTTTGATCTCCTTGCAGTCCAAGGCACTCTCAAGAATCTTCTCCATCACCACAGTTTGAAAGAGTCAGTTCTTCAGTGCTCAGCCTTCTTTGGGCTTCCCTGATAGCTCAGTCGCTAAAGAATCTGAGTACAATTCAGGAGATCCCAGTTAGATTCCTGGGTCAGGAAGATCCACTGAAGAAGGAATAGGCTACCCACTGCAGTATTCTTGGGCTTCCCTTGTGGCACAGCTAGTAAAGAATCAGCCTGCAATGTGGGAGACCTGGGTTTGATCCCTGGGTTGGGAAGATCCCCTGGAGAAGAGAAAGGCTACCCACTTAAGTATTCGGGCCTGGAGAATTCCATGGACTGTAGAATTCATGGGGTTGCAAAGAGTCGGACAGAGCTGAGTGACTTTCACTTTCACTTTTGAGCCTTCTTTATGGTCCAACTCTAACATCCATACATGATTACTGGGAAAACTATAACTTTGACTATATGTACCTCTGTTGGCCAAATGATGTCTCTGCTTTTTAATACACTGTCTAGGTTTGTTATAGCTTTTCTTTCAAGGAGCAAGCATCTTTGAATTTTGTGGCTGCAGTCACCATCCACATTGATTTTGGAGCCCAAGAAAATGAAATCTGACACTGTTTCCATGTTTTGTGCCTTATTGAAGCCACACAACTCAGGTGAGATTTGAATCCACAGACCAGGACTGGATCCCATGGGCTAGAACATGAACCTAGTCAAAATTCAGACTGGGACTTACCACTTTTTTTTTTTTTTTTGATCTGTGCTGGGTCTCCTTTGCTTTGCATGGGCTTTCTCTAGTTGTGGTGATCAGGGGCTACTCTTCATTGCTGTGTGCGGGTATCTCATTGCAGTGGCCTGTCTTGCTGTGGTGCAAAGGCTCTAGGTGTGCAGTCTTCAGTAGCTGCAACATGCAGCCTTAATAGTTGCAGTGTGTGAGCTCCAGGATGCAGGCTAAGGTAGTTGGATCACATGGGCCTAGCTTCTCCACTGCATGTGAAATCTTCTCAGATCAGAGATTGAACTTGTGTCCTCTGCATTGGCAGGCAGATTCTTAACCACTCTGCCACCAGAAAAGTCCAAACCCACTGTCTTTTAATCAATATCACACACCTGGTCTCAGGGCTTAATGAAACTCAGGTTCTTTATGTCTCACGGCAGAAAAAATTCAGTAAGAAACAAAGTGATAGGTAAGACGTGGATTCATTAAGAGAGATTCACATTCCATAGATAGAATGTGATCTGTCTCAAAAGGTGAGAACAACCTTGGGGAAAACATACTCTACAGAAATAGTGTGGGCCATCTCAGAAGGTGTGAGGCCTGGAGATATGGTGTGGTTAGATTTTTATGGGATGGGTAATTTCATAGGATCATAAGTGGGAGGATTATTCCAGCTATTTTGAGGAAAGGGCAGGTATTTCCAGGGATTGGGCCACCACCAGCTTTTTGGCCACTTATACTTGGCCTCAGAACTGTCATGGCACTCGTAGATGTGTCCTTTAGATGCTAATGTATTACAGTGTGCATATAATGAGGCTCAAGGTCTACTGGAGGTCAAATCTTGGACCTACTTGGTTCTAACCAGTTTTGGTTACGTCCTATGACTATGTCATTTTTCATAAAGATTTGTGCCCTGCCTCCTTCCTTCCTGTTTCATTATCAGTGTGAAGCTTCCAGTCTCATAGGAAATATGTACATTATACAGGCACACCTCCGATATAGTGAGTTCAGTTCCAGACAACCGCAATAAAGTGAATATTGCAATAAAGAGAGTTACGTGAAAGGTTTGGTTTCCCACTGCATGTGAAAGTTATGTTTTACTATATTGTATTTTGTTAAGTGTGCAATAGCATTACATCTTTAAAAAGTGTGCATGTTGTTGTTGTTTAGTTGCTAAGTTTTATGTGCCTCTTTTATGATCCCATGAACTATATAGGCTACCAGGCTTCTCTGTCCATGGAATTCTTCAGGCAAGAGTACTGGAGTGGGTTGCTATGCCCTCCTCCAGAATATCTTCCCAACTCAGGGTTCATACCTATGTCTCTTTACCTCTCCTGCATTGGCAGATGGGTTCTTTACCACTAGAGCCACCTGGGAAGGCCCTCTGAGAGCATATCCTTGCTTAAATAAACTTCCACTTGCTTAAATAACCTCTCTGCTTGTCTCTGAATTCTTTCACAACTAACCTTAAATTTACCAGCAATAGATAATACAACAGCTTATTAATCCATACATCTACTGAATGGCATCTATATTGCCTCTGAGTTTTGACATTTATGAATAAAGCTGCTATAACATTAATTTTTGTAAGTATTAGCATATATTTTAAATATCACTTTTTTGTGGGCACAGGTTTCCAATGCTTTTGGGTTAATACTAAGGAGCGTGTTTGCTGGATATGATGATAAAAGTGTTTAGTTTCTCAAAAAACATTATATTATCTTTCAAAGAAGATGTACCATTTTGCATTCTCACCAGCAAAACGTGAGCATTCTTTCTCCACATTCTTGCCACCATTTTAGCAGTCAGTACTCTGGATTTTGGCCATTCTGATAGGGTGGCAAGAGACTCAGCATAGCCAGTACAATATTGAAGAAAAGCAACAAAGTTGGAGGACATATGCTCCTGATTTCAAGAATTACTATATCACTATAGTAATCATGACAGTGTTGTAATAGCAGAAAAAAAAAAGACTAATGAAACAGAAGAGAGAACCAAGACATAGATCCCCGTAAATATAGTCTAATAATCTTTGACAAAGAGGCAAAGAAAGCATATTTCAACAAATGGTACTGAAACAGCTGAACATCTGCATGCGAAATCAGGAATCTAGAGACAGGTGCTATAGCCTTCACAAAAATTAACTCAGAATGGATCACAGACCTATTTATGACATAAAACTATAAAATTCCTGTAAGACAAAATAGGAGAAACCTAGATGACCTTGGTTTTGGTGATACCTTCTTAAACAGAATGCCAAAAACATGATCCATAAAAGAAATAACTGATTAGCTGAATTTCATTACAATTAAACAATTCAGCTCTGCAAAAGACAATATCAAGAAAATAAAAAGACAAGCCACAGCCTGGGAGAAAGTATTTTTGAAACACAGCTGTTAAAGGACTATTGTAAAAATATATAAATAACACTTAAAACTTAACTCATTGACCAGAGATGTATTAATACATCTTTTGCTACCCAAACATTATTGACCAGAGTTGTTTCAATGTTTACTTACATAGCAAATTGTTGACCACAGGCATTAATGTCTGCAAAAATCCCCTGGTCAATAATGTTTACGGTAAAAAAAAGAATAACTTGATTAATAATTGGCCAAATATCTTAGCAGATACCACATCAAAAAGATAGATGGCAAATAAGCATGTGGAAAGATGCTCAATATCACATGGTTTTTTAAATTTTCATTCCTCTGATAACATGATTTTGAGCATCTTTTCATATGCTTATTTGCCATCTATCTTCTTGGGTGTGGTACCTATTAAGATATTTGGTTACAGTCCAGCTGATCTAATGTGGCATTTATTGCCAGTGATTTCTTATCAGTTTTCTTCTAGATGATCTGTCCATTGATATGAGTAGGTCTTATAGTCCTCAACTGTTAATATTTCTGTTAGTTTCTCCCTTTATGTTTGTCAATATTTGCTTTATGTGTCTAGACTCTTCTGTGCTGGGTGTTTACATATTTATAATTGTTATATTTTCTTATTAAATTTATCCCTTTTTCATTATGTTATGTTTTCTTTTTTGTCTCGTTATAGATTTTGTTTTAAAATCTGTTTTGTCTGATACAAATATAGCCACCAAGGTTTTCTTTTTATTTTCATTTGCATGGAATATCTTCGTAATCCTTTACTCTCTGAATGTGTCTTTAGATCTTTAGTGATTTCTTATAGGTAACATATATATGGGTCTTGTTCTTTATCTATTCAGGCACTCTGTGTCTTTTGATTAGAGCATTTACTCTGTTTACATTTAAAACAATTATATACACACATGTATTGCCATTTTGTCAAATGCTTTTAGGTTGTTTTTGAAGGTCTTTTTTGTTTCTTTCTTCTTCTTTTGTTCTTTTTCCTTGGGTTTTGTTGACTACCTCTAATGTATGTTTGGATTCCTTTTTCGTTTTAGTGTAAGGTGTCTGTAGGCTCATTGGAGTTTGGAGTGGGCTTCCCATGCAATTGCCTCTGTGACCTAGGTGGGTGCAGAGCTGCTTCAAGCCGAAATGTTTGGGACCAGTTCCCCAGATAGCCATCTGCAATGCCCAGTTGGAGACACAGCTGATGCCAGACTGCTATTGGGTGTGGTCAGCTCCCAGATGTTAATAGGCTAGAGGGAGGATTTTAGAATAGTGCTTCATAGCACCAGTGCGGAGAAGGCGGTGGCAACCCACTCCAGTACTCTTGCCTGGAGAATCCCAGGGACAGGGGAGCCTGGTGGGCTGCCGTCTATGGTGTCACACGGAGTTGGACACAACTGAAGCGACTTAGCAGCAGCAGCAGCAGCACCAGTGTTTTTCAGTAGAAATAGCTCTTTGAAATTCCCACCACCACCATTTCTATCTCCAGAGTGAGGCCCACTTGCTTCCTACTTTTCTGAGAGGTTCTTCAAGATCAGCAAGTATGTCTGACCAAGGCTTTTTTCAAACTATTGCCTTTGTGCTGGGACTCCAAACATATGAAATTTTGTGTGCACCCTTTAAGAGAAAAGTCTGTTTCCTGTAGCCCTCCGCCTCTCCCAAACATAAGCCCCTCTGGTTTTCACAGCTAGATGTAATGGGAGCTCATTTTCCTGTGCAGGACCCCTGGGCTGGGGCACTCAGTGTGGCTCTGATTTTGATATTTCTTCATTTGTGATCACCTACCTGAGGAATCAATCCTGGCTATACTGAATCTCTGCCACTCCTACGTGTCTCTTTGTGGTTCCTTCTTTATATCTTCAGTTGTGGAAAATCTCTTTTGCTAGTGTTCTGGTCATTCACATAGATAGTGGCTCTGTAATTAATTGTAACTTTTTCTGAGTCTGGGGGAAGAGGTGAGTTCAGTGTTTTCCTACTCAATTTTGTCCAGGGCATCCTTCCTCTAGATTTTAGTCATCATGAGATCAGAGTCAATGTGTCCTTATTTACTACTCTCTTATCAGTGTCTTTGTTAGTAAATGCCAAGTATTGGAAAACTGAACAAACATTTGTTTAAAGAATAAAATTAAAAGTAATTATTACCTAACATAATATCAAATTACATTTTATATGAAATAACCAGCTAGGAATATTAAAAAATATAACATTCAATCTATAGCAACAATAATGTAAAAATAGTATGATTTTCTTGCTTTAGAGTAAGAAAAATAGCTTTACTTATGTAATGCATGTAAATAAGTATATTTTACTGGTGGAAGATAGTATCATGTAAATATCAGCCATATATGGAAATAATTGATTTGGTTTAGCTTTAAATTATTCATTTTGTAGCCAAAATAAAATTATTCATTTTATGCTTACAAGGATGTAAGCATGCCTCTGTAGGTATTATATATGAAGAGAGAAAGACCCATCTATTCTAGTTTAATCTGATCTTTACTTTTTTTTTCAAATTAAGTCCTTCCAAGAAAAAAGTAAATATAAAAGTCCCTTAGGGTTAAGGACTTCCCTGGTGGCTCAGACGGTAAAGCGTCTGCCTACAATGCGAGAGACCTGGGTTTGATCCCCGGGTTGGGAAGATCCTCTGGAGAAGGAAATGGCAACCCCCTCCAGTACTCTTGCCTGGAAAATCCCATGGATGGAGGAGCGTGGTAGCTTACAGTCCATGGGGTCGCAAAGAGTTGGACACGACTGAGCAACTTCACTTCACTTCACTTCACTTAGGGTTAATGGAATAACCCAGAACACAATCCCAAAGGCATAGCACTTTCAAAACTTAATTTGCTGGAAACCCAAACCTGTTGTCATGGAAATCATCTTTATAAAATCCATATGTATAGATAACATAGTAGAAGCAATTTAACCATAAATAAGATATAGAAGAATATAAAGATTAAATTATGAAAAAATTTAACCAAATAATGTCTTAATTATAACAATATAAATTTTCTTTTGTCAGTGTATGATAATCAGCTTATTTTTACATCATATACAATTAGAATGTGAATTAAATTTACAGTGATTTGGTAAATTCACTTATATCCTCTGAAGGTACAGAGACTTATAGGGGAAGTTGTTCAACACATGATTTATATTTGTTTAAAAAAATCTCCTACTGAAGTAGATACAGGTATTTTCTATTAAGTCAAGCTGATTTTCAGAAGTAAAATATGTATGTAAATTTCAATAGAGCATAATTTATATTATTTGAAAATACTGTAAGTTATTTAAGTTCATAAAATTTAATTGACCCTCCAGCAAAAAAAAAAAAAAAAAATGCCTCCCCCATCAACCCCAAGGCTCAAAGGATAAAGGTAAACAAGATTGCTAAACAGAAACAGGTATACTCACATCAGTAATTCTTAAATTTTAGCATGCAGAGGAATGACGCAGGAAGTTCATTAAAACACTGATTTCTTGGCTACATCCTCAGAGTTTATATTTCTACTTCAGTAGCTCTGGAACTGGGTTCAGAAATTTGCCTTTGTAACAAATTTTCAGGTGATATTTCTACTGCTGATTTGGGGCCACCTATACAGAATCGATGATCTTAGACTCTCCCTGAGGAAGAGGTCTGACTTTAAAACTACATGAGCTGGATTTTGATAATAACTATATCACAGATAAAAAATAAAATGGAATAATGTGAGTTTTAACTTTTAAATATTCAGTAGATGCAGAAACAATATTTGTGGCTTCAATGCTAAAATATTAATGAGAATGACACTCTTAGATTACCTGGTTATTTGTTTAGACAAGAGAAGTCTTGATCTACCCATGACTAATCTGTCCAGTCAAAGCTAGTCATACCATACTGGTATGGTTTTACCAGTAGTCATGTATGGATGTGAGAGGGACAGAAAAGAGATGACTCATTTCAGGGTTGAAGGTGAAGCTAGAGACTTGACTAAATGGAACAAAAAGAAAGTTTGGAAGTGATGGAAATATTCTGTATCTTGAAAATGGTGATAGTTAAATGATAGGAAAAGTTTATAAAAATTCATGGAAATGTACACCTTAAAATTATGAATTTTAGTAAATAAATTATGCTCTAATCTGACTTTTAAAATGTAATAATTTTCTGATACTGAGCTGCATGAGCTGCTTGTATATTTTGGAGATTAATCCATTGTTAGTTGCTTCATTTACAGTTATTCTCTCCATCCTGAGAGTTGTCTTTTTATCTTATTTAGAGTTTCCTTTGCTGCACAAAAGCTTATAAGTTTAATTCAGTCCCATTTCTTTATTTTTGTTTTTATTTTCATTACTCTAGAAGGTGAGTCAAAGAGGATCTTGCTGTGATTTACGTCAAAGAGCATTCTGCCTATGTTTATCTAAGAGTTTTAGAGTTTCTGGCCTCACATTTAGGTCTTTAATCCATTTTGATTTTATTTTTGTATATGGTGGTGATGTTCAGTCACTAAGTTGTTTCTGACTCTTTGTGACCCCATGAACTGCAGCATGCCAGGCTTCTCTGTCCTTCACTATCTCCTTGAGTTTCCTGAAACTCATGTCCATTGATTCAGTGATGCCTTTCAATCATCTCATCCTCTTTCGCCCCCTTCTCCTCTTGCACTCAATCGTTTCTAGTATCAGGGTCTTTTCCAATGAGTCAGCTCTTTGCATCAGGTGGCCAACGTATTGGAGCTTCATCTTCAGCACGAGTCCTTCTGTTGTGTTAGGAAGTATTCTGATTTTATTCTTTCACATGTAGCTGTCCAGTTTTCCCAGCACCACTTATTGGAGAGGCTGCCTTTTCTCTATAGTATATTCTTGCCTCCTTTGTCAAAGGTTATCTCTGGGCTTTCTATCTAGTTGTCTTTTTCCATTGATCTATATTTCCGTTTTTATGCCAGTACCATACTGTCTTGATTACTGTAGCATTAGCTTTGTAGTATTGTCTGAAGTCAGGGAGCCTGATTCCTCCTCTCTTTTTCTTTCTCAAGATTGCTTTAGCTTTTTGGAGTCTGCTGTGTTTCCATACAAATTATAAAATTGTTTGTCCTAACTCTATGAGAAATTCCCTTGGTTATTTGATAGGGATTTCACTGAATCTAAGATTGCTTTGGGTAGTATACAGAGTGAAGTAAATCAGAAAAACAAGCATCATGTATTAACACATATGTATGGAATCTAGAAAAATTATACTGATGCAGATACAGATACAGAGGCACAGACATAGAGAATGGAATTGTGGACACAACATGGAAAGAAGAGGGTGGGACAGATTGAGAGAGTAGCATTGACATATATACACTACCATGTGTAAAATAGATAGCTCTTGAGTAGCTGCTATAAATCACAGCAGCTGAGTGCCAGAGCTCAGCCTGGCACTCTGTGATAACCTAGAGGGATGGCATAGGGGTGGGAGGGAGGTTCAAGAGGGAGGAGATATATGTACACTTATGGTTGATTCACATTGTTGTACAGCAGAAACCAACACAACAATGAAAGCAATTATCCTCCAGTTAAAAATAAATAAATAAAATGTAATAGGGATCATTTGAAACACACAGATATAGTTAAAAAAATAGACCTCATGTATAGAGATTACATGAGTTCTCTATAAAATTAAACTCATAGTACCATCTTCAGTTCAGTTCAGCTCAGTCGCTTAGTCATGTCCGACTCTTTGCGACCCCATGGACAGAAGCAAGCCAGGCCTCCCTGTCCATCACCAACTCAAACTCATGTCCATTGAGTCAGTGATGCCATCCAACCATTTCATCCTCTGTTGTCCCCTTCTCCTCCTGCCTTCGATCTTTCCCAACATCAGAGTATTTTCAAATGAGTCAGCTCTTTGCATCAGGTGGCCAAAGTACTGGAGTTTCAGCTTCAACATCAGTCCTTCCAATGAATATTCAGGACTGATTTCCTTTAGGACCGACTGGTTGGATGAAGCTCTGGGTGCAGCAGACTTGGATATGGCATAAGCCCTCTTGGAGGAGGTTGCCATTAACCCCACCATAGAGCTGCCAGAACTTACACAGGACTGGGAAATAGACTCTCGGAGGGCACAACAGAACCTTGTGCACCAGGACCCAGAAGAAAGGAACAGTGACCCCACAGGAGACTGCCCTGGACTTGCCTGTGGGTGTCCGGGAGTCTCCGGTGGAGGCGTGGATCAGTGGTGGCCTGCTGCTGAGTTGGGGGCACTGAGTGTAGCAGTAAATGCATGGGATCTTTTGAGGGAGGTCACCATTATCTTCATTACCTCCACCATAGTTTGGCCCCAGGTAAATAGCAGGAAGGGAACACAGCTCCACCTATCAACAGAAAATTGGTTTAATGATTTACTGAGCATGGCCCCGCCAATCAGAACAAGACCTAGTTTCCATCTCAGTCAGTCTCTCCCACCAGGAAGCTTCCATAAGCCTCTTATCATTCTCCATCAGAGGGCAGACAGACTGAAAACTACAGTCACAGAAAACTAACCAATCTAATCACATGGACCACAGCCTTGTCTAACTCAATGAAACTATAAGCCATGCCTTGTAGGGCCACCCAAGATGGACAGGTCATGGTGGAGAGTTCTGACAAAATGTGGTTCACTGGAGAAGGGAATGACAAACCACTTCAGTATTCTTGCCTTGAGAACCCGATGAACAGTATGAAAAGTACCATCTTAGATTTATTTAATTCCTTTTTGTTTGTAAAGTGTACTTGCAACTGCTATTTATCTAGTTGGCTATATATTCTTTTTCACATTTTCCAGATGACTAAGATTTTAAAAAATTGCCATCATCCAAAGCAAGCTGAGTTGCCAAAACAAGTAAAAGGAAGAATTGAGACCGATCTTTTTTTTTTTTTTTTTTTTATATCTGCAGAGGGCTTCCCAGGTGGCCCAGTGGTAAAGAATCTGCCTGCCACTGCAGGAGATGCAGGAAATATGGGTTTGATCCCTGGGTTAGGAAGATTTCCTGGAGTAGAAAATGGCAACCCACTCCATTATTTATGCCTGGAGAATTCCATGGACAGAGGAGCCTGGTGGCATATAGTCCATCAGGTCGCAAAGAGTTGGACACAACCAAGCACACACACAGCTATTATAATCTTGACAAATATTTTCATAAGAACCTCTTCAAGCCTCTTCTTCCACTCATAAATGTTTAAAAATATAGCTTCCAATCTTGGGGTATAGAATTCAGATGCAAAAGAGGTGTTTTTCCTTCTCTTTCAGAGGCACAAACAATGAAAGATAAATAAAGGATTTCACCTAACATGGAACTCACTCATCTGAATGGCAGTATATTTAGGACAATGTTATCATTCCACAGTAACAGAGTCATTTGCCATGAAGAATGCTACAAGATTTTGTTTAGTATGTCTTATTTCATAAATATTTTTAAATCTAAGTTAAAGTAGCATGAAGTATTAACCTACATGGTTTAGCAAGTATGAGCACACATTGGTAATTTGTAAATTACAACTTTTGGGGACGTAAAGGATTCCAGTTTTTGGAGAAAGAACATAGTTTATAATAAAATTTCAAATTACTTTTGCCAGGAAAAATTGAAGCAACTTTTGATTAATTAGTTATTATCACATGAGGAGTGGTTTAGTTAAAGGTCACATAATTTACTGTCCATTTTCAACTTATGATATGACACTTTGAGGCACACTAATATAGTTATGAATGATAACATATTGGGAAAGCATGTAGCAATATTATCTTATTATGCTCCTAGGCATTTCTTATCTTCTTTAAACATGTTCTACTATATTTTATTACTTAAATACAATTTTTAACTACATTAAAAGGTAAAACAAGAGTAAAGTTACATTTATAAATTATGAGTATTATTTTGTAAGAGCATTCATATAATTTTAGAAATAATATTTTTATTTTCTTCCTTTCAATAAATTACTGGCTTTGTTTTTTACCAGTATACTTTTCTTCCAATATTTTTATATTATGATAAAATATTTTTAAGACTTATCTTTTAACCTTTTATAATTATACAGTTTAGTAATATTAAATACACTCGTAATGTGTGCAATCATTGCCACTGTCCATTTCCATAATACATTTCATTTTGTAAAACTGAAATTCTATGCCTGTTAAACAATAATTGTATTGATATATTTTACCCTTTCCCTGTTCCCTGCTTTCTGTTTCTGATACTGATTATACAATGTATACTCATATTGTAGCATATTGCAAAATTTCCGTCCTTTTTAAGGCTGAATTACATTCCATTGTATGTATATGCCACATCTTGATTATCCATTTCTCCAACTATAAATATTTGCATTGCTGCTATGTTTTAGCAATTGTGAATACTGTTGCCATAAACATGGGTGTGCAAATCTCTCTTTAAGACCCCCTTCCAATTCTTTTGAGTATATACTCAGACATAGAATTCTTGGATCATATGGTAATTCTATTTTTAATCTTTCAGGGGACTGCTGCACTGTTTTCCAAACTAACTACACCATTTAACTTTCCTTCCAGTAGTGCACAAGGATTTCAGTTTTTCCACATCCTCACCAACACTTATTGTTCTCTGTTCTCTTGATAGGAGCCATTCTCATGCATGTGAGGTAGCATCTCATTGTAGTTTTAATTTTCATTTACCTAATTATTAGTGTTGTTGAACATCTTTTAATGTTCTTATTGGCCATTTGTATAATATGTCTTCTTTGGAAATGTCTATTCAAATCTTTTGACCATTTTTTAATTGGATTGTTTTAATTGTTGTTTTTGAGTTTCAGCCTTCTGCATATAATCTAAATATTAACCCCTTATCAGATATAAAATTCACAGACATTTTCTCCCTTTCTATGGATTATCTTTTTACGCTATGGATGCATACATTTAAAAATTACTCTTTTGATGCATACACTTAAAAATTTTCATGAAGTCCCTTTTGTCTATTTTTTCCTTTTACCACCTTGTGCCTTTGGCGTCATATCCAATAAATCACTGTCAAATCCAGTGTTGTGAGGATTTGGTTATATGTTTCTTCTAAGAACTTGATTGTTTTAGATCTTGCATTTAGGTCTTTGATTTTTAATTAATTTTGAATTCTTGTGTATGGTAATGCTAAGTAATTTCCATTTCAAAAATATAAATGACTGAAATTCATTCCAAGTGAATTACTTTGTTTTAAGGATATTTGCTTTAATTACTTTTATGGACTCCAAACTTTCACATAAAGAATATAGTCTAGTCAATATTATTTCTTATCGTTGAGTAATACTGAAAAATAGGGAAAAGGATAAAAGGTAGTTTTCCTTGTAATTCCGTATTAGAATTTTATATAGATTGGGAAGGAATTATATCATTTAAAAAAACCTCCTTCAGTGTTGGGAGTCACCTATTTAGAATATTGAAAGTCAGTGTTAAAATACATGTTCATTGTAGCAGCAACTACCAGAAATAATAAAATTTGAATAAATATGTGTATTAACTTATGAGAGGAAAACTGATTTTGGCGTTTGGCGAATGAGTTAGACAAATACATTTGTACAAAGGAGTAGGTATATTTAGGAGATGAGCACTAGATATGTGGGTTATAGTAATAAGAAGATATTCAAATGGATCAAGGTATTTAAAAGAAAAAAGAAATGGACCAACACCAATTTTCATATTTCCACTTGAAGATAGAAATGATGAAAAGCTAATTTGAAATAAATATATGAATTTTTTTAAATTAGTTTATTTATCTATTTTTTAACTTTACAATATTGTATTTGTTTCGCCATATGCTTATATGAATACACCATGGGTATACATGTTTTCCGTTTATATATATGTTTAACATGATTTATATCTTTCTAGTGCTTTCAGTCGTGTCCAACTCTTTGTGACCCCATGAACTATAGCCCACCAGCCCCCCAGATAATCATATCTGAAAGATATAATAATGATACCAATAATATCCAAAAATATGCCAGTAATGATACCAATGATATCTTTTAGATATCATTATTTCAGAGATTAAAAACTGGTTGTTTAATTTTACATATGTTCATTGTTAAAATTGATAAAAGTGACAACTTTAATGATTTATGTTTACAGTTAATGTAAAAGTAGATACTTACATTTTTTATTAATATATTTAGGGATTTTAATTATAGGAGAAAAAGTCAATAAACATATTCAAGACTTCAAAGAGCCTCAACTATTAATTTCAGACATGTCAACCTAATAGTAGTTACTGTAATGAACTCTTCTGTTTTTATATACTGCTTTTAAAAAATATAGTAGAAAACAATTTCCAAGAGTTTGATTTTTTTTTTTTAACTCTGTGCCTTCTGACATGTGATTCTTGAATAAACACTCTGTCTGCATAGCTTTCTCTTAGGTAGGGTTATATCTAGCACTTCCACTTGGTAGCCTTCTAGACTTCTAGCATACACTTGACATGCTCAAAATTATTTTATAAAAAGGCATTTTGCTATGAGAGAAAATCAGGAGACTTTAGACTCTAAAATTGTTATTACTCAAATATAATGTGTATTTTTAGCTCATATAAACCAAGACACATTTATTCAAGGTGATAAGGGTCTTCCATTTACAGCATGTTACTTCCAAAGTCACCCTGATCATTAGCATCCTGTTGGTAAAATAAGAGAGAGCATAGATAATCATTTGTTAGAAATTGGCAAGGAGGGAAATATGTCACTTCTGCCCACATCTCATTGGCTATAACATCATTGCTATAGTCGCTTATCTACATGGGATACTTGGGTACTTAGGAATATGACCTATCTCCATGTACAGAAAAAGGAAATCAATTGGGGTGAGCAAGTATCAATCTCTTATATCTCCCTTTATTTTTTTTTCACCTCATACTTCACACTGCAACATAAACAATGTAATATCGTCTATCATCACTAATAAAAATAATAGCAATAATGGTAGCAATAAAACACTCTTTAAACACTCTAATATTATAATACCATTTCTTCACAGAGATCCTATAGTTTCAATGATATTATTAGAATTTACAATTGTGAAAATAGAAGAACTGATAGGAAGATAAATTGCCAAATCTTAACAAAACTATCAATGCAGGAAATTTGACTCAAGATTATTTATTTTCAGCATGTGTAAACTGATATTCTTTAACATTCTGGGGAAAAGTTTGGTTTAAGCTTTCTGAATCAGTTTTCTTATCTGCATAATGCGGAAAATATATATATTTTTGAGTTAGTGAATATGTACATTAGGTTATGCCTGGAAATGGCAAAACTAGTTCTTGATGCAGAGTATCAGTCACAGTTTTAACCACAATGATAATCTTGCTGAAATTCATCATGCAGAAAACAGATATGCCAATACCACTTTCACTTCTGTTCTACAATCAACTGTGATACTCTTTGTATCATAATTATTGACATTGAACTTTCAATGTTATAACTCTATTTATATGCATGAAATACTTTTTAAACATAGTGTTTTAAGGTGTGGAACTAAAGATAGTCTAGTAAATTTTGAGAGATTATAATTTAATAATGCTTGCAAATGAGATTAAAAGACTTGCTCTCCGTCTCATAGTTAGCTGTATTCGCATACTGAAGAGGATGAAAACTTTAATTGATATTAAAGATAAGGAATAATTTTAGCAGAAATGAACCTTGCTCATGATGAATCTATATGAAGCAAAATGTCTTAAAAGAAATAATAAAAAAGAGCTTAGTAAGAGTTTGGTGAAGGATTCATAAAGACAGGTTTTTTATTTAGATCTCGACATAAAACATTTAATTGTCTCCAACTGCTCCTCTGGTAAGGATCTAAATCTTTATTGTGGTTCTATGTCTTATTTCATTTAGAATCTGTCTACCTCTAGAATACTATTGCTCATTCAGTTCAGTCGCTCAGTCGTGTCCGACTCTTTGCGACCCCATGAACTGAAGCATACCAGGCCTCCCTGTCCATCACCGATTCCCGGAGTCTACCCAAACCCATGTCCATCGAGTCGGTGATGCCATCAAGCCATCTCATCCTCTGTCGCCCCCTTCTCCTCCTGCCCCCAATCCTTCCCAGCATTAGGGTCTTTTCCAATGAGTCAACTCGTCTCATGAGGTGGCCAAAGTATTGGAGTTTCAGCTTCAACATCAGACCTTCCAATGAACATCCAGGACTGATCTCCTTTAGGATGGACTGATTGGATCTTCTTGCAGTCCAAGGGACTCTCAAGAGTCTTCTCCAACACCACAATACAAAAGCATCAATTCTTCAGCGCTCAGCTTTCTTTATAGTCCAACTCTCACATCCATAAATGACTACTGGAAAAACCATAGCCTTGACTAGACGGGCCTTTGTTGGAAGAGTAATGTCTCTGCTTTTAAATATGCTATCTAGCTTGGTCATAGCCTTCCTTCCAAGGAGTAAGCATTTTTTAATTTCATGGCTGCAAGCACCATCTGCAGTGATTTTGGAGCCCAAAAAAATAAAGTCTGCCACCGTTTCCAATGTTTCCCCATTTATTTCCCATGAAGTGATGGGACCATTTGCCAGATCTCAGTATTCTGAATGTTGAGCTTTAAGCCAACTTTTTCACTCTCCTCTTTCACTTTCATCAAGAGGCTCTTTAGTTCTTTGCTTTCTGCCAGAAGGGTGGTGTCATCTGCATATCTGAGGTTATTGATATTTCTCCTGGCAATCTTGATTCCAGCTTGTGCTTCCTCCAGCCCAGGGTTTCTCATGATGTACTCTGCATATAAGTTAAATAAGCAGGGTGACAATATACAGCCTTGACGTACTCCTTTTCCTATTTGGAACCAGTCTGTTGTTCCATGTCCAGTTCAAACTGTTGCTTCCTGACCTGCATACAGGTTTCTCAAGAGACAGGTCAGATGGTCTGGTATTCCCATCTCTTTCAGAATTTTCCACAGTTTATTGTGATCCACACAGTCAAAGGCTTTGACATAGTCAGTAAAGCAGAAATAGATGTTTTTCTGGAACTCTCTTGCTTTTTCGATGATCCAACAGATGTTGGCAATATGATCTCTGGTTCCTCTGCCTTTTGTAAAACCAGATTGAACATCTGGAAGTTCACGGTTCATGAATTGCTGAAGCCTGGCTTGAAGAATTTTAAGCATTACCTTACTAGCGTGTGAGATGAGTGCAGCTGTGTGGTAGTTCGAGCATTCTTTGGCATTGCTTTTCTTTGGTATTGGAATGAAAACTGACCTTTTCCAGTCCTATGGCCACTGCTGAGTATTCCATATTTGCTGGCATATTGAGTGCAGCACTTTCACAGCATCATCTTTCAGGATTTGAAATAGCTCAACTGGAATTCCATCACCTCCACTAGCTTTGTTTGTAGTGATGCTTTCTAAGGCCCACTTGACATCACATTCCAGGATGTCTGGCTCTAGGTGAGTGATCACACCATCGTGATTATCTGGGTCTTGAAGATATTTTTTTACAGTTCTTCTGTGTATTATTGCCACCTCTTCTTAATATCTTCTGCTTCTGTTAGGTCCATACCATTTCTGTCCTTTATCAAACCCATCTTTGCATGAAATATTCCCTTGGTATCTCTAATTTTCTTGAAGAGATCTCTAGTCTTTCCCATTCCATTGTTTTCCTCTATTTCTTTGCATTGATCGCTGAGGAAGGCTTGCTTATCTCTCCTTGCTATTCTTTGGAACTGTACATTCAGATGGGAATATCTTTCCTTTTCTTAGTTGCTTTTTCATTTCTTTTCTCTTCACAGCTATTTGTAAGGCCTCCTCAGACAGCCATTTTGCTTTTTGGCATTTATTTTCCATGGGGATGGTCTTGATCCCTGTCTCCTGTACAATGTCACGAACCTCTGTCCACAGTTCATCAGGCACTCTATCAGATCTAGTTCCTTAAATCTATTTGTCACTTCCACTGTATAATCATAAGAGATTTGATTTAGGTCATACCTGAATGGTCTAGTGGTTTTCTCCACTTTCTTCAATTTAAGTCTGAATTTGACAATAAGGAGTTCATGATCTGAGCCACAGTCCACTCCCAGTCTTATTTTTACTGACTGTATAGAGCTTCTCCATCTTTGGCTGCAAAGAATATAATCAATCTGAGTTCAGTGTTGACCATCTGGTGATGTCCATGTATTGAGTCTTCTCTTGTGTTGTTGGAAGAGGGTGTTTGCTATGACCAGTGCGTTCTCTTAGCAAAACTCTATTAGTCTTTGCACTGCTTCATTCTGTACTCCAAGGCCAAATTTGCCTGTTACTCCAGGTGTTTCTTGACTTCCTACTTTTGCATTTTAGTCCCCTATAATGAAAAGGATATCTTTTTTGGGTGTTAGTTCTAAAGGGTCTTGTAGGTCTTCATAGAACCGTTCAAGTTCAGCTTCTTCAGCGTTACTGGTCAGGGCATAGACTTGGATTACCATGATATTGAATGGTATGCCTTGGAAATGAAAAGAGATCATTCTGTCGTTTTTGAGATTGCATCCAAGTACTGCATTTCGGACTCTTTTGTTGACCATGATGGCTACTCCATTTCTTCTAAGGGATTCCTGCCCACAGTAATAGATATAATGGTCATCTGAGTTAAATTCACCCATTCAGTCCATCTTAGTTTGCTGATTCCTAAAGTGTCGACATTCACTCTTGCCATCTCCTGTTTGACCACTTCCAATTTGCCTTGATTCATGGACCTAACTTTCCGGATTCCTAAGCAATATTGCTCTTTACAGCATCGGACTTTGTTTCTATCACCACTCACATCCACAGCTGGGTATTGTTTTTGCTTTGGCTCCATCCCATCATTCTTTCTGGTATTATTTCTCCACTGATTTCCAGTAGCATATTGGACCTAGGGAGTTCATCTTTCTGTGTCCTATCTTTTTGCCTTTTCATGCTGTTTATGGGGTTCTCAAGGCAAGAATACTGAAGTGGTTTTCCATGCCCTTCTCCAGTGGACCACATTTTGTCAGACCTCTCCATCATGACCCGTCCTTCTTGGGTGGCCCCACATGGCATGGCTTAGTTTCATTGAGATAGACAAGGCTGTGGTCCATGTGATCAGATTGACTAGTTTTCTGTGATTATAGTGTCAGTCTGCCTGCCCGCTGATGCCCTCTCACAACACCTACCGTCTTACTTGGGTTTCTCTTACCTTGGACGTGGAGTATCTCTTCATGGCTGCTCCAGCAAAGTGCAGCTGCTGCTCCTTACCTTGGAAAAGGGGTATCTACTCATGGCAGCCGCTGCTCCTTGGACGTAGGGTAACTCCTCTCGGCTGCCGCCCCCGGCCTTGGCTGTGGGGTAGCTCCTCTCGGCCATGCTTCTGTGCAGTCCGTCACAGCTGTGCAGTCTGTCACAGCCACCGCACTTCTTATTGCTCATTAGTTTCACTTATTTCCCGTGTTCTAGTCATGTAATTATTTTTACCTTTCTAAGCTCACTTCTGTGTAAGATATTTGTACAAAGTTGGTGAAAAGTAATCTCACATGAGTATCTCCCTTAATACTCAAATGCCATCTTGAGTATTTAGCTTAAATGCCATTTTGTCAAAGAAACAACTTTATTTATTAGATTGCATTAATGCATATCATTGTGTCTAACATTTGTCTCTGATTCTACACTTTAGCACTTACCAGAATAAGAAATTATGTATTTATATATGACTATTGAACTAATGCCTTTCTCCTATCAGACTTGGGTTTTATGGGAGCAGGGACTGTGTGATTTTCTCAGTGTATTCCCAGCTCTTAATGTCCTAAATGGTACATGGCAGAGTTTTGGAAATAACTGCTGAATAAATAGGTGAATCTCACAAATATTTTTGTAGATTTTATCTTCCTAATAGTTTTCCCCATCGTTTTTCAATATCCTTTTCCAATAAAATTCACAAAAAAGGGGCATTATTTTTGTGGTTGTACTTTAGAATACTGTTCACATTGAATCACGGTTGAGTAATATTTCTTGGAGTTGGGCAGTATTCTGCAAATTAGTAAGCAGTGTGTAAACTACCAAGAACGTTGTTGTTCAGTCGCCCAGTTGTGTCAGACTCTTTGTCACCTTGTGGACTGCAGCACTCTAGGCCTCCCTGTCCCTCACCATCTCCTGAAGTTTGCCCAAGTTCCTGTCCATTGCATTGGTGATGCCATCCAGCTATCTCATCTTCAGACTCCCCTTATTCTGCTCACAATGCTTCCCAGCATCAGTGACTTTTCCAGTGAGTTGGCTGTTCACATCAGTCACCAAAATACCAGAGCTTCAGCATCAGTCTTTCCAATGAGTATTCAGGGTTGATTTCCTTTAAGATTGACTGGTTTGATCTCTTTACTGTCCAAGAAACTCTCAGAAGTCTTCTCCAACACCACAGTTTGAAGGCATCAGTTCTTTGGTGTTCTGCCTTCTTTACAGTCCAGCTTTCACAACTGTATGTGACCACTGGGAAGGCCATAGCCTTGACTTTACAGACCTTTGTTGACAGAGTGATGTCTCTCCTTTTCAACACACTGTCTAGGTATGTCATAGGTTTCCTACCAAGAGGCAATCGTCTTCTTATTTCACAGCTGCAGTCACCATCCACAGTGATTTTAGAGCCCAAGAAGAGGAAATCTGTTACTGCTTCCACCTTTCCCCCTTCTATTTGCCATGAATTAATGGAGCCAGGTGCCACGATCTTAGTTTTTTTTTTTCTGATATTTAGCTTTAAGCTGGCTTTTTCACTCTCCTCCTTTACCCTCATCAAGAGGTTCTTTAGTTCCTCGTCACTTTCTGCCGTTAGAGTGGTATCATCTGCATATCTGAGGTTGTTGATGTTCCTCTTGCCTATCTTGAGTCTCGCTTATAACTCATCCACCCCAGCATTTCTTATGATGTGCTCAGCCTGTAAGTCAAATAAAAAGGGTGCCATCAGACAGCTCTGTTGTACTCCTTTCTTAATCCTAAACCAATCAGTTGTTCCATACAGGGTTCTAACTGTTGCTTCTTGAACTGCATACAGGTTTCTCAGGAGACAGGTAAGATGGTCTGGTATTCGCATCTCTTTAAGAGCTTTCCACAGTTTGTTATGATCCACACAGTCAAATACTTCAGTGTAGTTGATGAAACAAAGGTAGATGATTTTCTGGAATTCCCTAGCTTTCTCTGTGATCCAGCGATTGTTGGCAATTTAATCTCTGATTCCTTTGCCTCTTCTATGAGCCATGCCATGTAAGGCCACCCAAGACAGATGGGTAATAGTGAAGAGTTTTGACAAATAGTGATCCACTGGAGAAGGGAATGGCAAACCACCTCAGTATACTTGCTGTGACAACCTCATGATCTGTGTAAAAAGACAAAAAGATATGATACCTAAATATGAGTACCCCAGTTTGGAAGGCATCCAGTATGCTACAGGGGAAGAGCGGAAGACAACTGCTAATAGCCCCAGAAAAAATGAAGCGACTGGGCCAAAGTACAAATGAAACTCAATTGTGGATGTGTCTGGTGATGAAAGTAAAATCTGATGCTGCAAAGAACAGTATTGAATAGGAACCTGGAACATTAGGTCCATGAATCAAGGTAAATTAGATGTGGTCAGGCAAGAGATGGTAAGAATAGACATCAACATCTTAGGACTCAGTGAACTAAAATGGACAGGAATGGGCAAATTTAATTCAGATGACCATTATATTTACTATTGTGGACAAGAATCCCATAGGAGAAATGGAGTAGCCCTCATAATCAACAAAAGAGTCTGAAATGCAGTACTTGGATGCAACCTCAAAAACAACAGAATACTATCGGGTTGTTTCCAAGGCAAGCCATTCAACATCTTAGTAATTCTAATCTATGCCCCTGCCACCAGTGACAAAGAAGCTGAAGTTGATCAGTTCTATGAAGACCTAGAAGATCGCCTAGAACTAACACCAAAAAAAGATGTCCTGTTCATCTTTGATTGGAATTGAATTTTTGATCCCATCTTTGATTTGGATTTGAATGCAAAATGAGGAAATCAAGAGATACTCCAAGGCAAGTTTGGCCTTGGAGTACAAAATGAAGCAGGGCAAAGGCTAATTGAATTCTGTTAAGAGGATGCACTGGTCATAGCAAACACCCCTTTTCAACAACACAAGAGACAGTTTTATACATGGACATCACCAAATGGTCAGTACCAAGTTGATTACATTCAAACTTTTTTTTATTACATTCAAAAAAAGAATATTAAATTATAATTTATATTGAAAATACATATTTGAAAATAGATATTTAAGATTAAAGGAAAATTATATTACTTACATATTTTCACAGAATGGGAATTCTAACACGCCAAAACTAATTTTACATAAAATAGAAATATTTAATGGCTAACTCTTCCATTTCCAATGTAACAGTGAAAAAACAATCTCATCACCTTGCTTATCACTAGGCTGGCAATTTTTGGAACATGATGCAAGTTATATAAAACATTTAAAAAGGTTTACATAATTATAGAATGCTTCTATGCTTCTATGGGTTCTCTTAAAATCACTTTTGTGGTTATTGGAATGAAAGCCAATGAAAACTACTGTTTTTTGAGAAGACGCAAATAAGAAACAAATCATTTACCAAATCCTCTGGTCGCAAAATTAACAAACATAATTATGTGCCAGATTTTCATCTCTAACCTAAGCCCCAGTGAACATTTACTTTGAAGGAGCCAATAATAAATTCAAAGGGAGGATAGAATCCATAAGGTGAGAATAAAAGATCAACATCTGGCTCCAAGTCTTCCTGTATGCAAATATCCAACCAATTACACAGACTGAGCAATTGAGAATTGAGTTTACAATCTCATTGCAAATTTTTAAAGAACTCCATACTTCAATCCTTTCATTTTTGTGCAAGTTAATCTATGTTCATGTTCAAACCTGTCCTCTGAATTCTTCAGAGCTGATTTATTTTTCTAAAGTCATAAGTGCCTCAGGCAGCATCCAGCTATCAGGTCTCTGCACACCTAGGAGCTAATTGGTGGAACTGCTTTCCATAAAATATTCATTACAGAAACTATTTTTAAAGTTAATTTCAAAACTATTTCTCTTTTCATTTTAATTTCATATATTGCCACTGAAATTTTATGTGATATCTTTACCTACAGACAAACCCAAAAGGTATTGCAAGTTATGAACTTCCTTAGAGAAAAGGTAATGTGACTTCACAGTCAGTGGCTCACTACTCTACACTGCAGCTTGACTTTATTGAAAGTTGATAGGAGTCACCAATCCCAGAAGACAGTATGAGAACTTATAAATTCATTTTCTTAAAAGCACTTTGATGTTTCCATGTATAATGTGTTTTGTTTTCTTTAAATCCTTTGGTCTTGAAAAAAAGAAAAACACATAAACACAGTTTGATACTGCTATATGAAAAAAAAAAAAAGCAGATCTATTTTCTTTAATTTTGTTTTTATTTATAAGTGATTGCATAATTTTATACTTCTAAAAATATTTCCCAAAAATAGCATGGAATTTCAGGGATCTTGAAAGCCACTCTAAATAATTTCTATCATTCAAGGAAGTAAAGGAAGCATGTACCCAAATTCCAGCTCTAATAAAATTTACTCAATATTTAATGCTCAATTTTTCAATCAACAGAATTAGAATAATAGCAGTATAACATCATAGTATTAATAAGATGATTAACTTGGATAATAATATATTTTAAATTCTGAAAAGTAAACTTTCATTAAATATTGCCAGTTTCAACTTTACTTTGTTTTTACTATGAACTTCAGGACTATATGTGGGCCTACATCAGAATAATATTTCTTTAATAAAATATCATACTATGAAAGACCTGTTCAATTCTTGTGTAGTCACTGCCATCTATAAATATAAAAATAATTAAAGAAATGTAATGTGCATGCATTCTATACAGTTGGTGTCATATATATCATTTAGAGGATTTGGGGATAGAAAACCTTTAAAGCATTGCTGTTTTCACAAAAGTAAAATCCTATTTTCAAAGAAAATAGAAAAGGAGAAATAAATATACGTATGGTTAAATTTAATGTGCGTAACTAATTGAATGTTGTTCTAATAGGCAACAAAATTTAAGACTTGAAAATGGATACTTTATGCCACACAGATAATAATATCAACTAATATGTTTTCTGGATACTTTTATGCTGACTATTTCTCTTGTGTCTCAAATGAAAAGAAGATATGGGTGATATACAGAATTATAAAATTATTCTGTCTCCAAAGGGATTACAGAACATGAACAGACCAGCTTTCCATAAACTTGCTTCACTTGAACTAAAAATATATAGCTTGTGGGTTTATTGACTAACTGATAATTAGAATCAATCATTTGCCTTTAGATATGAAAACTTCATTGTTGGAATGGACATCTTACTGATACTGACATTGCGTTTATACTGCAGCTCTCATCACTAGCAATATTATATTTTGGATGATTTCTTACAATTCATTTTATACACACACGCTTATGGATATGTATTTATTTATTCAGAAGTTGAACCCAGAGATTTTTTCTTTTTTTTTTTTTTGACAGGGACCTGTTTTAAAGGTGATTCTGATACATGTTAGAATTTGAGATTTACTGCTTTAAAAAATGCACCTCTTTTGTATTTATTCATCTGTTTGTATTTTTGCATATCTTAATTCCCCTCATAACTCCTTCAGTCCATCTGAGAATATTTTTATTCAGCCTGAAGAACTGGCATTTTGGTAGTGTTATTCTACTGGTAACCAGTTATTTTAGCTTTTGTCTGTGGATATTAGTACCTGGGTTTAACTTTGAGACATGTTTTTAGCTGGGTATAAAATTCTAGATTTGTAGATTTGGTGAGGGGAGTTCAGTTCAGTGTCTGAATTGGATTAGCAAATGCTTTAGGTGAGAAAACAATCAGTGATAATGTGCTTAGGTTAAAAATTTAAACACTCTCTAATTCAGATCTATGTTAATACTGCAAATATGATTTTTACAATTTATCATTAAAAAAATATGTTACAATAGGGATGGTGTTCTTTTTTATTCATTCCAATCAGTAAATGGAGTTCAATTTACAATGATAATTAATAATAACTGAGGTAAATGAATTTCTATTTTAAAAAGATACTCTAAGAATGAAAGTAGCAATTCAAAAAGAAGCTAAATTTCTAAACCTCATATTATTACTATTATAGAATGATGCAAATGTAATTTTTTATTCTTTCCGCTTAATTATTGAGACCATTTCAATCAAATGTGTTTTTCTAAATTAATATGGAAAAGATTTTAAGAATATCCAAATTCTATAAGATAAACGCAATTGAAGTACTCAATAAACCAAGTAAAGGAGTAAAAGTTATAATCAAGGAATTCATTTTATTGATAGAAGATAAATGGATTCTTTATACCAAAATGCCTCTTCAGAAGCCAGAGTAATTAATAAAAACTTATCAATTCATGTTATCATTGCAAAACAAATTAAGGCAGAAGACTTTAAAATTATGTAATTTTGCTACAATAAGAAAAATCTAATTGAAATGCAATATGCAATGTATATATATATATATACATATATATATATACACACACATATATATATATATACACACATATATATATACACATACACATATATATGTATGAGCAAAATGGAACATATATATGGGTGCTCTCTCTCTCTCTACACACACACACACACACACACGCGTGCGCAAAATCTGAAGTGAGTATAGTAGGGGAAAAAAAGGATTATGACATGATATTCTATACCAAGCCACATTATAATTCACTGCAATAGCAATGAAAATTGTATCCTTTTGGAAACTCCTTGGCCAAAATGACATTATAAAGTCATCTTGTCCTTATCTTATGATTCTATTTTTCTTCTGTCCTTATAAACTGAATGATTTATGAAGCTCTTTATGTAAGAGTGGGAATTCCTTCTACTTTTTTACATTCTGGAGAGGAAACTAAGAGTTAATTTTAATTCAATAAATATTTATTTTTTCCCAATGAGTATATATAGAAATATATATTATATATAGTCCAAATGGAATTTCAACAAAGGTCCTGGAGGTATTTACTGAAATCTTTCATAAAATGGCCGTCACTTACATTCTTCTTGGAAAGCCCAATTCTTAGAGTGTCATTTGTATGACCAAATAATTATTGGCAAGTTATATAGGTAAAGGATTTAAAATATCTGAAATTCAAAGCTAATGCAAACAGCATATTGATAGAAGACATCAGTGGTTTTCTGTGAACAACTTAATGGGCTATATCTGCGTTCCAGCACCATTAAGAAATAATTTGCAAAATGTTCATTTGATCCAAAACATGATCAATTTTAATTACTTAGAAATAGCAGTGTAAATTTGGTCAATAATAACATTCTAATTTTGAGACTTCCCTCCCTCTGATGAATATAACTCTTATTTATATGAAACCCTGGTTATACAAATTTCAGAATAATGATATTTTACTCAAAGAAGGTTTAAAATCTTTAACCCCAACATCAACTAAAATTAACATATGTCAGGTAGAAACAGTAGGTGTCACAAAGAATTCCTTTCAGAAATTTATATACAAATTAGAGAGCATTATTCCATCCTGGAAGTTATCTTCCCTCTTCTCAATTATTTAAAAATATTATATCTAATTTCAAAGAACACTTTAAAAACAATATAAACTTTCATTTTTTTAATAATCAACAATCTTGTGTCATATCAATTTACTATACCACTTCTGTGTTGACTATTAAAAAATTCTGTAACTGATTTATTCTTTTGCAGAAATTAAGCCTGTTATCTTCAGCCTGCAATTTTAGGCCAGGTGACTAGAAAGGTGAGATCAAATAACTAATTAATAGGAAAAACATGGGGGATAAAATAGGATCCGGTGGATTAACTATATAGTAGAAGGATGGCCAATATAATTTAGATATGCCTAAAAAAGATTGTTTACTTCTGTCCCATAATGGCTAGAGAAAGACCGTAGTGGAGAGGAGAAAGAATAGGAATATATTGAATACAGTGCCCACAGTTTTCATGGTAAAATTCAGAGGATAAAGGAGGCATATGCTCCCTTGACTTGGGGGACAAGAATTGATATCAGTGTTTGGGATAATACAGGCCATTGCTTTACAACAAATAGCAATCCAATCACATGAGATGTTCAAGAAGCTTACCACTTGCAATAATGTTTCCATGTGGAAACTGCCAGAAGTGAATTATGTTCTTAACATCAGAGACAGGTGTTATTCATGAAATTGCTTTTTTTTTTTTTTTTTGCAATTATACTCATCAAGCTGGAAATATATATAATAAAATTATTGAATGCTTGATAACTTCTTGACTAGCACAGCTATTCAAGAGCCCAACAAAGATATCTAAATCCTAATCCTAGAAAATTTGAATATATTAAACTATCAATATACGGCAAAGGAGAATTAAGGTAGCTGATGAAAAAATAAGATTTTAATGACATGAGTGTAAAGCGTCTGCCTGCAAAAGTAAGACAGAAATGTCAAGCTAAGGGGAGATGTGATTATGCAAATAAATTCAGGGTGATACAGTTGCTGGCTTTCAAAGATGGAGGATGAAAGTCATCAGCCAAGGGATGAGGTCAACCTGTAGGTGTATGAAAGGCAAAGAAACAGATTCTCCCCAGCCCCCATAAAGAAGTGTGACTCTGCTAGCACCTTTATTTTTTAACATGGTGAAATTGATCTAAGATTTCTGAACTATAAAACTATAAGATAATAAATTTTTGCTGTTTTAAGCTTCTGTGTTTATGGTCATTAGTTTTCTAATACAAAATCTACATAGCTAATTTTGAAAACTAATACAACTGCTCAACGTATTTAATTAATAAAATAAAATAATCTTATTTAATAACAGTTTCTCCTGGTGGGAGACACTGTCATGGAAATATTCTCTTTATGGGAGGATCTCTTGGGAATAGAAGCCAACAAAAGCCACATAACTGAGAGGAAAATTGATTGGCTAATATGGTAGATACAATGGTCTAATGTCAAGAATTGTCTAGTGTTGGGACAATTCTTGGGATGGAAATGAATAAATATCTCTTAACTTCATCTTCAAAGAAAAGTCATCCAATTCTCAAACTTAAATTATTTCACACTTCAGAACCTCTTAAATGAAGTGGAGCCTTAATGCTCTTAAGGAGATACCCTGTGATATTTATTATGAATCATTCATTTAATACTCCCCAATGTGACCAATTACTAGAGTAACTGTGCATTGAAAAAAGAAAAGTACCTAGATCTTGTAAAAGTTATTCAACAATGGCTGTAAGTGGTAACTCCTTCATGAAGATAGTTGTTTTACAGTGACTCACCAGGGTATCAGTTTTAAGAATCAGCGGGTACAGGTTTAATCTAAATCTGTTTGACTATATGCCCCACATTATTTGTCTGCTATTTCTCCTGTTACCAAGTATATAATTGGAATTGAGAGAAAGTTCACATTTTCCCCTTGAGTAAATGGACAAAATATTCTCTCTTTATTGCAATAACTAAATTTAGCCCTTCCACTTTTTGTGAACTTGTTTTTCTGCCAGATTTTGCCCATCTCTGTATATCTAAACAGACATAAAAATAATCATCTCTGTCACTGTGCCCTAAGTTTTCAGTGGCTCCAATACTGCTTGGAATGTCTACAGTAGATTCATATAAGTTCTGGAAATTGTGCCAATCCCCAGTAGGAGAGTTGCAGCAGTAGTGCTTAAGAATTTTTCAACATTTCAATACCCTCTTAAGGAAGCAAAATTTCCCTTTGAGAAGAATCTCCATATCTGGCAGTGATAGGGATGGAATTCCTGACGATAAGGCACTAGTAGACAATGAAACCTGTGTTGCCCTTCCTTAAATTATCCCTAACCAGATATTAAATCATGCCCATCAAATATCAACCATCTAATAGAAGTGATATATATGAGCCCAGATTTAGGCATGTGGTGAAAGCCTGTGTAAGTTAAGCTGCATAAGCCTGTTATTGACCTTCCTGGTGCACTGCCAGCTGCTGCCTTAATCTCTCTCCCTCAAAGTACATGTATGGTCTCATGAGCATTTATTATAAGTTGCCTGAAAAGAATGTATGTGGATTCTATATGCCCCTGAGCCTTTTGCTGTTGCTGGCCTGAATCAGAATGTTTGAGCATTATAGTGCCAGTAAGAGGAGACATGAAAAGACAGTCATCACCCAGCACTCTCCCTAAAACAACTGAAGTCTACCTCTAGAAATAAGTATGCAGAAAATTAAGGGTTGTGAATGTGGGGAGTGAGGAGAATTGGATTTGTAAGTCAATTGCAAAGTAATTTTCATGGATGAAGGAGTTATTGCATACTGAGATAAGACAGGATGCTTCTGTTTTCAAGGAAAGCTCAGTGCAGCTTATTGTTTATATGCTAAAAGTTTTTTTTTTTTTTTAATCTATCTATTTATTGCAAGTCTTTGGACCTCTATTTTTCTTACTCTATTCCCAAACTTTTACATAAAATGCCTGTAGGGAATATGAATTCAATGATATTTTAATTCAAGTATCAGCATAAAGAAATTTGGGTTTGGCTGACAACTACATCAGCCCTGAAGCTACTAGAAATATTATTTTACCATGTGTTTAGAAATCTTTGCATATCAATCCACACTTTGAGACAAAAGATTATGATTTAAACTTGTCACACTATTTTAAGGGACTGGCCTAGAATCTTAACAAAGTCTTTTTTGTCACATGACGAAGTATTTTAGGCCATAAAATAAAAAGAAACAAAACATTATATACTTAACAAAACATGAAGTAAGAATGCCAATAAATATGTGAAAAATAGTTAATTTTGTTAGTAATCAGGAAAATACAAATAAAAGCTACAAAAAATGTTAAATGCCTGAGTATTTAATGTTAGAAGAATGTGGAGCGCGGAATCGACCTTCCAAGATGGCGCCCAATAAGCTCTACTCCCTGGTATTAACACCGTTTCCTAATGCCCTCCGAACTGAGTCAAGACTGGCCTGTGTGACCAATATGATCAGGCAGAAGCAGTGTGCATCTTTTGATACTAGGTTACAAAGGGCATTGAAGTTTCTGTCTTGCTCCCTTGGATCATTCATTCTGGAGCAAACCAGCCTACATGCCATTCGCAGGACATTCAGAGCAGCCTTGTGAAGAGGCCCAGTGGAGGTGAGACATTTTGCAATTTGCCTGCCACTTAAATAAACCACGTGTGAAGTGAAGCTTCTAAGGCTTGAAAAGCTTTTGTGAGACTACAGTTCCGAATGACATTTGATTGCGACCTAATGAAGGACGGGAAGACGGGAAGCCAGAACTGCCCAGCTGAACAGCTGTTTAATTTCTGATCCACAGAAAATGTGAGATGATAAATCACTATTGTGATGTTAAGTCAAGTTTTAGAGAAGCCTATATGGAACAGTCAGTTACTAATAGGTGAAACAATAACAGCGTTCATTTATCTCCTTTGAAAGGGTAAATTGGTACAGATACTTTAAAAAAAACTTTTATTACCTAATAAAGTTGAAAATATGCATACCACTGTGCTTAGAGAACCCATTCATTTTCATATACACCAGTGTCACGTGACAAAAAATCCATGGCAGCCTTATCTATAACAGCAAAACTGGAAACAGCACAAGTATCTGATAACAATAGGTAAATGAATAAATAAATGGAATATAATCATCAAATATTTTATAGTAATGAAAATAAGCAGAGTGCACCTGAATGAAATTTCAAGACTTAAGCTAGATTCAAAATAATGATATAATCTGATTCTATTTATATAAATTTCAGAAGTAGAAAATTGACCATATTGTTTAGAGATCCATAAGTAGCAAAAATACAATGCAGCAAGAACCTAGTAGTTCAGCTGGTAAAGAATCTGCCTGCAATGCAGGAGACCCTGGTTTGATTCCTGGGTTGAGAAGATCTGCTGGAGAAGGGATAGGCTACCCACTCCAGTATTCTTGGGCTTCCCTGAATGCTCAGACGATAAAGAATCTGCCCGCAATGTGGGGGACCTGGGTTCCATCCCTGGGTCGGGAAGATCTCCTGGAGCAGGAAATGGTTACCTACTTCAGCATTCTTGCCTGAAGAATTCTACGGACAGAGGAGCCTGGCTGGCTACAGTCCATGGGGTCACAAAGGGTCAGACACAACTGAGTGACTTTCACTTTCAAGAAACTGATTATTTAAGAAGGCGTAATAATGGATTATACCTGACTATTTTTCATGGAATTTTTCAAGGAAGAGAGAGGAATTTGCCTTTGAAACTGTGGTGGAAGTGGGGGGACCATTTTTCTGGGGTGGAAGACTTGGTTTGTTTATGTAGTCACATGGGTGTTTGCTTTATATTTGTTAAACTAGACATATTTCATGAATGCACTTCTGTTATTTTATGATATAAATGTGTTTAATAAATGCTATATAATACTAATATATATTAGATAATGTTCTAAAAACTTTACAAATATTGATCTTTAATTTTCACAGCAACAGTATAAATTAAGCCCTTTATTAACTCCATTTTACGTATTATGAAATTGAGACAGAGGGCCTAAGTAAACTGTTAAAAGTCATACCACCTGTATGTAGCAGAGTAAAGACTCTGACTCAGACAGTTCAGCTCTAAAGTTGTGTGCTCAGGGATTAGATTTTGTTGTCTTGGTTTTTTGTTTAATTGTTTCATTGTTTGATTTTTATGGATTACTTTGATCTGGCTTAAAGAGAAAAGAGGGTATTCCCATCTTTGTGAGAACTTAACTGTGTCTTGTAATCCTTCCATGTTTTCATGGCAAAATAAAGGGTTTGGATTAGATAAATTATTGCAAAACAAGCCTGAGGGTTGTGGGAAGGGTGGTAGGAAGACAAAGAAAGATGCAAATGAATGGGAGAACACACTTTTAAGAGCAGTGCCGCTTCCATCTCTTTTGTTTGTGGTGCATCTGTAAAACAATGCACATGTAAGGTTAAGTTGAAGATTTAAAGTATTGGAAAACACAAGCATTCCTGACATTTTCTCCTAAATCTAACATATAATGGCAGAGATCACCATTTTTACTCCTGGCTAGAGATTGTCCCTAAAGCATCCATCCACATTATTTATTTACTTATTTTCTACCACGAAGCATCTTTAGGCTCTGATGATAATGGATACAAGTGGTTTTTTAATCCCAATAAGGCATATCTAGACCCTGATCTTGTCCCTAAAATTTGAGGGCATATATCTTAAAAGGAGCAAGATCTTCATTTTATCAGAGTGACCTTTGTGCTGAGATGAGTTACAGAATGTCAGTGTATCTCAAAGAGTTTTAGGCCTTTGGAAAGCCACAAGAAATAACAGCAGGTATGGGAATACAAATAGAAATTTTTTTATTTTGGAGAAACAGTGCCTTTTTGTTTAGAAATAGCTGTTTGTGGACAGTTCAGGGGAAAGTAAAATTAAGATTTTGAACAACTCACAGGCTTAATAAAAACCAAATGCACTGAGTGATTTATGTTTCATGTAGATTTACTTATAAAATAAATAAGAAAACTTCAATCCCTATCACCCAGAAGCAAAGAACACATAAGTGAAAGAGAATTCAAGTAAAAATCCCTGACAATCTTGAAACATTTCCTAGTACAAATGGAAAAATGATATATGAATAAAGTCACTTTTGTGGTTCAGAAATGTAGAGAGATATAGAATCAAGAAACATTCCAAGGATTGATAGTCAAAAAAAAAAAAAAAAAGTATTGCAACTTTCAAAAACCCTTCTTATTGCCAAATTTAAACAGTCTTTCCTTTGTTGAAATTGTTCTAACCAGAGACAAGACTGGGAAGCACAAGGGAAAGAAAGTAACAGATGAAAATTTTTATATGAAATAAGGAAATAAAGAAATGATTTAGCTCTTTTTGGCAACATATCTGCTTTCTGCATAAATGAGAACTATTCCTATTTTAATAGAGGCTATTCTTATTTAAAAAAATCAAGAATTCATACAGTGAAAAGCGACTTCTCAATCTCTTTTTATTATTAATAGATATACTGCTTAGTTTGTATTTGAGTAGCCACCTCCACCTTTCCACTCAGATGCACAAATTTTCCAAGAGAAAAAAAGTAGGCTTCCAGTTGACTTCAACAAAGCTATGGGAAAACTTCATCATAATATGCCTTTCTAATAAAATGCAGAATATATGATTTTAGAAGAAAGGAATTATTGACACTTGCTTGCCCTCAGAATTTATACAGATATGGGCATATCTTGTCTCCCATTGAGATAATTTCAGATTATTTATTTCTATAAATCTGTAGACTGTAGCTAGTAATGATGGATTAGATATGGACTAGAGTATACATCATTTGAAATCAATAACAGTTTTCTCAATGGTGGTAGAAATATCCATTAAAGTTATTGACTTGCTTTTCTTGAAATATTTCTCCAAGGAAGGGGTGACTGATAATATTGTTATTGTGTGAATCTGTGTGAAATTATTGTGAATTTATAAAACTAGTGAGTCTGTAAATCACTGTGTACTGGGGTCACTGTGGATAAATTGTCTGCAAAATACTAAGAGAAAATAGACCTTAGCATCAGCATTCTTACAAATGGAGTGCAGTAGATTTCTGAGTTCTACAAATAAAAACTTAATCAGTTGTTTTAAACATTTTAGTATATCCGTGAAAAATATCATTGATTTTTCTATTTTGAATCAAGCAGCCTTTACTTTAACAACAACACAAGTCTTTTTGTCTTAGATAAAAGAAGTACATGCCTGCATAATCACATTTTCATCGAGGAAATTGAATTCAAAGAACGGATAATAGAATTAATTAAATGATTTAAAATGTTCCTTCATTTTACAGATATTTATTTTGTACTTGTGTGGTTTGAGCATTTGACATATTATTTTCAAAAGAGTATTTGAAAATATTAATCATTGCTCATGCCACTACCTGCTGTATTCATTCTCTGAGTTTTAAAATCTTAGATTTTTTCGCTGTAAGTCATAACTGAGGAAATGAAATAGGATCGATTATTGTGTACAACTTTCTTGTCATAAACACTGGTATGCGAGTATAATAACTATGTTTTTAACTTATAGAAAATCATCAGCTGATTAATGACAGTTTTTACAAAATAAAACAAGTCTTTAATAATAATGATATTTATTATTTGTATAACTACAGCTTGTGCCCTTCAGAGCACCTGTGTGATCTTCCCTTTCCATGGAATCACACAAGTAGTGTGAGAGAAATCAAAGTTCATTCCAAGGGTCAAGATTTGAGAATTAATTTACTAGAAAACTCCTGCTAGCACTATATAACAGCACAACTGGCATTTGTTTGTTAATTTTTTACTTTATTTAATTTATTTGGCTCTACTAGGTGTTAGCTGTAGCACGTGGGATCTTCGATCTTCATTGCGGTATGTGGTAATTTTAGTTTTGGCATGTGGGATCTAGTTCCCAAACCAGGGATTAAACCTTGTCCCCCTGCATTGGGAGTGCAAAGTCTTAGCCACTGGATCACCAGGAAAGTCCCTAATTTGATATCTTTTTTTAAATTAACAGAAACACATCATTCATTCATTCATCCACCTATTTATCCAACCAAAAGCATAATCAAGCATTCAGTATATATACCTGTATCATGGTAGATACTGAGGTAATATCCTATATCAGATAATATTCCTGCTTCTACAGTGTTTATGAACTAGTGAGAAAATCAACATTTAACGCATAATTAAATAGAGAGTTATTGGGTAGTAGGTGGTCATAAACTGAATAATTGGGGAAAGCTTGTCCAAAGTGGTGATATTTAAGATGACATCTGAGGGATACAGAAGAAACAGCCAGTGAAAGAAGGAAACTGTGAAACGAGAAAGGGTTCCAGACTGAGACCGTAATTCAGGCAGCTTTCCTGAGGTGGGGTGAAAAACGATATTTATGACAGAAAAGTGTTTGGGAGGAGAGAGCTGAAAGCAAGGGTGGCAATACCAGCCCCTGGAGGCAAACTGGGGATAATTTATGCAGGATTTTATGGGAATATTAAGGGTCTTCCTGTTTTCTCTAAGTAATGAGAAGCCAAAAAAAAAAAAATTGAAATAAGATCATGACATATTCCAATTTGCATTTTAATAACATCACTGGGATTGCTTTGGAATAAATGGAGAGGGAATAGAAGTGAATCCAAAAGACATAAATGATCTGGGTCCTACATCAGCTCTGAACTCAGCCCTTCTTTTCTCCTCCATCACCCACACCAGCCACTCGGACCTTCAGACATTCCTTGAGCCTCCCTAGCCCTTTCCCACCTCACGGCTTCTCAGTGACCTCTCTCTCTCTCGCTGAAATGTATCTCCTTAGATTATCTACTTGTCTTGATCCTTCAACTCTTTTTGGCTTGTTACCTTATTAGAGAGGCTTTTTCTTACCTCATCTCTAAAATAACAACCCTGCTTCCATCACCACGATACTACTTATCTTCATCTTTTATTGTACATTATACTGAGCTTCACCAGACAGGATCTTCATCTACTCTATCTCACTGCTGTACTCCTGCACTGAGGGGTTATGCTTTGTACATAGCAGGTGTTCAATACATAGTTTCTCAGTGAATGAATGAATGAATGAATACCAATACCTAATATCTCTTTTATAAGCACTAGGAACTCAATGATAAATAAGACAGTCATTGCCATCAAGACCTTTATATTTTATTAAATGGAGACAGAGAAGTAAAGGTGCGCTAGATGTAATGCTCAATTACAACATATACATATATTAGAATGTCTCTCATAACCAGAATTTCCCCACTTACAGACCCTTAAATCTGCGCTGATTGATGACTCATTTCAATGGTCTGATTCAGTCTGTTGAATATATTTATTCAGACAATATATTTATAATAATACATAATAATTAGCATGATTTCTTGTATGCTTCAAGTTCAGAAGACATAAATATAGTTCTAGGTCATGAGATAAAATATTACATGGTAAAAATGTTCATGTAAAAAATTTTAATAGCATATGATAAGAGTTAAATATGCATACATACATGTGTTATATATATATGTATATATATATTAATATTAAGTTATGTGATTTAACAGGCAAGTAAAATAATAATCTCTGAAAAATTTAGGAGAAGTTTCCAGGGATATTGCTCTTAAAAGTGAGTCCTAATAGAAGATAAGATTTTATTAGGAGACAATGAGAAATACGTTCCAGTTGGAAAAAAGAACTAGCACAAATGCAAAACTGAAACTAGGAAGGATTAAGCCTAAAAGAAAGATTTACAAAAATTTGAGGTATCTGTGAGTCTGTTGTCAGAATTAATAAAGTTTAATTGCTTGCTTCCTCTGTCACTAAGTGATGTGCAACTCTTTGCAACCCCATGGACAGTAGCCTGCCAGGCTTTTCTGTTCATGGGATTTTCCAGACAAGAATACTGGAGTAGGATGCCATTTCCTTCTCCAGGGCATCTTCCGACCTATTGATGGAACCTGTATCTCCTGCAATGGCAGGGGAATTCTTTATCACTGAACTGTTTCAGAAGCCCCAGAGTTAAATTAGGGTCAAATAATAAACCGTCTTATATGTCAAACAATAGTTTGAAATTTTGCCTATTTTAAATAGGTATCACAACAATACTGTATTTGCTCTGACATCATGAGCAGATTTGCATTTTAAGAGCCTAAATCTGGTGACATACTGAATTTACGTTAATAAAGTTGAGAAACAGAGCCTGGAAGAACAACAGTTCTTTAGATAAAAGATTATGAAGGTGTATATCTGTTGTAAGTGTGAAAAGAAAGGTGTGAAATAAGATATATTGCAGATATAGTTAAATAGCATCATGAGAGAATAAATGAAAAACTTTTTAAGATTTCAAAACAACTATTTATGACTGGGCATTTGAAGGTGATTATTTCTATCATGCCTAGATACTAAAACCTAAAGCTGTCAGGAATTGAAGAAATGCCAGAGCAAATCAAGCAGTTTCCCTGGGTAATCTGGAGCTTAAACTGATGAAGCGTTAACACAATCTACAGGTACGAAGCCAGCCTGAGGCTGGGCATTGTTGCGTGTTTTGGCTGCCGGGGAAGTTTTCTGTTCAAAGAGCTACAGTTCCTGTTGGAGCCTGACTTGCTCCTTTCAACTCAGGGCTATGGAAGTGAGTCACAGCCCCGCATCTGCCAGAGCAATAGCCACTCTACTGATGACACCATTGTCTCCTTGAGCTGGACACATTCCCTCCCTGTCAGGTGGCCTTACATACTCATGTGCTAATCCAATTTGTGATGAGGTCATAATTTATCTCTCTAGGAGAAATCAAACTGTGTTTAATATCAAATCTTTGAAAGCAGCTCTAATTCTGTCTACCAGCCCCTCAATCCCCTAAAACTGCATGAAAAAAATGTGATGGTTGGGGGGCTTTTACCTTGCTTTCAGTTTGATTGAATAGCCTCACTCTTTTAAAATAATTTAAATGGCTAGCATTTATTTAATTGAATGAGTATCAGTGTTGCTTTTAGATTTGATATCTTTAAAGAAAAAGTTTCCTCATGATGATAATCTTAGCTGAACTTGGAACACTTTCAAAGAATGTGTACAACTTAATAGTCATCTTAAATATACAGATTCCTCCAATAATACCGAGTAAGAAAGCAAAGGATACATAGTTTTGTTAATAATAGTCCAAATTTTGTTTCACCTGTTTAGTTCATCTACATCAAATAGCTCTCAGTTCTAGAATACAAATCTGGATTCTTAAATGAATATTATATCTCAGCATGTCTGAAAACATATATTTGATAGAAGGAAGTTGGTATTCTTCAGAGAAGTCTCTTATATCCAATGGTTACAGAGGTATACATCTTTTACATTCTTCAAATTTATTGAACAATATTTACCATGCTGTTTACAAAATCAGAGGCAACATTCCCACCAGACATGAACATTTTATCCTACTTTGATTTAATAGAGATAATCTTGAAAAATATCTTTATTTGTCTGGTCATCACACTGTTATTTTTAAAAGCAACTGACAACTGATTATTAAAGACATAGATTCTCATAACATACCCAAGAAGCAACTGAATTCAATATTGATTTCCTTAATTTCCTCATTTGATTTAATGTCTTTATAAACAGATAATTGAACAAAACTGTTTCTGTCTGTTCCCCTGCCCTAACCTCTACTCTGGCATTAATGAGGCCAGGGGAAAAAAGTGACTATTAGAAGTCCTATGTACAGTGACCTAGGCTGTAAGGTAAATTCTGTAGTGCAGGAAACCATAAAATTTCTAGAAGAAAACATAGATGGTAAGTTCTTAGAAATAGGTTTTTGTTGGGTTTGACATAAAAATCAAAAGCAACAAAAGCAAAAATGAACAAGTGGGACTACATCAAACTAAAAAGCTTCACACAAAAAGAGAGATGGATGTACAGATTGTAATATATTTAAATATATACTTATGTGGCATGCTCAGAAATACTTGGGGAACTGTGAGTTTTTCTGTAGTATGAAATTCAGGTATTATTCCCAGGTCACGTAAAAATATTCAGATTTTATTTTAGTATTAAGTAGGAATATGATTTCCCAAAGTTTGGAAAATTCAGGAACAAACATCTGGACAAAAGAAAAGTTTTGAAAATAGTGATTATTTATAAAATACCTAAATATGTTTACTTAAAAGGTTTTTAAGAAAATAAAATTTGAGAGCAACCATTTAAACAATAAGATAGGAGAAAACATAAAAGTAAAAAAAAAGTGAGATCATATTTTAAAAATGAAAAATAGAGATGACAAAATTAGTAAAGATAAATGAAAATCAGTGAAATAAAGCATTAATCAAATGAAACTTTAAAAATATTTCAAAGTAATTAGAACATTATAAAATATGTGAAAATAAATACAGAAGATAACATGAAATGAAGAGTCAAACATGAGGGAAATAAAGGAACTTGGATGTTAAAATTAAAGGCAGCACAAACGATAGGTGTATTCCATTATTGTTATGTATAAATAGAACATAAAGTTGTTCAAGATTGATATATATAATTGTAGCAATAGCACAAGTTTGCCAAAGTCTAACTCATAGGTAAACATAATTGATCCCAGTAGACTTCACAGTTTAGAGATACCAGTAGACATGATCTTCTGAGGCAGAATCATAAAGGAGAAGAGCAGGAAACACCTTCCAATTGTATCCATATTTCAACTTGTTAAATGAAGAGAGGCAGAAATCTGGTACAGACCACCAGGGATGATCACAATTTCAAACATCCTGCCTGTTTGGAATGCAAATTCTAATGAAGATTCCCCCAAAATGGATGCTGTGATACATGTTTTGATAAATATCCATATACAAGGGACCTGAATATGAAAGTTTAAGGATTACAGGGCTCCTGATAGAAAGAGTAGAGGTTAATGCAGATCAGTCAGTCAGTTCAGTCACTCAGTCGTGTCCAACTCTTTGCGACCCCATGGACTGTGGCACTCCAGGCCTCTGTGTCCATCACCAACTCCCAGAGTTTACTCAAACTCATGTCCATTGAGTCGGTGATGCTATCCAACCATCTCATCCTCTGTCGCCCCTTCTTCTCCTGCCTTGAATCATTCCCAGCATCAGGGTCATTTCCAAGAAGTCAGTTCTTCGCATCAGGTCTTGTAAATCAAACTGTTGATTCATGATTCATGTATTATTTAAAGTTTTAGGTAAGATTTGAAGGGAGTGCAGCAAGGTCATGCTGGACATCAGCTTGACCAACCTGTCCTATATCGTACCATAATGACATTAGCATCTAGGATGATGGCTTAAAATACATTCTTACTGAATTTTTAGATGACATCATGGCTGTAAAGAGATACTTATTGCATTAAAAAAAAGTGCATTTGATCTTATTTTAAAAGACCTTGGCAATCTTGTGGTGTAAAGAGGGGCTTTGTAGGCAAAGTTGAACAGAAATAAATACAAAACCTGCTGTTTTTAAAATAGTTGTACAATGAAGACACAAAATGACATATATTTAAGAGAGTTTCTATACAAACAAATATCTGCCAACTGATTATCTAAATTTTAGCTAAAATTTTATTTTAACTTTAAAATTCTGAAAATAAAATTACGTTAATATTAAGACTAAAGACACGTTGTCAGAATTAACTTATTTATTCATTGTTTCAAATAATAATTGAATGCCTTATATGAACAAGATACTGGACATGAAATGGTGCAAAGAAATAATCCTATTGTTAAGGGACAAGTGATCCATTTGGAGCAAACCTCAGGGAAAAAGACTAATTACAATATATGATAGAAAGTGCTATTAAAAAGGTAACTGTAGAGTTTTAGAAACACCCAAAGTAGGAGAACCCAATAGTGAAGATTCAGAAAAATTATTTTAAAAGAAATTTCATGTAAGCTAATATTTGGTAAGATGGTTTTCATGAAGATAGAAAAAAAAATATGTGAAAACAAAGTGGGAAATGAGCTTACTATAAAAACTACTGGCAGTATGTTCAGTGAAAACTGAATACACATTATTAGATAGAAGAATTAATATTCTGTGTGGTTTCCTACAACTCCTGCAACTTCCCTGATTCTAGAAAAGCTAACAAAAATCCTGTAGTTAGGAAAAAGATTTCCCTAATCTTTCCACTCTTGTCATTATAAAAATTTTGTTGAACATCCAACTCCAATATTAAATGATTTCATACTTGAAATACCTAAAATGATGTCTAGTATCCATTTTCTTGACCAAAACTTTGATGTGATCAGTCAGTTCAGTTCAGTCGCACAGTCGTGTCAGACTGTTTGCAACCCCATGGACTGCAGCATGCCAGGCCTCCCTGTCCATCACCAACTCCAGGAGTCTACCCAAACTCATGTCCATTGACTCGGTGATGCCATGCAACCATCTCATCCTCTGTAGTCTCCTTCTCCTCCTGCCTTCAATCTTTCCCAGCATCAGGGTCTTTCCCAAAGAGTCAGCTCTTCGCATCAGGTAGCCACAGTATTAGGGTTTCAGCTTTAACACGAGTCCTTCCAGTGAATACCCAGGACTGATCTCCTTTAAAATGGACTGGTTGGATCACCTTGCAGTCCAAGGGACTCTCAACAGTCTTCTGCAACATCACAGTTCAAAGCATCAATTCTTCGGCCCTCAGCTTTCATTATAGTCAAACTCTCACATCCATACATGACTACTGGAAAAACAATGGCCTTGACTAGATGGACTTGGTTGGCAAAGTAATAGCTCTGCTTTTTAATATGCTGTCTAGGTTGGTCATAACTTTCCTCCCAAGGAGTAAGCATCTTTTAACTTCATGGCTTCAATCATCACCTGCAGTGACTTTGGAGTCCAAAAAAATAAAGTCAGTAACTGTTTCCACTGTTTCCCCATCTATTTCCCATGATGGGACCAGATGCCATGATCTTAGTTTTCTGAATGGTGAGCTTTAAGCCAACTTTTTCACTCTCCTCTTTCACCTTCATCAAGAGGCTCTTTAGTTCTTCTTCACTTTCTGCCATAAGGTTGGTGTCTTCTACATATCTGAGGTTATTGATATTTCTCCCGGCAATCTTGATTCCAGCTTGCATTTATTCCAGCCCAGTGTTTCTCATGATGTACTCTGCATATAAGCTAAATAAGCAGGGTGACAATATACAGCCTTGATGTCCTCTTTTTCCTATTTGGAACCAGTCTGTTGTTCCATGTTCAGTTCTAACTGTTGCTTCCTGACCTGCATACAGGTTTCTCAAGAGGCAGGTTGGGTGGACTTTTATTCCCATCTCTTTCAGAATTTTCCACAGTTTATTGTGATTGACACAGTCAAAGGCTTTGGCATAGTCAATAAAACAGAAATAGATGTTTTTCTGGAACTCCCTTGCTTTTTTGATGATCCAGCGGATGTTGGCAATTTGACCTCTGGTTCCTATGCCTTTTCTAAAACCAGCTTGAACATCTGGAAGTTCACATTTCACGTATTGCTGATGCCTGGCTTGGAAAATTTTAAGCATTAGTTTACTAGCGTGTGAGATGAGTGCAATTGTGCAGTAGTTTGAGCATTCTTTGGCATTGCCTTTCTTTGGGATTGGAATGAAAACTGACCTTTTCCAGTCCTGTGGCCACTGCTGAGGTTTCCAAATTTGCAGGCATATTGAGTGCAGCACGTTCACAGCATCATCTTTTAGGATTTGAAATAGCTCAACTGGAATTCCATCACCTCCAGTAGCTTTGTTTGTAGTGATGCTTCCTAAGGCCCACTTGACTTCACATTCCAGGATGTTTGGCTCTAGGTGAGTGATCACACCATCGTGATTATCTGGGTCATGAAGATCTTTTTTGTACTGTTCTTCTGTGTATTCTTGCCACCTCTTCTTAATATCTTCTGCTTCTGTCAGGTCCGTACTATTTCTCTCCTTTATCGAGTCCATCTTTGCATGAAATGTTCCCTTGGTATCTCTAATTTTCTTGAAGAGATCTCTACTCTTTCCCATTCTGTTGTTTTCCTCTATTTCATTGTGTTGATCACCGAGGAAGGGTTTCTTATCTTTCCTTGCTATTCTTTGGCACTCTACATTCAGATACTTGTATCTTTCCTTTTCTCCTTTGCTTTTCTCTTCTCTTCTTTTCACAGCTATTTGTAAGGCCTCCTCAGACAGCGATTTTGTGTTTTTTGCATTTCTTTTTCTTGGGGATGCTCTTGATCCCTGTGTCCTGTACAGTGTCATGTGCCTCCATCCATAGTTCATCAGGCATTCTGTCTATCAGAACTAGTTCCTTAAATCTATTTCTCACTTCAACTGTATAGTCATAAGGGACTTGATTTAGGTCATACCTGAATGGTCTAGTGGTTTTCCCCACTTTCTTACATTTAAGTCTGAATTTGGCAATAAGGTGTTCATGATCTGAAATACAGTCAGCTCCCGGTATTGTTTTTGCTGACTGTATAGAGCTTCTCCATCTTTGGCTGCAAAGAATATAATCAATCTGATTTTGGTGTTGGCCATATGGTGATGTCCATGTGTAGAATCTTCTCTTGTGTTGTTGGAAGAGGGTGTTTGCTATGACCAGTGAGTTCTCTTGGCAAAACTCTATTAGCCTTTGCCCTGCTTCATTCTGTACCCCAAGGCCAAATTTGCCTGTTACTCCAGGTGTTTCTTGACTTCCTACTTTTGTATTCCAGTCCCCTATAATGGAAAGGACATCTTTTTAAGGTGTTAGTTCTAAAAGGTCCTTAGGTCTTCATAGAATGGTTCAGCTTCCACTTCTTCAGGCTTACTGGTCAGAGCATAGACTTGGATCACCATAATATTGAATGGTTTGCCTTGGGAACAATCACAGATCATTCTGTCATTTTTGAGATTGCATCCAAGTACTGCATTTCTGACTCTTTTGTTGACTATGATGACTACTCCATTTCTTCTAAGGGATTCCTGCCTACAGTAGTAGATATAATGGTCATCTGAGTTAAATTCACTCATTCCGGTCCATTTTAATCCACTGATTCCTAAAATGTTGACGTTCACTCTTGCCATCTCCTATTTGACCACTTCCAATTTGCTTTGATTCATGGACCTAACATTCCAGGTTCCTATGCAATATTGCTCTTACAGCATCAGACCTTGCTTCTATCACCAGTCACATCCACAACTGAGTGTTGTTGCTTTTGCTCCATACCTTCATTCTTTCTGGAGTTATTTCTCCACTGATCTCCAGCAGTGTATTGGGTATCTACAGACCTAGGGAGTTCATCTTTCAGTGTCCTATCTTTTTGCCTTTTCTTTCTTTCTTTTTTTTTTTTTTTTTGCCTGATTTTTTTAAAATTTATTTATTTTAGTTGGAGGCTAATTACTTTATAATATTGTAGTGTTTTTTGCCATACACTGAAATGAATCAGCATGGGTTTACATGTGTTCCCCATCCTGAACCCCCCTGCCACCTCCCTCCCCATCCCATCCCTCTGGGTCATCCCATTGCCCCAGCCCTGAGCATTTGTCTCATGCATCGAACCTGGAATGGTGTTCTGTTTCACAAATGATAATATACATGTTTCAATGCTATTCTCTCAGAACGTCCCACCCTCACCTTCTCCCTCAGAATCTATAAGACTGTTCTATGCATCTGTGTCTCTTATTCTGTCTTGCATATAGGGTTATCGTTACCATCTTTCAAATTCCACATATATGCATTAGTATACTGTATTGGTGTTTCTCTTTCTGACTTACTTCACTCTGTATAATGGGCTCCAGTTTCATCCATCTCAATAGAACTGATTCAAATGTATTCTTTTTAATGGCTGAGTAATATTCCATTGTGTATATATACCACAGCTTCCTTATCCATTTGTCTGCTGATGGACATCTAGGTTGCTTCCATGTTCTGGCTATTATAAACAGTGCTGCGATGAACATTGGGGTACACGTGTCTCTTTCAATTTGGGTTTCCTCAGTGTGCATGCCCAGCAGTGGGATTGCTGGGTCATATGGCAGCTCTATTCCCAGTTTTTTAAGGAATTTCCACACTGTTCTCCATAGTGGCTGTACTAGTTTGCATTACCACTAACAGTGTAAGAGGGTTCCCTTTTCTCCACACCCTCTCCAGCATTTATTGCTTGTAGACTTTTGGATAGCAGCCATTCTGACTGGCGTGAAATGGTACCTCATTGTGGTTTTGATTTGCATTTCTCTAATAATGAGTGATGTTGAGCATCTTTTCATGTGTTTGTTAGCCATCTGTATGTCTTCTTTGGAGAAATGTCTGTTTAGTTCTTTGGCCCATTTTTTGATTGGGTCGTTTATTTTTCTGGAATTGAGCTGCAGGAGTTGCTTGTATACTTTTGAGATTAATTCTTTATCAGTTGCTTCATTTGGCATTATTTTTTCCCATTCTGAAGGCTGTCTTTTCACCTTGCTTATAGTTTCCTTTGTTGTGCAAAGGTTTTAATTTTAATTAGGTCCCATTTGTTTATTTTTGCTTTTATTTCCAGTATTCTGGGAGGTGGGTCATGGAGGATCCTGCTGTGATTTATGTTGGAGAGTGTTTTGCCTATGTTTTCTTCTACGAGTTTTATAGTTTCTGGTCTTACGTTTCAATCTTTAATCCATTTTGAGTTTATTTTTGTGTATAGTGTTAGAAAGTGTTCTAGTTTCATTCTTTTACAAGTGGTTGACCAGTTTTCCCAGCACCACTTGTTAAAGAGATTGTCTTTTCTCCATTGTATATGGTTGCCTCCTTTGTCAAAGACAAGGTGTCCATAGGTGCATGGATTTATCTCTGGGCTTTCTATTTTGTTCCATTGATCTATATTTCTGTCCTTGTGCCAGTACCATACTGTCTTGATGACTGTGGCTTTGTAGTAGAGCCTGAAGTCAAGCAGGTTGATTCCTCCAGTTCCATTCTTCTTTCTCAAGATTACGTTGGCTATTCAAGGTTTTTTATATTTCCATACAAATTGTGAAATTATTTGTTCTAGTTCTGTGAAAAATACTGTTGGTAGCTTGGTAGGGATTGCATTGAATCTATAGATTGCTTTGGGTAGTATACTCATTTTCACTATATTAATTCTTCCAATCCATGAACACGGTATATTTCTCCATCTGTTTGTGTCCTCTTTGATTTCTTTCATCAGTGTTTTATAGTTTTCTATACATAAGTCTTTTATTTCTTTAGGTAGATATATTCCTAAGTATTTTATTCTTTTTGTTGCAATGTTGAATGGTATTGTTTCCTTAATTTCTCTTTCTGTTTTCTCATTATTGGTGTATAGGAATGCAAGTGATTTCTGTGCATTAATTTTATATCCTGCAACTTTACTCATTGATTAGCTCTAGTAATTTTCTGGTAGAATCTTTAGGGTTTTCTACGTAGAGGATCATGTCATCTGCAAACAGCAAAATTGTTTAGAAGGAAATTTGGGAAAGAGAAATGTTAGTAGACTTCTATGAATTAGAAGTTAGAATTAGAAGTTATAAGTTAGAATTCTTCTATGAGTAAGAAATTGGACATAATTGTGTCCCATGTGAGTGTTCACCAAAGGTGACTTCAAGAGGACAGTTATAATAAAGTGGATAGGATGACCAGTCAGCCTCTTTCCCTATCCATCCCTGTCATCACTCAATGAACTCATGAACAAAGTGCCAAGGTGGCAGGGATGGAGATTTTGCATGGGCTCAACAACATGGACTTCCACTCACAAAGTTCAACCTGAGTATAGCATTGTTGAGTGCCAATCTGCCAGTAGCAGAGATCAATACTGAATCTTCAATACGGCATCATTCTTTAGATTGATCAACCAGCTAGCTGGTGGCAGATTTATTACACTGAATCACTTCTACTTTGGAGGGGGCAGGGTTTTGTTCTTCTGGAATTGACATTTACTCTGTGTACAGATTTACCTTCCATGCACACAGTGCCTCTGCCCAAACTACCATCTGTGGACTCACAGAATATATCCATTAACATGGTATTCCATAGGAAGTCATTTCTGACCAAAAAAACTCATTTCATATCAAATGAAGTATGGCAAATGGCTCAGGCTCACGGAATTTACTGATCTTACCGTATTCCTCACCATCGTAAAGCAGCTGGCTTGATAGAATTGCCTCTTGAAGACACAGTGACCTGGGTTCCCACCTAGCAGAAGTTAGGTGGAAATACCTTCCAGGGCTGGGACAAAGTTCTCTAGAAGTAGCATTCAAAATGCTACTTTGGATTAGCATTCAATATATGGTCTGTTTCTTCTATACACATTATTCATAGGTCCAAGAATCAAGGGGTAGAAATGAAAGTAGAAACATTCACTATTACTCCTATTGACCCACTAGAAAAATTTTTGCTTCCTGAACCTATGACTTTACACTTTGCTGGCCTAGGGGTCTTAGTTCCAGAGGAGTAATGCTTCTACCAGAGGACAATAATGATTCTATTGAATTGGAAGTTAAGAGTGTGACCTGACCACTCTGGTGTCAAGTGGCTCTGAATCAACCGTGAGAAAAAAAACGAGTTATGGTGCTGGCTAGGGTGATTGATCCAGATAAGGGACAACTGTATTATTATTCCACAATGGAGGTAAGAAAGAGTATGTCTGGAATTCAGGAGATCCCTTAAAGTGTCTCAGTACTATCATGCTCTGTGATTAATGGCAATAGAAAACTACAACAGTCCAATCCAGGTAAGACTTCTAAATGGTCCAGATCCTTCAGAAACGGAGGTTTGTATCACCCCACCAGGTAAAGGACATTGACCAGCTGAGATGCATGTTGAAGGCAAAGGAAATACAGAATAGGTAGGTAATGCCAGAAGGTAATTATGAATACCAGCTGTGACCATGTGACCAGTTAAGAACTAATGACCGTAGTTGTCATGAATATTTCTTGCTTCTTTTGTTATGAATATGTTTGCATATCTGTATGTGTGTAATATATTTTTCTTCCCTCTCTTATTCCTTTATCAGGTAATATAAGATGTATTGACTTTATTCCATCTCCCTGGAGAAGGATATGGCAACCCACTCCAGTATTCTTGTCTGGAGAATCCCATGGACAGAGGAGCCTGGTGGGCCACAGTCCATGGGATCACAAAGAGTCAGACACGACTGAAGCTACTGAGCACACATGACTTTATACCATGGTGTTTAGGTCTTAATTTTACATCATAGTCTTTAAGATACAGATGAATTAGAAGAATAAACATCACTCAAGGGCTTTACCTTTTCTTCTGTGGACGTGTGTTAACAGTTGTATACTAGCTAGTTGTATCATGTTAGGTGGAATTATGGCTTTGTTACTGTCATCATTTTGAGACTAAATATGATTTAAGTCGGTGTATATGGATACCAGTTGACAAGGTGTAGATTTGTGATAGTTAATTTTCTGTGTCAGTTTGACTGGGCCAAGGCTGCCCACACAATTGGTCAAACAATCTGGGTGGGCTTGTAAGGGTGTTTCTGAATGGGATTAATATTTAAATTGGTAGATTGTGAATCAGATTGTCACTGCCAATGTGAGTCAGGAAACTCCTCTGGCTTTTGAGTTGGATTTTTTTTTTCTTTTTTTGCCTTTATACTTGACTTGAAACATCAGTTCTTCCTGTGTTCTGAGCTTGCTGGCCTTTGGACTGATACTACACCATCAGCTTTTCTCTTCTCAGGCCTTCTGACTCAGACTGCAGTTACACTATCAGCTATCCTGGTTCTCCAGCTTGTCAGTTGTGGATTTGGGGATTTTTCAGCCTTAATAATCAGATAAGCCAATTCATTATACCTACCTATCTACTTACCTACCTATCTACTCCATACACACGCAAACACACTCGCTTTTGGTTCTGTTTCTCTGAAGAATCTTGACTAATATAAGCATCTGCTTAGAACTTCACTTTTCTAAAGTTTATGTCATTTTCTCCAATAATTGTCACCATACCTGGTTTATATGTGAAAAAAAAATGTAGATGGTTGGATAGATTTAAGATTGGACTTTTTACAGAGTATGATGCCAGGGCATGGGGACAAAGGAGATTATGGAAGAAAATAATTAAAGATGAATCAAAGCACAGATAAGATAATAAAAGTTATACCACATCTGAATAACTGTATTCAGTGATAGATAATGCTCTCCTTGATTCTCTTTCACCTCATTTAATATCTAGATACATCCTTTTTTTTTTTTTAAGAAACGTGCATTTACATTCAACATATTTTAACTGTATCTCATGTCCACAATATATTGGAAAAGGGCACATCATCTTGCTCAAAACTTCAAATACAATGAAACAAATTGTCTTCTTTTTATTTGTATCCCAGACCACTCAAAAATACCTTTGTCTTCTTGAAGTGAAGTGAAGTTGCTCAGTCATGTCTGGCTCTTGGCGACACCAAGGACTGTAAATTCTTTTTTTCCCTATCAGGAATTGAACCTGGGTCTCCTGCATTGCAGACAGACTCTTTACCCTCTGAGGCACTTTAATGTATCTCATAGCTTAGCTTAGCTACCTTTTTTTTTTTTTAACGTTGAAAACAGAACAATATCTATACTAAACAAGTGCTTGCATTCCTAACACACTACTGAGTACATTTGTAAATCCTTATTTTTCCTGGGTGTATACCTTTACCAAAGTAAGATGAGAGAAGATAGGTTAATGTGGTTCACTCATACTGTAATTTAGAACTTACCAGTTATTTGCATCCTTAATTTTTCTGCTATGTCTAACAGTAATAGGCTCATTTTTTATGGCATTTATTTTTAGGGTTATACTGACCTTCTCTGAAATCTGATTTCTTCAGTTACTCTGTGCTCCCCTTTCTGACAACTATCTATCTACTTTGTAAACACATGAATCTATACCATAGAGGGAAGGAATTATGTTATTGCTACTGGTGATCATTGTTTACCTGTAGGTACTCTGAAAGAATGGCAATTCTAACTCTTTATATTTAATCACAACTCTTGCTTTGCATGAATCATAATAAATAAAATTAGCAGAAAACAAGGGTGAACTTATTACTTATTTAATATCAATGTGACTTCCAGGAGAAAAGAGCATTCTAAAGGTCAAGCCAAGGGAGTGAAAGATCCATACATCTGTTTACATAAAGTAGAAAAAATATGTTTAGGGAAAGATTACCTAAAACTCAAAGGCAATGTGTTGTGAGTAAATATCTGTAAAGCCACAGAGTAGATAATGGTGAAGATTTTTTATGCTTAATTATTATACATACTAACTTTTTCATGATAGACACTTAAGAAACCATTTATATCACTAGTATGCAGATATTTACAAATAAAAGTAGTGATTTTACAGAAAAGCAGATTTCAACGATGTGGCATCATTTGTGCATGTGTGTTGTATATGTATATTTCTGGTTAATTTTCATTGTCTAGAAGGAAATACACAGTACTGCTGAAAGTTCAAACTGAAGTTATGTTTTGAAGGGTAATTTAGTATAATGTGTCAGTCTTCAATAAATTATTCTAAGAAATGGTTGATATATGTATAAATATATGCATTACACAGCAAGATTTGTAAAAACTGAAAACAATAAAGTTTCTATTATAAAGTAATTGATTGAATAAATTATGATATAATTATGGAAAAGACTTTGAAAGAGCTTTTTGAAGAACAGTTAAAATTACAAAATTATGAAATGTATAAAAGCAGGTTGCTGAATAGAGTTAAAAAACATTCACCAGTTCAAAAAAAAGAAAGCTGAAAGTTTACACATCGGTATGTTAACAAAAGGTACATTTGGGACTAGGATTTCAAAATGCTTATGGGCTTTGTGTGTGTGTTTGTAAAAAAAAAAATAAAGATAGATAGATGTGTATAATAGTTGTCAAGGGAGTGTAATCTCCTCGGTTCTGTCTCGTCACAACAAAGATTTAAAACCCTCAGCGCATCACAGCTCTAGGACAATCCATGTTACAGTTCTCAGATCAGTTTTATTAGAAAATACAGGAAAATACATCCTTGCGGTGTGAGGGCATGCTGACCCAAAAGATGTGAAGAGAAGAGAACAGAAGAGAGAGAGAAAGAGAGAATGACTCCGCGTGGGAGAGAGACGGCCCCCCACCCCCACCTCCGGCCCTTTGGCTCCTCTTTTTATATGTTTTTTTTTTCTTCCCCCTGGGCCTGCCCTATGTAAATTAGGCTAGCCAGGAGTGCTGTTTGTTCTACCTGAGGTCCTCACTCCAGTTCTCGGACCTTCCTTTGTTCTATTTTCCTGGGTTTTCCCCTTCCTTGTCTTTTAGCCACTGCCATTCCGGCCTCCTGTTTCCTATTCTAACTACCCAACATAATCTTCGGAGAAGGCAATGGCACCCCACTCCAGTACTCTTGCCTTGGAAAATCCCATGGACAGAGGAGCCTGGTAGGCTACAGTCCATGGGGTCGCTAAGAGTCGGACACGACTGAGCGACTTCACTTTCACTTTTCCCTTTCATGCACTGGAGAAGGAAATGGCAACCCACTCCAGTATTCTTGCCTGGAAAATTCCAGGGATGGAGGAGCCTGGTGGGCTGCCATCTTTGGGGTCGCACAGAGTCGGACACGACTGAAGCGACTTAGCAGCAGCAGCAACATAATCTTAATAAAATTTTTTTAAAAATGAATTAACTAAAAGTTATGGGAGTTTTGTGGAGAAAGGAATGGCAACCCACTCCAGTATTCTTGCCTGGAGAATCCCATGGACAGAGGAGCCTGGGTGGTTACTGCAGTCCATAGGGTAGCAAAGAATCAGGCATAACTGAAGCAACTTGGCTTGAAACAGCATGGGTGTTTTGCTAGAAAATTCAGGTCAACATTTTAGCCTGTGTTTTATAAACACCAGAGTAGCCACAGAGCAACCGCGCCGCCCCCCCAACCCCACACTCACACACACACACACACACACACACACACACACACATATACAGGAATACAAAACTTTGAAAAATTCAGAGATTTCAAGATTTTTATCTCTGTGCTTGTGAATCTGTAGAGATTTTAGAAATTATGTGCAGATGTTTTCACATTTCCTATGATTCTTGAAAGGAAAGGTCATGTAAAATCCAAAATTTCATATCTATCTTTCAGAGTTTCTTTTGTCACTCTGATTGCATCAATATGCTCAACAACTGGCCAATATTCTCCATAGTTGAGGAGTTATTTTTCAAGAATAGTAAAGACTTCCTATTGCAGAACTTTCAGCAGCTGTGAATGTCCTGAGGAGAGCATGAACTGGAAATAATTTTTGAGACTGGTATAAAGGAAGGAAGGAAAAAAAAATCATGGAGAAGTTTTTGCCTCAGGTATTCATCATCTGGCTCAAAGCATGAAAAGTGAAAAGCAAATGAAAGTCACTCAGTTGTGTCCAACTCCGTGGACTATACAGTCCATGGAATTCCCCAGGCCAGAATACTGGAGGGGGTAACCTTTCCGTTCTCCAGGGGATCCTCCCAACGGAGGGATGGAACCCAGGTTTTCCAACCCAGGTCTCCCACATTGTGGGCAGATTCTTTACCAGCTGAGCCACAAGGGAAGCCCAAGAATACTGGAGTGGGTATCCTATCCTTTCTCCAAGGCATCTTCTCTACCCAGGAATCCAACCAGGGTCTCTTGCATTGAAGGCAGATTCTTTACCAACTGAGCTATCAAGTCAGCCCAATTCTCCCTCTATGCTCAGGAGGTCAGGACTGTGGAGAGAATACTCCTCTCCCCTCCCCCACATCTCCAATATCACTTTAATATTATTTGATATTCTGGAAATTCACTAAATAAAGCTGGATATTATTCAAGCTTAAAGCAGTGTTCTATCTCTCTTAAAAAATTTTACTGATCATTTACCCTTACCCTTACCCTTTGAAGACAGGAAAGAATAAAACTTTGTCTTATTTTGGTTATGCTGTGTTAAAATATGGAGCTGACGTAATGAAATGACCTGAGGAAATTAGTAGTCACTTCTTACTTACTGATCTTTAGAAGCTATGGTGTTTGGAAAAAAGTGTCTTCCTGAATAGTCACTTAAGTTTGTTTATGTTCCCTCTGTGCAAGGTCAATCTTATGTGTAGGAACAAAAGACTGTTGCTTGTGGTATAAAATAAGAAAGACCATGAAAAAAAAGTGCTCTTCCAATATCATTGGTTTGTAGATCTTCAGAAAAAATTATATACTATGTATTACTTGGGATTAATATGGATGATTAGTAAAATGCAAATGTGAGGCCAAGAATTATTAGCTCATTCACCTTTTATAAATTATAAGTGTATAAATCCAAGTAAGCTAGCCATGGAACAGGTAAAACCTAAATAAATGTAATTCCAAGGAGGTAAGATTTAAAATATATATACTCTATTTGTGAAAGTGGGAAAGTAAAATATTCCTAACACTCTACTGTTGCTTATATGCTTCAGTGTTTTCTTCTCTTCTGATTTATCCTTCCACTTTCTTTTATTCTCATCTTTTTTCAACTCCACTCTTAGCTGCCTCATTCTTTAAGAATTCCCTGTAATCCTCAATATTTTACCCTTAAAGGATTCCTCCAAAGGCTGTAAAATCTTGACACTGTTTTGAGGATACCATTTTCTTTCAAACTAAGTGGAAGCTA